>CM040430.1:61142620-61807994 GCA_022702705.1 Papilionanthe hookeriana x Papilionanthe teres | reverse complement strand
ATTATTATATGAGACTTTAAATACCATAAACAACCTATAATCTAACTTTTACAACCCAGATTGGATGAACCATCCTAATTTTAACTGGAATCATACTACTAATGGTGGAAACCAAAAATGGAAAAATAATCATGCAAATCCTAGTGGAAGTTGGAATAATCAGAGGAACATAAACTATAGACCTTCATATCCACCGGACTCTAACAATAATCAACAATTTGAGGATAAGAAGATGTTTACGGAAGAAGTGGTATTACAAATGGGAAACCAGTTGCAAAGTTAAAATGCTGCGATTATAAACATAGAGAATCAACTGGGACAAATTGCTAATTCACTTAGCAATAGACCCCAAGGAACACTTCCTAGCAACATTGAGATCAACCCTAAAGAGAACACTAATGAACAAGTAGAAGCTGACCAATTAAAAAGTGGAAGAGAGATAGAGGATGTGGTTAGAAAAGAGAATGATGTTGTGAGAGAAACAAAAGAAACTAAAAGACCTGAAGAACATGTTTCTAATGATCTTGAAAAATTAATATCTCCAAATAAAATCAGTTTGGAAAGATCACCACCTCCATTTCCTCAAAGACTTAGACAACATGAGTTGAATAAAAAATTTTCAAAGTTCATAAAAGTACTTAAGAAGATAACGATAAATATTCCTTTCACTGAAGCTTTGGAACAGATGCCAAGTTATGCAAAGTTTATAAAGGATATATTAAACAAGAAAAGAAAATTTAGGGATTACGAGACAGTTGCACTAAGTGAGGAGTGCAGCGCTATACTTCAGAAAAATTTTCCTCAGAAATTTAAAGATCCTTGTAGCTTTACAATTCCTTGTGCAATTGGAAAAAGATTATGTGGAAAAGCTTTATGTGATTTAGGAGTGAGCATTAATGTGATGCCTCTATCTATATTTAGAATGTTAGGTTTAGTCGATATTTCTCCCATTTGTGTAACCCTTCTGTTAGCCAATCGATCTATCATTTATCCAAAAGGAGTTATAGAAGACATGCTTGTTAATGTGGATGAATTTATCTTTCCTTTGGAATTTATTGTATTAGATATGGAGGAAGATAAAGAAATTCCAATTACTTTAGGGAGACCTTTCCTTATTACTGGACAAGCTATGATAGATGTGCAAAAAAGAAAAGTTGACTATGAACAATAATGACCAGGAAATCACTTTTGATGTATTAAGGTCTATGAAATATCCAGCTGAGAGAAAAGATGATGATTGTTTTTGGATAGATGAAACTGATTATCTAAGTAAAGACCATTTCCAAGAAAGTTTTAAGAGTAAGATAACAGATGAGATTGAAATAAACTTTCACGATGATTCGAAAACGTTATTTCAAGAAGACTGTAGGTATGTTCAGGAGAGGCATGAAATGATGGATGCTACCAAAAATAGTAAACTTTTAATTTCATCTGTTGAAAAATCTCATGAGCTTAAGATGGATGTACCTAACACAATTTTAAAGCCTATCTATTTAAGGAATTCATCTATACAATCAGTCTTTATATCTTTAGATGCGACTCAATTACAAGAAAAACTTGAATTGAATGATGAACAAGATAAAATTATTGAACTAGGACTTTGATGAAAATTTGAAGATATATTTCAAAAAAACTTTGAGTTGCGAAAAATGGATAAGGATATTGGAAGGCCATTGGAAGAAATTCTTAAGGAATTAGAAAAACCTATTTCCTCAACTAAGATAGATCCTCCATCATTTAATAATTAGAAAGGGGAAGAATTGGAAGATAACTTGAGTCATAAGAGTGACATAGAAGATATTGATTCTGAATCTAAATTATCTAAAGAGAATCTGATCCAAAATTTGAGAGATATTAAAGTATCTTATAATGATCAATTTCTTATAAATTTCAAGGATGATATTAATATGCAATTTCAAAAAATCAATTGAAGAATATTGGATCTAGAAAGAAATATGAGGAACGATGATATAAATCTATCTGAAAAGAAAGAGTTGAATGAAAAATTACAATTTGAGAATTTTTTAGGAATTCCTGGATCTGAAATGGATTTGGCGATTGATCGAGGATTACTTAATTGGAATTTTTATCCAGGAGGAATTATTTGTCTGGCCCACGACGTTAAAACCAAGTGCTTTATGGGAGGCAACCCATAGTTATCAGTATGCTTTGATTTAATGTGCTTGAGAGTCATGATCGTTAGTGTTGTATGGTGTTTTCTTTAGAGTGGATTGACTTGATCTTTATATGTCATTATGGATTGATAGGTTTGATTATTTATTGGTAGATGATTGAATTGTTAGTGCTTAGATATGATCTTTTTGTGTCTTGAGGGAGGAGATTCCTTAACTTCTTATCATGGCTAGACTTGATCTCTTGTAGTAATTGGATTAATGAGTCCACTATGACTTGGGTCTCTCCCAGACTTGAGTTTTACAAGAGAAATCATGAATTTCAAACATTGATCGTTCCATCTTAATTTGTTAGATCCTTTCAGCAACTTTATTTTCATTAGGTAGGAGTCACGAACCTAATTGAAGAATAACAGGTGGATGATCTTACACTATCTTTATAACTGTTAGAGGTGCTTAATTATATGGATTAGATGATGCCTGAGATTGGTGTCTGAAAACAAATTTATTAGGGATAATCTTATCTTTGGGATTATAATCTATAAAATCATTTAATAAAAGTACTTAATTTACTAGTGTAGTGATTCCATTAGAAATTGGAGGTAAGGTAGTGAGATTGGATGAGTTAACGGATGAATTAACCTCATTTATCTTATGTGTTTATGTTTGTGTTACAATTTTATTTAAGACTTGAAGAACATTTTTATATTCCCTTGTTGATACTTGTTATGCTAGTTAAACTTTTATTTAGTGAATTTCATTCTGGCATGATTAGTTTAGATTTACTTTCTGCTACATGATTTCTATCCTGATTAATAATTATAGATCTTTTCTGATAGACATTTGTGGTAGATAAAATTTCTGAACTGTTTTCTTCCTGCTTATATTTTCTGTACTAAATGCTACATATGTTAAAAATTAAGTTTGGGGGTAGGAAGAAAAATAAAATTTTAATTTGAAAATACTTCATTTAATTGTAATTTTATTGCAAGTATGTTTTAGGTTAGATTTACTTTCTCCGACAGTCATTTTGTCCTAATTATGCATGTATATGAATTTCGATAGGATAAGTAGATTCAACATTTAATTTTTCTTCCTGCAACATTATATGGAATTAATTGCAAATAATTTTAAATTTTAAATTTGGAGGGAAGAAAAATTTTTAAAAGTAACTTTATTTGTTCTCAGTAGTCTGTATTAAATTTGATATCACTTTTAAAATGACTTATGGCATGTGGTGTTATCTTTAAGTTACTATAATTTCAATTTTAGGAATGTTAAAAAAATAACTTAGTTGAAATCCTTAGTAAAGAAATTGTTCTAGAGTTAAGATATTTTGTAGGAAACTTTAGGAAAATGATTTTTTTTATTTATAGTAGAAAGGAGTTGAATATTTGAAAAGCTAAAATTCTTAGATTTATACTTAATGAGAATTGAGCCTTTATTGAAAACCATTTTTGAACTAATACTTACACTTATAAAAATTGAGGAAAAGTTTTGAGTTTTGGATTTTAGAGAGAGGATAGTGAAATTCAAAATTTTTAAAGGCCTATCCAGATATAGTAATCCTTACATTCAAAAAAAAGAGTGAAAAAAAGAGATTAAAAATGATCCCGAATAAAAAAAAAACAAAACAAAATAAGTGAGGAGAAGCTTGAGGAGAAGCCTAATCAAAAATTGATTTCACTTAAATCTTTTTAAATGAATTGACTTAAAAACAATCCTAAGCTTATAATTATATCAAAAGGTATTGGTTAAATTGGTATAAATAAGGTGCTTAAATTCCATTTTTTATACTTTCTATGAATCTTTAGCTTGACAATTTTCAATAACTTTTGAAGTAGATAAAAAAAATCAGGATTCCTAAGTTGAATATGTGATAATCCTACACTCTAGTCCTAGGTTGATTTGCTAGAATTTCTCCTATGTTATACTATAATATTTCTGAGATGAAATTATAGGAAACTCTATTGAAACCCACAACTACAAGTCAACATATTTTATTTTTAAAGTTATAGTGTTACTTGAGAACAAGTAACAATTAAGTTTGGGGGATTTTGACCAAAGAAAAATATATGGAGAATTTCATACCGATTTTACATTGATTTTGATGATATTGCACTTTAATGAAAGTTATTTTTTATGTTTTGTTGCAGGAATGAAGATTATTAAACAATGGAGCAAAAAGATGTGAAAAGGAGCGAATCTGGATAAAAAAGGACCAAAAGAGACATAAGTTGACCTTGGCCGCCGACGATAAGGAATAGGCCGCCGACGGTGTGTTTTCCCGAGAGCATGCAAATATATTATAAAGGATCCCACCGATGGTAAAATCGAGCCCGCCGACAGCGAGCCTTAGCAGTTAGCCCATGTTCTAGAAGCCCACAGACGATGCTAACAAGCCCGCCGACGGCGAGAAGGTCGGTTAGGCAAAGATTCAACGTATTTGGATGCTTTTTCGAAGGGGTGCTTAAAGAAACCCTTAGAAATTCGTCCATACTCTTTAAAATGGCAAATTTATGTTAGAAATGTGGAGAGGAAAGTGGATAAAATAAGAGAGAAAGGGAGAGGAATGTTAGGAAAAACTTGGAGAATGTTTAGGATTCATAGATTAAGAGTAGAAATGTAGATTTCAACCCTTTTGGAGAGATTAGAGAGGAGATTTTGAGAGAATTTGTAAAGGATTTTGTTAGCAATGAATGGATAACTGGGAGACTTTGTGGGAGAGATCTTCATCTTTCTTTCCAAGAGAAAAAGCTAAGTATTGTTCTTTATTATCTTATAATTTTTTAAACAATTACCTAGTTGATTTTCTTTGGTTAAATGAAATTTCTGTTGTGTTTTCTTCATGCTTTGTGACACATCTCTCTTACTCTTTCTTCTTCTTTGGAAATAGTGGCATGAGAAGCTTATGCTATTATTTTCATTTTACTTTTCCTTTGTAATGAGTAGAATTCATGTTTAGGATTTTGTGATACATGTTACAAGTGAATTTAATTATAAATGTGATGGTTTTTATTTGCACTTCATTTACATTACAAAAAGAGCTCGTTGTAGTGTTAAAATTCATTGTAATTGCATTGACCCGAAAGGGCGGTGTAATTCTTAACAAAGTGGAACCACATTCAAATTCCATGGAAGGTGAAGTTCATGGGAGTTGAGTGCAAAAAAATAGCGAAATATATTAATTGAGCGTAGAATTAGAGATTTTAGAGTGACAGGCTAAAATCCTCAATTCGGTCCTATCGTTTGGGTGCTGATGTGTAGATTGTTAGCCCTCAGGCGAGGGGAAAGTGGGACCTCCGAAGTGAGAGCTGGTATCCTCCCAGCCTAGCCGCAGAATCAGTAATCCAAGTATAGGATTAGTCAATGTTCTTTATTCCTGAACCAAAGGGTAAAGAATAGGATTACTTCTATTTGACACATACAATATTTAATGCATCTCATTCCTATACATTATCCATTTCATTACATAAGAATAGTAGTTGTTAGTATCTCAAAATTCTCCAAATTAATTCTTCCAGAAAGGGCTATCTTTAGAATTATTATTTGCATTTAGATATAGTTACTATCTTTACATTTAACACTTGCATTTAGGAGTATTTACTAGATAAAAAAGATTTTAATCGACATTTCAACCTAAGGAGTAATTGTAGTAGACTAAAATTTGACTAAAGACCTCTTACTTCACTTCCTCGTGGGATCGATACTAGGGTTTTTAAAGAAAACTCTATATTACTTTAAACGATGCGTATACTTGCGTAGTACCCATAGAGTGTAAAATATTTTCTATTTTTTATATATCATTTAAGATTTTGCACACTAGCAGCTATTTATAAATAGGGTCAAGTTTTTGGCCATATTTTGGAAGTTAATTTACTGCGTAATTGTGGGTCGGGTCAAGCATGATGGTAAGCAGCATCATATTCAACTCTCCTCCTCATATAATAATCATTAACATTGCTTTGAGCCTCAAATCCATCCATCCTGCTATGGAGTCTATTAATACTGGCACTTTGAATTCTCAACTGCTCCATAACATCAGAAAAAGTTAGTGCCTCAGAAGTGGATGGTATATCTTGGCTAGTAGTAGGAATATCAGTACTCCTACTTTATCCCCTCCATTCTACATGAGAGTCATAAGTATGAATATTGACCTTGGTAATATGCCTCTGTGGATGGACTAGCTCCTCAGTACTATCAAAATCAACTCCAAACTGTACACATAATAAATGAATCAGGGTAGGATGTCCTAAACCCCCCGTGGTTTCTCCTCTAGCACTAGTCTGAATACTCTTGAAGATAATCGATCCAATATCAATCTATTTCATATTCTGAATGCAGTAATTAAGAATAGCTCTTTCTTTAGTAACTTCGCTGTAATGAAAAAAGGTAGTAATCTAGCAGAGATGAAATAGTGACAGGCTTTAGATGCTACATTCAACTTGGTAGCAAGGAAATTAATCATTTTTCTTTGCTTTATTTTCCATTCCCTATTTCCATCAATAAGAAAAGTAGTAACATCATTCAGTCTAGCTTCCTTAGTACCAAATTTTTCATATTCACAAAATGAAGTTCCCCTTAACTAGTAAAAAGTATTAGTACATTCTAAGGCAAACTCTACCATTTTTCCATAAATAAACACATGTTTAGTTTCAATCCAAGATAGATTTGCATAAAATTGTCTAACAGTACCCATAATCGCGTCAGTAGTAAAATAACAAAAGATTTCCTAATTTTGATCAAAAATTAACTGTTCTATAGATCCGTCTGGATTTTCAAAAGCCAGATCTTGAATACAATTTTTTGTTGTAAAGGGATGAATTGAAACGAAATTATGCTTTTACATTTACAAATCTATCCTCATCAAATCTATTTTTCTCTTCTCTCTACTTGTCTTTGGAGCCATGTGAAATTGTTTAAAAATATGCAAGAAAATCAAATAAATTTTAAAATCACAATGTACAAGACTCCAAAAGAAAATCTAAGTATGTAAGAGCTTAATTCACCATGGATAATCTTAAAGCCTCATCAAAAATTCCAAATTTTTTATCTACATAAAGTGGGAAATTTCCAAGGCGAAAATAAAAAATATTTAGTTTAGAGTAGAGCTCTTACCAAGAGAAGACAAGATCTGCACTTTTTAAGCCTTGAAATCACTTGAAATCTGCGATCTAGCAAGCCCAAGATCTTAATTTGGCGTTGGTTGGAGGTTGAGGATAATCAAAATGGCAAAAATGGCGGGTCCCAGGGAAACAAAATCATGAATTTAAGAGGTTTTAGGTCTTTTCTGTACTCGGGCACCGTCGGCACTGGATAGGGCACCATCGACACTCTATTTAGTTAAAATAGCCCAACTCTCCATATTTGGGCACCGACGGCGCCAGTTTAATTTCTGGTCCGTAAAATTTTTGCAATTACGATCATTTCAAAGTTATGTCCTCACATAATTAGCCTTTTAAGCAATAATTTCATCAATTAAGCAACTAACTAACATCAAATTTATACAAACAACACAAAACATCACTTTAAAATATACAAAATCAACTTTACAAACATACACACTTAAGCACTCACCATATGAGTTCATTAAGCCATATAAATTCAACGTCACAAACACACTACAATACTCTAATGTTGAAAACAAAACATAAACACAAATTCGAAGCATAATAAGTCCAACTATATACAAAATAGTCAATCAAGCCAACATTAAGCACACCAAAGCATATTAAAATAACAAATCATAAATATGAAGTAGAGTCACTACTAATCATCAGTCTCAGTACTTTCTTCTCCTTTGATATCTCCCATAGATTGATGACGCACAAACAAATTTTAAAAGGGACGATACGTGAATTCATCAGTTAAATCCTCTGCAATCACAACTTTCTTCTTCATTAGATTTACCAAGCTATCTTCAATTTGCTCAGTGTGATCAAATTATTCTTTCATCCTTCAATCTAAGTGATCAAATAAGTTAGGCATATTATTAATAGCATTCATAATATTCTATACCTCTTTCTCCAACTTCTTGATCTTCTTTAAAATCAGTTGTGAACTTTCAGGAAAGTAAGATTGAATAAGTTTTGAACTTTGAAAACTTTTATCTGAAATGAGACTCATATCATTCTCATCTCTTATTGCCTGGTTGGGTCTATGGGTTTCTAGGGAAGAAGTACATTTTTCCAGCTTTGAAATGGCACCTGTGACTGGCTGCAAAGAAGAAATATGGTGGAAGGATAACCAAGACAATATTTCGATCCATGAACAATCAATCTCAATACAAAATTCACAATTATAGTTCTGATGCGACTTTTTTTATATGCAAGTATTTATGAACTATAGATATATAATAATTTTTATAAAGTCACAATGATCCAACGCAATCAAGTAATACAGGGCTCTAATGGAGTCTCGTTTATCGATCCCATAGGGAAGCGAGGTAAGAGGTTCTTAGTCAAATTCTAGTCTACTATTAACAACATTAGTTTGGAAGGGTGATTTAAGTGATTTTTCTAACAACTACTCATAAATACAGATAATTAGTACTCATCAAAAACTAAAGTACATTGCATGTGAGTCGAAAACATCCATTGACTCTGTTTCTTCAGAGCGAGATCTAATATCGATCAACAGATCATAGAAGTTGATCGGTCAATGAGAGAAAATACTAAAATTTAAGTACAGTGTAGAATTTGAAAAATAGATGTGTCTGTGTTATTTTGATTTTGATAAAAATCATTACATAAAAATTTAAGACAACAATAGTACTTTTACGATAAAAAAATAACTTTTCTATTTATATATGTAAAATGTGGAGGCTCGCTAAATTGACACAAAGAATACAAAAATATTAATTCATTTCCAAAATTAGATCTCTAATACACAAATTCTAGCTTTCGAAATTATATTCAAAATTTGTGGGATCATTTTACATTAGCTTTTTTTCTATAACGTTATGTCATAACTGGTACATAAACATTAAAAGACCAACTTGTGTTAAGTGACAAGGTGATCCTTTGCCAATCATCAAAAGATTTCCTTGACTGTTTTTGTATCACATTATTATTATTATTATTATTATTATTATTTTGTTTCAAATACTTTTATGTTTATGTTTTTTTAATTTTTTAACTAGAAATAAAATTTAAATGATATGATATAGTATAGTTAATTATAATTAATAAAAATCATAATTATTTTAACAAAAATATTTTTTAAAAATAAAACATAAAAAATTAAAAAACTAACTAAACAACTATACGTTTCAAATAATAAAATAAAAAATAAAAATATATATTGATCCCAAACAAGTCCTGTAGCAGTACAAAAAGGTCATAACTAGATCTTCACTGTAAGGAAGCAAATCTTTTCCTCCTTATTCTGATTGTTGGGATGTTGGAACATCCAAATAGCCACATTGTCTCCCACTTTTAAGGCTCTAAATACTCGCAACAGCTCCATCTCAGTTCCCTCAAGAAAAGTGGCAAGCTCTTTACTAACCCATAATTTTAGCTCCAGCTTCACCATTCACCCACCTTGCACGTAGACCAATACATTCAGCCCTTCATGCATTTCACTAGCACTTGTGGATGAACTCGCTTCTTGGACTTTGTTACTCTCTCTCTTCCCTTCATTGTTAATGTTTTTAGGAAGATGTGCTTCAAAGGCCTCCTCCATGGTAAGGTAAGGTTCAAGGTAGTCCTGAACAGGTACGTTGTTGAGCCATAAGTGGGTTTGTTGTTCTGAAAGGTCTGAAGCTTCTATTCTTTTCAACATTAAACGCTTGAGTCTGAATGCATGTTTCACAATAAGCACATTCTGAGCCCAAAATGGTAACTTATCAATCTCTATTGTAGTCTTCTTAGTCTCTTCCAACAGGCCTTAGGGTTATACACATATATATAATAGAGAGGATGCATGGTTCATTTGTAAATTAATAAGAAACTTCATAGAGATAAATTTGGAAAATGATAAATATTTTCTAAATTGGTTCCTTTAAATTCATAGAACTAATGTGGAGAGATTACATAGCAGTAATGAGAGAAGGATAAGAATCACCATTACTAAAGCCTTCATGTACAACAATTTATTTAGATGGGAATATTAAGTTCTGGAAGTTAACAAATAAAAAATATTCAGTGAAATAGTTTTATTAATCTACAATGAAGTAATTGTTTAAAACATATATTATAAAATTTGTTCTTCCTCTATAAGAAAGTGAAAAACAAATTTTCTTTGTCCAATCGTTCAATCACATTAAATTTTATGAGTATACAAATCTAAATGCTGAAAGCAATATTATGAGCTCAGTAAAATGATGGAGATTGTAAAAATTATATCAGATATTGAATTTCAATAATGAGAGTTTCTATGCCCAATCGTTCAATCACATTAAATTTTATTGTCGTAATAAGTATTATTATGATTTTCATATTATTTAAATATATAAAATAACTATATAATAATAATATCTTTTACTAATTTAATATACATTACTTAAAATGAGGACATTTTACTCTTTTTTGAATATATTTTTAAATATTTATTTTGGAACATAATATTTTAACTATTTCTCCTAAATTTTTGTTTATATAATATATATATATATATATATATATATAGTATATATATATATATATATATATATATATATATATATATATATATATATATATATATATATATATATATATATATATATATCTGAGAGGCTAACTTTCGTGGAATGAGATTATAAAAATCGGTAAGGAGGAACATCAAAGTTGGATTGTGGGGGGTGACTTTAATAGCATAGCTTCTCCAAGTGAAAAATTGGGTGGGAGAATTCTGACCAAGGTATGATTTCTGAATTTAATGATAATATCCTTTTAGCGAGGCCTTTTTGATCTTGGCTTCATTGGGAACCGGTTCACATGGAGAAGAGGGGCCATTTGGGAGAGGCCTGGATAGGTTTTTGGCTAATGATTCCTGGCACCACCAATTTCTGCATACCACTATTTCTCATCTTAATTTTGCTGGATCTGATCACAGACCCCTTCTTTTAACCATTTCCACTCCACAGCCCCAAACCTCCTCCCCTCCATTTAGATACCTAAGCTTTTGGTCGGGCCATCCTGAGTTTAATAAAATTATGCAAGACAACTGGAAAGGGATTTCCTCTTCTAACCCTTTTACTAAACTGCAATATCTACTAACAGAAACTTGCTAAAGCTCTCGGGAAGTGGGCTAGGAGTCCATTGGTGATGTCTTCGAGGAGGTAATCCAAGCTGAATGGGAGGTCAACAATGCGAGGTTGCTTGCACAAGCTGATCATAACAAGTTTAAGGATTTTGTTCTTTGCCTAAGAAAAGTTGCTAACTTACATCGAGCGGCGAGACCAAATCCTCGGTCGGAAAGCTTCTATTAACAAATTTAAACTTGGGGATAGGAATACTAAATATTATCATGCTTGTATTAAGTATAAAAGGAAGTGCAATGCCATTTTTTCAATCGGGACTGATCAAGGGACACTTCTTACTAATGGAGCTGATATTGCTAATAGTCTTTGTTTCCTTTTTCAAAAGCTTCGACCTTCGAAGCCAGGCTCGGGTATTCCTATTGATAGCAATACTGTTTAATGATGTCCACGACTACACCGGCTCTCTCCATCTTGCTGACACTCCCTCATGGAAGAAATTTGGTCGGCTTTGCGGTCCATTGACAATTCTAAAGGTTACTTTGGACCGGATGGGTTTAATGCTGAATTCTATAAAAGGCTCGGAATTTTGTCACACTTGAAGTGGTTCTTTGCGGTTCGAGGTTTCTTTAATGGCATTGATCTTAATCAATACTTCTACTCATCTAACACTTGTGCTCATCCCTAAAACAAATGCTCCTGTAAATTGGAACCACTACGGACCTATAAGTCTAACTTCGGTGATAAGCAAACTAATTAGCAAAGTTATTGTGGGGAGATTACAACCTCATCTGGACAAAATTATTAGCCCTCGGCGGTCGGCTTTTGTGAAAGGAAGGTCCATAACTGACAATGTTCTGCTTGCCCAGGAATTACTTCTTGATCTTGACAAAACATGTAGGGGAGGTAACATCATATACAAACTTGACATTAAGAAAGCATATGATACTGTAGATTGGAACTTCATTCTCCAAGTGCTGCATGCCAGAGGCTTTCCACCTGAGTTCTGCCAAATGATCAAAAGATGGTGAAGTTCAACCATCACTCGATTCGGTAAATGGTCGGTCTTTGGGGAGGTTTCCAAGCTACCGAGAGGTCTTAAACGAGGAGACCCTCTTTCCCCCTCCATTTTTATATTAGTGATGGATTATCTCTCTAGACTCATTGAAGCTCGAATTTCTTCTCACCACTATGCTAGATACCACCATAAATCAAATGTTATCATCTCCCATCTATTGTATCTTGATGATACGATGTTATTTTCCGAGCTTCCAAGTCGGCTGTCAAGAGAGTTAATGAATGCCTCACTCAATTCCAAAATATTTATGGGCTCCAATTTAACAAATCCAAATGTGAATTGATTTTCCCTAGTAACACCAAGCACGACCTCACATCCTTTGGATTACTAGCTATCATTGGATTTTCTCTTGCATCTCTTCCTATGAAATGCACGGGAGTGCTTCGATCGAGGGAAATCTAAGCGGCTCCACTTTGATGAGATCATTGGTAAGTGAATACCCAACTCTCTAATTGGGCTAATTCTTATTTATCGATGGGGGAAGAATCACTCTACTTCACGATATCCTTACCACCTTCCCTAATTATGTTCTCAGAATGGCTTGTTTAAAGAAAAGCTCCGGAATCCAAATTGAAAGAATTTTCAATAGGTTTCTTTGGTACGAGTCGAGAGGAAGCAAATGCCATTGAGCGAGTTGGCGAAACTTGCCAAACCTACTGGGCTGGAGGATTGGGTTTCGAAGGGTTGCATCATGCGAGAAAGTCGATTCTGCAAGTTATGGGTGGATTTCGGACAGCGAAGTCTCTATGGGCACTTTACTTGACGGGAAAATATTGTAAAGATAGCCACCACGGCTAGGCCCAAATTAAACCAGGTTGCTCTAGAATTTGGAAACAAATGATTATCGATAGAGATACGGTGAATCACTTTTCACATGGGAGCTTGGTCGAGGAAGATTATGTTACGGCGAGGATACTTGGTGCCCACTGAAATGAAGATTGCTATCCCACATACAAACCAACGACTTTTCCCTGTGGCTACCTGCTGGGATAATAACCATTGGTCCCTCACTAAGCTTCAGGAATTGCTGACTGATTTTTCTACTCAACAGGTTTCTGCTATTCATTTTGATACTTCCCAACCTGACAAAATTATCTGGCAGAATGGTAAGCCCCACAGCCTTACTAAGCATATCTACCACACCATTTACAATTGGCCGACATTACTTGGGGCAAACATATACTGGAACAATTATCTAACTCCATCCATGTCTTTCTTCATCCGGAGGCTCTTTCACCATCTACTTCCTACGATGACATCCTCGAACTCAAGGGAATTAGAGGACCTTCAAAGTGCTACCTCTGTGGGACTAGCTGCTGAATCTCTGCAACATCTTTTCTTTAAGCGTCACTTTTCTCGGGAAGTACGGGAGGTGTGATCAATTTATTAAACATAAATACTATTCTACTTGATTGGAAGGACATATCCACCTGCTGCGGCAATGGAATAAAGCTAATTTAGTGGTCTGTCCCTTTTCGATTGCATGGTTCATCCGGATGCATAGGAACAAAGTAAAAAATGAGGAGGAGAGCAGCAAAGTATTAGCTTGTGGTAACAAATTGTCGGGCCTTCTTGACTAAAATCATACTTTCGAAGCACTTCCCCAACATTCTTCACTATCCTACCCTTCTTCACCCCAAGCGGTTTAAGATTATTTTAGTTAATTGGAAGGCTCCTCTCTTCCCTTTCATTAAAGTTAACAACGATGGGGCTTTTGCGATACTGGTGCTCGGGTGTGGTGGTGTGTTCGGGGATCCTTATGGCAAGTGTATCTGTCTCTTCCATACTCCTACTGTGGCGGCTGATGCTTTAGAAGCTGAGTTAACAGCAGTTTTTTGGGCTATACATTTGGCCATTTCCTGCCATTGGCATAATATCCTTGTAGAATGTGACTTTGCCACTATTCTGCAATACTTACATAACACTCTCCATCCTCCTTGGCATCTTTCAAATTGGATACATAAGATCGGAAGACTCTCCCGACAATGTAATATCCGAGTTCTCTTTCATTTACGAGAGAAGGTAATAGGCTGCTAATTGGCTAGCTAGGAAAGCCCTCCACTCTCAGCGAGTCCTTGTGTCGTTGCCCCTCCTCCTACCTGTCCTACCTTTTGGATGCGAGACCTTGTGCGAGGCTCCACATTTTAGATTGGTGTCTATTAGTGGATGACATATGTTTTGCTTTTGTTTTCTTTTACGTTGGAAGTATACTTGGTGTAGTATAGGGTGTGGTGTGTAGCATCTTATACCACCATAGTATTTTTGGTTACTTGATACGGGTATGTAATTGTTTTTTTTCATCATTAACATGTAGGGAGCTACTACTAGCTCTTTTCTTTAAAATATATATATATATATATATATATATATATATATATATATATATATATATATATATATATATATATATATATATATAGATATATACATATGTATATATATATATGTGTATATATATGTGTATATATATATATATATGTATATATATATATATATATATATATATATATATATACATATATATGTATATATGTATATATATATATATATATATATATATATATATATATGTATATATATATATATATATATATATATATATATATATATATATATATATATATATATATATATATATATATATATATATTATATATATATATATATATATTTCGGAGAAAGGGAAAATTCATTCAATAAAAAAGGTTACATACATACGAGAAAGGGAATATAAGTCAAATCCCCTAATAGTAAAAGCCTTAGAGGCTCAAAAGGTGTAATAGAAAAAATTGTATTACTAGTGGATGCAGCATTTTTGGCCAACCAATTAGCGAGGTTGGTTACCCTCTCTAAATATATGGGACCATTTAAGTGTAAAAAAACCAACGAGTAGAGAGAATGGTTCGAGAAAATAGACCAAATTCCGGGGAGGAGGAGAGAACCCTGCAGAATATTAATCAATTATTGTGAGTCGGATTCTATCCAAACATAATGATAATTGAGTGCTTTAGCGATAACAAGTGCCCGAGTGAGCGACTGAAGCTCGGAATCCAAAGGCGATCAAGAGACGATGGGTGCATGAAAAAACCACGATAACTAACCCGGAGGTTTACGCACACAACACCTATACCGGCGGATGAAGGGGTAAAACTGCCATCAATATTGATTTTAGTCCATGGCATGGAAGGCAGGGACCATCTCAGCAAAATAGTTTTTCTTTTGGTGGAGCATTCCAGCAATGAGTGTTTGTTTATGAAGCTACAGCAATTAGCCACAATAGTATTAATCAGACAAGGTTTGTTTTCATAGTTAGCTTGATTTCTGGCCATCCATACAATCCAGCAGAGGACTAAAGGAACTTGGTACCCTTTGCTCATCTTTCTAGTCCTCCCGACAAGCCTCCAAGGATATCCGAGTTATATTTAAGTTGAGTTAATTTTAGTTGATGTAACACGGCATTCCATACTTGGTTAGTGACGGAGAAATTTAGGAAAAGATGAGAGACGGTTTCTTCGTGAGAATGGCATAACCGGCATGTAGAGGCGGTTCTCGGCCCTTTTAACTTCAAGATATCATCCAATGGAAGATAGTTATGAAATAATCTCCAACGGAAAAAGGACATAGATGGAGACAATAGCACTAGTCCGGATCTTCTCCCCCGATTGGTGTCGGACCATGAAGTGAAGGAATTGTGTATCAAGCTGTTAAAGGATTGTTTGTTAGATTGCTTCAACAAAATTTTATCAGGTTTAGTTGGTTTAATAGGGATGACAAGGATCTGCTGCACACTTTCCTCATCCAACACCTCTCTCAGAAGACTAACATTCCACTGGTCCTCCACCCAGAAATCTGAAACTGTAAGATGATGAGTTATCTCATTAGTGAAATTTAAATGACCATCTGGAATCCAGTTATCATAATAAAAATTTACATCCCCGACTCCAACCTCCCAGCAGAAGAACTGGTTAGTTGTTTCCCTCACTTTCAGCAAACTTTTCTAGTGTTTTGAATCCCCCGGCTTTGTGCAAAACAGCATTTGGATGTGATTTCTGCCAATACTTCTCTTTTAAGAATTTAGCCCACATAGTATCTTGCCTTCGAAATTGATCCATTATTTACGGTAAAAAAGGTGGCTCATCTATTGGAAGCTCTTGATGCCCAAGCTCCGACCTTTAAAGGTTTACAAAATTTATTCCACACGGTCAATGGTGTTGCTTGGGCTGACCCTCCCAAAGAAATTTATTGAAGATAGTTTCGATCATATTCAGGTACTTTTTTCATCCTAACCATCTGCATGGTATAAAGAGGGAAGGTTGATAAAATACTTTTTAGCAAAGTTAATCTACCTCCATTCGACAAGAAAGTATTGGTCCAACAGTTTAAAGTTGATGTGATCTTGTGTACCACCTCATCAAATTGGGACTGTTTTCTCGTGCCTTTGATCAACTGCACCCCTAGATACTTTAAAGGAAGTTCAGAAGCCGAAAAGCCATAGAACTCTTTCACCCACTACTGATGTTTATACCTTTTCCCCGATCAACCGACACTTCCTTCTATTGAGTTCAAGACCAGCTACCTTGGATAAATGTTACGTCATTTGGATGGTGTTTACGATAGCTTGCTTACTCCCATTAGTGAAAATAATTACATCATCTGCATAGGCCGGATAGTGATAATTGGGAGGAGCCATGGTTATAATTTAGGTAGGGGTAGTGATTATGAGCAACATTAATAATCCTGGAAAAATAGTCAAAGGCCAAAATGAAAATAGTTGGGGAAAGGGGATCACCTTGCTTTAACGCCCTACCTGCTTTAAAAAAACCAAAGCTGCTACCATTAACAAGGACACTATAATAAGCACTTGAGAGCCATCTCACGAATTAATTCATGAAGGAGGGATGGAAACCTTGAGCTTTAAGCACCGGATCTATAAAATGCCAATGATAGTGTCATAAGCTTTTTGAGATCCAACATAAAAATGATATTCTGCCCCCTACAACCCTTATCAATATCCAGTAACAACACCTGAGCAAGTAAGTAATTGTCAGTGATGTTTCTCCCCTGCACAAAAGCAGATTGGATAGAGCTAATCAAATGATTAAGATGAGGTTGCAATCTCCCCACTATAATCATGCTAATGATTTTAGAAAAGATAGAGGTGAGACTAATAGGTCTGAAAACTACCCAGCTTGATTTTTGAGTATCCTTAGGAATGAGAGCAATGCTAGATGCAGCAAAATACTTTGGTAGATCAGTTCCCGAGAAGAAAGATTGAACAGCCTTAATGAGATCAGTGCTCACAATGTCCCAAGCTTTTAGGTAAAAAGTTGAGGTGAAGCCATCAGGACCAGCAGTCCTATTTTCATCAATACTTTTTAAAGCATGCAAAATTTCCTTTTCATCAGGGAGTAAAGTCAAGTTAAGCTGATTTACATAGGCATAGTTTCCTGAAAAAACCTCAGCAAACAAAGGATTTGATGATGTAGGTTGGGCAGCAAACAGAGATTGAAAGTACTGTACAACACTTTGTGAAATAGCATGTTGATTAGTAACCTAATAACCAACAAAATCCTTGATTCTAAGAATAATATTAATCTTCCTCCTGTATTTAATCATGGCATGGAAATACTTAGTGTTCCTGTCCCCAAAAAGATATTTGTTAACCGCAGCTTTTTGTTTTAAAAAATTCTCTTCCTGTCAAGCTTGTAGTAATTAAGTATGAGCGAGAAATCGGATCTTGATCTTGATTCACACCACAGTCTTGGTTAGCTTCCAGCAACTGCACTTTAGTATCAGCATCCCTTAATTGTTGAAACACATTCCCAAAGCTGTGCTTATTCCCATTCCTTAAATGATAAGCCACATTTTTATGTACCCTCCAATGTTTATTAAGTGGATTGCATATGGGGTAATCTGGAAGTCTCCAAGCTCTTTTCACCTCCTCTAAGAAGTTAGAATGATCACTCCGAACATTGAGAAATGCGAATGGGGAGCATCCCTTATAAGGGCAAAGGAAATCTGACAAAAGTGGTGAATGATCAGAAGTGGATCAGTGCAAATGAAACACTTGAGTAATGGAAAACATGTTTAGCCAGGAATCATTAGCCAAAATTCTATCAATTCTCTCTAATAGTTTACCCCTCTGCCAGGTAAAGGGAGACCCAATGAAGCCCATATCAAACAATCCGATTTGTAGTTATATTACGCGAGAATTGCAACATGGAGTGAAGATCGGGAGTTACTGCCACCTTTTTTCTCACTAGGATCTCTAATACAATTAAAATCACCTCCCACAATCCGAGTTGGAAGGATTGTTAACACTAATATTACACGGCTCGGCCAGAAGAAGACTATACGGCAGGAGTACGGCCGGCATAAACAAATGTAGCACAGTCGTTGAATTGATCCAAACCAAACTGAAGATGCAAAAATTGATAATTATCAAGTACAATATTGCAATTCAGTTCCTTCCTAGTAAAGACCCATATCTTATTATTACAATTAGACTGAAAATGGAAACCAGGGAATTTTTTTGTAATTTTAGAGATATTAGTATGCACCAAAGGTTCCAACAAAGCAAAAATCCACAGTTTGTGAGTCCTGTTTAAATGAAGGAGTCTATTAAGGGTGCTAGGACTTGCAACACCCCTAACATTCCAGCGAAGAAGATTAATCATGATGAATGGCCTTACCAGCCCTAGTTATTCTAGATGGAGTGACTGAAGAATTGTCCATACCAATTATGTTAGACTTAGATAAATTTTGTAGTTCCATGATATCTTTTCTCCTTCTCCTGCTTTTTTGTTGAGACCATGCTCCTTCTGCTGTTGTAGTTAAATCATCAAGTACAAGCTAGGCTGAGTCACCAGTAATGGGTTCTGTAGGAGTTATAAAAGTGTCACACGCATCGACTGCGGGTATTACTTCCTCTTCGATAGATTGGAGCTATAATGAATTGTGCTTGAATTTGTACACCTTCATCGAAGGATCCCTTATCTCGATTATCGATCGGCATCTTGCCGACGACGGTAAAACCTGAAGGGCCTACTCTATTCTTATAAGTAACTCTAGCCACATCCCCATTAGTTCCAGAAACCAGATTCAAGTCAGGCTTTGATGAATCCTGAGCAACATCTGGACCCATATGGACAGGGCTTAATGGAATGACCTGAGGTGTAGAAGTTTGCTCAGTGTTCTTTGTGCCTTTATTAACCACATTGTAAGGTCTAAGTTCAGGATGAAGTTTGAAACATTGCTCCATAGTATGACCGAATAGGTGGCGGTGCTTACAATATAAGAGGCTGATATTCCATCACAATGGGTTGCCGGTACCCATTATTGGCGATACCTGACCACACACCATCAATGTAAGGCTGAGTAATATCCATTTCCACCTGAAATCTTGCATTGGAAATCCTTGTAGCATTAGCGAAGGTATGTCCGAAGCTTGAGTGGTCTCCCAGTTGAGTCGGCGATATCATAAATAATCCTGTGATTATTAAAGGGAAGCTTTAGATTAGGAAGGCTAAACCAAACGGGAACAATTGGTGGCTCCTTAGTTGGATCGAAGTCCGATGTCCATTTCAGCTGACTTCATGGGTTTTCCATCGATCATTATGACCTTTTTAGAAAAAATGCGAGCATAATCCTCCTCCGATGATAGCTTGTAACATGATATGTCTCTATCAAAGACCCCGATTTTCCAACTACCCACAAGTTTGAAATCATCCATTGCCTTTCCTAGTATATCGAGTTTGGGGTGTCAAATTGAAATTTCCCTACTAATGTAAATGCAGTAAGGCTACGATAGCTTAGTGAGTTCCTCTTCGACCAAAAATGAGAGCTAGTTTCCCAGCCTTCTTTGTACATTTTCTAATGAATTCACATTCAGCCTTACCCTCCATGGCATCATGAAATAGCTGGGGGAAAACTAGTTTATCTCCAAGAGTAGTGCTTCCTTCCTTTCTTACAATGACTTCTGCAAACTTACCCCTCCCAACGAAATGAGGGTCAGCTCTAGTAAGTTACGTTGCCATATCTCGATGGAGCGAGTGCCACTCCAGTAAATTAAAAAAAAAGAAATGCCGAGAAGGGTAAAAACCACTCCCCACCCAAACCTGAGAATGTTGAAGAGAAAAAGTGGATTTCTTCTCCTCCTAACCACCTTCTTCGGCCCAGGGAACGCACCGCCACCACCGATGCCTAACGACTCCATTGAAACCCTAGCCAGAGCACATACGGCCGCCACCTCCATTTATATATATATATATATATATATATATATATATATATATATATATATATATATACCAATAACTTGCCTAAGAGGCAAGCATAGAATTATATTAAGATAAACGATACAAGTACAATTACAGGACCTTATAATGTGGAGGACTTAACTTGTCCCCTTGTAACAAAAAAGGCTAGGGATGGGGGCGTGTTTTCAATTACAATAGATTCAATGTTTTTTCCAATGGAGGCTAACCAGTGAGCAGGTCCATTTCCTTCCCTTGGAATTTGCACAAATGAAATCCTGGAGAATAGGGTATATTGAGCTAATCTACTTATCCTTCTATTGATGTGCCAAGGAGGAGGTTCCTTGTTCTGTGAAAACATGATACATGGGAGGCAGTCAGATTCCACCAAGAGAGGACCAAAACTGCACATGTGAGCAATGGAGATTGCGCAATATATAGCAGTCAGTTCAGTCTCCAAAACATTTAAAGAAACATTAGGAGAGGAGAAAAAGTGCAAACGCTTCCCTTAGAAATTTCTAAAAATTCCACCAAAATCAGCTGCATGCTTACTGAAACTACCATCTGTGTTAACTTTCACCCAAGAAGTTGGAGGAGGGGTCAACCTAATGAGTGTGGGGCCAACACTTGACTGACTGGTGGCTAGCTACAAATTTCTATAGATATTCAGGAACTTATTATGTTGAATTAACTTTTGAATATAAGAAAGGCAGTTTACTACTACAGAGTGTACTAAGGGGGGCTTATCCTCATACTTTGATTGATTTCTAGTCATCCATATCAACCAAGCAACCAGACAAGGAATCACCAAAATTTTAATTTTATTCCAATCCACCCAACAATCTGAGCAAGAAATCCAGCTCAAGTTGAGAGTATCCAGATTATGCTTATTCAATAGGCTAACCCAAACACCTTGGGAAAAAGCACAAGCAAAGAACAAATGTTTCAAAGATTGCTCAGCCTCATAACAAAGTTAACAACATGATGGGCCAATTAGACCTTTGAGTTTCAAGATATCATCAGTTGGAAGTAGCAGTTGCCATAATTTTAATAGAAGGAAGACATAGAGGGGGTCAATAGCATCCCCCAAATGGCCTGGCCCTATTCAATTTAATTCCAGTTAAAGAATTTCTCATATATGAAGGCAGAAACTTTTTAAGGACTTTTCCTGGTGTTTTTTTTATCATTCTGTCCAAGATAGAAGGAAGTTTGCTTACCAGCTGGACTTGAACATTGGTGAGAATAATGTTTAGAAGACTATTGTTCCGTTGGTTATCAGACAAAACCTCATTAACTGGACTGTTGTAATTAGAATGGTGTTGGGTACCCATTCCACATCCCCAGGTCTAACCAGAAATTTATTTAGCCCTCCCCCAACTTCCATATGAAAAGTTCCTCATCTTGGTTCCAGATTTGCAATAACTTGGTCCATTGCCGAGGTTAAAAAGAAATTGTTAAGTGGTTAGATGCCGGTATTATTTATCCTATTTCTATAGTCAATGGGTAAGTCCTATTCATTGTGTTCATAAGAAAGGAGGTGTAACTGTCATTTTCAATGATAAAAATGAACTAATTTCTACAAGACAAGTTACCGGATGGCGAATTTGTATCGATTATAGGAAATTAAATGACGCGACTTAGAAAGGATCATTTTCCTTTACCTTTCTCGGATCAAATGCTCGATAAACTAGCCGGACACCCATATTTCTCGTTTTATGGATGGATATTCTGGTTATCATCAATTACTTATTGCTCTCGAGGACCAAGAGAAAACAACATTTACAAGTCCTTATGGAACCTTTGCTTTTTAGAAGAACGCCTTTTCGTTTATGTAATGCACCCGCAACTTTTCAAAGATGTACGATGTCAATATTTTGTGATTTGATTGACAAAGGAAATGAAATATTCATGAACGATTTTTAGGTTTTTGAACTTTTGAATCCGGTTTTGAAAACATTTCCGAAGTTCTAAAAAGATGTGTAGAAACAAACTTAGTTCTTAACCGGGAAAAATGTCAATTCATGGTCACAAGGCATCAGGATTTCGGGGTCACAAAGTTTCACAAAAAGAGATGGAAGTAGATCAAGCGAAAGTGAAAATTATTGCCGAATTGCAACCACCTACTACTCATATCGATGTGAGAAGTTTTCTAGCCGCGCGGATTTTATAGAAGATACATAAAGGATTTTTCTAAAATTGCTAAAACCTCTTCATTATCATTGAAAAAGATGCGAAATCAATTCAAATAAAGAATGTAATAATGCTTTTAATATTCTAAAAGAAAACTAATAACCGCACCTATCATTGTTGCACCTAATTGGAATAAATCTTTGAATTAATGTGTGATGCAAGTGATTTTGCAATTGGAGCTGTATTAGGACAAAAATATGAGAAAGTTTTCAAAGTTGTATATTATGCTAGTAAAACTCTCACTCGAAACACAATGAAATTACACTACCACCGAGAAAGAGCTTCTAGCTATAAGTATATGCCTTCGATAAATTTAGACCTTATCTTCTTGGTACTAAATGCATAGTTCATACCGATCATTCTCGCTATTAAATATCTAATATCTAAGAAGGATTCTAAACCTAGACTTATAAGATGGTTTTTACTTCTGCAAGAATTTGATTTTCAAATAGTAGATAGAAAAGGAACTGAAAACCAAATTGCTGATCATTTGTCTAGAATTAAAAATGATATTATTTTAGAAGAAAATATAAATGAGAAATTCCCTGATGAATCTTTATATGTTATTCAAAGATACAAAACACCGTGGTATGTTGATATTGTTAATTATTTAGTTAGCAATATTTTGCCTTATGACTTGGATAACAAATTTATTAAGAAATTTAAATATGATGCTAAATCTTATATTTGAGAAGAACCTCATTTATTTAAAATTGGTAAAGATTCTATGATTCGAAAATGTGTACCTTATGAGGAAACTTTGCTATTATTCAAAAATGTCATGATTTTGATTTTGGAGGACACTTTGGCATAGATAAAACTGCATTTAAAATTTTAAATTCTGGATTTTATTGGTCTACCTTATTTAAATATGTGAGACAATATGTGAAAACATGTGATCGATGTCAAAGGATGGGAAATATATCTAGGAAAGATGAAATGCCTTTAAACTATATATTGGAAGTTGAAATTTTTGATATATGGGGATTAGACTTTATGGGACCATTTATTCCATCATCTGGAAAAATTTATATTTTATTAGCAGTTGATTATGTTTCAAAGTGGATTGAAGTTGTTGCTTTACCCAACTGTGATTCCAAAAGTGTTTCAAAATTTTTAAGGAAAATTATATTTTCAAGATTTGGAATGCCAAAAGTAATTATCACTGATGGTGGAAGTCATTTCAGGAATATAAGAATTCAATCATTACTATAAAAATTTGGAATCAAACATAGAATTGCAACTTCTTATCACCCTCAAACTAGTGGAATGGCTGAAGTATCAAACAGAGAAATTAAAAGAATTTTAGAAAAGTCTGTTAATCCTAAAAGAACTGATTAGGTTGATAAACTTGATTCTACATTATGGGCTTATAGAACAACTTATAAGACACCAATCGGAATGTCACCTTACCGGTTAATTTATGGTAAACATTGTCACTTACCCGTAGAACTCGAACATAAAGCTTTTCGCGATAAAGGAGTTTAATTTTAATTCGAATAAAGCAGGAGAAAAATGATTATTGCAACTAAATGAGATGGAAGAAATTAGAAATGAATCGTATGAAAATGCAAGAATTTATAAAGAAAAATGAAGATGATGCATGATAAGACAATTTCAGGAAAAATTTTTGAGCCTCGACAAAAAAGTATTACTGTTTAATTCTTGTTTAAGACTTTTTCTTGGAAAATTAAGATCTAAATGGAATGGACCTTATTTAGTTGAGAAAGTATACCATTATGGAGCTGTGGATATTAAAGATCCCAATACAGGAATAATTTTTATAGTAAATGGATTGAGATTGAAGCCTTATTTGGGAGATATTAAGAAGATTTATAAAGAGGCTTATGAATTGAGTCAACCTGATTAAAGATTTACTTAAATCGGGCTGACGACGTTAAACCAAGTGCTTTGTGGGAGGCAACCCATAATTATCTTGTGTTTTTGTGTTTTAATGTAAGGTTATGCCTCGATCTTGATTAATTTTATATTACTTTAGAAAAATTTGATGCTTATAAGTCTTATTTGACTGAGGCTGAAAATTATTTTGAAGTATGTAAGATTTAAAAATAGGATCACTCTATTTTGAATATGAGTAAAAAGGTGATCAAGTTAACCTTCATTATGATAATTTACAATGTGAGTTATTGAGTCTAAAATACTCTTACCAGTATAATTTACCTATCATGGAGAACGAAATTTTGAAAATTTGACGATTAGGCGAAACGGAGTTGAACATAGTTCCGGCGCCTAGGCGCCACAATTTGGCGCCTAAGCGCCAAAATCAACTATGTATCAATAGGTCCGGCGCCTAGGCGCCAGATTTGGCGCCTAAGCGCCATGGTTACTGGGTCATGCAAAAACCGAAAATTTTCAGTTTGTCACACGATTTTCACCTTTAAATCAACCCATCTTCTTCCTTAACCATCAAGAAATCATCATTACATCCCTTACACTTCATTCTTGAGAGATTTGAGAAATTTTTGAAGAAATGGAAAGAAGAAATTATGGAGAAGAGGCTAGGGACAAGGTATCAAGAGATCCTCAACCCTACTTCAATGCTTTAATCGCTGTAAGTTTAAAGAAGATTTTAAAAGGATTGGAGATTTCCTTCATGAGATGTTTCATCAAGTTGAACATCTAGAATGGCAAATGAAACTTCAATTTGATCATTTTGCAGCTTATTAAGATGCTCAAGTTGAAATGTATGCGAAGAACAAATGGATTGACGAAAAGACGGCTACGGATTTCCCGAGAGCGTTAGTATTCTTTCCAAGTGCAATACACAATTTCCCTTGTGAAGATTAGAATATTTTGGTAATGAGATAGTTATTATGGTTTTTTGAGTCATTGTATCGATTTAGAGAATCGATCGTGTTTGTTTGTGTATTTGCTTTCATGTTCAATGTGTGTTGTTTTGCTTTGAAATTATTATGTTTCGAGTGTGTATTAGGAACTCGAATCAAATGTAGTACTTATCTCGGAATGTATCGAGTCAATATTAAAGATTTTAAATGGAAATTAGTGAGTTTGATTGAAACCTTATGTTTGATTGGTGGATTTAATATTTAATTTTTATAAATTTTTGAAAAAATGTTGTGGAAGTTAGAGACTGAAGCTCTACTCTGATATGAGTAATTGGAATTTGAATTTATGAATTTTGGTGGAAAAATAAATTTTAAAAAAAAAATTTTGAAAGGCGAGTCTGGCGCCTAGGCGCCAGAATTCGGCGCCTAAGCGCCAATTCGGCCTGTACCCGAAAATTTACTTAAATAACCCCCAAAAGCCATTTTTGACGCCTAAGCTTCATCTTCTTCCCCATTTTTACGAAAATACATCCTCTAGATCCATTTTGAGGTCAAAACATCAAGGATTTGAGCGCGAAACCACTCGATTTCTTTGTCTCAAGGTCAGATCTACACTTTAAACCATTTATTTTCGATTTTCACCATAGATTTCCCTAAGTTTTGCTAAGAACTAAAAATTTAGAAAAAATATTCGTTTTTTAGTGATTTCTATAGATTTCTAAACTTAATTTAAGTTTTATAAACTTAAAAAGAGTTTAAATCTTTAATTCCTAAATTTGTTTTTGTTTTCTTTCACGTTTAGATGGCTCCAAAATCTAAACGCTAGAAGGCACGAAATAACTTTGATAGCAGTAAATTCTCTACTACGGCTGCGCATTTTCGCTTCCATGAATTTGCGACGTCCAGAAAGTTCATTTCTGAACGAAGTTTCTACCATCCTGGAGAAATGATCGAGAACACTATTGTTGCGCACAACTGGTAATGATTTTGTTATTTTACTGCTGTTGTTGTTATCCCGATTGTTCGAGAATTTTATGCAAATTTTCTGGATCCCGAGGATTATGAAGTCTTTGCCAAAGGAATCAGAGTAGGATTTATTCCAGAAAGAATCAACATATTTTATGGCCTGCCACCGACTATTGAGTGTTATTATTCTGGATTATCACCATCTGAGGGAGATTTGGATATGATTATTGCTTATCTGACTAATTGTACTGGATCTTGGAAGATCAGGAACGGAAAAAGGGTAAACTTCAAATCCTCTGAAGTAAATGGTGTATCTAAAGCATGGCATTATTTTATTTCTGTAAGATTGTTACCTTCCAACCACCTGAGTGAAGTGACTAGAGATCGAGCGATCTTCAATTACTGCATTCAAGAGAGGAAGCCTATTGATGTCGGGAGCATTATTTATGATTTTGTGGAGTCTACTGCGAGGTCCAGCACTTCTGTTGGATTGGGATTTCCATATCTGATCTACTCACTATGTGTTAGTAATGGAGTCACTGCTGATATTTCTGAGGAGAAACTGAAGTCTACTAAGCCAATTGGGCAGGAGAGTGTTAGTATCTATGATCGTCTTCGAGGGAATAGATCAACCGCTCCATCTACTTCTGCACATACTTCAGGAAATCAAGACCCTCTACTTCTGCTGAGCCACCATTAGATTTCTGGGAATCAATGCATGATCAGTTTTTAGAGCAGCAGCAGGAGTTATTCAAACTCACTGCAGGATTGATACTATTGATAGAAAACTAGATCATTTATCTGATTATACCGAGAGGAAAAGTAGTTATGATGCTGAGTATGATGAAGCCCTAGTCAGATTTCTGAAGGGTGAACATGATGTTAGTTTTCCTACTGTTCCTAGTTTCACACCATTTGTAGATCCTAAGGACATAGAATTTTCCTTTGGTGATGATGATGATGATGAGGCTACAGCTAGTGATTAGTAGTTATAGATTTCTATGATGTGTTACTGTTAGTTTGTTTTATTTGGATTGTTTGTTAGTTTTGTATTTTATGTATGTTGACTATTTAGTATTAGGATTCTGTTGTGTTGAGACTGGAGTTAGAATTAATTTATATGTTGTTTTAGTTTAATGTTTAGTAATTAATTATTTTGCTCTGTTTTAATTCTCTTTCAAATTTAATTTCATCATAAAATTAGCCTGCTTACTTTTTATATACATGCTTCAATTTTTTTTAATTATTCATAAAAGCATGATTAGAAGTTAATTTTTCTTTTTATGATTGTTTTTACATACTTATTAAAAATTCTTATGATTTTCTTTCTCTCATACTTTCAAATTATCATAGTATACCAAAACTTAAGTTTGGGGGAAGAGAAAATCCATTCAAAATTAAATTTTATTTGTCCTTAAAGAGCTAATTATTTCTTAAAAATAAATACTTTTTAACATAACTTAAGGAATGAAGAATTTATTTGAGATCACTTTTATTTTTGAAATTATAAACAATTTAGTGAAATTAACCAAAAATTTACTAACTTTGATTGATTTTAAGAATAGAATTATTTAACTTAAAGAAGAATGAGATAAAGAATTTTTCTATTCATGGTTGAAAAAATATAATTTTAGAATTATTAAGCAATCAAAAATTATCACTTGAAAAAGAAAAGATTAAAATTCTTTTTGAATTTTTATTTATGTTATAATAATTAAGTAGAAATGTATATGTTTTGAAAATATAAGTTAAGGATAGTGAAGTTCAAAACCATTAACAGGCTATCCACATATAGTAATCCTCTCTATAAATATAAAAAAAAAGAGATAGTGAGGAGAAGCTTGAGGAAATGCCTAATCAAAAATTGGCTTCACTTGAATTATCTTATACAAAGAAAACGAGTTACATACTTTACTTAATTTTTATACATAAATATTTATTTAGAAAAGATTCTTCAAGAAGATCTTTTTCTTGTAAATAATCTATGAAAGCTTAATATAATAAACTTCTATTATTTTCAAAATGAATAAAAAGTTTGAAATCTTATGATTTGGTAGTTAAATATTCTTTAAATTCTTAAAATTAAACCTAGTTAGTGAAATTGGGTTAATAATTTACTAAAGACTTTATAAAATCAAAAATTATAAGGAATCTTAAATATTTATCTTTATTTCCAAAAGTTATATTTTATATAGTAGAAAGAGTTACTTGAGGACAAGTAACATTGAAGTTTGGGGGATTTTGATCAATAAAAAAATACCTATTTCTTTATGTCTTAATTCTTATTAATTTCTAAGGATATTATGCTTTAATGAAAGGTATTTTTTATGTTTTTGGATGTAGGTAATGTAAAAAGGTCTAAGAAGGAAAAAGGAGCAAAAAGGAGCAAAAATGGAGCGAAATACCAAAAGTATAAAAATTTATGGCTCGGCGCCCAGCGCCGTACTCGATATGAAAACCGGTCGAGTTTTCGACAACGTTTCGATCGATTATTTTGACAGAGTGAGCGGTTATCGGACATTCTAGAAGGCCGGCAGTTGTTCCTGATAATAGTGACATGTGATACATTGCATTTGGACGCTCCAAAACGGTTTTAATCGCGAAGAGGTGCGAGCCAAAGTGAAGAGGTGCGAAGAATCGACCTGGGCGCGGTATCCCGCGCCAGCGCCGCACCGACCTTCTAGAAGATTCATTGAATGTGGACATGTTTTGAAGAGGTGCCTCAAGGCAACCCTTGAAGCCTATAAATAGAGGTCCATTTCTTCGTAAAACGTGCTCCTCCCATTGTACCCCTTTCTCTTATCTACTTTAGGATCTCTCATCCTTAGAGAGAGAATTAGAGAGAGAAATTTAGGGCCACTTTTGTTTAGTTTAGTGAGTTTATTTTCAAGTTATTGCATCTGCAGTTCATTACACTATGAAGTCAGTAGTAATCAGAAGATCTGTAGAAGAAATATTTGAGATAAGTATATTTTTACATTTGATTCAAAGTTTAATTATCATGTTTTGCTATTTATTTTCAATGTGTTCTGAGTAGTTAGTTTACTTTCTTCCTTCAATTATGAAGAGATAGATAAGATAATATACAGATTCGATGGAGAATTAAAATTCAAAATATTTTCAAAACATTAATACCTGATCTTACTTTACTTTTTAAATTGGTCGTTTGAATTGTTAAAACCTGTTGAAGAGTTTTGAGACCTTGAAGGAGAAGAACTCTTAACTTGTAAATGTCACATGAATCCTCGGGTAGTCGAAGGCCATGAGCAGGCTATTCAAGGTGAAGTGCAAATAAATAGGAAGATAGGATTTAAAGGGTATAGAATTGATAAGTTTTTAGAGTGACAGACTAAATTCTTATAATTTGATTTATAGACTAGGAAAGGGTCACTAGTAGGGCCGACCATAGCCACCCTCGGACATCTAGAAGTGTGAGCCTAGATTAACCCATTCTACTAACAATACATTCGGACCTATTCTCGTAAATTAGTCAATGTTCTTTGTGGCTCGGATCAAAGGGTAAAGAATAGGATTGCTTCTATTTGGCACAATACCATAAATCAAATTCTCCAATGAATATTAAATTATCTTTAAAATCTTAGATTAATTGAAGGAAAGAAAGTTGTTTATTTTATATAGAATTCATAAAATCATTTTCTTATTATTATTGTCTTTATTTGCATCTAGTAAATTAAGAGTAATTTATTTAAAAGATAAAATAAAAATATTTTTACTATTTTATTTTTCTCTATAAATCTTCCCTGTGGGATCGATACTGGTGTCTTTGTTTAAAAACCCTATATTACTTGAAATGATACGTATACTTGCGTAGTACCCCTAGTGTGTAAAAATATTTTCTAAATTATATAATATTAATTTTATACACTAGCCGCTATTTATAAATTGAGTCAAAGCTTTTGGCTATCTTTTGGAAGCAAACATTACTGCGTTCTTTGCGGTCGGGTCACGCTCCAGGGGCCCCGCGGTTTACGTACCATTCAGCTGTCCGGCTTGATCTCGACCGTCCACTCGATACACGCGTGATCCAACGGCTCCTGCTCATCGTCTACGACTGGTGTGCACCCGTGACCGTCCACACTCAAACCCTAATATCTCCCTCGATTCTCAATGGATTTTTGAGTTCTTATGCTATATCGATTCGTCTTGAAGAGACAAACACATCCATACGGTTTATAGGCTATGAAATTAACCCAAACGAAATGGAGAATTGTTGGAAGCTCGGGAGGAAGAATGAGTTCATACCTTCGCTCAGAGAAGTGAAGCTTCGATCTGAGGGTTGTGTCACCTTCGATTGAGTCCAGGTAAGCTCCAGATGACGTCTCTGGCTCTGGGGAATTTTCTAAGTATGAAAGTGAACAAGGCCAATCAAAAAGCTTGGAGGCTGGAAGCAATGGCTGGCCTGGTGAGGGGGATTTTGCTGGGGAACTTCTCCTCCTGTTCTAGTGAAGGTGTAGGGTCAATCAATTTGAAGATTGGCTCACTGTGGTGAAGTGTCCTGTTTTTTGGGTGGATTTTTAACTTAGAAATTGAACTCTATTAATGGGGATTAGGGCAAAGGAAAACTGGGGATCAACTGCTCTGGGTTAGGAGGAGGTCCTGGAGCAATTTTGGCAGAGTTTCCTTAAGGTCTGGTTCATCCTCTTGTTTGGCCGAGAGTTAAGTGGTTTTAAATAGAGGTGGCTGGAGGGCCTCCTGTGGGGGTTTAATGGCTTGGATCAACCGCCTCGGCCAAGGGAAGAACAGCTACAATGGCCATCGGGCATGGGATGCCTCACGCAATTCAAATTGAATTTTTTATTCAAATCAAGCCTCTCGGCCTGGTGGTTTCCGGCGGCTGTGGTGGCTGGCCGGCCAGGCATGGGTCACCCTCAGGGTCAGGGAGGTCAGTGCTTGAGTTTGGTGCCAACAATTGGCTTGGACATGTGTAAAAGAGTTGAATCAAAGTGGAAGGGGGAAGGGATCATTTTGGGCTTGGTTTGGTCAAAGGAATGGATTTGGGTTTGGTGCACCCACCAAGGCCTGATTCAGGCTGAAGGAAATCATATGGCTCAGCTGAATTGGAGTGGAGAACTCTCCATCCATGGTGAGGTGGCTAAGCATGGTTTAGTGTGTATCATGGATGAGGTTAAAAAGGCCTAAGGAAGGCTTAAGAAAGGGCCCCCTCCATTTGCCATAAATGACATGGTGAGGTGTCAAGACTCTCAAGGCTTCATATGGCTTACAAATGGCTCACATTTGGCTTACATTTGGCTTGGAAAAGGTTGGCTTGTTTCATGAAGAAAGGTTTTAAGGATTTTTGGTATTTTAGGGGTAATTTGGCATGTGGCTTGATTTAGAATGGCTTGATTATTGATTTAGGACTTAAGGATGATTTCAATTAAAGGTATGATGAGAAGAATTTGTCATGTGGGCTTTGGAATGGATTTTGGGCTTTTTGAATTTTGGTGAAAATGGGCTTTTAAAGGCTTTATGGAAGTGGGCTTTTAGATTTTAAAATGGGCTTTTGGATGAAAGTTTTGTGAAGGACCATGCCAAATAAATGTTGGGTTTAGTTTAGGGATGTGTCATAAGTGATTTGGAACAAATTTGAAGTGATTTTAAATTGAATTAGGTTTAATGTGGGTCTTTTTAGTAAAGGGGACAAAGTGGGTCAAATTAGGATAACTTGGTTTAAGGTTGTGATAAAGTTGGATTGTCGGCATATTTTTAAGTTAAGTGTTGTATTTTTGAAATGAGGTCGCCTACAAAAATTGTCGGCGAATTTTTAATTTAATTTAAATAAATAATTTGAAAATTAGTATTTGATTTTGAAAATAATTTTAAATTTGAAAATTTTAAGATATGAAATCAAACTGATCTCACATCCCGAATAGTTTATATAAACGAGCACCGCATAACAAACTGTGTATCTATCTCGAAGAATAGACACACTGTTTGGTGATGGGGCTCGATTAAATAAACTAGAAGATTTGTGACATCCGTTTGGTCTGCGAACCAATTTTATAAGCCGACAAATTCCCCTGCTTAATATGAAAGCATTAAACAGGGTTTATATTACCTGGGTTCTTAAAATTTCCTATAAGGGCAAGCCCTTATAGTTAATTACATCTTAAATGAAGTGAATCATTTAAGAAAACTCTCGATAATGATCGCAATCTCGCTCTCAAGAATTTCAAAGTTTAAGTTTTCAAGGGATTGAATTTTGGAATTTTAATAGGGAATGGATCAAATTTGGAACGTTTTATTTTGGGAATTCAAAGGAAGAAAGGTAGGAGAAATCATAGATTCGAAGCGAACTTCGGTAATTTCTCGACTATCCTATTGTTTGGCCTGAATTTAGGAAGGCCCTAATGTTTATTTAATGTTTTGATTTTGCCAATTTTAATTAATTAGGACTTATATTCGTATGACATGATCATACAAATAGCCTCAAAGATGTGAGGGTTTATGTCGTATCAGACGACTACCTCGAGATCCTAAGAGTGGTTAGGGCTTAATTTGCAATGCAAATGCCTAACAAAAGGTTGAGGATTTATGTTGCACTAGGCAAACTACCTCGAAATCCTATGGATTGGTTATTTAATTCTAAGAATGGTTTTGCTGATGTAGATTTCAGTTTTGCTGACGACGATGGCCGTGCTGCCCACCATGCTTCAAACTCGTTGTTGTTGCAGAGATTTAATTTTAGAAGTCATAAATCAGGAGATGAGAGAAGTGTTCTGGTTTAGAGAAAATCTTAAAATCCAGGTATTTTTTAATATTTTAATTAAATAAATCTTAAAGTTGATTATAACAACACCTAGTTAAGATCCCACGGTTCCATCCTTCCGCATCGTTATTTTTATCGGATTCACTTAGTCCCGATGAATTTGCTAAACTCAACTCGAATGAGTTCCACACTTTCATTTAGACCGTGGAAATCCTCGTTAGCAACACGTAGGTTACATCATCCGAGGAATTCCCGATCATCCAACGAGACGTTTTAATTTAGTTGTAATTGCAGCTTTATGTTCTATTTGTGATTAAATTTCGAGTTGTTTTATATTTTCGAAATGTTGTGGCATGGTGAATTTTATCTTGCAATGACTTTTAATTTAGTTTTGGTTTCAGCTTTAGGACTATCCTAAAAGTGTGGGTTTTCATGCAACAGCTTGTTTATCATGCAAGAAAAGTAAGTGCGATGCGATTAAATAAATCGCAACAAAATAAAAGCGTACCCGGAGGGTCTTCCCGTCATCCCAAGCCGCACTTGCACTTAAACACAATTTAGAATATTTAAGCAAGTTCCTAGGTAAAGCTAAGGGAAGGGTTATGGTTTTCTACCAAATTCCTAATCCTATAGCCTAGTCATTTCCTATGACGTCTAGGTTCTTGTGTTTTGTCTCGAGGACGATTTTCTTCATCAAAGAACAATTAAGTTCAATTGTTCTTATAAATATCCTATCATATCGAGGAAGTGCTTAAGAAGAATCTTAAACATCTTTTCAATATTGCTAGAATTGTTTTAAGTCCAAATGAATTTAATTATACAAATGAATTAATCGTCCTGGAATTAAAGTTTTGTTATTATCTTACTCGACGAACTAGGACATTCGAATATCCTATGAGGGAAGTAACATTTCATTTAACGTTCGTTTAGGAGTTATGACAACAAAAGCTTTCGAGGGAAATCGATGTTCAAATGGTTTGTGATTTAATTTAATTTCGATTAACTGGTTTAAATTTGGAATAGTGTTCAAGTCGCTTTATATTTATTTTTAAATTTCTTTATGTCTTAAGTGATGTTATTTTTAATTCAATTTAATTTAACTTTAATTTAATTTAATTTGTTTAGTTTTAATTTATTTTAATTTTAATTTAATTTAATTTGATTTTAATTTTAACTTGATTCTATTATTTAATTTAATTTAATTCAATTTAATTTCGATTTGACATGATTTAATTTAATTTAATTTAATTTGATTTAATTTAATTTAATTTAATTTAATTTAATTTAAATTTTAATTTAATTTTATTTTTAATTTTAATTTAATATTTTATTATTTTTTTTATTTTTAAAAGATGATTTAATTTTATTATTAAAGTATTAATTTAATTGAAATTTTAAAAGGATTTAATTTAAATAATTTAACTTTAATTTAATTTAATGATTAAGTCTTTTAGCATTTTAAATCTTAAATTTGGATTATCATTTTAATTAGGAATTAAATATTATTGAGATGATTAATTTAGGGATTCTTAAATTAAAGAACAAATCTCTTCCTAACAATATCCCTATTTTAATAATTCCAATTTTATTATTCTTCCAAATTTAATCAATTATTTAATTAAGGTTTATTTTAATTATTTTAAATTATTTAGTAGGTTTATACCCTTTAATTATTTAAATTTCAATCATCCAAATCAGATTAGGATCAAATATTTTACTTTACTCTTTAATTTTATTAAGCCTAAAGTTTTAATTAAAGGTTAAAATTTTAATTACCTTTTTGCCCTTCAAGCTTAATAATTTCATAACTCACTAAATCGAGCTTAAATGAACTTGAAATTTTTATGTGACTTCACTCATATGTCAATAAAGACATGAGAGGAGAAAATGTGATTTTTCTATATTTAATTTATTTATGTAATTATTTTTGGTGGAAAATAGGGATTTCCAAGGAAAATTTAATAATATGACCAAGGGAAGGTTTCTGTCCTTAAGAAAATTATGGGACAATCCTAATGACCAGAGGACCACTTGGACCAATTTTGGTGATTTTTTGAATTATATTCTTTTTATTATAATTATTTTGAGCTTTGGGGTATTAATTAATTTAAAAATAAAATAAAGGTTGAAAAATGAATTTTATATTTTTCAAAAATCTCTCTGATATCAAGGAAATTAGAGAATCAATTTTTACAACTTTTTTATTTTCCTTTGATTCATTAGAATTATTTTAGTGGAAATGCTAAAAAATACATTTTTTTTAATTTTAAAATTACCTTAGGGCTTTAAAATTTAATATCTCATTATAGAACTAGACTTAAGAAAAATATGGGTTTGTTCCTAAGTGATTAAAATTCAAAATGTGACATTTTGGTGAATTTTATTATTTTTGTGATTTTTATTATTTTTTAATTATTAAAAATATTAAAATAATGCAAAAAAATCAACTTTTTTAGAAAATTGAAATTTTAATTTTCGTAAATTCCTCTAATATCAGAGAGGCTTCAAAACCAATTTGGTGAATTTTTGAAGAGTATTTTGAAAGTTATGAATTTTTAAAGTTTAAATTGGCTAAATGGCTTAATCAACCCATTTAAGAGGGTTAACCAAGTCCAATCGACTTCAAATTTTTATGGTGGGTTCCTCTGATCCTAAAGGTCAGTGGAGAATTGATTTCAAGTCAATTTGATATATGATTATCTCTATTTAATTAGGGACCTATTTTGGGTGTTTAAGTCAATTAAGATTATTCCAAGTGAGTTAACTCAAAACCTATTTTTCCTAGAGTCCTCTGGTCATAAGAAACATCACCAAATTTTCCTAGAATTTATTTCACAACATGCTAATTATTGGATTTAAAATACTCAAAGCAGCAACATGAATTTTGAAAAATCAATAACTTCTCATAGGGATGGTCTCTGACCTTGGAAAATTCAGGAAATATTCCCAAGTTCAGAGGCTTCAAAAGCCCTATGGTCTCATGCCATGGTGAATTTCCTATATGCATGGAGAATTAAAATAATGTAGAGAGTAAATAAATCATTAAAAATAAAATACTTGATGAAATTAAATGATTTCTTTTCCACATTATTCTCCTCTCGTTCACCGAGCAAGAGGGTATTTTTATTTTATTTTTCTGATTTTTCTACACAAAGTTATGCATTTTTGAAGTTTAGGGAATTAAATAAATAGAAAAATAACCTATTTTTCTACTTATCCACGTGGCGCTGACTCAACCTGGGCGTCTCCGAAAGGCCACGCGGCGTGTTCTGATTCGGTGCTGCCATCCAAGTCAGCGCTCCGGGGGCCCGCTGTATCGTTCCGTCTCCTCATCCGGCGCGATCCTAGCCGTCCGTCCGCACGTGTATTAAATGAACGGCATCCGTTCATCATCCCCAAGCCTCCTAGCCCGAGAACCGTCCACACTAAATCCCTAATATCTCACTCAATACTTAACGGATTTTCGTGTTCTTGTGCTCTATGGATTCGTCTTGAAGAGACGAATACATCTATACGGTGATCATGCATCGAAATTAAGGCATTTGAAATGGAGAATCTCCAGAAGCTCGGGATAAAGAGTTAGCTCTTACCTTTGCTCGAGAAGTGTGGCTTCAATCTGAGGGTTGTGTCACCTTCTATTGGGTCCAAGCAAGCTCCAGATGAAGTCCCTTGGCCTGGTGAATTGTCTAGGTATGATTTCGACCAAGCCCGATCACAAAGCTTGGAATCTGGAAAAGATGGGTGGCCTGGAGAGGGGGCTTTTGCTGGTGGACTTCTTCCCTTGGTCTGGTGAAGGTGTAGGACCAATCAATTTGGGGATTAGTCCACTGTGAAGAAGTGTCCTGGTTTTTGTGCTGAAATTCGAACTCAAAATCGAGCTCGCCTAGAGGGAATCGGGCCGGAATCCAGTGGGAATCAAGTGCTCTATGTGTAGAGAGTGGTCCGGAATGATTTTGGCAGAGTTTCCTTAAGGTTGGTTCAAGCACCTCTCCCATGGCCGAGAGAGGGGGTGTTTAAATAGAGCTGGCTCGAGGCTCTCCTGTGGGGAGTTAGGGCTCGGGATCAACTGCTAGGTCAAGGGAAGAACAGACATGGTGGCCATCGGGGCATGGGGCAGCTCAAGCAAGGTGTAATTTCAATGCTTGGCTCCCGCCCATGTCTCGGCCATGGTGTTTTCCGGCGGCTCAGTGGCCGGCCTGCAGTGCAAGGGTCACCCTCAAGGTCGTGGAGGTCGTGGGTCAAGTTGGTGAATTCAATCGAAGCCTTACATGTGTAAAGTGATTGGATCAAAATGGCATGGGGAGGTGGCTTCTTTTGCACTTGGTTTGGTCAACCCATGGAAATGGGCTTGGTTCACCTCCCCATGGCCGATTTAGGCCGAGGGAGGATCAGATGAATCAGCCTAGGAAAGGGTAGAGAAGTCACCATCCATGAATATTTTCGATTAATCATGGATTAAGGTGAAGCATTAAAAGGGTTAAAACCTTTTTAAGGGGGCTTAAAGGAGGCTCCTACTTTTGCCATTAATGGCTTGGTCACATGTCAAACCTTCCATGGCTTCATGTGGCTTGTCCATGGCTTCGCATGTGGCTTCATGGCTTGTCTTTCGCTTCGGGAAAAGCTTCGGTCAATTTCATGAAAATGGAATTTGGAGATTTTGGCAATTTAGTGAAAAATTTAGATGGTGCTTGATTTAGGTTGATTTGATGATTGATTTGGGACTTAGGAATTGATCCCAATTAAAGGGATGATGAGAAGGAATTGTCATGTGGGCTTTGGGCCTTTTGAAATTATTTTTGATGGCTTTTAGGAAGGCTAAGGGATGGGCCTTTAGGTTTCAAAACAAATTTTAGGATGAGAATTTTGCAAATGATTAGATCCAATAAGTGTTGAATTTAATTTAGGAATGTTTCATGAATGATTTGGAATAAATTTGAAGTGGTTTAGGCTCGAATTGGGTTGGATTTGGACCTCTTTGGTAAATGGGCCAATGTAGGTCAAATTGGGCTAACTTGGGCCAATGTTGGGCTAGGGTTCAAATTGATGTAAAATTAATGTTGGGAAATGTTTATGGGAATGTTTCAAAGTGGTTTTGACTTTGTTTGGGCTTTGGTTTTGGGGTTTGGGCTTATTTGGGTTAGGTTTTGGTTTAGGTCAAAATTGGGCTTTTTGGCTTTGGGTTGAATTTGAGTGGGGTTTGGTTCTAAATTTTGAGTAAATCATGTTAGTGTTTTGTTTGTGGGGATGTTAGGGAAGGTTTAGAAAAGGTTTGGGGTTAATTGGAGTTGAATTGGGTTAGTTTGGATTAGGTTTGGGTCATGGGTCCAAATTGGGCTTTAAGGCCAAAAGTGAAATTGGATTCAAATGTCAATCAAATTGCACTTGGATTTGGTCTAGATTGGTGTTGGGAATGATAAATTGAAGTTTAGAATTGAATTGGACCAGAATTTGGGTCAATTGGGTAGGTTTGGCTTGACATTGGGTTCACTCAGGGTTAAAATAGGTCAAATTGGGGGTTTTGACAAAAGTGGGGTAAATTGACAAAATTTACCCATGGTGTAGTTGAACAAAATGAAATTAGGAATATTTGGGATTTTCTGGAATTTTCTGGGAATTTTCTGAATTTTTGGATTTTTGGGTCAAGAGGGGTATTTTGGGTATTCGGAGGGTATCGGGAGGTATTTTTGGAATTCTTGGTATTTTTGGCTATGGATGATCAACTTGATTGGTGAGGAAATGTTCAAGGTTAATTTTGGGGAATTTTGGGTGATTTGGAAATTTTGAAAAATTTGGGTAATTTCAAGGGCTTTGGGTAGGCTAGGCATAGGGTCCCCGGGGTCAAAAATTGAAAATTTGGAAAATTGAAGATTGGGTAAATGTAAGTGGAATAAAATCATTTTGGTTGAGCCATGAAGCCATATCAAGCCCACATGACCAATGAAGGGACTCATTTGAGGCATCCACTATGTTGTTCCTAACCCTCTTAGCCAAGGGCTTAGGGGTTAAGGACCATCCATGCGAATCACCTTCATGAGTCGTGAGGTCAAGTTAGGTATGGGTGTGTTTTTAGGATGTGTGTGAAAGTGTAGTGTATAGGTGTAAGGTGTGTGTAAGTCAGCCCTCACTGCACTGTGCCACCTGTAAGGCGCTCCTAAGGCCAGAGAGTCCTATAGGAACTCATCCTTTAAACTTCCACATTCGATTTCAACCCTCTAGGTGATTAAGGGTCTACAGTCAAGTTTGTGGAGTTTGCAGGAGTTAAGAAGTGGTTTGAAATTCTAGGTGGTGGGTCCCAATTCTAATCCTCTAAGACAGTCAAAGGAAAAGCCTAAGGCTAGATCCTAAGTACTAAAGAGAAGAAGAGAAGACCTCATCAAAAATGAGGTCAACATGGATTTGATGTAAAATTAATGTTGAGAAAAGTTTATTGGAGTGTTACAAAGAGTTGTCAACTTTGGTTGGGCTCTAATTTTGGGATTTGGGCCCATTTGGTTTAGGCTTGGGCTTAGGTCAATTTAAGGGATTTTGGTTTTGGGTTAGGTTTGGGTGGAGTTTAGGTTCAAATTTTGAGCAAATCAAGTTAGTGTTTTGTTTGTAGGAATGTTAGGAAGGTTTTAGAAAAGATTTGGGGCCAATTGGAGTTGAATTGGGCTAGGTTTGGGTCATGGGTCAAAATTGGAATTGAGCCCAAATGTCAATCAAATTGGACTTGTATTTGGTCTAAATTGATATTGGGGATATTGAATTGAAGTTTAGAATTGAATTGGACCAAAATTGAGGTCAATTGGGGTGGTTTGGTTTGACATTGGGTTCACTTGGGTTAAAATGGGTTAAATTGGTGGTTTTGGTAAAAGTTTGGTAAATTGGCAAAATTGGCCCATGGTGTAGTTGAACAAAATGAAATTGGAAATATTTGGGATTTTCTGGAATTTTTTTGGAATTTGCTAAATTTTTGGATTTTTGGGGTAAAATGGTATTTTGATAATTTGGGTGGGGGGGTTTAGGGGTATTTTTGGAAATTTTGGTATTTTTGGCTAATGATGGTCAATTTGAATGGTGGAAAGTGTTTAGGATTGATTTTGAGGGATCTTGGGTAATTTAGGCAATTTTGCAAATTTTAGGTCATTTCAAGGGTATTTGGTAGGTTTGGTGGGTCCGGGGCCCCGGGGGTCAAAAATTGAAATTTTGCAAAAAGGAAGATTGATCAAATGTGAGTGAAATAGGATCACTTTGGTTGTGCCATGAAGCCATATTAAGCCCATATGATCCATGAGAGGACTCATTTGAGGCATTCACTATGTTGCTCCTAACCCTCTTAGCCAGGGGCTTAGGGGTTAAGGACCACCCATATGAATTACTGACATGAGTCAGGAAGTCAAGTTGGGTGAGAATGTGGCTTTAGGACTTGGAATGTGTGTGAGAGTGTCGTGTATGTGCAAGTCAACCCTCACTGCACCAGTGCCACCTGTGGTATTCCTAAGGCCAAAAAGGTCCTATAGGGAACTCATCCTTTAAACCTCCACATTTGACTTCAACCCTCTAGGTGATTAGGGGTCTACAATCAAGCTTGTGGGGTTTGCAGAGAGTTAAGAGGTGTTTGAATTTCTAAGTAGTGGGTTCCATTTCTAGTCCTCTAAGATTACTCAAAAGTTATCTATGGAAGAATTAATATTAAATATAAGTCAACATTTATTTAATCAAGGTAATCGCTACAAATTCAAGAAAATCAATTACAAAATCAAGGAACAACAATTAAAAATACTGAAACTCAACTTGGACATATCGCTACTGTACTTAATAATAGAAGCCCTGAAACTTTTCCGAGTAATATGGAAATAAATCCTAAAGATCAAGGAAAAGAACAAATTAAAGCGATACAATTATGAAGTGGAAAAGAGGTTAGAAATAAGAATACATAAAGAAACAAAGTCAGAACGAGGAGGTGGTAATCAAAAAGAAAATGATCAGAAAGATCAAAATCTAGGAGATTCATTGATACTATAAAAATTTCTATAGAAAAACCACTCACCACCGTTTCCCTCAAGAGTAAGGCAACATAAAAGAGATAAACAATTTTCTAAATTCTCAAATATTAATGAAATTAATGGTAAACATTCCTTTTGTAGAAGCATTGGAACAAATGCCCAATTATGTGAATTTTATGAAGGATATTTTTAAATAAAAAAAGAAAATTCACAGATAATGAAACTCGTTGCACTTAGCGAAGAGTGTAGTGCAATTATTCAATAAAAGCTTCCCTCAAAAAATTAAAAGATCCCGGTAGCTTCACTATACCTTGCTCTATTGGAGAAATTTTTTTTGGAAAAGCATTATGTGATTTGTGGGAGCCAGCATAAATCTAATGCCTCTATCACCCTAAAAGATTAGGATTAGGAGAAGTCACACCTACTTCGCAACTCTTCGCTTAGCTTCGATTTCTCGTTACATATCCTGTGAGTTATCAAGGATGTGTTAAGAAAAGTGAATAAATTTATCTTCCCGGTAGGCTTTATCGTCTTAAATATGGAGGAAGATAAAGAAATACCCATAATATTAGAAGACCCTTCTTAGCTAATGGAAAAGCTATTATTAATATTCAAAAGCGAGAATTAACTAAGGATAAGAAATGATCAAAAAGTTACATTCAACATTGCAAAATCAATGAAATATCCCGCTATAGAAAAAGACGATGAATGTTTTCGAATGGAAATTATTGAACAGCTACAAAATGAACATTTTAAAGAATACTTTTAGGAAAACTCAAAAAAAGAAGATACCGATTTAATTGAAGAAATAAAAATGAATGATGAATTCTAATATATAGAAGAAAGATTCGAATTGTCAGATAATACGTAAATGCCGAAAAATAATATAGTTCCATCAATTATTAAACCTCTTGAACTTCATTTAAAAATCATACCTACCCATTTGAAATATGCTTATTTAGGTAACTCTTCAACTTTACCATTATTATATCAAGATAATTAAATGAATCACAAGAGAAAAACTTTTGGACACATTAAAAAAATATAAGAAAACTTTTGGCTGGACTTTAAAAACAGGATATTAAAGGAATTAGTCCTTCAATTTGTATGCACATAATTATTTTAGATACTGAACACAAACCAAGAGTTGATCCCCAAGAGGAGATTAAACCCGATTATGAAAGAGATACCAAGAAAGAAATTTTAAAATGGTTAGATAATGGTATTATATATCCTATTTCTCTCGATGCTAAGCCATGCTTCCAATTCACTGTGTTCCTAAGAAAGTAGGAGTGACTGTTAAAGCTAATGAAATAATGATTTAATACCTATAAGACAAGTTATTGATTATGAGTGATTGACATAGAAAATTAAATGCAAACACCCAGAAAGATCACTTCCGTTTACCATTTCTAAACCAAATGTTAGACAGACTACTCTGACATAAATATTTTTGTTTTTTAGATGGATATACCGGTTATCATCAAATTCCTATTTCACCCGAGGATCAAGAAAAAATACATTTACCACCTTAGCGGAACATTCACTTTTCGAAGATTGCCTTTGGATTATGTTATGCACCCGTAACATTACGTAAAATGTGGACGCTCATATTTAAAGAAATTAATTGATGATGGAATGGAAGTATTTATGGCTGATTTCTCTGTATTTGGAACATCATTTGATGTATGCTCGAGTCACCTAGAAAAGGTCTTAGAAGTATGCGAGAAAATCCAACTTAGCTCTAAATCGGGAGAAATGTCAATTTATTGGCCAAGGAGAAATTGTATTAGTGGCATAAAATTTCAGAAAATGGCATGGAAGTAGATCCTGCAAAAATTTAATTTATAGCTAAATTACCACCTCCTACTATATATAGGCAGTTTTTGACATGCCGTTTTTGCATGCTACATAAAAGATTTTTCAAAAATTACTAAACCTCTACGCCAACTTTTAGAAAAGGACAAGAAATTTGAATTCACAACAGAATGCTTAAATGCTTTTGAATTAATAAAAGATAAATTAATTACAGCACCTATAATAGTTTCCCCCCGATTGGGAGAAACCATTTGAACTTATGTGTGATGCTAGTGATTATGCTATAGGAGTCGTTCTGTGACAAAGATATGATAAATTTTTTAAGTCATATACTATGCTAGTAAAACTCTTAATAATGCTGAAATCAACTATTCAGTTATAGAAAGAGAATTATTAGCAATTGTTTATGCTTTTGGATAACTTAGATCTTACCTAATTAGAAATAAATGTATCATGGCATATCGATCACTTTGCTATTAAATAATTAATGCAAAAGAAGGATATCAAACCAAGATTAATCGATAGATATTATTAATGCAAGCATTGATTTCAAAATCATTAATAAAAGGAACTCACAATCCAAATTACGTATCATTTATCAAGACTAGAATATAATGAATTATCCGACACTCGGAATGAAAATTTCGCACCATTTTCCTTACGAACAACTTTATAATATAAATGAAAAGAAAGCACCTTGCATGTCAGATATAGTAAATTATATTGTAAGTAATATTTTACCACCCACGCTAACTTTACAAACAACAAAAAATTCATTCATGTATAAACTTACTTTGGGATGAGCCAAATTTATTTAAGCAATGTAAGGATTTAATAATTGTAAGATGTGTACCTTATAAAAGAAACCGAATAAATCATTCAAAAATGTCACGATTTCGAATTTGGAGGGCATTTTGGAACAAATAAAATTGCTTACAAAATTTTTTCAATCCGGATTTTATTGGCCTACTTTTAGAGATGTTTTTAGATATATCAAAACCTCGCGATAAATACCAACGAGTGCAGTAATATATCTAAGAAATCGAAACGCTCTAAATTTTATATTAAAGTGAAAATTTTCGATGTTTAGGGATTAGATTTTATGGGACCATTTATTCCTTCCATTTTGAAAATCATATATATTAATTGTTGTTGATTATTTTTCTAAATGGATTGAAGCACAAGCCTTACTCGATGATGCTAAGAGTGTTTCAAAATTTTTAATGAAAAATATTTTTACAAGATACTTTGAATGCCGAGAGTGATTATCACCGACTGAGGATCCCCATTTTAGGAACAAATATATTCACAAATTAGTAGAAAAATTCAACATTATTCATAAAATTTCAATCGCTTATCATCCACAAAACAAGTTGGATTAGTCAAGTTTCTAATCAAGAGATTAAACAAATTTAGAAAACTGTGAAACCAAATCGATTAGATTGGTCTACAAGACTAGATATTGCATTATGGGCATACAAAATCGCTTATAAAACTCCGATTGGAATGACTCCTTACGTACTTATATATGGAAAAACTCACTTACCGCCGAATTAGAGCACAAAGCGTATCGTCAATTAAAGAATTTAATTACAATTTAAAAGAAGTCATGAGAAGAGATTATTACGTTTGAATGAATTAGAAGAATTAAGAAATGAATCTTACAATAAAGCATATATAATCTATGTTAAAAACGAAATTGGCTGCATTTATTATAAAATTAAACTTTAAAATTTTTAGCGAAGACTAGAAGTTTTGCTTTTATAATATAAGATTAAAATTATTTCGAAAATTGAAATTCGAATGTTAGGACCTTTCACTATAACTCAAATATTTACCTATGAACTATAGAAATTGAAGATCCAAAACTGGACACATATTTAAAGTAAATGAACATAGATTAAAACTATATTTTGAAGGAAGAAGACCAAATTTTAAAGAGGTTTTGAATAAGTCACTAACCCGATTAACAACAAGAATAGGTCGGGCCGACGATGTTAAACCAAGCGCTTGATGGGAGGCAACCCATAGTAGCTCTAAATTATAATTTATTTACATGGTTTATCGATAATTATAGCATAAATGAATTCTTACCACTCATATTTATTTTTATAAGCATCACAATGTCGCATATTTTTTTGTGTCATGGTTTTATTTTAAAAGGGGGGCTACCTATTTAAACCGAAGCCGAAGCAATTTTAAATTTTAAATTTAATTTAAATATATATATAATTTAGAAAGTAGTATTTGATTTTGAAAATAATTTTAAATTTGAAAATTTTAAGATATGAAATCAAACCGATCTTCACATCCCAAATAGTTTATATAAACGAGCATCGCACCACAAACCGTGTATCTATCCCTAAGGATAGACACACCGCTTGATGGTGCGGCTCGATTAAATAAACTAGAAGATTTGTGACATCCGTTTGGTCTGCGAACCAATTTTATAAGCCGACCCCCCGCTTAATATGAAAACATTAAACAGGGTTTATATTACTCGGGTTCTTTAAATTTCCTATAAGGGCAAGCTCCCATAGCGCTAATTACATCTTAAGTGACGGAATCACTAAGAAAATCCCGATAATAATCAATAATTTTGCTCTCAAGAATTTCAAAGTTTAAGTTTTCAAGGGATTGAATTTTGAATTTACCGTGGAAACGGATCAAATTCGAACATTTTGTTTCGGGAATCCAAAGGAAGAAAGGTAGGAGAAATCGTCAGATTCGAAGCGAACTTCGGTAATTTCCCGACTATCCTATTATTTAGCTTGAGTTTAGGAAAGTCCTACCACATTCGATATTTCAATCTTGCCAATTTTATTTACTCAGACTTATATTCGTATGATATGATCATACAAATAGCCTCGAAGATGTGAGGGTTTATGTCGTATCGGACGACTACCTCGGAATCCTAAAACCGGACAGGCTTAATTTGGTGCTGCAAATGCCTAACAAAGAGTTGAGGATTTATGTTGCACTGTGTGCAAATTACCTCGAAGTCCTATGGATTTGTTATTTTAATTCTAAGAAAGTTTTGCTGAAGTAAACCTCGTGTTTTGCTGAGACGATGGCCGCGCTGCCCACCATGCTTCGAGCTCCTTGTTGTTGCAGGTTTAGTTTTAGAAGTCATAAATCGTGGGATGAGAAAAGTGTTTTGGTTTAGAGAAAGTCTTAATTTCCAAGTGTTTTTTGTGTTTTAATTAAAACAAATCTTAATGTTGATTATAACGACACCGGTTAAGATCCCACGGTTCCATCCTTCCGGCATCATTATTTTATCTGATTCACTTAGTCCAGATGAATTGCTGGAATCAACCGAATGAGTTCCACACTTTCAGCATTTAGACCGTGGGAAATCCCGTTAGCAACACGTAGGTTACATCATCCGAGGTATTCCCGATCATCCAATGTGACGTTTTAATTTAGTTATAATTGTAGTTTGTGTTCGTTTGTGATTAAATTTTGAGTTGTTTTATATTTTGAAATGTTGTGGCTATGAATTTTATCTTGCAATGACTTTTAACTTATTTTGGTTTTAGTTTTAGGCTATCCTAAAGGTGTGAGTTTTCAGCAACAAACTTGTTTATCATGCAAGAAAAGTAAGTGCAATGCAATTAATGAAATCATAATGTAAATTGCAAGAAAGTAAATTGCAATAAAATAAAGCGTACCCTGAGTGCCTTCCCGTCATCCCAAGTCGCACTTAAACACAATTAAAATTTTTAAGCAAGTTCCTAGTAAAGCCATGTATGCTATGGTTTTCTACCAAGTTCCTAATCTTATACCATCATCTCCTACGACGCTTCCAGTTCTTTTCGTGTTTCGTTTAAGGATGATTTTTCTTATCAAAGAACAATTAAGTCCAATTGTTCTTATAAATGACTCATCATATCGAGGAAGTGCTAAGAATAATATTAAACATCTTTTCAATATTTCTAGGATTGTTTTAAGTCCAAATGAATTTAATTATATAAATGAATTAATCGTCTGTGGATTCAAGTTTTGTTAATCATTTAAAGGAACTGTGACATTCGAATATCCTAAGCGAGTGAGGTAACATTTCATTTAATGTTCGTTTAGAGTTACGATAACTGTGCTTTTGAGGGTAAATTGGTATTCAAATGATTCGATATAAGTATAATGGGTTTAAATTGAATAAAGGTTCAAAGCCGTTTTATATTTAATTTCTTTCGTTTTAAAGAAGTTATTTAATTCAATTTAATTTAATTTAATTTAATTTAATTGAGTTTTAATTTTAATTTAATTTAATTTAATTCAATTTAATTTGATTTGATGTTACATTAATTAATTTTGATTTGATTTAGTTTAATTTAATTCGATTTGATTTAATTTTAATTTAAATTAAATTTAATTTAATTTAATTTAATTTAATTTAATTTGATTTAATTCTAATTTAATTTAATTTTATTTATTTAATTTAATTTAATTTAACTTTTAATTTCAATTTAATTTAATTTAATTTAATCCAATTTTATTTACTTAATTTAATTTAATTTTTAATTTAATTTAATTTTTTTTTTTAATTTTAATCGAAATTTTTAAAAGAGTTAAATAATTTAATTTTAGTTTAACGATGTTTTAATGTTTTGAATTTGAGTTATCATTTTAATTAAGAATTGAATATTAATGAGATGATTAATTTAGGGATTTTTAAATTAAAGAATAAATCTCTTCCTAAAAAATATCCCTATTTTAATAATTCCAATTTTATTATTCTTCCAAATTTAATCAATTATTTAATTAAAGTTTAATTATTTTAAATTGCTCAATGGGTTTCAACCCCTTAATTATTTACCTCAATCATCCAAATCAGATTAGGATCAAATATTTTATTTTGTTAATTTTTTTTTTATTATTAAACCTAAAGTTTTAATTAAAGGTTAAAATTTTAATTACCATTTTGCTCCCTTAAGCTTAATAATTTCATAACTCACTTAATTGAACTCCAATGAACTTGAAATTTTTATGTGACTTCACTCATATGTCAATAAAGACATGAAAGGAAAAAATGTGAATTTTCTGTATTTAATTTATTTATATAATTATTTTTGGTAGAAAATAGAGATTTTCAAGGAAAATTTAATAACATGACCAAGGGAAAGCTTCTGTCCTTAAGAAAATTAGGGGACATTCCTAATGACCAGAGGACCACTTGGACCAATTTTTGGTGATTTTTTGAATTATATTATTTTTATAATTATTTTAAGTTTTGGAGTGTTAATTAATTTTAAAATAAAATAAATGTTAAAAAATGAATTTTATATTTTTCAAAAATCTCTCTGATATCAAGGAAATCAGAGAATCAAATTTTATAATTTTTTGATTTTTCTATTATTTATTATAATTATTTTAGTGAAAATGCTAGAAAAATACATTTTTTTAATTTTAAAATTACCCTAAAGGCTTTAAAATTTAATATCCCATTAAATAGACCTAAGAAAAATGTGGGGTTTGTTCCTAAGTGATTAAAATTCAAATGTGACATTTTGGTGAATTTTATTATTTTTGTGATTTTTATTATTTTTTAATTATTAAAAATATTAAAATAATATTAAAAATCAACATTTTTAGAAAATTAAAATTTTAATTTTCTCTTAAATTCCCTGATATCAGAGAGGTCTGTAAACCAATTTGGTGAATTTTTAAAAAGTATTTTAAAAGTTATGAATTCTTAAAGTTTAAAATGACTAAGTGGCTTAATCAACCCAATTAGTGGGGCTAACCAAGTCCAATTGACCTCAAACTTTTATGGTGGGTTCCTCCAATCCTAAAGGTCAGTGGAGAATTGATTTCAAGTCAATTTGATGCATGGTTAACTCTAATTAATTAGAGATCTAGTTTTGGGTGTTTAAGCCAATTAGGATTGTTTTAAATGAATTCAACTCAAAACCTATTTTTCCTAGGGTTCTCTCGGTCATAAGGAACATCACCAAATTTTCTTAGAATTTATTTCACAACATGCTATTTATTGGAATTAAAATACTCAAAAAAGTAACATGAATTTGAAAAATCAATAACTCTTCATAGGATGGTCGACTTTGGAAAATCTAGGAATAACCCTAAATTGCATATTTTAAAAAGCCCTATGGTCTCATGCCATGGTGAATTGTATACATGCATGAGAATAAAATATAAGAGAGTAAATAAATTATTAAAAATAAAATACTTCGATAAAGTTAAATGATTTCTTTTCCACATTATTCTCCCTCCGTTCACCCACAGTTATTATTTTTATTTCTATTTTTCTGATTTTTCTACACAAAGTTATGAATTTTCAAGTTTAGGAATTAAATAAATAGAAAATACCCTCAATTTTCTATTTATTCACGCGCGCCAACTCATCCCCAGATCTCCGAAACGCCGCGTCACGTCCATCCGACGCCGCCATCCGACTCAGCGCCCGGGCCCCGCGGTTCTTGTACCATCTCCCGGTCCGACGCCATCCGAGCCGTCCGTCCGCGCGCAAATATCGAATGGACGCGCATCCGTTCATCGTCCCCGAGCGTCCTCACCCGAGAGCGTCCACACTAAATCCCTAAGATCTCACTCGATACTCAATGGATTTTCATAAATTTTATGCTCTATGGATTCCGTCTCAAGAGACGAACACATCTATACTCTGCTATCATGCATCGAAATCAAGCATTCGAAACGCGAGAATCTCTAGAAGCTCCTGGATGAAGAATTACTACCATACCTTTGCTCGTGAAGTGTGGTTTCAATTCGAGAGTTGTTGCACCTTCGATTGGATCCCAAGCAGCTCCAGCATGAAGTCTCGGTCAGGTGAATTGTCTAGATGTGATTTCGACCTAGCCCGATCACAAAACTCGAGGCCGGAGCAACTGGGGCCCGGAGATGGGGCTTTGTCGCGGACACCTTCCTCGTCCGGTGAAGGTGTAGAACCAATCAATTTGGGGATTGCTCACCGTGGAGAAGTGTCCTGGTTTTTGGAATTTCAACTCTGAAATCGAGCTCACAGAGAAGAAATGGCAGGGGGATCTCACCGGGGATCAAGTGCTTCGTGTATGGGGAGGAGTCTCGGAACAATTTTGGCAGAAGTTTCCTTAAGGTTTACGCACCTCCCATGGCCGAGAGTGGGTGGTGGCCATCAGAGAGGGTGGAAGGCCTCCCAGGAGAGTTGGCCGGGATCAAATGCCTGCAAGAGAAGAACAGCCCAATACACTGGGATGGGGCAACAACAGGAGAATTTCAAGTTGGGCTCACATGCGAGCTCTCGGCCATGCAGGTTTTCCGGCGGCTCGGTGGCCGGCCGGCTGTGCATGGGTCACCATCCTGTTCAGGTGGGTCAGGCTGGGGTTTGGTGACTAATTGAGGTTTGACATGTGTAAAGTGTGGCTGAATCAAAGTAGAAAGGAAGGGGTCATTTCGTTCATTTTGGTCAACCCATGCAAATGGGTTGGGTGCACCTTCCCATGGCTAGCTTGGGCTGAAGATAAAGTGGTTTAGGTCATGTTGGTTTAGTGGGTGGCTCCATCAGCAGCTGAATGGGGCTTGGGCATGGCTTTGTTGAAAGCCAGTGGCTTGGTCCGTCTTTATAGAACTATTAGGTTGGTCTTTAGCCAAAATGAGCACATGGCAAGTGTTTATGATGGCAGAGGTTTGCATGTTTCATATCTGGCTTGGGTTTTGTAGTACGGTCAATTTTACAAAATGGGTTTTAAGAATTTTGATATTTTGGTGAAAATTTGCATGAAGCTTGATTTGGAATGGTTTAATTGATGATTTTGAAATATAGGGGTGATTTTGATTAAATGGATGATGAGGGAAAGTGCCATGTGGGCTTTGGATGGATTTGGGCTTTTGAATGTGCGGTGAAGTGGGCTTTTAGGAAAGTTTAAGGGGAATGGGCTTTTGATTTTAGGATGGGCATTTGGGTGAAGATTTTGTGAAGACTTGACAAATAAATGTCATAATTGGTTTAGGGATGTTCTATGAAGGCTTGGAGTCAATTTGATGTATCAGTTGAATCGTCTTCAATTCAATTTATTCTATATGGGTCAATATAGGAAGTCCAAGTGGCCAAGTTGGGCCAATGTTGGACTAGGGTTGAAATTGATAAAATCAATGTTGATAAATGTTTATGGGGAGTGTTTCAAAGAGGTTTTGACTTTGGTTGGGCTTGATTTTGGGGTTTGGGCTCATTCGTTAGGTTTGGGTTTAGGTCAAAAATGGGCCTTTAGTCAGTTGAATTCGAGTGGGCTTTGGGTCTAAATTTTGGCAAATCATGTTAGTGTTTTGTTTGTGGGAATGTTAAAGAAGATTTAGAAAAGATTTGGGGTTAATTGGAGTTGAATTAAGAGTTTGGGTTAGGTCTGGGTCAGCGGGTCCAAATTGGGCTTTAAGGCCAAAAGTGAGATCAATCCAAATGTCAATCAAATTGGACTTGGATTTGGTCTAGATTGGTGTTGGGAATGTTGAATTGAAGTTTAGAATTGAATTGGACCAGAATTTGGGTAAATTGGGTAGGTTTGGTTTGACATTGGGTTCACTTGTGGTTAAAATGGTCAAATTGGAGTTTTTTATAAAAAGTGGGGCAAATCGACAAAATCAGCCCTTGGTGTAGTTGGAAAAAATGAAATTAGGAATATTTGAGATTTTCTGGAATTTTCTCGGGGAATTTCCTAAATTTTTGGATTTGGGTTAAGAGGGGTATTTCGTATTTCGAGGGTATTGGGAGGTTTTCTTGGAATTTTTGGTATTTTTGGGTATGGATGATCAATTTAAGTGATGTGGAAATGTTTGGGATTGATTTGGAGAATTTTGGGTAATTTGTAAATTTTTGAGAAATTAGGGTAATTTCAAGGGTTTTCTGGGGTAGTGCTAGGTGGGTGTGTGGTCCCGGGGTCAAAAATTAAAAAAATTTGGAAAATCAAAGATCAAGGGATGTAAGGGAATGAAATCATTTTCGTTGAGCCATGAAGCCATATCAAGCCCATATGAGCCATGAAGGGACCCATTTCGTGCATTCACTATGTTGTTCCTAACACTCTTAGCCAAGGGCTTGGGGTTAAGGAGCATCCATGTGAATCACCTACATGAGTCGAGGTCAAGTTAGGTACGGGGTGTGAAAGTGTAGTGTATAAGTGTAGTGTGTGTGTAAGTCAACCCTTCACTGCATTCCTCAAAGCCACCTGTGGCAGTCCTAAGGCCAAAGAGTCCTATAGAACTCATCCTTTAAACTTCCACATTCGATTTCAACCCTCTAGGTGATTGGGGTCTACAATGTTTGTGGAGCTTCAGGGAGTTAAGAAGTGGTTCGAGTTTCTAAAAGGTGGGTCCCAATTCTAGTCCTCTAAGATAGTCAAAGGAAAAGCCTAAGGTTAGATCCTAAGCACTAAAAAGAAGAAGAGAAGACCTCACATCAAAAATGAGGTCAACAAATGGACCCCCAATAGGTGCGGTGAGCCGATCGGAGCACACCGCGCGTATCGGCGTTGACCGAAACGATCAACAAACCGCCATCACGTACGTCCAAGTGACAAACTTAGGATGAAGTACAAGAATTTCCGCCTCGGGGAGTAGCAAGTATATCTCCGAAACCGGAGATCTCCGAACTCTCGCCGGGGAAAGGAAAGGTGAATCCCAAATCACATGACTCCTGGGAATTCCATTTAGATTTTATTTTGTTTCACTTAAGTTTTGATGTGTGAGTTTAGATTTTAGTTTCGAGTTTCAATTTAGATCAAGTTTGTCAAAATTAATTCGAGGGATTCGATTTCAAATGAAAAATTAAATTCGAGGTTTTAGATGTAACATCTTCAACCTCGAAGAAAATTGAATTGATTGGATTGAATCATTACAATGAGGAGAGATCTCAGAGCAATGCGGTATTGGATGTAAAATCTTTTAACCTCAAGAGTTTGATTTTTGATGTATTTCATCGCAATAAGGAAAGAATCCTAAAGCAATGCAGTCTCGGATGTAAAATCCTTAACCCCGTGAATTTGACTTTTGATGTATTTCATTGCGATGTGGAAAGGATCCTAAAGCAATGCAGTCTTCGATGTAAAATCCTCAACCCAAAAGTTTGATTTTGATGTATTTCAAGGCAATAAATGGAAAGAATCCTAGCAAAGGCGCCCTCGATGTAAAATCCTCGACCCAAAAGTTTGAATTCATGTATTTCAAAGGTACTGTGGAAAGAATACTAGCATAGCCTGACAAAAATCCTGACTCAAAAGCTCAATTCGATGTATTTCAAAGGTAACAGTGAAAGAATCAGCAAGGCAAATTGGATGTAAAATCCTCGACCCAAAAGTTTGAATTTGATGTATTTCATGCAATAGGGAAAGAATCCTAAAGTAGCAAGTGCTTCCCGGACAAAAATCCTCGACCCAAAAGTCTAATTCGATGTATTTCAAAGGTAACAGGGAAAGAACCCTAAAGCAAGCAAGGGCCTGGATGTAAAATCCCCGACCCAAAAGTTTGAATTCGATGTATTTCAGCAGTAATAGGGAAGAATCCTAAAGTAGTGCAGTCTTGACAAAATCCGACCCAAAAATTCAATTCGATGTATTTCGCGGCACAGGGAAAGAATCCTAAAGTGCTATAGCCTCGCATGTAAAAATCCTCGACCCAAAAAAGTTTCCGAATTTATGTATTTCGTTGCAATAGGAAGAATCCTAAAGCGTTGCGCCTTGGATGTAAACCTGGACCCAAAAGGTTTGAATTTGATGTATTTCAAAGGTAACAGGAAAGAATTTAAAGCAAGCAGGCCTCGATGTAAAACTTTCACCCAAAAGTTTGAATTTTATTGATATTCAATTCGAGATCCTGAAGATCGACCCGAAATTTGATTTGAGATTTGAACTGAAAGATTGAATTTTAGATTTGGAAGGATGAGTTTGAACTCGATTGAATTCTGATTTAAGATTTGATTTGAAATTGGAAGATCAAATTTGAAATTTGATCGGGATCGGATTTGAAATTGGATTTGAGAATTTGATTTCCAGGATTCGATTTAACATTTATGTTGATTTTTTTATCTTCTAATGATTTAAATTTTATTTTATCGTTTATTTAATGTTCATGTGAATTTGGTGTTCGTCATTTTTTAAGATTTTTAAGGAAAGTTTTCTTTTATTCTTTTTTTATTTCTTCTGTTTTTCTTTGCTCGAAGTTCATTCTTAATTTTAACGGCGTTTCCACTCAATTTGCACAAAAGAGGCGAAGGCCAAAAATTTGACACGATCACTTTCATTCCAATCATGTTGAAGATACATCATACAACTCGATCCGGAACACATCTCATACAATCCATGTAGACTCAAAAACGGACTATGTATGATCTTCGTTGGTCCATCCAAAGAAGCATCTCGTCAAAAATCCATGTCCGAATACATGGTTAATAACATCACCTTCCCCCAAGCCATCCGCAAGGATGTCATTTGATGTACGTTGGAGGTGTGATATCTCCCATGTAACTCACAACTCGTAAGGACGGAGGTTCTCTAGCCTCTGTCCGTCGGAAATGGTAAGGTGTCTTCCCGTCATCCATTCTCCTAAAAGTAACAGACTGCCTTCATCGGTACTCCCGGTATGCAATGCTTAGCGATATCTGCCCCGTTGCCCTTCGCATCATGACGGAACCTACCGGTAAAGGTATCTTCACCTGCCCCTCGGAACTCACCCGGGCCTCGGCTATCCGAGGTCGATCCGAACATGATGTTACACTCGTTCTCAGAAAGAGACCGCGTAAAGGTCCGACAAAGTCGTGGTGATCTATGTGTGTGTGCATGCACACCCCGTTTGTAGATGTTGATAATGCAGCTATTGGGTATGCACCGCTGGCAAGTATTCTCCATGTTATCAATCTCTTTACTCATTCTCTCTTGATGACTAATGGCATCGCATCTACTCGCCGTAGACTCGAGTATTCCCAAATGGGTTTCCCTTCCCGTCTTCGAAGAAAGTTGTAGCAGCATCCGCATTGTATTGTGATTCTTCCCTTCCCCGGCATCCATCTCCGGGGTTCCGAGTAGGTATTTTCCCTTAGGCGGCCTGCTCGGCCCATTCTTTTCAAACCCTGATACAATCCACGATTTGCCGTTGTTCATACTCCGAGAATACGCTCTGCATGTAGCTCAAGGCCCTCTAGTATATCGATTCTTCTCACCTTTAATTCTTCGAAGTATTCAAAGGTTTTCTTTTCAACATTCTGCATTCTCTCCAACTCGTATTCTGGAATGATCTGCAGATGGCGAGGCCTTTGTGACATATTGTGGGATATACGGTTCAATCCCTTCACGTTCTCCCGCATACCTCGGCTCCTCGTGATGATACCGTCGGGACATCCCCCGGGGTTGCTTCGCAACAAGGTCATGCATTACCGGGTGGTTCTATCCGGTGGCGTGGTAGCCTTCTTTTCCGATCTTTGTGAGATTTCCCCGGTTCTTTCTGTTATCCTAGGAGCTGGCCTCCTTTCTTCGTTCGGTGAACCTATGTCCTCGAAGTGTACGTACCGGTGTAGTAACTGCCCGTTGCGCTGGTCCGCGCTCAGTTTTGTTAACATCTTACGGATACGGCGATTCTTATTTCTTCGTTGCGTTGCCGTAAGAGTAGCTCTCCGCACTTCTTGAATCTCTCGTGGGCGCGGCGTCGACAAGCCCGCCTTCTACTATACGACTAGCGCATCTCATTTTCGTCTTCGCATTTGCCTTTCTTTTCTTGTCGTCGGATTGGTGGCTTGGGCCACCCACTTTCATCACCGGCTCCCCGGGCAGCTTCTCGATCAACTAGGACCTGCATTACCTTCGCATTGTAGGCCTGCTGGTGCGAAATCCGAGTCAATCTCGATTATCGCTCCATCTTTCACCCTTTTCATCGAGTGCAAGGCTTTCGCCATTCTTAAAGTTCGTGACCGCCCGTTCGACATTTCCCCGCGAAAAGACAAGGAAAAGGGACTGGGCTGTACTAAGAACAAGAACATTAAAAAATATTTATTAAAGACATTTTTTTTATTATATTATTTTTTTGTATTTTTCAACGAACAGAATGAAGTAGGATAAGACCGTGGAAGAGATTTTGATTTGGAAAAGAAAACAAGGAAAACTTAATTATCATGATTTTATTTATTTTAACACATTTTATTATTTTTTGGGTTCTGGACTCCAATCATAATTACTTTGCCCGTGTTTCTTGTGATGAAGAATTCATTCCTTCAAAACATCAGTGGGCCACGTAATACTTTTTCAAGTATCGTCCGTCGATCAGTTACTACGTCGTTCTCCCCGGCAATTCACTAACCGGTAGGAATCTCCCGAGTATACTGCTTCAACCACAAACGGTTTCTTCCAAGTGGGTTCAAATTTTCCTCCTATCTTGCGGTGTGCAAGGAGGTCTCTCGAGAACGAGAACTAAGTCACCAACTTCGCTGTCTCGGGCGGGACCCGCCTTGTCATGGGCTCGAACCATCTTAACTGGGTATAGTTCTAAATCTCCCGTCGCGCCGCAAGTCTTTTCCCTTCCAAGCTTTCTAATTCTTCGAGTCGTAATTTGGCGTTCGTCGTGATCTTGTTTGCAACTGCACTTGAGTGAAGGAAGTCAACCTCTAAAGGTAACACCGCTCGTACCCATACACCGCAGCGTAAGGTGTAGCTCGAGTAGGAGTTCTAAAGGTTGTCCTGTGAGGCCCATAAGGCTTCTAACAACTTCTCGTGCCAATTTCTTCTTATTATCGTCCAAATTTTTCTTCAAGATTTGAACGAGAGTTTTATTAAAAAGCCTCGCCGAGGTCGTTACTGGTAGTAAATCGTCGAGTATCGCCGCCGATTCCGTGTCTCCCGACAAAATTGTTGATTTGTGTGCTTCGAATGCCGATCCATTATCCGAGATGACTCGCGCGGCACCCCGAAACGGTACACAACTTGGTTCTTGAAAACCGTAAGACGTGGTGTGCTTTCACTTCTCTGCGGAACCGCTCTCGCCACTGAAAAGTAATCCGTAGCCGCAAGAATGAAGCGATGTCCTTGAAGATGGTGGTTCTATCGGACCCACCATATCCGTGCCCCAACATTCAAATGGCCACGACGCAATTATCGGGTGCAAAGACACTGGGAGGTTGGTGTAGAACCACCGTGCACTGGGCATTGATGATGCTCTCTGCGATTTTCATGCAAACTTCTGGCCATCATCGAGGCCGTAGTACCCTAGTCTTTTAATTTTCATTTTCATCTTTCGACCCGACCGGTGAGCGCCACAGAGTCCGAATGCACCTCCTTAACAATTTCACGGGCTCCTCGAATTCGCTTAGGCACCTTAGCCACATTCGATCAAAAGACCCTTCGTACAAGCAAGTTGTTTATTAATGCTAAACAGACGAGTTCTTTCGATCTCATGCTACGACCTATCGTCCGGTAGCTTTTTCCGTTTGCGTAGTCACACGTATCGTCGCCAATCTTCTATGCTTTCCGTCACCGCCGCAACTTATTCTTCTTCTCGATTTGTGTATTGTGTCTATGTCAGCCGCATGTGACTCCGACGTCTACGAACCGACACTTCCACCGATTCATCTGCAAATGTGCAAATTCTTTGCGAGACGTGCTAAAGCATCCGCAAAGCATTTTCTTTTCTCTCGGGAATTTTGTAGATCGTTACATTTGGAATCTATTCCAACAGCCTGTATGGCATACCGGAAGTATCGTCGAGTCTCTGCTTTAAAATTGCATCGTCCGGCGATATCCGTTGAATGATTAACCGTGAATCCCCGTAGATGTTGATGTCCGTTATCCCTATTTGAATAGTTAATTCCAGTCCCGTAATGAGGGCTTCGTATTCTCGCTTCGTTGTTTGTACACGGTTTTATCAAGTGGTAGGAGTATTCCAACATCCCCCCGCTCCGTGTTATAAAGATTAGCCCGATTCCCGCCTTTACCGGCACTATCACTTGAGATTCTTCGTCTTTGTGTGTCAAGATGCTCCGTCGAAATACAATTCCCAACGTCGATCATCGTGTGGTCTTCTAGATTCATTATTTGTTCATCCGGCAAATCATCATTAAGAGTGAGATTCCGCCGGCAGGTGTGCCGCGAGAAAGTCCGCTAAGGCTTGTCCCTTTACGACACGAAGAGGCACGAAAGTTATATCGAATTGCAATAATATCATTGACCATCTAGCGAGTCTCGCCGGAAAGTGTTGGACGAGTCATCAAGTATTGCAATGGATTAAACTTCGAGATTAGGTTGACCTTATGAGAAAGCAGTGCCCGAGCTGAGCGGCGAAGATCAAAGGCCGAACAATGCTTTTCAATTGCGGATACCTTACTTCCGTCGGAAGCAACGACGGCTTAAGTAAAGAAGAGTTTTTTCTTTACCTCATCATCGACCTGCCAACAGGCTCCGAGAGAGTCGTCTAGAGCCGCGTGTAAAGTATCGCCGGTCTACCCGAGACCGGGTTGCCAAGACAGAGGTGTCATTAAATATTGCCACGTCCTCGAAGGCCTTCTGCATTTCTCTTCCCAAATAAATTTGGCGTCCTTTTTAACTAGTGCCGAGAAAAGGCCGACACCTACCCGACAGTTCCGAGACAAGCGTCGAAGATATGCCTTTCCTTGAAAAGATCGTAGTTGTTTTAAGGTTTTGGGAGGCGGCATTTCTAAGATAGCTTTAATCTTTTCCGGGTCGATTTCTGCTCCACGTTCGACAATGAATCCTAAGAATTTCCTTGAGGTGACGCCGAAAGCGCATTTTAAGGAATTTATCTTAAGGTTAAATTGTCTTAATCGTTTGAAAATAATTCTCAAATCATACAAGTGGTTTTCCTTTACTACACACCACATCGTCCACGTAAGATTCGACTTTATCAGGATTTAGATCATCAAAAATTCTTGTCATTGCTCTTTGGTAGGTTGCTCCTCGCGTTGTCATCCGAATGACATTACCGTGTAGCAAAATACTCCGACGAAGGCCTCCACGTCGTAAGCTTTTCATCTTCCGGAGCCATTTTTATCTCGTCGTATCCCGAAGATCCATCCATGAACGAGAATATTTCATGTGTCAAGCAATGTCGATCATTAATTCCCGGGATCTAAGAGGGAATTCATCTTTGGACATGCCTTGTTTAAATCTCTCTCAAGTCCATACGCAGCCCCGATCCGACCATTCTTCGACTCAACCACATTGGCTAACCAAGCTCAGTATTGTTCTTCACGGACAAATTCTGAAGATCTATTAGTTTTTTAACTTCGGCTATGACTTGTTGTTCGATTGGGACTCATTTTTCCGGGACCTCGTCCGACCGACGTGCGCAGGATCCACTCCTAGCTTATGACCGCAACCTCTGAGCTAATCAGATTCCGTCATAATTCCAAGCAAAATTACTTAAATTCCATTAATAACTCGATTATTTCTTCAGTCTCTTTGCCGAGTAAGGAGCTAACAAAGGTAGGTCTAGGCTCTTCGCTAGTACCTAAGTTAACTTTCGTTAACTCATCTATTGTAGGATTAATTTCTTCTTCGAATTCTAGTGGAGCGTCTCCAATTTGTAAATCTTCAAATTCTTCTCGTAGTTTCCATGCAAAGCTTTCATTGACCTCATGACAACCTGCTAAAAATTCCGCATCGTCAACTGACCCTACCGTCGAATCTGAGTCCATACTTGACCAGAGGACGACCGAGTTATTCCATAATTTTTCAAAATGTCGAGATCGACCTTTTGTCCATTGTCGAGGTAAGAAACCACGTTGAATTAAATTTTCAACACAAGTGAGAGTACCACTCAAAAGGTAATTCCATTAATTCTCGATGAAGTGACATCTTCGAATTGTACATGATTTTCGCTTGGAGGAAGAAGCACCATGGAAGAATTTGATTGGCCTCGCACCGTCGTTACGTACTTCTTTCGACTCACCATACCCTCGATCTTATTAATGGATCGGGGTTAGGTCAGCAGTATGTACATAGTGGTTAATCTTCTCGCATATCGATTTGTATTCTTCGTTTCCATCTTTGAGAGAGATCTTCGAATTGCGGCTTTTCCGACTTATTGTCGCCGCTTCTGCTCGACTTCTTTTTCTTCTTCGTAACTATCTTCCCAATCAACATCGATGGTTGAGCTCTCCGTCCAACCGTCCTAACGTCTCTACCACGACCTCGTCCCCGGCCTCGACCTCGGATGCGAGTTGGGTGGAGAACCTTCACCATCTCGCCGAAGGGGAGTGGTGAGTGACTCGTTGGACTAGAACTTCAGGTTCTTCGTCGTTCGAACTTTGCTCGTTTCCATTTGCTACGTATCTCCGGAGTAAAGACGTTTTCGTGGCGTGCATAATAAGCCGCATCTTCATGATTCCAATTTCATGTATGGAGAATGGTCATAAGTCACCTTTGATGCACCGTTCCCCTCCATCGTAGTATTTGGAGACCGGTGTAGAGATGATGGTACCATCCTCGTTTTCATGTATCCATGGTCGGCCCGTAGAGCGTCGAACGATGTTTCGAATCGATTATGTGAAATTTTCCGGTTGCCTTGCTAAGTCACCGGTCTTCATTAGTAATGTTATTGACCCGAGGGCTCTTTCTCCTTTTCCGGTTGAATCCTCTTAATAACATTTTGTTGGCTTCGAGCTCGCGAGCATCAATTTCCAAATATGCTAGTGTTCGAAGACTCATTATATCACGATGCCCGGATCCACCAATACTGAGAGCGTAAACTTCCCGATTGTAACCGAAATGTACAACGTCGGTCAGGTCTCGCCGTCCCAAGTAGAAGGTCATTATCCGTGAAGGTAACACCTCAGCCGTTCCTTTAACGAGCAAACCTCATCTAAGGAATCTCCTACCATTCGAGCTAAGCAAATTTCCTCGGATCAAGTAAGGCTCGATCGAGCTTCTCTCATCTCCTTTTGATAAGACGAGAGCATCAGAAATGCTCGCCTTGGCCGTAGTTTCCTAAGACAGCTAACACGTCGTAGTCCACTCATTTCCATGCGTTCCCGCCTTCTTCGAATGGGTATTTTCCGCCGGGGTTGGTTCTTCTGAACAACCACCCGCTTCCTCTTTCGTCTGGACCCATTCTCGGAGGCAACTTTTCCACTTCTCAAGTCAATTTCCGTAATTTCCTCCGAATCTAGTATTGAGCTTGCCGGTGTCTCTTCGAATCGAGGACAGTTCTTCCTGGACATTCTTCGCAGTCCGAAGGTTCTAACTCTATCACGACCGGAGCTCCTCGAAACTCGTCGTACAGATCCGCGTTCGTCGAACTCCTCGTAGCCTCCTCGATGGATGTCTTCTTCGTTATTTTGATTGTCGAGATCGTGTATGATTCGAGAATTGTCGTTGGTATCAAAATCAATATCCCGATTGTCGCCATTACGTAATCGTTAGAAACAACAAAAACGTAGCCAACGCCATCACCCTTATCATTATATGATCCCACCGAAGTGAGCAGATAATCATAATAAAATCGCAGGTTCGAGGGATTTCTCCCCCGAATCGGAAACAACTATCCTAGGATAAGCAAATTTCCTAGTCTAGCCTTAGGAGTCTTGGCCCCTCTCTTCTTCGTCAATTTTCTTCTTTTCTTCTTCAATCGCCTCCCGTCGAGGTGGTTCTTCTATCGCAAGTGATAAGACCGGCTTAACAGTCTCAAACTCGAATTGAAGCTCAGACCGAAGCGGTTCGGATGCCGTCTAAAATCTTCTTCGAAGACCTTGTCCGTGCGGTGGTCCATCCATCGGCCGCTGCATAGGGATCATCGGAATGACGGGATCAACAGATAACATCGACGGAACCTCCTTCGGTTCCTTCATGCTCCTTCGATTGTTATATTTCCTTTCCGAAGGTTGTCTTAAGTCAAATTTTAAAGGTATTGCTAGTTTTCTATCTTGTGCCCAAGCATCCGGTGGTAGGGCAAAGTTGGGACTACCTTTCTTGTTGACTTCCTCTGGTCTTTTAGGCTCGGTGGCCTCGGAAACTGAGCCTTCATCGTACTCACGGAACATTTTCGCATCGTCTATCTCGAACGAATATTCTCCGCTCAGAAGTTCCCTAATGTACGTTATGGTGGACAAGACGGTTGTTCATACTTCGTGGAGACGATCGATAGCTGGACCGGGATTGCCGGTAATTCTCGTTGTGGTTGCCGCGGCCGTTCTCATGGTATTTCAGACGGCTTGCTCGCCCTCGTCAACCGCCGCAATGATCCCGATTTCTTTTTCAAGGTCTTCACCGGCTTCGCTTGTCCGTCTTGTCGGCGAAACTTAATTGCTTCTGCCTCTTCTTGCAAGCTTCTGACCTTGCTTAACAACTTCTCGAAAGTCTTAGTAGTGAATCCTTTCGAGGAGAAGTAAGCACGGCCGTGAATGCTTTTAAGTAAATGCCGATCGCATGTTGTTCTCGCGCTGTGGTTCACACTCACGTTTTAAGTTTCTCCATCACATGTAATCCACCAAAGTTTCATCTGCCTTTGTTTCTCTACCACTAAATCACCTATAGTGATGTGGTGCCGAGCTCGCGACCGGCCACAAAGAGTTCTCTTAGCCTCCGAGAACGTCTTCACCGAACCATTTGGTAATTCTCGCATACTACGATGCTGGGCGGATCGATGCATCGCTGACGAATCGTCGAAGAGTAATGCACGTCCGCCGCATTACAACAACCGGCACGAAAAGGGGTAACATGCCGTTCTGGGTTCCCGTTCGTCGAAGGTCTCGGTCGCAGGTGGCACGGGCCTTTCTCGGGACAGCGTCGACCCTTTTCCGGGTAAGGTCTACCCGCCGGGTCGGATGTCCCGCTCTTCGATTGTGCTAAGGCTTCGCACTCCGCCGTTCCACCAAGTTCTTGATATCCTTTTCGTGATCATACTTTGTGTGGTATCCTTTTCGCCTGGTCATCCCCATCGAATGCATGTAATCTCCTTTCCTCCGTCTACAATGTGAATGACCTCCGGGGTGTCTCTCTATGTGGTTGTACTTGACTTGAGAGTGGCCAGAGCTACGGCCATCTCTTCGTGTCGTCTTCTCCCCGAAGCCGCTTCTCTACCGCCTCCGTTCCTCTCTTCTCGCGGCTGCGGAGCACCCTCGCGAAGCCGACGAAGCTCTCGTGTCTCAACCATATCGATTTCTTGCATAATCGTCGTTCATGAATTCTGATGAATCGATCTCATGTCCGAACTTTTCTTCTCTTTCTTTTGCCAACCGTCGGATATCGCCTCAACTTTTCCATCGCATCTTCTAGCGGGGCTTTCTCAAATCCTCGCGGTTGTCATGATAGCCGTCGTCCCTTTTCTGCGAGTCCCCTTTATCGCGTAGCACTTTCTTCGCATTCCGCCCTCCCGGCGAGACTTTCTTTCTGGGTCAGCCGTTTCAATCTTAACTCGCCCAAGAGGGACGCCATACCATCCTTCTGCCAGCAGAAGGTCTAGGGACTGCATGGTCCGTCGACCAAATGCTTAAAGGTGGTATCCTCCCCCTAATCCGTAATCCCGAGACTACGATGTGCGGCTATCCTTCATTCTTTTACTTGGCTCTTTCCGTCATGACGGCTGGCTCTACTCGGGGCCCAAGACAAAGGATTTGACCGGCACCCGCCCTATTCTCCGTAGAATTCCGATACGGGCAGTTTTCTTCCTCAACTTTTCTACCAAAGTTTGCAATGAGCAAATCCGCGTAGTTCTGGGCTTCTTTTCTTGAGGCTATCGTTGTAGCATGCGGGTCGAGGTAATGCGTGCTAAAGAATCTTGCGAACATTCTCCTCATCCTCTCGCGGCGAGAGGGATGGAACCCGCTTCCTCCCAAATGTGTGGTATGTAGTCGTAGCAGCGGTGTGTATATTCGGTAGCGGTGTATATTCTCAGCAGTTCGGATTTCCTCTAGGAAAGCAATTTCAGCAGCCCTTCTTCCGGCGATCCTTCTACTCCCCGTTTTCTTCTTCGGGTCCTTGGCCGGCCACGGAATCTTCGAGCCGGATCCGATTTCGAAAACAAGGTCTTACAGAAGATCCGTACCTCCACTCGTAACAGTTTACCATAGTTCGATTTCTTTCCCCTTTGATTTGCGTGTCAGTAGGTGCGTAAACAACTAGACCGGGGGTAGTAAGAACAAATTCCCGCGGACGGTAGTACCTCCTAGTCGGATCCTTCGGCAGGAGGAAACTCTGGGTCGACCTAAGGTTGAACTCGCGTTGGTTCCTCGCCCCGATACCTTGTTCGTCGCTGCAAAGAGGGAGACGTCGCTGACCTTGACATTCGTGTTTTCAACTTTGTCCGAATCGGATGATCCCATTGTCGGGCAGCTCATCCTTAAGGGGATAGCGAAGTCCAGTCCGTTGGTGAAGGAGAGTAACCGCTCGTGGGACTTCCATTTCAGTGTAGATTCTCGTTGTCAATCGCAAGTTATGCTTCTTTCTCTTTAGGACGAAAAGAAAGGAATTGAAAAGAGTCCGAACACATTCTTGTTCATGTATTTATAAGAAGGAATCATTTCCGTTAAAAGAATCACTTATTGGGAGGGTTTGTTTATTTAGAACGGAATGTTCAAAAGTGTAGAGAAGGTAAGGAATCCGATTCGTAGTTGAAAGGAAAAGAAAGTCTTAAGCAAGACTTCTCGACTCAAGGATCATTCTTAAACTAACACCTATCACACCACCTCGTAAATGAGGTAAAAGGATCTCGGAACCTCTCTGCTTATGGGTGTCTAACAGTGGTTCCTAAATCCGAGAGAATGTTGGCTATACTTGTCCAAGGTAGAAATGAACATAGTATTCCAACGGAAGAAGGGTAGTTTGATCCACTAAGGACATGGATGCATCAATGGATGCGAAAGGTGGATTATTCGATTATAATTGGAGAGAGGAATTTTCTCAATGAGGCCGCTTTAAATCATTTCAAGATATTTTTTAAAGTTGTGTGTTTTATTTTGAAAAGGGGGGTCGCCTACGAAACTGTCGGCGAATTTAAATTTTAAATTTAATTTAAATATATATAATTTAGAAAGTAGTATTCGATTTCAAAATAATTTTAAATTTGAAAATTTTAAGATATGAAATCAAACCGATCTCACATCCCAAATAGTTTATAAACGAGCACCGCACCACAAACCGTGTATCTATCCCTAAGGATAGACACACTCATTGACAGTGCTCGATTAAATAAACTAGAAGATTCGTGACATCCGTTCGGTCTCGCGAACCAATTTTATAAGCCGACAAATTCCCCGTTTAATATGAAAACATTAAACAAACGGTTTATATTACCCGGGTTTCAAAATTTCTATAAGGGCAAGCCCTTATAGTTAATTACATCTTAAGTGACGGGAATCACCTAAGAAAACTCTCGATAATAATCAATACCCCGTTTCCGAAGAATTTCAAAGTTTGTTTTCAAGGGATTGAATTTTGGAATTTCAATCAGAATGGATCAAATTTGGAACATTTTGTTTTTGGGAATCCAAAGGAAGAAAGGTAGGAGAAATCACGTATTCAAGCGAACTTCGGTAATTTCCTCGACTATCCTATCGTTTAGCTTCGAGCGAGGGAAAGTCCTACACATCTGATATTTCAATCTTGCCAATTTTATTTAATTAGGACTTATATTCGTATGATACGATCATACAAACAGCTCGAAGATGTGAGGGTTTATGTCGTATCGACGACTACCTCGAATCCTAAAACTGTTAGGGCGCACTCATAGCAAATGCCTAACAAAGAGCCGAGGATTTATGTTGCACTAGGCAAATTACCTCTAAGTCCTAAGTGGATTTGTTATTTTAATTCTAAGAAATTTACGAAGTAGACTCAAAGTTTTGCCGATGACGATGGCCGTGCCGCCCACCATGCTCCGAGCTCGTCATTACAGAGGTTTAGTTTTAGAAATCATAAATCAGGGGATGAGAAAAGCGTTTGGTTTAGAGAAAGTCTTAATTTCCAAGTGTTTTTTGTGTTTTACTAAAAACAAATCTTAAAGTCAATATAACGACACCGTGCTAAGATCCCACTCTGCCCATCCTTCCGCATCATTATTTTATCGGGAGTCACTTACCCGCATGAATTTTGCTTAAACTCAACCGAATGAGTTCCACACTTTCATTTAGACCGTGGGAAATCCCTTAGCATCACGTAGGTTACATCATCCGAGGTATTCCCGATCATCCAACAAAGACGTTTTAATTTAGTTGTAATCGTAGTTTTGTGTTCGTTTGTGATTAAATTGAGTTGTTTTATATTTTGAAATGTTGTGGCGGTAGATAGGAGGAAAATTTGAACCCACTTGGGAAGGACCGTTTGTGGTTGAAGCAAGATACTCGGGAGGTTCCTACCAGCTAGTGAATTGCCGTGGAGAACGACATATGCTTCCAATCAACGGACGATACTTGAAAAAATATTACGCTACTCGATGTTTCGAAGGAATGAATTCTTCATCCCTAAGAAACACGGGTGAAGTAATTACTTGTGATCGGGTCCGAACCCAAAAATAATAAAATGTGCTAAGATAAATAAAATCATGATAATTAAGTTTTCCTTGTTTCCTTTTTCAAATCAAAATCTCTTCCCTCATCTTATCCTACTTCATTCCCGTTAAATTTCAAAATATAAGAATAATAAAAAAATGTATCTTTAATAAACATTTTCTTAATGTTCTTGTTCTTAGTATAGCCTCCGATCCTTTTCCTTGTCTTTTCGCAGGGAAATGTCGAACGGGCGGTTGGTCTTGAACTTTAAGAATGGCGTAAGCCTCGCACTCGATGAAAAGAGGGTGAAAGATGGAGCGATAATCGAGATTGACTCGGATTTCGCACCAGCAGAGCCTACGATGACGAGGAAAGTGACCGGGTCCCGCTAACCGAGAAGAACTACCCGGCAGACAGTGATGAAAGTGGGTGGCCCAAGCCACCAATCCAACAACAAGAAAAGAAAAGCAAACACCGAAGAAGACAAGAAAATGAAGTCCGTAGTCACTACAACGGAGGGCGAGCTTGTCGGCGCCGCGCCCGCAGAGATTCAAGAAGTTCGGAGGGCTACTCTCACAGCCACGCAACGAAGAAATAAGAATCGCCGCATCCGTAAAATGTTAACAAAACTAGCTGCGGACCAGCGCAACGAGACAGCTGCTAATGCCAGCACATACACTTCAAGGACACCGGTTCACCGGGAACCTGAAAAAAGGAGGCCAGCTCCTAGAATAACAGAAAGAACCAGGGAAATCTCCGTAAGATCGAAGAAAGAAGGCTACCACGCCACCGGATAGAACCACCAGCAGCTGCATGACCTTGTTGCGAAGCAACCCCGGGGATGTCCCGACGTACATCATCCCCGAGGAGCCGAGGTATGCAGGGGAACGTGAAGGGATTGAACCATATATCCCACAATATGTCACAAGGCCTCGCCATCCGCAGATCATTCCGGAATACGAGCTGGAGAGGATGCGGAATGTTGAAAAGAAAACTTTCGAATACTTCGAGAGAATTAAAGGAAGAAGAATCAACATACTAGAAGGCCTCGAGCTACACACCGACGTATTCTCGCAGTATGAACAACAAGAAATCGTGGATCGTATCCGGATCCGAAAAGAATGGGCCGAGCAGGCCGCCCGAGGGAAAATACATACTCGAACCCCGGAGATGGATGCCGGGGAAAGGAAGAATCACAATACAATGCGGATGTCGCTACAACTTTGCCGAAGACAGAAGGGAAACCCACCGTGGATACTTCGTCATGGGCAAGTAGATCCGATGCCATTAGTTATCAAGAGAATGGTGAAAAGATTGATAACATGGAGGGTATCGCCAGCAGATTGCATACCCAATAGCTGCATTATCAACATCTAGAAACAGGGTGACCGCATACCCCCACATATTGATCACCACGACTTCGTCGGACCTTTCGCACGGTCTCTTTCTTGAATGAGTGCAACATCATGTTCGGATCCGACCTCCGGATAGCAGGCCCGGTGAGTTCCGAGGGCCGATAAAGATACCTTTACCGGTGGGTTCCGTCATGATACCGCAAGGTAACGGAGCGGATATCGCAAAGCATTGCATACCGGGGGTGCCAAGTGGAGCGAATCTCGGTTACTTTCGTGAGGATGGACGACAATGAAAATACCTTACCATTTCCAACCGGATCCGGAGCTAGAGAACCTCCGGCCTTACGAGCCGTGAGTTACATGGGAAATATCACACCTCCAATGTACATCCAGTCGGCATCCTTGCCAAGGATGGCTTGGAAGGTGATGTTATTGACCATGTACCTCACTATTCGGACATGGATTTTTGACGGATGATTCTTTTGATGGATCAACAAAGATCATACACGATCCGTTTTGAGTCTACATGGATTGTATGAAATATATTCCGGATCGAGTTGTACGACGTATTTTCAACATGATTGGAATGAAAGTGACCATGTCACGTTTTTGGCCTTCACCTCTTTTGTGCAAATTGATTGGGAAACGCCATTAAAGTTAAATGAACTTCGAACAAAGAACGAAAAGAAAAAAAGAGAATAAAAGAAAACTTTCTAAAAAAAAAAAAAATCGAAAAATGACAAACACCAAGTTCACATGAACATTAAATAAACAACAAAATAAAATTTGAACCATTAAAAGATAAACGAAATCAACACAAATCTCAAATTCAATCTTTTCAAATTCCAAATCAAATTCTCAATCAAATTTCAAATCCAATCTCGATCAAGTTTCAAATTTGATCTTCCAAATTTCAAATCAAATCTTAAATCAAGTTTCAATCGAGTTCAAACTCATCCTTCCAAATTTCCAAATTTCCAAATTCAATCTTTCCAGGCTTCAAGTCTCAATCGAAAACATCAAATTCAAACTTTTGAGTCGAGGATTTTACATCCAAGACTGCACTGCTTTAGGATTCTCTTCCTATTGCACTGAAATACATCAAAATTCAAAACTTTTGGGTCGAGGATTTTACATCCAAGACCTGCATCGCTTTAGGATTCTCTTCCTATCGCACTGAAATACATCAAAATTCAAACTTTTCGAGTCGAGGATTTTACATCCAAGACTGCACTCGCTTAGGATTCTCTTCCTATCGCACTGAAATACATCAAAATTCAAACTTTTGGGTCGAGGATTTTACATCCAAGACCGCATCGCTTTAGGATTCTCTTCCTATTGCACCGAAATACATCAAAATTCAAACTTTTGAGTCGAGGATTTTACATCCAAGACTGCACTCGCTTTAGGATTCTCTTCCTATCGCACTCGAAATACATCAAAATTCAAACTTTTGAGTCGAGGATTTTACATCCAAGACTGCACCGCTTTAGGATTCTCTTCCTATCGCACCGAAATACATCAAAATTCAAACCTTTCGGGTCGAGGATTTTACATCCAAGACTGCACCGCTTTAGGATTCTCTTCCTATTGCACCGAAATACATCAAAATTCAAAACTTTTGGGTCGAGGATTTTACATCCAAGACCGCATCGCTTTAGGATTCTCTTCCTATCGCACCGAAATACATCAAAATTCAAACTTTTGAGTCGAGGATTTTACATCCAAGACCGCACTGCTTTAGGATTCTCTTCCTATTGCACTGAAATACATCAAAATTCAAACTTTTGGGTCGAGGATTTTACATCCAAGACTGCACTGCTTTAGGATTCTCTTCCTATTGCACTGAAATACATCAAAATTTAACCTTTTGGGTCGAGGATTTTACATCCAAGACTGCACTGCTTTAGGATTCTCTTCCTATTGCACTGAAATACATCAAAATTCAAACTTTTGAGTCGAGGATTTTACATCCAAGACTGCACTGCTTTAGGATTCTCTTCTATTGCACCTGAAATACATCAAAATTCAAACTTTTGGGTCGAGGATTTTACATCCAAGATCGCACCGCTTTAGGATTCTCTTCCTATCGCACCGAAATACATCAAAATTCAAACTTTTGAGTCGAGGATTTTACATCCAAGACCGCACTCGCTTTAGGATTCTCTTCCTATCGCACCGAAATACATCAAAATTCAAACTTTCGAGTCGAGGATTTTACATCCAAGATCGCACTCGCTTTAGGATTCTCTTCCTATCGCACCGAAATACATCAAAATTCAAACTTTTCGAGTCGAGGATTTTACATCCAAGACCGCACCGCTTTAGGATTCTCTTCCCATCGCACCGAAATACATCAAAATTTAACCTTTGGGTCGAGGATTTTACATCCGAGATCGCATTGCTTTAGGATCTTTTCCTATCGCAATGAAATACATCACATCAAAATCAAACTCTTGAGGTTAAGGATTTTACATCCAACACCGCTTTGCTCTGAGATCTCTTCTCATTGCAACGATTCAATCTAATCAATTCAATTTTCTTTCGAGGTTGAAGATGTTACATCTAAAGCTTCAGAATCCTAATTTTCATTTCAAATCAAATCCCTCAAATTAATTTTGACAAACTTCAATCTAAATTGAAACTCCAAACTAAAATTTAAACTCACACATCAAAACATAAATTGAAGCAAAATAAAATCTAAATCGAAATTCCCCGCATCATGTGATTTGGGATTTACCTCCTTTCCTTTCCCCAGCGAGAGTTCAAGAATCTCCGGTTCCGGAGATATACTTGACACTCCCCGACAGAAACTCTTCTACTTCGTCCTAAGTTCGTCACTTGGACATCCGTGTTGGTTTTGTTGATCGCTTCGGCCAACACCAATACGCGCGGTGTGCTCCGTCACTCACCACACCTATCGGGGTCCATTTGTTGACCTCATTTTTGATGAGGTCTTCCTTTTCTTCTTTTTAGTGCTTAGGATCTAGCCTTAGGCTTTTCCTTCGACTATCTTAGAGGACTAGAATCGGGACCCGCCTTTTAGAAATTCAAACCACTTCTAAACTCCCCGCAAACTCCACAAACTTGACTATAGACCCCTAATCACCTAGAGGGTTGAAATCAAATATGGAAGTTTAAAGGATGAGTTCCTATAGGACTCTTTGGCCTTAGATCGCCCTACGGTGGCTCTGGTGCAGTGAAGGGGCTGACATACACTACACTTACACACTACATTTCCACACACTTCCTAAAACCACACCCATACCCAACTTGACCTCCCGACTCATGTAGGTGATTCACATGGATGGTCCTTAACCCCTAAGCCCTCGGCTAAGAGGGTTAGGAACAACATAGTGAATGCCTCAAATGAGTCCTTTCATGGCTCATATGGGCTTGAAATGGCTTCATGGCTCAACCAAAATGATTTCACCCCACCCAAATTCACCCAATCTTCAATTTCCCAAATTTTCAATTTTTGACCCCGGGACCCTACACCTACTAAACCTACCCAAAACCTCGAATTACCCAAATTTTTGCAAAATCTCCAAATTACCTAAAATTTTCCAAAATCAATCCCAAACACCTCCACATCACTCAAATTGATCATCCATACCCAAAAATACCAAAAATTCCAAGAAAACCCCCCAATACCCTCCAAATACCCAAAATACCCTTCTTGGCCTAAAAATCCAAAAATTCAGAAAATTCCCAGAAAATTCCAGAAAATCCCAAATATTCCCAATTTCATTTTGTCCAACTACACCATGGGCCAATTTTGTCAATTTACCCTACTTTTGTCAAAACCCCCAAATTGACCCATTTTAACCCAAAGTGGACCCAATGTCAAACCAAACATACCCAATTGACCCCAATTTTGGTCCAATTCAATTCTAAACTTCAATTCAACATTCCCAATACCAATTTAGACCAAATCCAAGTCCAATTTGATTGACATTTGGATCCAATTTCACTTTGGGCCTTAAAGCCCAAATTTGGACCCATGACCCAAACTTAGCCCAAACTAACCCAATTCAACTCCAATTAACCCCAAATCTTTTCTAAACCTTCCTTAACATCCTCATAAACAAAACACTAACATGATTTGCCCAAGATTTTGACCCAAACCCCACTCAAATTCAACCCAAAATCAAAAAGCCCAATTTTGACCTAAACCCAAATCTAACCCAAATAGGCCCAAACCTCAAAATTAAAACCCAACCAAAGCCAAAACCTCTTTGAAACACTCCCATAAACATTTCTTAATATTTATTTTACATCAATTTCAACCCTAGCCCAACATTGGCCCAAGTTAGCCCAATTTGACCTACATTGGCCCATTCACCAAAAGAATTCAAATCCAACCCAATTCAAGTCCAAACTACCCCAAATTTGCTTCAAGTCACTCATGACACATCCATGAGCTAAACCCAATAATTATTTGGCCCAACCTCTTTACAAAATTTCATCCCAAAATCCATTTTAAAATTCAAGAGCCCACTTTCCTAATCCATCTTAAAAGCCCATCTAAAACCCTTTCAAAAAAGCCCAAAATTCTTCCAAGGCCCATATGACATTTCCCCTCATCATACTTTCAATTAAAATCATCCCTAAGTCCTAAATTCATCATCAAATAATTCCAAATCAAGCCTCATGCCAAATCACCCCTAAATACCAAAATTTTCCTTAAATCCATTTCCATGAAATTGACTTTACTTTTCCCAAGCCAAATGGAGCCATGGAGCCATGCATAAGCCATATGCAAGCCATGAGAGCCTCTTTACATGTCACCATGCCATTTTGGGCAAAAGGAGGAGGCTCTTTCCTTAACTCCTAAAGGTGGTTAACCACTTACATGATTCCACTAAACCATGCTTAAGCCTAATTGTACTTGGATTGTGACTTGACCCCACTAATCAAGCCGATCCAAATCACTTTCTCCTCAGCCTAAACCAGGCCTTGGGTGGTGCACCTAGCCCAAATGGGTGGGTTGACCCATTTAGGTCCAAATCTAGCCATGCCCCATTCCACTTTGGATCAAAGCCTTTACACATGTCCATGGCCAATTGATTGCACAAACCTCCAGCCCCGACCCACCTGACCCCGAGGGTGACCCATGCTCGGCCGGCCGGCCACCGTGCCGCCGGAAAACACCATGGCCGAGAGCTCACATGTGAGCCAACATTGAAATTCTCACTTGCCGAGCCGCCCCATCCCTAGTGGTCACCATGGCCGATCTTCTCCTCACCGGAGCAGCTGATCCCAAGCCCTAACTCTCCCGGGAGGCCCCCGGCCAGCTCTATTTAAACTCCACCCCTCTCGGCCATAAGGGGAGCCAAGCACAAACCCTGCCGAAACTCTGCCAAAATTGTTCCAAACCCTTCACCATCCTTAGAGCAGTTGATCCCCAGTGTCAATTTGCCCTAATCCCCACCAACAGAGCCCAATTTCTCAACTGAAATTCCACCCAAAACTAGGACACTTTGCCACAGTGAGCCAATCCTCAAATTGATCGGTCCTACACCTTCACCGGACCAAGAGGAGAAGTTTCCCACCGAAAGCCCCATCTCTAGGCCACCCGGTTGCTCCAGCCTCCAAGCTTTGTGATCGGCCGTGGTCACTTTCATAGCTAGGCAATTCACCGGACCAGGAGACTTCATCCGGAGCTTGCCGGGACCCAATCGAAGGTGCAACAACTCTCGGATTGAAGCCACACTTCTCCGAGCCAAGGTATGAGCTAACTCTCCATCCCGAGCTTCGGAGATTCTTCATTTCGAATGCCTTAGTTTCAATGCATGTTAGCCGTATAGATGTGTTCGTCTCTTCAAGACGAATCCATAGAGCATAAGAACATGAAAATCCATCGAGAATCGAGTGAGATCTTAGTGGATTTAGTGTGGACGGCTCTCGGGTGAGAACACTTGGGGACGATGAACGGATGCCGTCCATTCGATACACGCGCGCACGGACGGCCGGGATTGCGTCGGACCGGGAGACGGTACGAGAACCGCGGGGCCCGGGCTGCCGACTCGGGTGGCGGCGTCGAATGGGAGCGCGACGCGTGTGCGTTCGGAGCCGCCGAGGTTTCGCCGGCGCCGCGTGGATAAATAGAAAATTAGGGTATTTTCTTATTTATTTAATTCCCTAAACTTCAAAAATCCATATCTTTGTGTAGAAAAATCACAAAAATAAAATAAAAATACCCCCTTGCTCAGTGAACGAGAGGAGAATAATGTGGAAAAGAAATCATTTAATTTAATTAAGTATTTTATTTTTTATGATTTATTTACTCTCTGCATACATTTAATTCTCCATGCATGTATACAATTCACCATGGCATGAGACCATAGGGCTTTTGAAGCCTTTGAACTTGGGAACATTCCCTGAATTTTCTAAGGTCAGAGGCCATCTCTGTGAAAAGTTATTTATTTTTCAAATGCATGTTGCTGTTTTGAGTATTTTAATTCCAAAAATTAGCATGTTGTGAAATAAATTCTAGAAATATTTGGTGATGTTCCTTATGACCAGAGAACCCTAGTAAAAATAGGACTTGAGTTAATTCACTCGCATTAACCCTAATTGGCTTAAACACCCAAAATAGGTCTTTAATTAATTAGAGTTAACCAGGTATCAAATTGACTTGAAATCAATTCTCCACTGACCTTTAGGATCAGAGGAATCCACCATAAAAATTTGAGGTCAATTGGACTTGGTTAGCCCCACTAATTGGGTTGATTAAGCCACTTAGCCATTTTAAACTTTAAAAATTCATAACTTTTAAAATACTTTTTAAAAATTCACCAAATTGGTTTTGGAGCCTCTCTGATATCAGGGGAACCTAAGAAAATTAAAATTTCAATTTTCTAAAAAAGTTGATTTTTAATAATATTTTAATATTTTTAATAATTAAAAAATAATAAAAATCACAAAAATAATAAAATTCACCAAAATGTCACATTTTGAATTTTAATCACTTAGGAACAAATCTCACATTTTTCCTAGGTCTATTTAGTGAGATATTGAATTTTAAAGCCCTAGGGTAATTTTAAAATTAAAAAAAATGTATTTTCTAGCATTTTCACTAAAATAATTATTATAAATCATAGAAAAATCAGAAAATTGCAAAATTTGATTCTCTGGTTTCCTTGATATCAGAGAGATTTTTGAAAAATATAAAATCCATTTTTCAACATTTATTTTATTTTTAAATTAATTAACACTCCAAAACTCAAAATAATTATAATAAAAATAATATAATTCAAAAAATCACCAAAATTGGTCCAAGTGCTTCTCTGGTCATTAGGAATGTCCCCTAATTTTCTTAAGGACAGAAACTTTCCCTTGGTCATGTTATCAAATTTTCCTTGAAAATCTCTATTTTCCACCAAAAATAATTATATAAATAAATTAAATACAGAAAAATCACATTTTCTCCTCTCATGTCTTTATTGACATATGAGTGAAGTCACATAAAAACTTCAAGTTCATTTGAGTTCAATTTAGTGAGTTATGAAATTATTAAGCTTAAAGGGTAAAATGGTAATTAAAATCTTTAATCCTTAATTAAAACTTTAGGTTTAATAAAAAATCAACAAGTAAAATATTTGATCCTAATCTGATTTGGATGATTGAAATTTAAATAATTAAAGGGTAGAAACCCATTAAATAATTTTAAAATGATTAAACTTTAATTAAATAATAGATTAAATTTGGAAGAATAATAAAATTGGAATTATTAAAATAAGGGATCTTTATTAGGAAGAGATTTATTCTTTAATTTAAAAATCCCTAAATTAATTATATCAACTAATACTCAATTTTTAATTAAAATGATAACTCAAATTTAAAATATTAAAAGACTTAATTAAATTATTAAAATCTTTTGAAATTTCAATTAAAATTAAAAATAAAGTAAATTAAAGATAAATTAAATTAAGATTAAATTAAATTTAATAATTAAATTAAATTAAATTAAACAATTAAATTAAATTAATTAAAATTAAATTAAATTAAATTAAACAATTAAATTAAATTAATTAAAATTAAATTAAATTAAATTAAACAATTAAATTAAATTAAATTAAATAATTAAATTAAATTAAATTAAATAATTAAATTAAATTAAACTAAAAAATTAAATTAAATTAAATAATTAAATTAAATTAAATTAAATTAAATTAAATTAAATAATTAAATTAAATTAAATTAAATCAAATTAATTAAACATCAAATCAAATTAAATTAAATTAAACTAAATATAAAGCAACTTGAACACTATTCCAAATTTAAACCCTTTAACTTAAATCAAATCATTTGAATACTAATTTACCCTTGAAAGCTTTGATTAATATAACTCCTAAATAGAACATTAAATGGAGTGTTACTTCACTCATAGGATATTCAAATGTCCTAGTTCATCGAGCAAGTTAACAAGACTTGAAAACCTCGGACGATCGATTCATTTATATAATTAAATTCATTTGGACTTAAAACAATCCTAGAAATATTGAAAAGATGTTTAAGATTCTTCTTAAGCACTTCCTCAATATGATAGGATATTTATAAGAACAATTGAATTTGATTATTCTTTGATGAAGAAAATCGTCCTTAAACCAAAACCCAAAGAACCTAGACGTCATAGGAGATGACTAGCTATAGGATTAGGAATTTGGTAGAAAACCATAACCTTTCCCTTAGCTTTACCTAGGAACTTGCTTAAATATTCTAATTGTGTTTTAAGTGCAGCTTGGGATGACGGGAAGACCCTCCGAGTACGCTTTTATTTTATTGCAATTTACTTTCTTGCAATTTACTTTCTTGCAATTTACTTTATTGCAAATGCATTTTACTTTTCTTGCATGATAAAACAACAGTTGCATGAAAACCCACACCTTTAGGATAGCCCCTAAAACTGAAACCAAAATTAAGTTAAAAGTCATTGCAAGATAAAATTCACCGCCACAACATTTCAAAATATAAAACAACTCAAAATTTAATCACAAACAGAACACAAAACTACAATTACAACTAAATTAAAACGTCCTGTTGGATGATCGGGAATACCTCGGATGATGTAACCTACGTGTTGCTAACGGGATTTCCCACGGTCTAAATGAAAGTGTGGAACTCATTCAGTTGAGTTTAGCAAATTCATCTGGACTAAGTGAATCCGATAAAAATAATGATGCCGGAAGGATGGAACCGTGGGATCTTAACCGGTGTCGTTATAATCAACTTTAAGATTTGTTTTAAATAAAACAAAAAAAAAACACCTGGAAATTAAGATTTTCTCTAAACCAAAACACTTCTCTCATCTCCTGATTTATGACTTCTAAAACTAAACCTCTGCAACAACAAGGAGCTCGGAGCATGGTGGGCAGCACGACCATCGTCATCAGCAAAACCTGAGTCTACTTCAACAAAACTTTCCTAGAATTAAAACAACCAAGCCATAGGACTTCGAGGTAGCTTGCCTAGTGCAACATAAATCCTCAACTCTTCGTTAGGCATTTGCATTGCAAATTAAGCCCTAACCGGTCTTAGGATTCCGAGGTAGTCGTCCGATACGACAATAAACCCTCACATCTTCTAGGCTATTTGTTTGATTTTATCATACAAATATAAGCCCTAATTAATTGAAATTGGCAAGATTGAAATATCAAATAAACATTAGGACTTTCCTAAATTCAAGCCAAAACGATAGGATAGTCGGGAAATTATCGAAGTTCACTTCGAATCAGTGATTTCTCCTACCTTTCTTCCTTTGGATTCACAAAACAAAATGTTCAAAAAATTTGATCCATTCCCTATTGAAACTCCAAAATTCAATCTTTGAAAACCTTAAACTTTGAAATTCTTGAGAGCAGAATTATTGATTATTATCGAGAGTTTTCTTAGGTGATTCCCGTCACTTAAGATGTAATTAACTATAGGGGCTTGCCCTTATAGGGAATTTTAAAGAACCCAAGTAATATAAACCCTGTTTAATGTTTTCATATTAAGCAGGGAAATTTGTCGGCTTATAAAATTGGTTCGCAGACCAAACGGATGTCACTAATCTTCTAGTTTATTTAATCAAGCCCCACCATCAAGCAGTGTGTCTATCCTTAGGGATAGATACACGGTTTGTGGTGCGGTGCTCGTTTATATAAACTATTTGGGATGTGAGGTCGGTTTAATCTCATATCTTAAAACCTTCAAATTTAAAATTATTTCCAAAATCAAATACTACTTTTCAAATTATTTATTTTAATTAAATTAAAAATTCGCCGACAGATTTCTGTTAGGCGACCCCTTCTTCAAAATAAAACACGACCTAAAAATATGCCGACATGTATAATGCTCATGATTTTGCTATTGGAGTTGCGTTGGGGCAATGGTATGATAAAACTTTCAAATTTATTTACTATGCTAGTAAAACTCTTAATGATGCTCAAATTAGTTATACCACTAGTGAAAGAGAGTTATTAGCTATAGTATTTGCTTTTGATAAGTTTAGACCTTATTTAATTGGAACTAAAAGTATAGATCATACTGATCATTCAACTATCAAGTATTTAATGCAAAAGAAGGAGGCTAAACCTAGATTGATTAGATGAATACTCCTTTTTCAAGAATTTGATTTTAAGATAGTTGATAGGAAAGGGTCTGATAATCAAATTGCTGATCATTTGTCAAGAATAGAATATGATAGATTTTCTGAATTTGAGAAGGAAGTTGCAGAAACTTTTCCTGATGAACAATTGTATATTCTTATGGAAAAGAATTTGCCTTGGTATGCTGATATTGTGAATTTTATTGTAAGTGATATTACACCATTAGATTTAACAAGGCAACAAAAAAAAATTTTAAATATGATGCTAAATTTTATTTTTGGGATGAGCCCTATTTATATAAATAGTGTAAGGATCTGATTATTAGAAGATGTGTGCCAGATAAAGAAATTAATCCAATCATTCAGAGATTGCATGATTCTGAATTTGGAGGTCATTTTGGTGTTGATAAAACAGCTTATAAGATTTTACAATTTATATTTTATTGGTCCACTCTTTTTCGTGATGTTTATAAATATGTTAAATTTTGTGATCGATGTCAAAAAGTAGGTAATATTTCTAGAAGAAACGAAATGCCTCTGAATTACAATTTGGAAGTTGAATTTTTTATGTATGGGGATTAGATTTTATGGGACCATTTGCACCTTCATTTTGAAATTTATATATATTGGTCACTGTTGATTATGTTTCGAAATGGATTGAAGCTGTTGCTTTGCCAAGATGTTATGCTCGGCGTGTTTCTAAATTTTTAAAGAAAAATATATTTACAAGATATAGAATGCCGTGAGTGATTATAATTGATGGTGGATCCCATTTCAGAAACAATCAAATTAAGAGAATAACTGAAGAATATAACATTATTCATAGAATCTCTACTGCTTATCATTCCTAGACTAGTGGTTTAGCGGAAGTATCGAATAGGGAAAATAAAAGAATTTTGGAGAAAATAGTGGATATTCATAAATTAGATTGGTCTGCTAGATTAGACACCGCATTATGGGCTTATAGGACAACTTTTAAGACCCCTATTGGAATATCTCCTTATAGATTAGTGTTTTGTAAAACTTGTCATTTACCGATTGAATTGGAGCATAAAACATATTGGGCGATTAAGGAGTTGAATTTTAATGTGAGAAATGCGGGAGAAAAAAGATTTATGCAATTAAATGAGTTGGAAGAAATTAGAAATGAATCATATCATAACGATAGGATTTATAAAGAAAAAATGAAATTGTGGCATGATCAGAAGATATTGAAAAAATGATTTGAACTGGGATAAAGAGTTTTATTATATAATACGAGATTGAAATTATTTCCTGGAAAATTTATGTCCAGATGGATAGGACCTTTTACTGTAGTAAAAGTTCATTCTTTCGGAGCTATTGATATTGAGGATCCTAAAACTGAAAATTTTTTCAAGGTTAATGGGCATCTTTTAAAACCATACTTTGGAAGGTTTTTTACCTAATTTCAAAGAGGTTTTATAGCTAAGTCATCCTAGTTAACTGAATGGTTTGTCGGGCTGACGACGTTAAACCAAGCGCTTTGTGGGAGGCAACCCATGTGTAATTGTGTGTTGAGTTTCCTTGCTTATTGTTGTTTGTACTTTTAGTTTAATATTAAAGAATCCTAATTACCCCTAAATAAGTTAAATATTAAAAATATATTGGATCGTATTGTGAAAATGAAGTATTTCGAGCCAAACGAAGTTCGGTGAAAATTTTTACCACTGGCGCCGGCGGCGTATTCTTTTATAACAGCCGAATTTCTAGTTTGAGCGCCGCTGGCGCCCTATCAAGCACCGCCGGCGCCCTATCAAGCGCTGCCGGTGCCCAAATTCTGGGTGACAATTTTTTACGTTTAAAAATGCGGTTTTTGGCGGTTTTGAGCCGGATTTTCTTCCTTAAAACACCCCAAAACTCCAATTTAATTCCATAACCACCAGAGAAATGAATACTCCCTTTCTCAATTCGTATCCCATGGATTCCCACTCCATTGAACTCCCTAGAACTCACATATACAATCGACGGAAGTTCATTAGTTTCGAGGTGCAACGTATATTCCATAAAGTGATGATAAAGAGAAGGATTATCAAGGAAAGAGGCTTTGTGAATCGAGGTTTGGAGAGTCCGAATACAAGAGTTGAAGAGATAGTGAAGCAAAGACGTTGGGAAGTGTTAGGCTAGACTACCGCCGTAGTGGTTGTTCCGGTTGTGAAAGAATTTTATGAAAATCTGCATGGGATCAACCAAGGATGTGTTTTTGTGTGAGGAAGGTATGTACCATTCACTCCTGCGAGGATAAATGATCTCTTCATGATAGAAAGTGTACCTATTTGTCATTATGCAAATTTTGATGCGACGAGTAATGCTATGAATGAAATGTATCGTTATTTGGCGGATGAGAATGAAGAATGGGAAGTAAGGGATAATGGATATATCAGTTCCTCTTTTTCATCCTTGAATCTGGTATCAAAGCAGTGGCATTACTTTATTTCGGCAAAATTAATTCCTACTATGAAGAGAAGTAAGATAACGAAGGAAAGGGCTATTCTGAATTTCTACATACAAACTGGAAGGCCAGTGGATATTGGATCAATCATTACTTAATCTGTATTGGGATTGATTGTGCATGAATCTAAATATGGGCTTGGACACCCGTCCACCATATTTCTGTTATGTAGTCAATCACAAGTGCCATATGAGAGTTGGGAAAAAGTTCTTCTACCCTGGAGACCTATTGATCCCACTGATCTTTATGACTACCGTGTAGTAGGTGATGAAGGAGACATGAATGTGCTTGGTGATCAGCCCACTGAGAGTTCACAACCTATTTAGCCATACTTTTTTGAAAGTTTGAGGGTGATATTGAAGAATATAAAGAAGTTGGAAAATGAGGTACAAAATATTATGAATGCTATTAATAATATTTCTGATTTATTTGATCACATTGATTAGAGGATGAAAGAGCAATTTGATCATACTGGTCGAATGGAGTTGGTTTTGGTTAATCTATTGAAGAAGAATGCTGTGGTGGCTGAAGATTCATCTGATGAATTCCCATACCGTCCATTCTACAATCTGTTCGTTCATCGTCAATCTATGGGAGACATTAGAGAGCATGAGACTTCTAAGACGGATGAGGAGTAATTAGTAGATTCTATATGCTGCTTTGTTATGTTGAAGTGTTTGCTTTGATGGCTGTGTTGTTTGCTTTGCTTTGTTTTAGTAGGGTGTGTTTGGACTTTTGTTTGATTTCTTGTGTGTACTTAGGACTTAGTGTTTGCTTATCGCAGTGTACTTGCAACATTAAGGATCCAAGGAGTGTTGCTTATATTTGATGAACATATGTGTGTAATCCTTGTATCGTGGATTATATATATATATGAAAGTAATGTGATGTGTTGTTTGCGTAAATTGATGTTGTTTAATGTTTGTGAGATGAAATAGATGTTTTTTGATGTGTTAAATAGGAATGCAGAGGTTGAAACGATTAAATTTGAGATGAAAATTTCTGAACCCATTAGAATTTTGGACTGGCGCCGCCACCGCCCAAATCCAGATAAACAGGCTATTATTTTGAATATAGAGCACCGCCGGCGCCAGATCGGGCGCCGCAGGAACCCAAACACCTAAAATAGCCCGGGCCCCTTAAAAATTTGTGAAAATAGCGTGGGACACATTTTTCAGCCATTTCTTCCGTCTCCCACCTCCATGCTCGCAATTTTGAAGCTTTAAGGCTCGTTAGATCTCAGAGTAGAGAGGATTTCAAGGATTTCTGAAGCTGGATCTGCACTTCTGTTTGTAAGAGCTTTACTTTAAGCTAAATTTTTTGGATTTTTGCAATGTGAAACTCTCACATTGTTTGGATGATATTGTTGGGAGATTTTTGAGAAAAAGTGAGGTTTCCTATGGTGGAATTTGTTCTTACTAGTTTAGATTAATGCTTGGAGTTAGTACATTATGGATTTGGGATTTATTGGTAAATTTTTGTAATTTTTAGAAATTCACATGGCTCCTAGAATGAGTAAGGGGAAGCAAAAATTTTATTGGGACGATGAAAGATTTGTTCATGTTAAGGCCCAGATTCGCTTCAGCTCTCAATTGCAAAAGAAGAAGTGTATTCAGGATCGAGCATTTGAAAATCCTTGTGGATCTATAGAACAGTTGATTTCTGAGTGAAATTGGGAACATTTCTGTTAGTTTTCTTCTAATGTTGTTTTAGGAGTAGTCCGAGAATTTTACGCTAACGTGCTCTGGTCTGAAATGGAATGTGCTAGTCCGAGGAAAACTGGTTGATTTCACCCCACAATGTATCAACACATTTTATCAAATTCAAGAACCTTTGGTTTGTGAATTTGAGAATTTTGATACTAGTGAAGGGAATTTGATGAGTGTAATCACATATCTGACCAATGGAAGAGGGGAATGGAAGATGAATCAAAGACAGATGATTAACTTCCCTGCTTCTACTTTAAATGTTGCTTCTAAAACATGGCATTATTTCATTTCTGCAAGACTATTGTCTTCTTATTATCACCGTGAAGTTACTAGGGATCGAGCTATTTTAAATTATTGCATCTAGATTATGAAGAGGATTAATATTGGAGATGTTATCTTTAAGAGCATTCACTCTATTGCCAAAGGAGAAACCACTGGTGGATTAGGACATCCTGCCCTGATTCATGCCCTTTGTGTTCAGTTTGGAGTGGAGTATAGTAGTTCTGAGGAAGTGGCGATACCTTTGAGACCGATTACGAAGACCATTATTCGTACTTATGAGGCTCATGTTGGTGCAAGAGAGGAGAGTTGGAGTACTGATACTCCTATCACGAGTTATGATGTCCCATCTACTTCTGAGTCCCCGACACCACCTGATGTCATACAGCAGTTGAGATTGCTAAGTGATAGTAGTGATAGGATGCATCGTAGGACAGATGTATTTGAGGCCAGGAGTGATGTGAATGATCACTATTTGCAGAGAAGAGTTGAGTTCGATATGGCTTATTACGATGCTCAGGCCAGATTTGTACGGGGGGAGTCTGATGTGACATTTCCTTCTTGCCCTGGTTATACACCGTACAGGCCTGGACCTTCTGACCCTGCTGATGACCCTGCTACTGATCCTGATGTTGGAGACTGGTAGATAGTTTGTTTCTTTATTTTTGTTGTTCTTAGTCTGTTGAGATGTATTGATGTGATGTAGTGCACATTTACTTTTCATGAGATGTGTAACCCTGTGTTGTATTATGTGATGTAGTGTCATTTATTTTTCATGTTGAACTGTTAGTTGTATTGTTATGTGGTGTGATAGTTTGCTTCATGTTATAGTGTTTGTAGAATATTTAGTTGTTTAATGTTTATTTCTCCTTACCCATGCAAATATTTAAAATTGTTATATCACTGCTACTAATTGTTTCATGCGTGCTAGCTGTAAATTTTGATTAAAACCAGGTAAATTATGAAGATTTCAAAATCTCAGCACATAAAGGTTATTTTTATTTTACTCTCAACTATTTCAAATTTATTGAAAAATGTAAGTTTGGGGGAGGGTAGAGAAATGCTAAACTTTTAATTGTTCTCAATTATTATATTTATAAAAATTTTATTAGCATAACTTTTGGCAATTGAACCTCATTATAAGATAACTAAAACTTTTCAATTGAGTTGAATATTATGGAAAGAAAGGATGAAAAGTTTTAGTGATAAAAGTTAATTTTATAGAAGTAAGATATTTGGTATGAAAGGATTTGATTATAGTCAACTATTTAAAGTAAAGAAAACTGTATTTTTTAAAAAATATTAAGGGATTTCAGGTATTGTGTGTTAAGAAGAGATTGTAACTTTATGATGAATAATAAAGCTTGTACTTAACTATAAAGTAAAGAGATGAATTAAGTTTGAACTTTATAAAGAGGAGAGTGAAGTTTAAAATCATTAAAGGCTATCAAGATATTGTAATCCTCAGAAAAAGAGAAGAAAAGAAAAAGAAAAAGAAAAGAAAAAGAAAAAGAAAAAGAAAAGAAAAGAAAAATGTTATGAGGAGAAACTTGAGGAGATGCCTAGTCAAAAATTGGATTCACTTGAATCACCTTAAAGGGAGAGCTTGATTTCATTTCTGAATTTGTGTTTAAAGTACTAGCCTACATTCTAATAAAGTTTGCATGAACTCCTTTTTCACATAGTCCTTTAAAGCACTCTTAATATAACAAATTATGGTTCATCTTGAAATAAATAGAAGACTAGAACTCTTAGACTTAAGTACTGAATATTCTTATACCTTTAATGTTGACCAAGTTGCTAAACTTTTTCTGAAAATCAAAACACTATATTCTTTTGAATGAAAAATTTTTGTTTCTTATAATTGAAAAGTACATTGCCTTGAGTTATATTTTTATGTAGTAAAAGGATTACTTGAGAACAAGTAATAGTTTATGTTTGGGGGATTTTGATGCACCAATAATATATACTCTTTTAACTATATAGTTTTACCTATTTTTGGTGATACTGCACTTTAAAGGAAGGTATTTTTCATGATTTGTTGCAGGTATAACGATTATAGGTGATTGGAGCAAAAAGATGCAAAAAGGAACAAATTTGGAGTAAAATGGAGCAATTTGGAGGAAAACAGCCCAGGCGCCGCCGGCGCCCTATTCCAAAGACTCTAGAATTAATTTGCATGATAGGGTGCCGCCGGTGCCCTATTTCGGTTCACTTCAAATTCAAAAGTTTTGGCGGATTTTTGAAGAGGTGCTTGAAGAAACTCTTGGGGAATTAGTTCCTAACATTAAATTAAGTATCCAAGATGAAAATAGAGAAGTAGAAGAGAAGAGAATTGTTGTAGAGAGTGTGAGGAAAGTGTGAGAGAGAGTTAGTCCTTGTGATTTTAAGAGAGATTCTTCTCTAAGGAGGGGAGAAGAGGGAGTAAAGTGAGAGATTGCTTCTTCATCTTTGTTCCAAGGAGAGAAATCAAGTGTTGCAAGGAAGAGAAAAGGAATCAAGGGGACTTTGAAGGATTTTGCTTGGGGAAGAGAAAGAGATAAGTTGTATTTACTATTGGAGTTTCTATGACTCTTCTTTTATATATAAAATCCATGTGTTTTTATATCTTCTCCATGGTTAGTGAGTAGTCTCCCTTGCCTTTCTTTTTGCATGAAGTAATTATGATGTAGTGATGTGGAAATGATGTGCCCTTTAAGTGTTATAAAATTTGTCATGTTTCTTTAATTTGGAACTTAGTTTACTTTTCAATCCGGTCAATTGAATTGTTAAAACATGTTGAGGAACATTAATTCCAAAAGAATTGAATGTTCTACAACAAGAATGAAGAAACCATTTAGTGTCCATGAATGAGTTGCGTAGTTCATGTGAATTAAGTGCAAATAAATAGGTAAATGAGTTTTGATGGACTTCAAATTGGAGGTTTCATGGTGACAGAATGGGATCCCCAATTTGGTCATAAGATTGGTAACTAAAGCCTATGGTTAGCCTTCGGGTGAAGGGTGAGTGGGAGCTCCTAAGTGAGAGCCGGTATCCTTCCAACATAGCCTTAGATTTAGTAACTAAACTTAAGATATGGAAATGTTCTTTACCTGCTTGGAAGAGGGGGTACTCTTTTAAAGGTAAAGAAGCAAATATGCTCCTATTTGGCACAACACAAAATTACCATTCTTCATCATCCACACATAATAATCTTTTTGCAGGAAGAAAGTCACTTTTCATATAGAAGTATCTTATAAATCACATAATTTAGTGTGTTTGTAAGTTAATTTAGTTCGGTAATTAGAAGTAATTGTATTAGCTTTATTATACTTTTCATTAACTAGTGGTAGTACACTTAAGTAATTGTTACATTGGGTATTAAATTTTACTGTTATATTAACTAATTTAAAGAACGTTCACCTCCCTGTGGGATCGATAACCAAGACTCCATTAGAGCCTTATATTACTTGATATGATACGTATACTTGCGTTGAATTTGTGACTTTACAAAATTATTCTAAATATATAAATTTGACTTCATAAATTCTTGCTTAATATATAACGTCGCGTTCAGTCGTGAGTTGGAATTCGCATTCAAAGACGATTTGAACATTGCACTTTGAGAAGAAGAAGCATCTGCAGGAAGTGTGATCAAATTCAACTTGGATTACTCCCAGGTCACAAAGATGAAATCAGTGATGAAAATGGGTCGTCGAGAGATCGGACGGACGTTAGGACACAGAGACACTAGAGGTTTTGTTGACTCACACCTCCTCGTGAGCAGACACAGTCAGATTCTGTCCATGATCACGTCTCCAAAAGGTAGTCTTGTCGCCACTACAGCAGAAAGCAATCTAGAGGCGCCATTAGCACACACGAAGAGAAGAAATGCAAATCTCTACAAGAGTCGCCTCTTGGAAAGGATGAAGAGGAGACAGACCCGAAAATTAACCGCTAATCTACCACCTATTCCATAATAGTTTTATGAGTCAGAGAGGAATGAAACTGATGACAGCTCACCGCGCACAGAGACATAGCCGGAGACTACTGAGGACCCCACGTTGGCATGGGATCCATTGAAAGAATCTTTTACCGGGTGGTCGACTTGCAACTCGAGTCTACTCAGACAACCTTCAGTTAAGGGGCCTTTTTGAAATGCCCGCAGTGCCATGTTCTATAGTTGGAGGAGTACGACACATTCAAGGCATACACAGTCGCCTCGAAGTTACTCAAGAGGAGGGAGCATCCTGCTATAGAGTCTTACGTACCACAGTTTGTTATGTCGTCGCTGCAACGAGGAATCGCAGACTACGTGATGGCTAAGATCAGGAGTGTCAGAAAGAAAAAATACCAAATTTATGAAGAAATTCAAGGAAGATTCTTCAATACTTTAGAAGGCCGCAAGCTTTGTAACTATATATTTTCAAGGACTGATCAAGTGAATATTTTGGACTGTGTTTTCAGCCTTGAAGATTTAGGTAGAGTGGGTCTCCTAAGGAGAGAAAATACACAGAGCCGACAAAATAGAGGAGAGGAAAGGGTAGGGTCACAATTCAGTGTGGGTGCTGCTATAACATCGCAAAATATTAATAGAGAAATCCTCTAGGGATTCTACATCATGATAAGATGGATCTGATGCCACCACAATTTAAGAAAATGATAAAGAGAATGGTCGAGTGCACGTGCTACATACAAATTGTATTCTTAACAATTGCATTATAAATATCTTTGAAGATGGGGACTACATCCCACCTCATATTGACCACCATGAGTTTTTGAGGCCTTTCTGTACAGTCTCATTTATGAGTAAAAGTATAATATTGTTCGGCTGGGAGATTCTTATTATTGGATCAAAGGAGTTTTAAGGTTTCATTGAGATCCCTCTGCCAGTCGGATCAGTTTTAGTGCTAAAAGGAAAAGAGGCAGATCTTGTAAAGCATTGCATCTTGGGAGTCATAGGAAAAAGAGTTTTAGACACTTTCAGTAGGATGAAGGAAGATAAGGTGTCGTTCAACAACGAGTCAGATCTAGAGTTGAAGAGCCTTCGGCCCTTGCCGCTGTGATAGTAGTACCTCCTGGTGTTAGCGAGGGGACTTTTGTTATGAAGCGTAGCCTTGGTAGGTTGGATTATTCACAGAATAGTCTCTGATGGCAGAACTTGATTACCTCCTATAGCAGTTCACGGTAGTTGTTAATGCTTTTTGGTACCAGTATGATATGACATGTCAGTATTGTTCAGCTATGTACACTCGATCTACTTTTGGATGCTGGACAACATGTGATTAGTTGTACTACTACTTTTAGCAAAATTAGTGAAGAATTTTGCTTCAGCTCACCGAGTTTTTCAGAAATGATTCTTTAAATTTTCCACATATTACCTGAGAAATTTTTCCCCTTCCATGAAATTCCAGGATCGAAGCACAGTTGGCTGATTCCTTCAAGTTCCAAAAATTTTCCACATCCTATTTGAGAAATTTTTCGCCTTTCATGAAATTTTGAGTCAGAGCACAGTCGTCTGATTCATTTAAATTCCCTATATTTTCCACATCGTATCCTTGAAATTTTCCACCTTCCATCAAATTCTAGTTTCCAAGCACAGTCATCCAATTCCATCAAATTCCCTAAATTTTCCACAACCTATCCGAGAAATTTTCTGCCTTCCATGAAATTCTAATGTCAGAGCTTAGTCGTCTGATTCCCTATTTTCCCCTAAATTTATGCTTCCTTTCCATGATATTTTTTTCATTCATGATATTTTGAGATCGGTACCTAAATTCTGATTCTCATTTTCGAGGTTAGTACCTAATTTTCGATTTTCCTCTTTGTACTCACTTGAACTCTTCTCCCCAAATTAAATTTTCAAAAACAAATCAATGAAAAAATTCTTCGAATTCCATAATTTTTCATAAATTTCATAAAGTTCAAAATCAAATTCAAACTCAAAATTTAAATTTAAATCAAACTCAAATGTAAAATTAAAATTAATTCCTAATTATAAATCCACATTCCAATTTCAAATCGAACCAGATCGGACTCCTTCAGAGTTTGGAGGCTTGAAATTCATAGCTTCCTAATGAAGGTATTCCATTTTTCCTTCCCTAGCGAGAGTTTCTGGGTCTTGAAGGTTCTCTACCCAGATAATCACCAGTAAAAACTTCCTCGTTGAATTCTACGTTTTGTCTTGAGTTTTGACTTAGAAAGTTGTGTTGGTTTTGTTGATCTCGTCGGTCAACACCAATACTGTAGTGTGCCTGCCCAGTACATCACACCTATTGGGGGTCCATTTATTGACCTCGCTTTTGTTGAGGTCTACTCTTTCATTAGAATAGCCTAGGGTCTAGCCATAGAACTTTCTTGGTGACTATCTTAGAAGACTAGCAATGGAACCCTCACCCCATAGAAATTCAAAAAAACACTTTTTTACTTCACTTGGAGTTTTAAAATGCTTAAAGTAGAACCTCTAAATGCATAGGAGGATGAGACCTAGTATAAAGAAGCTCAAGTGGAGTTCCCTATAGGATCGTCAAGCCATAGGACTTACCCTGGGTGGTCTGAGGCTGGCACACACACACTTGTACATTACACTCTCACACACTACCTCACAATTTTAAACCAAATATATCAATTTCTCTAAGGCTTAGGCATAATCCCCTACTCATTTAGAAACTCATGTGGGTGGTTTTCCCCAAGTTCTTAGCCCAAGCTAGGGTTTGGCTAGTACCAGTATATGGAGGGTCTAAATGGGGAATTCCCTTGGCCCATGTCCAAATGGGTTATCAATCTCATTCAACCCAAACTTTACCAAAATCTGTCTTTTAACTTCTTACCCCTAAAATCTACCAAATTACCAAGTTGCCCCTACAGTTCAAATTTTGACCAAAATTCCCAAAATTCTTCGAATTACCCAATTTCTTTCAAAAATCATTTCAAAATTTTCCCCACAACCAATATTGTCCAAATGACCCAAAATTTACCAAATTTCCAAAAAGAGCCCAAAACTCCCAAAATTACCAAAACACTTCTACTGGCCAGAAAGTAACAAAAATTCCAAAAATTCCAAAAAATTCCCAAAACCCTATAAATATTCCCAAATTCAATTTAAACCACTTTACTTAATCCAATTTGACCATATGGATCCATTTTGGCCAAAAGTCCCAAATTGCCCATTTAAGCCTAAAATGCTCAAATTACCCTCAATGTCCACCAAATTGACTTCAATCCTCCCCAATATCAATTCTAAACAAAAATTCACAATTCATAATCTCATCTCAAACCAAATACCTATCTAATTTGACCCAAGTACAAGCCCAATTTAAGCCCAAATCTAAAATCCCCAAATTTGCCCCAAATGTGTAACATGTCCAAAATCCACCAAATTGAATCTCCCAATCCCAAAATCTTCACCCAATTAATGTTGAGAATTCTTTATGACATCACCATAGACCATTTTGAACCATCAATTGACCACCAACCCCACTCTAGTCTAACCCAATCTAAGATAGCCTAAAAGTCCCAAAATTTACCAAATACTCATTTCAAGCCAAATCCACCTCACAAATCAATTTGATGTTAACCAAATTGTTCTCTAAACTCTTTATAGAAATCATACACACCATTTTGAACAATTAATTAGAGCTAACCGAAGCTTCAACCCAACCTAGCCCAACTAAAGCCCAAATAGCCCAAATTGAACCCATGACCGAATGTTGCGAAATTGAACAAAATGTGACCAGACCAAGCTCACCACATCCCTCCTTGGGACCCTAGGGACTGAAATAGTTCCACATAGCCCACTCTAGTGGAGCCATTGAGCAAGGGTTCCCTAAATTATGGGATCCCCTTACTTAAATAGGTAAACCCAAGGAGATTTGAAATGAAGCATTAACCACTTAAGCTCCTCACTGTTATGGCCTACCCACCTGACCACCTGACTTCTGGCCACCTCCATTGGCCTGGCCAACCGGCTTAGTCACTGGAGGAGCTCCAATCGAGAGCCACTTTCTCCCCTATAAACCCAAGCTCATCCATATTGGTTATCCATCTTTTATTGCTCACTGGAGCTCTTCAGTACTCCACCTAAGCAGTTGATTCCACCCATAGCCAAGCCTTGAGCTCCACCAGGCAGCCATGGCCATAAATAGAGCTCCCTACAGCTGAAGAGGGCTGCTGAAAACTTCTCAAGGAAACTCTGCCCAGTTTCTTCTAAAGCTTCCACAAGACCTCCTAAGTGCAAGCCCACCATTCTTCAGCCCTGATTCCCACTGTCCAAAGCTAATTTCCTCATTATTTTTGTAGCCAAAACTAGGACAAATTTGACCACACCTCCATAGTACACAAAGTCTAATTAACTACACCCACACCATCCCCACACTATAAGAGGAAAAACCCCCATAGAGGCTCCATCATAGAGAGCCTCCATACCAGAGTTTGATCTACACCTGAAATGGGCCTTGATCGAATTCAAGTCTATAATATTCAGCACAGCTCAAGGCTTCATCTAAAAGTCATTGGGTCCAAATCGAATCTGCTACAACCATCTGATTGAGGCCTCTGTTCTCAAACAAAGGTATTGAACTCTCTCCCTCTCCCAAGCTATTCTTCATTCTCCATGCATGTATACTATATTTCATACTGTATAAGCCATATAGATAGGTTCGACTTGCTTAGATGAAGCTCTAGGATCAAACCCAAAGTGGTTTGGTTGAGTCTAGCATGAGATATTAAGGCAGGAAAGTGGACCGATCTTGGGATGAACTAGTCGACGATGATAAACGGGCGCCGTTGAATGAAGCTTTTATTGAAGGAATGACTCTAATTGCGCTGGACAAAGCCACGGTGCAAAAGTGCAAACACGTGGCTACTGAGTCAAAAGGCAGCATCAAATGGCAGAGGAACTTATGGAGAGTTCAGAGCTGCGGATGATGACACGGCGTCGTATGGTCTAAGTAGGAAAATTGGGATTTTGTGAATTATTTAAACCAGTTAACTTAGAAAAACTATAACTACGTGTAGAAAAATAAAAAAATAAAAATAAAAATATCCTCTTTCTCAGTGAACAGAGGAGAATAATGAGGAGATGGTTTCAAGTTCATTTGAAGTGTATTTTATTTTTAATTAATTAAACACAATATTTTGTATTTTACATCTTCAATTGCATTAACATTTCACCATGGCTTGAGATTTAGGGCTTTTGTTCCCTCTGTCATTGGGGATCTCCCCTAATTATTCTAAGGTCAGGGGAGATCTCTATGAGGAGATCCCTATTTTCAAGTTTATTGTGTCTGTTTTAATAAAATAATTATAAATAATTAAAATACTCATCAGAAAAATATAAAATTATTTTGGTAGGTTACTTGTGACTAGAGGACCATAGAAAAAAACAAGTTGGTTTAAATCATCAAATATAACCCAATTTGCCATTAAACCTTAAAACTAAAAGAAAAATAATTTGGGCTAAACATAAGTGTAAATAACTTGATCTTTGCTCCCCACTATGGCTTATGACCAGAGGAACTCCTCAAGCGGACGACTTTATATTGCAAGAACTTATGATTTCAAATTTATATATTTATAATGATTTTGTAAAGTCCATACATTCAACGCAAGTATACGTATCGTATCAAGTAATACAGGGCTTTAATGGTGTCCTAAATATCGATCCCACAGGGAAGCGAGGTAAATCACTCTATTGATAATGTAATACTGAATTCCAATACTTAAATTATAATTAAAGTTTAATGTTTACTTCTACTACCAAGATGCAGAAAACAATAAGAATCAAACAAATTACAATTACTTCTATATCTTTAAAATAGAATTAACTATCAGACACACACTAAACTTTATATATTTGAAAGGTTTTGTTACATAAGAAAAGTATCTTTCCACTTGCAATGAGAATAAAATGTGTGGATGATATGGAATGATTATCTAATGGTATTGTGCCAAATAGGAGCATAATTGATTCTTTACCCTTAAAAGAGTACCCCCTCTCTTAAGCAAGAAAAGAAAAGTAACATATCCTAAGTTTAGATACTAAATCTAAGGTTAGGCTGGGAGGATACTGGTTGCCACGATGGAGCTCCCACTCACCCTTTACCAAAAGGCTAACCTTCAAGTTTAGTTACTAATCTTAGGACCAAATTGAGGATCTCAACTTGTCACCCTGAAACCTCCAATTTGACGTCAATCAGAACACATTTCCTTATTTATTTGCACTCAATTCCCATGAACTAAGCAATTCATCCATCAAAATTGAATGATTTTTTCATTGTTATTGTAGGACAATAATTCCTTTGAGAGCTAATGTTCCACAACATATTTTAACAATCCAATTGGCCAAATCAAAAAGTAAATTAAGTTCTAAATGAAAAACCATCATAATTTCTTTAATACTTTAAAAACACTTCAAATCCACATTAACACATCATCACATCTCTATGCAAGAAGAAAGACAAAGGATACTATTCAAAATTCATAAAGAAGACACAATAAAACATAGATTTTATATATAAAAGAAAAGTCATACAAACCACAGAAGAAAATACCACTTGTCTCTTTCTCTTCCCCAATGCAATTCTCTTAAAGTTCATTTGAATCCTTTTCTATCTTATTTGCAACACTTGATTCTCTCTTTAGAATGGAAAGGAAGAAGCAATCTCTCACTTTACTCCTTCTCCTTCACAATTTAGAGAAGAATCCCTCCCAAATTATCACTTCTACACTCTTCTCTCCTATAACCTAACACCAAAACTCACTAGACTCTCTACAATACACAAGGCTCACAGGACACACACTAATTTTTTTCCATAAACAGTTACTTATAAGTTAGGAACAAAATCCCAAGAGTTTCCATAGGCATCCCTTCCAAAATTCACCAAAACTCTTCACATTTGAAGTCCACCGAGATTGGGCGCCGATGGTGCTCTATCGTCAAATTATTTCGGAGCTCTCTGGAAAATGGCGCTGGCGGCGCCCGAACCTGTTTTCCTCCTTTTTGCTCCTTTTTGCTCCGAATTCTTTCCTTTTAGCTTCTTTTCGCTCCAATCACCTAAAATCATCATACCTGTAATAAATCATGAAAAATACCTCTTTTTAAAGTGCAATATCACAAAAAATGGAGTAAAATTAGATAGAAAAAACAACATATATTTTTTGTGTATTAAAATCCCCCAAACATTAACGATTACTTGTCCTCAAGTAATTATTTTACTACAAAAAAAATAACTCTAGGCAATACACTATTCATATGTAAGATACTAAAATTTTTCATTCAAAAGAATATATTGGTTAGATTTTTAGAAAGAAATTTAGTAACTCAGGTCAACACTACAGGTATAAGAATATTCATTAATCAAGTCTAAGAGTTCTAGTCTTCTATTTATTTAAGATAAACTATAATTTGTCACATTAAAATTTCCTTGAAAGATTATGTGAAAAAGGATTTCCTGCAAACTTCATTAAATGTAGGCCAATACTTAAAATAGAAATTCAGAAATGAAATCATGTTCTCCCTTCAGGGTGACTCAAGTGAAGCCAATTTTTTATTAGGCATCTTCTCAAGCTTCTCCTCATAAACATTTTTCTTTCTTTTCTCTTCTTTTTTTTTTCTTTTCTTTTGGGATTGTTTTTCAATCCATTTTTTCCTTTCTTTATTTCTTTTTTCTTCTTCTCTTTTTTTAATGAGGATTACTATATCTGGATAGCCTATAACTATTTTGAACTTCACTCTCCTCATTCTAAAGTTCAAAACTTCAAATACCACCTTACTTTATAATTAGGTATGAGCTTTATTATTCATCATAAAGTCACAATCTCTTCTTAACACACAATACTTTAAGTCTCTTAACATTTAAAAAATACAGTTTTCTTTACTTTAAATAGTTGACTATCATCAAATCATTTCATAACAAATATCTTACCTCTATAAATTAACCTTTATTACTAAAAACTGTCATTCTATCTTTGCATAATATTCAATTAAAATAAAAAATTTTTGTTACTTACCATGAGGTTCAACTACTAGAAGTTATGATAATAATTTTATAAATATAATAATTTAGAACAAATAAGAGTTAATATTTTTCTACCCTCCCCCAAACTTAAATTTTTCAATAAATTTAAAACTAACTTTTCTGTGCTGGGATTTTGAAATCTTCATCAGCTATCTGGTATTAGTCAAAATTTACAACTAGCAGGCATGAAATAGTTAGTAACAGTGATATAATTATTTTAAACATTTTCATGGGTAAAGAGAAATTAATTTTAAACATTTAAACATCCAATAAAACACAATACTAAACAACTCTCATATCACTACACAGTTCAATCAACAATTTCAACAATACAGTACATCAAAAAGTTTACACATCATATGAAAGCAAATAACTACTACATCACAACAATACAACACACCACACAACAAGAAAAACAAAAACAAAAATAAACAAACTACCAATCTTCATCACCAGGTTTGGCAGCAGGGTCAGCAGGATCAACAGGACTAGGTCTATACGGTGTATTGCTAGGGCAGGTAGGAAATATCACATCAGTCTCCCCCCTCATGAATATGGCCTGTGCATCATAATGGCCAATATCGAACTCCACTCTTCTTCTTATATAATATTCATTCACATCACTTTTGGCCTCATACACATCCATCCTACCATAGATTATATCCACACTAGCACTCTGTAATCTCAGCTGCTCCATAATATCAAATAATGTTGGGGCCTCAGATGTAGATGGAACGTCATGACTAGTAGTAGGAATATCAGTACTCCTACTCTCAACTCGGGCGCCCACATGAGACTCTTAAATATGCGTAATAGTCTTTGTAATTGGTCTCAGCGGAATGTTGACCTCATTTTTGATGAGGTCTTTTCTCTTCTCTCTCCTTAGTACTTAGGATCTAGCCTTAGGCTTTCCCTTTGACTATCTTAGAGGACTAGAAATGGAACCCACCACTTAGAAATTTGAACACCTCTTAACTCCCTGAAAACCCCATAAGTTTTATTGTAAACCCCTAAGTCACTTGGAGGGTTAAGATCAAATGTGGAGGTTTAAAGGATGAGTTCCCTATAGGACTCTTTGGCCTTAGGAATACCGTGGGTGGCCTGGTCTTGTGAGGGTTGACCTGTACACATTACACTTTCACACACATTCCAAATCCTAAATCCATTCATACCTAGCTTGACTTCCTGACTCATGTAGGTAATTCACATGGATGGACCTTAACCCCTAGGTCCTCGGCTAAGAGGGTTAGGAACAACATAGTGAATGCCTCAAATGAGTCCTCTTATGGTTCTTATGGGCTTGATATGGCTTCATGGCTCAACCAAAGTGATTCCATTCTAATCAAACTTGATCAATCTTCATGTTTCCCAAATTTCAATTTTTGACCCCCGGGCCCCTACACCCACCAAACCTACTAAATGCCCTTGAAGATGCCCAAAATTAGCAAAACCACCTAAATTACCCAAAATTCCTCAAAACCAATCCTATACATTTCCCACAATTCAAATTCATCATCATTAGCCAAATATAACAAAATTTCCAAAAATACCACCCAATACCGTCCAAATACCCAAAATGCCCTTTTTAACCAAAAAATCCATAAATTCCAAAAATTCCCAGAAAATTCCAGAAAATCTCAAATATTACCAATTTAATTTTTTTCAACTACACCATGGGTCAATTTTATCAATTTAACCCACTTTTACCAAAACCCCCAATTTGGCCCATTTTTAACCCAAGTAAGCCCAATGTCAAACCAAATAAACCCAATTGACCTCAATGTTGATCCAATCCAATTCTAAACTTCAATTAAATATCCCCAATATCAATTTAGACCAAATCCAAGCCCAATTTGATTAACATTTGGATCCAATTTTCATTTGAAGCTTAAAGCCCAATTTTGGCCCATGACCTAAACTTAGCCCAAACTAACCCAACTCGACTCCAATTAACCCCAAATCTTTTCCTAAACCTTCCTAATATCCCCAAAAACAAAACGCTAACAAGATTTGCCCCAAATTTGAACCTAAACTCCACCCAAATCTAACCCCAAACTAAAATCCTGAATTTTGGCTTAAACACACCATGAACCCAAATGGGCCCAAATCCCAAAATCAAAGCACAACCAAAGTTGAAAACTCTTTGTAACACTGCCATAAACATTTCTCAACATTAATTTTACATCAAATCTAACATTAGCCCACCTTAGCCCAAGTTAGCCTAATTTTACCCACTTTGGCCCCTTGACCAAAAAGTCTCAAATCAAACCCAATTAAACTCCAAATCACCTCAAATTTGTTTCAAATCACTCATAAAACATCCCTAAACTAAACCTAACATTTATTTGGCATGGTCCTTCAAAAAATTTCCATCCACCAATTTGTTTTCAAACCTAAAGGCTCACTTTCTTAAACCATTCTAAAAGCCCATCCAAAATGATTTCAAAACGCCTAAAGTCAATCCAAAGCCTACATGACACTTTCACGTCATCATCCCTTTGACTTAATTCACTCCCTACGTTTCAAATTCATCATTAAACTTTTCTAAACTAAGCCAAGTGAAAAATTACCCCTAAATGCCTAAAATCCTTAAAACCCATTTCCATGAAATTGACTAAGCTTGGCCCCAAGACAAATGGAGCCATGGAGCCATGCATAAGCCATATGTAAGCCATGAGGAGCCATAGACTTGTCATCACTCCCTAAATGGAAAAAGGAGGAGATCCTTTAAGAACTCCTTAAATGTCATTAGCCCTACCCATGATTCCCCTTAACCTAAATTTAAACCAAATAATTTTTGATGGGGACTTCACCACTCTTCATAAGCTGAATCACCTGACCTCCCTCAGCCCAAAATCAGAGCTTTGGTTGGTGCACCAAGCCCTAAACCATGGCTAAACCAAAGTGAGCCTAAAATGACCCTTCCCCCTTACCACTTAAATTAAACCTCTTTACACTTGGCATTGGCCAATTGAACCCACAAACTTCAAGCCTTGACCCTCCTGATCAGGATGGTGACCTGACTCTGGCCGGCCAGCCAGCAGGCTGCCGGAAAACACCACAGCCGAGGAGCTTGGAATGAGCCAAATTTCAAATTCTCACCTGCTGAGCTGCCCCACTCCAATTGGCCACCACAGCTCTTTATCTCCTCCCCTAGGCAGCTAAGCCCAGCCATCAATTGCCCCTGGGAGGCCCTGGCCATGGATATTTAAACATGCCACCCCTCTCAGCTAAAAGGTTGGCTAAAATAAACCTTCATATAATCCCTCCAAACTCCTCATCGAGCTTCTCCTAGCCAAGAGCAATCCATCCCCACTGTTCTCCTGCCCTAAACCCCGTTGATTGAGATCAATTTTGGAGCTCAATTCTCAGCCCAGAACAGGACATCCCTGTAAAATCCACCAAATCCAAATAAACTTCTCCACACCTTCAACAGAGGTAGAGAAAAAGCCCTAGAAAAAGCCCCATCACCAGGCCAGCCATTGCTTCCAGCCTCCAAAGTCTGAAATCGGGCATGGTCACTTTGATACTTAGACCTTTCACCAGGGCCAGAGGCTTCATCCCTAAGCTCTTCTAGCTCCAACGAACGTGCCGAGCACATTTAGTTGAGGCCTCACCTCCTGAACCAAGGTATGAAGACTTCTCTTGAACTCGAGCTTCCAGCGATTCTCCATTTCGTTTGAGTTAATTTCATTGCATGTAAACCGTATGGATGTGTTCGTCTCTTCAAGACGAATCCATAGAGTATAAGAACATGAAAGTCCATTGATAAATGAGGGAGATATTAGAGTTTGAGTGTGGACGGTCACGGGTGCACACCAGTCGGAGACAACAACCAGTCGTCGTTGGATCGAGCGTGTATCGACTGGACGACTCAGATTGAGTCAGACCAGGAAACGGTATGTGAACCGCGGGTAGCGTGGCGCTAAGTCGGATGGAGGCGGCGAATAGGAGCGTTCCACGTGGAGCTTCGGAGACGATATGGTTGCTGTGGCGCTGAGTCGGATAAGTAGGAAAATATGTAATTTATGAATTATTTAAATAACCAGAACATAGAAAATCCATATCCTTGTGTAGAAAAATCAAAAAAAATAAAATAAAAATACCCTCTTTCTTAGTGAACAGAGGAAAATAAATTGGAAAAAGAATTGAGTTAATTTGATGAGTATTTTATTTTAATTAATTATTTACTCATTTCAGTATTTTAATTCTCCATTTGCATAGACAATTCACCATGGCATGAGACCATAAGGCTTTTGAAGCCTCTGATCTTGGGAACATTCCCTGAAATTTTTAAGGAGGCTATCTCTATGACATGCTATGTATTTTTCAAGTTTATGTCACTGTTTTTGGTATTTTAATTCCATTAATTAGGATATTGCTTTGAAAATTCTAGGAAATTTTGGGGAAGTTTCTTAGGACCAGATCATTAAGAATAACCCTAATTGGCCTAATTACTCAAAACTGAACTTTAATTAATTAGGGTTAAGCACACATCAAAAGAACTTGAAAATAGTTTTACACTAATATTTTGGATTAGAGGGACCTCACATAAAAATTTGGAATAAATTGGAAATATTTAACCCCACTAAATGGATTAATTAGGTCACATGAGTAAAATTAAACTTTAAAATTCGTAACTCTAAAAAATACATTTCAAAAATTCACCAAATTTGTTTTATGGGCTCTCTGATATCAGAGGAGTCTAAGAAAATAAAAATTATAATTTTTTAAAAATCTTTATTTTCCACCTTACTTTAATATTTTAATAATTAAAAAAATAATAATAAAAATCACAAAAATATTAAAATCATAAAAATGACATATTTCACCTTCTAATCACTTAGGAACACACTAAATATTTTTCCTAAGCCTCAAAGTAAAGATATTGAATTTTAAAACCTTAAGACAATTTTTAATATTAAAAATGGATTTTTCAACATTTTCACTAAATTAATTCTAATAAATCAAAGAAAAATTAGAAAATTTTAAAATTTGTTTCTCTGAACTCCATGAGGTCAGAGAGACTTAAGAAAAATATAAAATTCATTTTTCAACTTTAATTTTATTTTATAATTAATTAACACTCCAGAACTCAAAATAATTATAATAAATAAAATATAATTCAAAAAATCACCAAAATTGGTCCAAGTGCTCTTCTGGTCAGTAAAAACATCCCATAATTTTCCTAAGGATAGAAACCTTACCTTGGTAATGTTGTTGAATTTTCATTGAAAACCCTTATTTTTCACAAAAAATAATTATATAAATTAAATTAAATTTAGAAAAATCACATTTTCCCCTCTAATATTTTAATTGACATATGAGTGAGGTGACATAAAACTTTTAAGCTCATTTGAGCTCAATTTGATAAGTTATGAAATAATTAAGCTTAAAAAGGCATATTAATAATTAAGAATTTTAACCCCTAATTAAAACTTTAGGTTTAATCAAAATGGGGGATAAAATATTTGATCTTAATTCTTTCTTAGATGATTGAAACTTTGGAAAATAAAAGGGTTGGAACTCATTGATCACTTTTAATAAACCAATAAAAAAAATGAAACCTTAATTAATTAAATAATTTGAATTTTAAAAGAATAATTAAAAAATTTAGATTATTAAAATGGGGATATAATTTAGAGAGACTATAATCACTTAAACTAAAATCCCCAAATGAATCACTTTAATTATATTTAATTCTTAATTAAACTTATGATGGTAATTGAAATTAATAAATTAATAATAAAGAAAAGATAACCCTTAATTAAATTAAAACTTAAAACATTAAATAACTTGATAATTAAATTTAAATAGATTTAAAACATTAAAAAAAATAAATTTCAAAAATAACTTGAAAGAAAATTTAAAACAAACTTGAAACATCAAAATCAATTTCAAAAAAATAATTCTTAATCAAAAAATCAAACGAATTAAAACTTAATCTAGAATACTGCAATTAAATTAAAATTAAATCATTAAAGTCTAAATTAAATAATTTAAACTCCTTTTCAATTCAAATAGTTTCGAACACTTAAGAATAAAACAACTTGAACACTATTCCAAACACAAATTTATTAAAATTTTATAACTAAGTTAAATCGCCTTAAAACATTAATTCTAATTTTAAATCGTTGAAATTCTTTAACAAATTAATTTGCCCCCTAAAGGTTTCATTATTATAACTCTTAAGTAAAGCATCAAGTGAAATATCACTTTACTTGTATGAAAATCAAACATCCTAATTCACTGAGCAATAAACAAAACTTAATTAAATTCTTGGATGATTGATTCACTTAAACAAAGAATTTCATTTGGACTAAAAAATAATCCAAAAAATATTGAGAAGACGTCTAGGTTCTTATATTTCGTTAAGGATGATTTTCCTCATCAAAGAACTACTAAATTCAATTGTTCTTCTAAAACATCCCATCATATTAAGGAAGTGTTTAGGGAAGTGTTTAGGGTGAGTCCTAAACACATCCTTAATATGATGGGATGTTTTAGAAGAACAATTGAATATAATAGTTCTTTGATGAGGAAAATCATCCTTAACGAAATATAAGAACCTAGACGTAATAGGAGATGACTAGCAATAGGATTAGGAATTTGGTAGACACCCAGAACCTTCCCTTAGCTGTACCTATGTACTTGTTATAAATATTTAAATGTCTTAACATGTGTTTTAAGTGTAGCTTGGAATGACGAGAAGACCCTCCAGGTACGCTTTTATTTTATTGCAATTTACTTTATTGCAATTTATTTATATGAGCTAAACCATACTCTTCTTGCATGTTAAAAAAAGATTGTTGCATGAAAACTGAAACTTTTATGATAGCCACAAAACTGAAACCAAAACAAAATTAAAATCACAACAAGATAAAATTCACCGCCACAACATTTAAAAGATAAAACAACTCAAAATTTAATCATAAACAGAACAACAAAACTACAATTGCAATTAAATTAAAACATCTCGTTGGATGATCGGGAATACCTCGGATGATGTAACCTACGTGTTGCTAACGGGATTTCCCACGGTCTAAATGAAAGTGTGGAACACATTCAGTTGGGTTTAGCAAATTCATTTGGATTAAGCGAATCCGATGAAAAAAACGGTGCCGGGATGACGGAACCGTGGGATCTTAATCAGTTCTGTTTAATCAACTTTAAGATTTGTTTAAATTAAAACACTAAAAATATTTGGACTTTAGAATTTCTAAACCAGAACACTTTTCTCATCTCTTGATTTTCACCTTCTAAAAACTAAACCTCTGCAACAATAAGAAGCTTGGAGCATAGTGGGCAGCACGGCCATAATCGTCAGCAAAACTTAAGTCTACTCCAGAAAAACCCTTCTTAGAATTAAATAACCAAGCCATAGGATTTTGAGGTAGTTTTCTTAGTGCAACATAAATCCTCAGCTTTTCGTAAGGCATTTGCATAATCATGTTATGCAAATTAAATCCTAACCGGTCTTAAGATTTCGAGGAAGTCGTTCGGTACGACATAAACCCTCACATCTTCGAGGCTATTTATACGATCATATCATACAAATGAAAGTCCTAATTAATTAAAATTGGCAGGATTGCAACATGAAATAAACTCTTGAATTGAAGCCAAACAATAGGATAGTTTGGGAAGTTGCCAAGATTCTTCTTGGGTCCTCAATTTCTCCTACTCTTCCATTAGACTCCTGAAATTAACTATTCCAAATTTGAGCTAATCCCTTTTGAAATTCCAAAATTCAATCCTTTGAAAACCTTAAACTTTGAAATTCTTGAGAGAAAAACCACTGATCATTATCAAGAGTTTTCTTAAATTATTCCCGTCATTTAAGAGGTAATTAACTATAAGGCCCTGTCAGCATATTTTTTAGGTCGGTGTGTTGTGTTTTGAAGAGGGGTCGCCTACAGAAATTGTCGGCGAACTCTTAATTAGGTTTAAATAAATAATTTGAAAAAATAATATTTGATTTTGAAAATAATTTTAAATTTGAAGGTTTTAAGATATGAGATTAAACCGATCTCACATCCCAAATAATTTATATAAACGAGCACCGCACCACAAACCGTGTATCTATCCCTAAGGATAGACACACTGCTTGATGGTGGGGCTCGATTAAATAAACTAGAAGATTTGTGACATCCGTTTGGTCTGCGAACCAATTTTATAAGCCGACAAAATTCCTCTCTTAATATGAAAACATTAAACGGGGTTTATATTACTTGGGTTCTTTAAAATTCCCTATAAGGGCAAGCCCTTATAGTTAATTACATCTTAAGTGACGGGAATCACCTAAGAAAACTCTCGATAATAATCAATAATTCTGCTCTCAAGGATTTCAAAGTTTAAGTTTTCAAGGGATTGAATTTTGGAATTTCAATAGGGAATGGATCAAGTTTGGAATATTTTGTTTTGGGAATCCAAAGGAAGAAAAGTAGGAGAAATCACAGATTCGAAGCGAACTTCGGTAATTTCCCGACTTTCCTATTGTTTGGCTTGGATTTAGGAAAGTCCTAATATTTATTTAAATGTTTTGATTTTGCCAATTTTAGTTAATTAGGACTTATATTTATATGATAGAATCATACAAATAGCCTTGAAGATGTGAGGGTTTATGTCGTACCCAAACGACTACCTCGGAATCCTAAGACCTAGGTTAGGGCTTAATTTGCAATGCAAGTGCCTAACGAAGAGGTTGAGGATTTATGTTGCACTAGTGCAAACTACCTCGAAATCCTATGGCTTGGTTATTTAATTCTAGGAAAGTTTTGCTGAAGTAGACTCAGGTTTTGCTGATGACGATGGCCGTGCTGCCCACCATGCTCCGAGCTCCTTGTTGTTGCAGAGGTTTAGTTTTAGAAGTCATAAATCAGGGGATGAGAAAAGTGTTTTGGTTTAGAGAAGATCTTAATTTCCAAGTGTTTTTTACGTTTTAATTAAAACAAATCTTAAAGTTGATTATAACGACACCGGTTAAGATCCCACGGTTCCATCCTTCCGGCATCATTATTTTTATCGGATTCACTTAGTCCGGATGAATTTGCTAAACTCAACTGAATGAGTTCCACACTTTCATTTAGACCGTGGGAAATCCCGTTAGCAACACGTAGGTTACATCATCCGAGGTATTCCCGATCATCCAACAGGACGTTTTAATTTAGTTGTTGTTGACCTCATTTTTGATGAGGTCTTCTCTTCTTCTTTTTAGTGCTTAGGATCTAGCCTTAGGCTTTTCCTTTGACTATCTTAGAGGACTAGAATTGGGACCCACCTTTTAGAAACTCAAACCACTTCTTAACTCCCTTCAAACTCCACAAACTTGACCGTAGACCCCTAATCACCTAGAGGGTTGAAATCAAATGTGGAAGTTTAAAGGATGAGTTCCTATAGGACTCTTTGGCCTTAGGACTGCCCTGGGTGGCCTGGTCTGGTGAAGGGGCTGACTTACACACACTACACTTATACACTACACCTACACACTACACTTCCACATACCTCCTAAAACCACACTTATACCTAACTTGACCTCCTGACTCATGTAGGTCATTCACATGGATGGTCCTTAACCCCTAAGCCTTTGGCTAAGAGGGTTAGGAACAACATAGTGAATACCTCAAATGAGTCCCTTCATGGCTCATATGGGCTTGATATGGCTTCATGGCTCAACCAAAATGATTTCTTTCCACTTAAATTCACCCAATCTTCAATTTCCCAAATTTTCAATTTTTGACCCCCGGGACCCTACACCAGACCTAGCCTACCCAAAACCCTCGAAATTACCCAAATTTCTCAAAAATTTCCAAATTACCCAAAATTCTCCAAAATCAATCCCAAACATTTCCACATCACTTAAACTGATCATCCATACCCAAAAATACCAAAAATTCCAAGAAAACCTCCCAATACCCTCCAAATACCCAAAATACCCCCCTTGACCCAGAAATCAAAAAATTCAGAAAATTCCCAAAAAAATTCCAAAAAATCTCAAATATTCCCAATTTAATTTTGTCCAACTACACCATGGGCCAATTTTGTCAATTTACCCTACTTTTGTCAAAACCCCCAATTTGACCCATTTTAACCCTAAGTGAACCCAATGTCAAACCAAACCTACCCAATTGACCCCAATTTTGGTCCAATTCAATTCTAAACTTCAAATAAATATCCCAAATACCAACCTAGACCAAATCCAAGCCCAATTTGATTGACATTTGGATCCAATCTCACTTTTGGCCTTAAAGCCCAATTTGGACCCATGACCCAAACCTAAACCAAACTCACCCAATTCAATTCCAATTAACCCCAAATCTTTTCTAAATCTTCCTTAACATTCCCACAAACAAAACACTAACATGATTTGCCCAAATTTAGACCCAAACCCCACTCAAATTCAACCCAAGGCTAAAGGGCCCATTTTTGACCTAAGCCCAAACCTAACCCAAATGAGCCCAAACCCCAAAATCAAAGCCCAACCAAAGTCAAAACCTCTTTGAAACAATCCCATAAACATTTCTCAACATTGATTTTATATCAATTTCAACCCTAACCCAACATTAGCCCAAATTGGCCCACTTGGACCCATATAGGCCCACTTACCAAATAAACCCAAATTCAAACCAATTCAACTCCAAATCACACCAAATTGATTCCAAGCCCTTCATAGAACATCCCTAAACCAATTATGACATTTACTTGACAAAGTTCTTCACAAAATTTTTATCCAAATGCCCATCCTAAAATCAAAAGCCCATTTCCCTTAAACTTTCCTAAAAGCCCACTTCACCACATCCAAAGGCCCAAAATCTACCCTAAAGCCCACATGACATCTCCATTTGTCATCCACTTAATTAAATCCATTACCTAAGTCCTAAATTCACCATCAAATTATTCCAAATCAAGTTTCATACAAATTTCCATCAAATTACCAAAAATCCTTAAAACCCATTTTCATGAAATTAACCAAACCTTTTCCCAAGCCAAAGGTGAGCCATGCAAGCCATGGACAAGCAACATGAAGCCATGGAAGGCTTGACATGTGATCAAGCCATTAATGGCAAAAGGAGGGGCCCCTTTCCTAATCCTCCTTAACCCCTTTTTTACCTTAAGCATGTCACACACTAAACCATGCTTAGCCACCTCATCATGGATGGACACCACACCACTCTCCCTTGGCTGACCCAACTGATCCTCTCAGCCCAAAATCAGGCCATGGGGAGGTGCACCCAACCCAAACCAATGGGTTGACCAAATTAAGGCCAAAATGACCCCCTCCCCATGGCCTGATTTGATGAAGAAAATCGTCCTTAACAAAAAAACACAAAGAACCTAGACGTCATAGGAGATGACTAGCTATAGGATTAGGAATTTGGTAGAAAACCATAACCTTTCCCTTAGCTTTACCTAGGAACTTGCTTAAATATTCTAATTGTGTTTTAAGTGTAGCTTGGGATGACGAGAAGACCCTCCAGGTACGCTTTTATTTTATTGCAATTTACTTTCTTGCAATTTACATTATTGCAATTTATTTAACTGCATCGCACTTACTTTTCTTGCATGATAAACAACTGTTGCATGAAAACCCACACCTTTAGGATATACCCTAAAACTGAAACCAAAACTAAGTTAAAAGTCATTGCAAGATAAAATTCACCGCCACAACATTTCAAAATATAAAACAACTCAAAATTTAATCACAAACAGAACACAAAACTACAATTGCAACTAAATTAAAACGTCCTGTTGGATGATCGGGAATACCTCGGATGATGTAACCTACGTGTTATTAACGGGATTTCCCACGGTCTAAATAAAAGTGTGGAACTCATTCAGTTGAGTTTAGCAAATTCATCTGGACTAAGTGAATCCGATAAAAATAATGATGCCGGAAGGATGGAACCGTGGGATCTTAACCGGTGTCGTTATAATCAACTTTAAGATTTGATTTAATCAAAACACAAAAAACACTTGGAAAATTAAGACTTCTCTAAACCAAAACACTTTTCTCATCTCCCGATTTATAACTTCTAAAACTAAACCTCTGCAACAACAAGGAGCTCGGAGCATGGTGGGCAGCACGGCCATCGTCATCAGCAAAACTTGAACTTACTTCAGCAAAACTTTCCTAGAATTAAATAACCAAGCCATAAGATTTCGAGGTAGTTTGCCTAGTGCAACTTAAATCCTCAACCTTTTGTTAGGCATTTTCCTTGCAAATTAAGCCCTAACCGGACTTAGGATTCCGAGGTAGTCGTCTGATACGACATAAACCCTCACATCTGCAAGGCTATTTGTATGATTCTATCATATAAGTATAAGTCCTAATTAATTAAAATTGACAAGATCAAAACATTTAAAAATATTAGGACTTTCTTAAATCTAAGCTAAACAATAAAATAAAATAAAATACCCTCTTGCTCGGTGAACGAGAGGAGAATAATGTGGAAAAGAAATTTATTTGAATTTCATCGAGTATTTTATTTTTATAATTTATTTACTCTCTGCATACTTTTAATTAGCTATGTATACAGTTGACCATGGCATGAGGCTGTAGGGCTTTTGAAGCCTCGAATTTGAACATTCTGAATTTTCCAAAGTCGGGAGGCCATCCACCTCTGAAGAGTTATTGATTTTTCAAGTTCATGCTACTGTTTTGAGTATTTTAATTCCAATAAATAGCATGTTGTGAAATAAATTCTAGGAAAATTTGATGATGTTCCTTATGGTAGAGAACCATTTAGAAAAATAGGTTTTGAGTTAGTTCACTTAAAGCAACCACAATTGGCTTAAACACTCAAAATATGTCTCTAATTAATTAGAGCTAACCATACATCAATTGAATTGAAATCAATTCTCCCGCACGACCTTTAGGATCGAAGGAATCCACCATAAAAATTTGAGGTCGGTGGACTTGGTTAGCCACTACTTAATTGGGTTGATTAAGCGTTTAGTCATTTAAACTTTAAAAATTCATAACTTTCAAATACTTTTTAAAAATTCACTGAGTGGTTTGGAGCCTCTCGACATTAGGGAATCGAAAATTAAAATTTCAATTTTAAAAAAAAATTGATTTTTAATATTATTTTAATATTTTTAATAATTAAAAAATAAAAATCACAAAAATAATAAAATTCGCAAAATGTCACATTTTGAATTTTAATCGGCAAGGCAAACCCGCATTTTTCTTAGGTACATTTAGTGAGATATTAAATTTTAAAGCTTCAGGATAATTTTAAAATTAAAAAAATATATTTTCTAGCTTTTTCATTAAAATAATTATAATAAATCGTAGAAAAATCAAAAAAATTACAAAAATTTCTTCTCGATTTCATGATAGCAGAGAGATTTTTGAAAAATATAAAATTCATTTTGACATTTATTTTTTTTTTTTAAATTAATTAATGACTCGAAAACTTAAAATAGTTATAATAAAAATAATATAATTCAAAAAATCACCAAAATTGAAATTAGTGATCATACGGGGTAAATTAGGAATGTCCCCTAATTTTCTTAAGGACAGAAACTCCCTTGGTCATGTTATTAAATTTTCCTTGAAAATCTCATTTTACTGTAATAATTATATAAATAAATTAAATACGAAAAATCATTTCTCCTCTCATGTCACTTATTGACATATGAGTGAAGTCACATAAAAATTTCAAGTTCATTTGAGTTCAATTTAGTGAGTTATGAAATTATTAAGCTTTAAGGGTAAAGTGGTAATTAAAATTTACACTTTAGGTTTAATAAAATTAACAAGTAAAATATTTGATCCTAATCGATTTGGATGATTGAAATTTAAATAATTAAAGGGTAGAAACCCATTAAGCAATTTAAAATGATTAAACTTTAATTAAATAATTGATTAAATTTGGAAGAATAATAAAATTGGAATTATTAAAATAGGGATATTATTAGGAGGAGATTTATTCTTTAATTTAAAAATCTCTAAATTAATTTCTCATTAATATTCAATTCTTAATTAAAAATGATAACTCAAATTCAAAACATTAAAAGACTTAATCATTAAGCCCAAAATTAAATCGTTAAGCCTATTTTTAAAATTTGATTAAATTAAAAATAAAATTAAGCTAAAAATTAAATTAAATTAAATTAAATTAACAAATTAATTAAATTAAATTAAAATTAAAAGTTGAATTAAATTAAAAATTAAATTAAAGATTAAATTAAATTAAATTAAATTAAATAACTTAAAATTGAATCAAATTAAATTAAACTAAATTAAATCAAATTAAATGAATTAAATTAAATTAAATTAAATTAAATTAAATTAAATCAATTAATCAAATTAAATTAAAACTAAATTAAATTAAATTAATTTAATATAACATCAAATCAAACTAAATTGAATTAGATTAGTTAAATTAAATTAAAACTCGATTAAATTAAATTAAAATAAATTAAATTAAGTTGAATTAAATATAACATCCTTTAAAGACATAAAGAATTGAAAATAAATCTAAAATAACTTAAACACTATTCCAAATTTAAACCCATTAACTTAAATCGAATCATTTGAATACCAATTTACCCTCGAAAGCTTTGGTTATTACATAACTCACAAACGAGCATTAAATGAAATGTTACTTCATTTATAGGATATTGAATGTCTTTAGTTCAGCAGTAAGATAACAACAAAACTTGAATTCTCGAACTAGAATTAATTCATTTGTATAATTAAACCCATTTGGACTTAAAACAATCCTAGAAATGTTGAAAGATGTTTTAAGATTATTCTTAATGACTTTACCATTATGATAGAACGTTTATAAGAACGATTGGAATTAATTATTCTTTGATGAAAGAAAATCGTCTTGAAACCAAAATACAAAGGAACCTAGACGTCACTAGGAAATGACTAGCTATAGGATTAGGAATTTAGTAGAAAACCATTAACCCTTCCACTTAGCTTTACTGGGAACATGCTTAAATATTCGCAATTGTGTTTAAGTGCGGCTTGGGATGACGGGGAAGACCCTCAGGTACGCTTTTATTTTATTGCAATCTACTTTCTTGCAATTTACCTTCTTGCAATTTATTTAACTGCATTGCACTTACTTTTTCTTGCATGAAAACCCACACCTTTAGGATATTACTAGCGAAACGAAAACTAAGTTAAAAGTCATTGCGAGATAAAATTCACCGCCGCGACATTTAAAAATATAAAACGACTCAAAATTTAATCTAATGAACACAAAACTACAATTACAATTAAATTAAACGTCTTGTTGGATGATCGGAAATACCTCGGATGATGTAACTGAGGTATTTATTTAGCAGAGTTTCAGGGTCTAAATGAAAGTGTGGAACTCATTCGATTGGGTTTAGCAAATTCATGCGGGACTAAGTGAATCAGGTAAAATAATGATGCGGAAGGATGGAACCGTGGGATCTTAACCGGTGTCGTTATAATCAACTTTAAGATTTGTTTTTAATTAAGACACAAAACACTTGGAAATTAAGATTTTACTCTAAGCAAAAGCAGCTTTTCTCGTCACGATTTATGATTTACAAGCCAAACTGCAATGACAGGCTCGGGGCATGGTGGGCGGCACGGCCATCGTCATCGGCAAAATTTGAATCTACATCGGCAAAACCATTCTTAGAATTAAATAACAAACCCATAGGACTTCGGAAGTGGTTGCACACAGTACGACATAAATCCTTGACTCTTCGTTAGGCATTTGCAATGCAAATTAAGCCCTAACCGGTCTTAGGATTCCGAGGTAGTCGTACGTCTGGAAATATAAACCCTCACATCTTTGAGGCTATTTGTATGATTATTTATCGTATAAATATAAGCTAATTAATTAAAATTGACGAATCGAAAACATTTCGGCAAACATTAGGACTTTCCCCAAACTCGGGAAACCCAAAAACGACGGATAGTCGGGAAATTACCGAAGTTCGCTTCGGAATGCGATTTCTCTGCTTTCTTCCTTTGAATTCCCAAGCAATGTTACGAATTTGATCGCATTCCACGGTAAATTCCAAGCTTGATCCTTTGAAACTTAAACCTTGGAATTCTTGAGAGCGAATTATTGATTGATATCGAGTTTTCTTAGGTGATTCCCGTCACTTAAGATGTAATTAACTATAAGGGCTTGCCGCATAAGAAATTTTAAAGAACCCGAGGTAATAAACCGTTTAATGCTTTCATATTAAGCGGGGAATTTGTCGGCTTATAAAATTGGTTAACGAGGACGAAACGGATGTCCTACAATCTTTTAGTTTGTTTAATCGAGCCCACCGTCCCAGCCGGTGTGTCTATCCTTGGGGATAGATGCACGGTTTGTGGTGCGGTGCTCGTTTAGATAAACTGTCGGGATGTGAATCAGTTTGATTTCATATCTTAAACCTTCAAATTTAAAATTATTTTCAAAATCAAATACTACTTTTCAAAATTATTTATTTAAATTAAATTAAAAATTCGGCGACGACTTCGTTGGCGGCCCCTTTTGAAATAAAAACCTTGCTGACACCGAAAATAAGCCGTCTGATGCCTTATCGAAAATTGGCTTCAATGGATTGACCTAAAGGGTAAAAACTTAACTATATTTCTAAACTTATATTTATGGATTGGTATTTTACTAAATAGAGTTTTCTTGAATTTCTTATCATGTTTAAATATCTTAAGTAATTTATTAATTTTAATTGTCTTTCTAGAAATAAATAGAAAGCTAGAAATCTTAGACACAATAATAAATAATCTTATCTCTTTAAAATTAATTGAAATTACTTAGAAATATTTCTTTTTAACTTTATTATAATGTTATTTAAAATTAATTCATATATTATTTGAGTTGAAAAATTACATTATAGAAGTCATTATTTTTATTTAGTATTAAAATTACTTGAGGACGAGTAATAATTAAGTTTGGGGGATTTCGATCACGAGAAAAATATGTTAAGAAATTCATACATTTTTTAATTAATTTCCTTTAAAGAAAGGTATTTTCTTTATTTTATTGCGAATGAAGATTTATTGGTGATAGAGCAAATGCATGAAATGGAGCAAGTTGATATCAAAAAGGAAGAAATTCATGTAAATATAACTACTTCGCGTAGACGGCGAGATCGAGCCGCCGACGGCGGATCGTGAGGAGAAATTTCGAAGAGATTATAACTACCTCGGCCCCGACGGTGAGCCCGAGCCGCCGACAACGAGATCGCGCGGTTTTGAAGACTAACTAGAAGCCCCGGCTGACGGCGAGGTCGTTTCCGCCGACGGTGAGCTAGTTAAAAATGCATATACATTGAACCTGGACACTTTTGAAGAGGTGTTTAAGCACCCCTTGGACCTTTTCTTACCTCTCTGAATAGAGGGCCGAATTAGAGTCTTGTGTGTGTCTTTGGAGTCTTCGCTGAGTCTATTTCTTGTGTCTTAAGTGTAATTTGAGTATTTACTGAGTTTATTAGTTTAATTGAGTACTATTTGGTTGTTGTATTAGAAGGAAAAGTCAAAGGAACTTAGAGAATTACGCAGGAAGGAAATTAAGATAAGTATCTTTGTTTATTATTTTTAACTTTAAATGAAATCCATGCTTTGTTTATTCTCATGCATTACGAGTAGTTTTCTTAGTCTTTCTCCTTGTTTATAGGAATTATGTGGTTTGATGAAATTAAATAAAGGCACTTAATATAATATAAATAAATTGTGATAATTTTTACTTAAAACTTAACTTACTTTTAATCTAGCCAATTGAGTAGTTAAAATATGTTGAATTATCAACTATAGTAAAAATTACATCCAATATTTAGGGAAATCAAAAGCCTTAGAAAGGAGGTGCAAATAAATAGGGAAATATTAATTATCGGGCGTAGAATTGGATATTTTAGTGTGACGGACTAAAATACTCAATTCGATCTCTTGTTTGAGAGCTGAAGTGTAGATGTTAGCCCTCGGGTGAGGGGGAACGTGGGAGCTACGAAGTGGTAACCGGTATCCTCAACTGGCCCGCGGATTGATGTCAAGGCATGGGATTAGTCGATGTTCTTTGGACAAAGGGTAAAAAATAGAAATGCTCCTATTTGTCTAGCTGAATTTAAAAATTCTAATTAAATTCATCATTTCACTTAATTTTCCAAAACAAAGGAGAAGGATACTTTTACCGAATTAATTAAATCGACTTATTTCAAGCATTAGTTTACTTTAGTTTATTATAGTTACTTAGATTTACATTCACTTTATTAAGTAATTCTGTAAATTTAGTGATAACAATTCGTAAAAACTTCCACAATGGGATCGATAATAGGACTCGACAGAGGCACGTGACTAACGATACGATACGTATCTTTGCGTGAATCGCATTATACATTAAAACATATCCTTTATATTTAAAGCGGGATCAAGTTTTGGTGCAATGACTATAAACATAAATTACATACATACAAAAAGTTGGTCACTTGCTAAATATTTTCCTCCTTCTAAAGCTTGCTAAATTAAATGATATTACTTCATTTAGTCAATTTGACGAGGAGGCAAATTTATGAAACTTGGGAAAGATTTAAAGAAGCTTATTAAGAAAATGTCCTCATCATGCTTTACACGATTGGTTAATTATTCAAACATTTTATAATGGTTTAATTGGATCATAAAAATCAATTATTTATGATCTTAGATTTAGAGGTTCTTTAATGTTTTAAATCATTTGAAGAAGCTTATACTTTAATTAAAGAAATTCTTAACAATAATTTCGATGGCCTTAGAAGGATTAATCCTAAAAAATGTCAAGTATTCAAGATAACGAAGCACTTTTCCCATCTTAGGCTTCACAGTATTAATTTAGCGATATCTGAAATTAGATAATTTTACCATCAACATTGCAGCAACTCATCTAATATTGAAGATTCTCAAGCTACTTTGAAACTTTACAAGCTATTGCTATTAAAAAATAATCGTATTCAAACTACTATAATCCTTGATGGAAAAATTACCTAATTTTAGCGGAATAATCCATGATATGATAGGTAATAATCGATCTAAATAAATGGAAATTGGAATAATCCGATGAATTTAAATTATAAATACTTTAGATTTAACAATCAATAAAAAAAGTTATCGATAGAAGAATTAATTTTACAAATGAGTAATCAATTAAAAAATTAAAATGCTATTTGTCGTAATATTGAAATCGAATAGAATAATCATTAATTTAATTAATTACGGACCTCAGGAACACTTCTAGTAATGTTGAAATTAATCGAAAAGAAGCTGGAAAAGAACATGAACATGTTAAAAGCACATTCAACTTAGAAGTGGAAAGGAATTAAAGAAAGAATGCAAAATGAAATTGAAAAAGAGATTGAGGTTGAAGAGATTGAAAAACCTAAAAACTCTTTCTCTGTCAATTAAACTAATATTTCTATAAATGTGGAAGTTGAAAAACAACCACCACCTTTTCCTGAAAGATTAAAAGCAGTTTGATCATCAATTTTCTAAGTTCTTTGAAATTTTTAAAACTTCTTATAAATATACCCTTTCTTTGAAGCCTTGGGAACAGATCAACATACGAAATTTATGAAGGATATATTAAGTAAGAAATGAAAATTTGAAGTTTTGAAGCTTGTTACGCGAGTGAAGAATGTAGTGCAATAATTCAAAAGTACCTCGAAACTTAAAGATCATGGAAGTTTTACTATACCTTGTCTTTATTGGAGAAAAATTTTATTATTGGAAAGCTTTGTGTGATTTAGGAGCATGTATTAATCTCATGCCATTTTCTATTTTTTGAAGGTTGAATTTAGGAAGATTACTCCCACCAACCCTTCGGTTAGGTGATAGATACATCACTTACCTTTAAAGGAGTTATAGAGGATGTACTTGTTAAAGTAGATAAATTTATCTTCCACATGGATTTCATTGTTCTTGATATGGAAGAAGATAAAGAAATACCAATTATTTTAGGGAGACCTTTTTAGGTTGCAGAGACTGACATGATTGATGTGCAAATAAGAATTAACTATGAGAGTTAATGATAGAGATTAATTAATGTTCTTAAATCGATGAAGTACACGACGAAAAGAAAAATGTTATCGAATGGATATTTTGATTTTTATAATTGAAAAATATTATCGAGAAAAATGTATATCATTCACGGGGAAAGAGAAATTAAATTTTAAGCGATAAAAATGAAAGAACTAAAAGAAGATGAATTACTTAAAGAAACTCATTATATTAAAGACAATGGGAAATTTAGACATAACTCGAAAATGATATACTTTTACCCTCGATTAAAAAAGCCTGAGCTTGGAATTAAAAATGTTACCTTCACATTTAAAGTATGCATTTCTTTGAGATTCATTAACTTTACCTATTATTATTTCTTCGAGCTAAAGTTTAGATCAAGAAGAAAAATTAATAGGAGTGTTAAAGAATTATAGTAAAGCTTTTGGTTGGGCTATTCTTGATATAAGAGGAATAAGCCCTTACATTTGTATGCATAGAATTTTAATGGAAAAGAATTTTAAACCTACTATTGAACCGCGAAGATGATTAAATCACATCATGAAAAGAGGTTATTAAAAAAATTTTAAAATGGTTATATCTTTAAAAGATTATTTATCTATTTCGGATAACATTGGGTAATTCTATTCATTGTGTTCGAAGGAGAATGCTTGTCCGCTCAATGATAAAAATGAACTAATTCCTACAAAGACAAGTTCTTGGATGGTCAATTTGCATTGATTATCGGAAGTTAAATGGCAGCCACTAGAAAGGATCATTTCCTTTACCTTTCTTGGATCAAATGCTTGACAAATTAGTGGACACTCATATTTATTTTGTTTGGATAGATATTATTTGGTTATCATCAATTACTTATTGCTCCTGAGGACCAGAGAAAACAACATTTACAGTCCTTATGGAACATTTGCCTTTAAGAAGAATACCTTTTGGTTTATGTAATGCTACTTGACTTTTGAAGATGTATGATGTCAATATTTTGTGATTTGATTGTGAAAGGAATTGAAGTATTAATGGACGATTTTTCGAGTTTTGGAACTTCTTTTGAGTCTTATTTGAAAAATATTTCCAAAGTTTTGAAAAAGATGTGAAGAAACAAATTTAGTTCTTAACTAGGAAAAATCACTCTTAGATTTATGGTCACATAAGGCATTGCACTTAGTCATAAAGTTTCACAAAAAGGGGATGGAAGTTGATCAAGCAAAAGTAAAAATTATTCTTCCGAACTACAACTCCCTACTGCATTTACTGATGTAGAAGTTTTCTAGGTCATCTTGGATTTTATAAATTATATAAAGGATTTTCTAAAATTGCTAAACCTCTTTGTCATTTATTGGAAAAGCTAAATTTGAATTTAATGAAGAGGCGCTGTTAATGCTTTCATTATTTTAAAAGACAAATTAATAACACTTATAATTATTGCACCTAATTGGAATAAACCTTTTGAAGTAATGTGCGATGCAAGTGATTTTGCAATTGGGTATGTTAGGGATAAAATATAGAGAAAAATTTTGAAAGTTATAAATTATGTTAGTGAAACTCTTGCGAAACTCAAATAAATTACACTACTACTGAGAAAGAGCTTTTAGCTATAGTATATGCCTTTGATAAATTTAAACTATCTTCTTGGTACCAAAAAGCATAGTTCATCTTGATCATTCCCACAATGCAAATATTTAATGATGAAAAAAGATGCTAAACTGAAGTGATAAGATGGGTTTTTACTTCTACAAGAATTTGATTTTAAAATGAGTGGATAGAAAAGGAAAGGACAACTAAATTACTGATCATTTATCTAGAATTAAGAATGATGTTATTCTTGAAGAAAATATAAATGAAGACTGCGATGAACGTTTGTATGTTATTGAGAATACGAAAACGCAGTATCTGAGATATAATTCCTTATTTAGTTAGCAATATTTTACCTTATGGATTGAATAAAAAATTTATTAAGTTAAAAATGATGCTAAATCTTATATTTGGGGAAGATCCTCATTTATTTAAATTAGGAAGAGATTCCATAATTTGTAGATGAGTACGTTATGAAGAAACTTATCTTTATTATTCAAAAATGTCATGATTCTAATTTGGAGGATACTTTAGATCGATAAAACTGCATTTAAAATTTTAAATTCAGGATTTTATTAGCCTACTGCCTATTTAAGATGTGAGACATTATGTGAAAACATATGATCGATGTCGAAAGGATGGGAAATATATCGAAAAAGATGAAATGCCTTTAAAGCATATATTGGAAGTTGAAATTTTTGATATATGATGTTTAGACTTTATGAGACCATTGTACCATCATACGGAAGATTTATATTTTATTAAGCGGTTGATTACGTTTCAAAGTGGATTGGAAAATTTGTAGATTTACCTAGAGCTTGTGATTCAAAAGTGTTTTGAAATTTTTAAAGAAGATGATTTTTTCAAGATTTGGAATGCACAGGTAATTATCATAGATGGTGGAAGTCATTTTTAGAAATATAAGAATTCAATCATTATTGGAAAATTTTGGAATCAAACACGAAATTGCAGCGCATATCACACGAAGCAAAGTGGAATGGTGAAGTATCGAGCAAAGAAATTAAATGAATTTTAGAAGACTGTTAATCCTAAAGAGCGTGATTAGGTTGATAGACTTGATTCACATTATGGGCTTATAGAACAACTTATAAAACACCAATCGAATGTCACCTTACAGAAGTTAGTTTATGGTAAACATTGTCACTTACCCGTTGAACTCGAACATAAAGCTTATCGGGCGATAAAGAAGTTTAATTTGATTTGAATACTTGCAGAGAAAAACGATTATTGCAATTAAATGAGATGGATGAAATAAGAAATGAATCATATGAAAATGCAAGGATTTAGAAAGAGAAAATGAAAATATTACATGATAAAAAGATTTCAGGAAAAATATTTGAGCCTGGACAAGAATTATTATTATTTAATACTCGTTTAAGAATTTTTCCTGGAAAATTAAGAACAAAATGGATAGGACCATATATAATTGAAAAAGTATACCATTATGGAGCCGTGGATGTTAAAGATCCCAAAACGGGAAAAATTTTTAAAGTTAATGGATTAAGACTGAAGCCTTATTTAGGAGATTTTAAAAAGATTTATAATGAGGCTTATGAGTTGAGTCTACCTGATTAAAAGCCTTAATTAGGTCGGGCTGACGACATTAAACCAAGCGCTTTGTGGGAGGCAACCTATAGTTATTTGTTGTTTTGTGTGTTTTTACATTTTTAATGTAAGGTCTTGCCTCAGTCTTGTTTAATTTTATATTATTTTAGAATATTTGAATGCTAACAAGTCTTTATTGACTAAAGCTGAAAACTATCTTGAATTATATAAAGCTTAGACATTGGATCACTCTATTTCATATATGAGTAAAAGGAGATCAAGTTAACCTTCATTAGGATTGCTTATAATTTTGGTTACTGAGTCTATATTAATCTTACCATTATAAACTACCTATTTTGGAGAACAAAACTTTGAAATTTGACGTTAGGCAAAATGGAGTCGAACATGGTTCCGGCACCTAGACGCCAGATTTGGCTCCTAAGCGCCACAGTTACTGGATCGTGTCAAAACTGAAAATTTTCAGTTTTCCACACGATTTTCTCTTATAAATGACCCTAACTTCATCCCTAGACCTTATGCAATCATTATTTCGACCCATATACTCCATTCTTGAGAGATTAGAGAGATTTTTGAAGAAATGGAGAGGAGAAATCTTGGAGAAGAGGCTGAGAGACAAGGTTTCAAAGGATCCTCAACCCTACTTCAATGGTTTCATCGCTGTAAGTTTAGAGAAAATTTCTAGTTGTCAAGATAAGTTTGAAGCAGAGTTTAAAAGCATTGGAGATCGCCTCCATGAGATGTATCATCAAATTAAACATCTAGAATGACAGGCGAAACTTCAATTTGATCATCTAGCGGCTTATCAAGATGCTCAAGTGGAAATGTATGCGAAGAACAATTGGATCGACGAGAAAATGGCTATGGATTTTTCGAGAGCGTTAGTATTCTTCCCTAGTAGGCCAAGCAATCTTCATTGCCAAGATAATGGGAATTAGATAGTGATGTGGTGAGATTGTGATTTATCTAGTGTGTCGTTGTATCAATTTAGTTAATCGATTGTGTTTGTTTGTGTGTTTGCTTTCATGTTCAATGTGTGTTGTATTTGCTTTCAAATTTGTGCTGTTTGATTGTTGTTTGAATTTGAATCATGTTATGATACTTATCTGAATTGTATTGAGTCCGAAATTGAAAATCATGAATGGAAGTAGAAGAGTTTAATTTAAACTTATGTTTAATTGGTGGATTTAATTTTTAATTTTTAAAATTTTTGGAAAATATTTTGGAAGATGGAAACTAAAGCTTATATGAGTGATTAGAAGTTTAATTTATGAATTTTGGTGGAAAATAAAATTTTTAAGAGATTTTTTTGGAAAGGCGAGTCTGGCGCCTAGGTGCCAGAATTCGGCGCCTAGTCGTCGGTTCGGCCTGCTTACCCGAAAAACACCATTTAAACCCCCATTATCCATTTTTAACGCCTAAGATCCATCTTCTTCCTCTTATTTAACCCACCTCCTAAATTCATTTTGAGGTCAAAACATCAAGATTTTGAGCCCGAAATAACTTGATTTCTTCATCTCAAGGTCAGATCTACACTCTAATCTATTTATTTTTAATTTTCACCATAGTTTTTCTCATTTTTGACTAAAAATCGAAATTTTGATAAAAATTTTGATTTTTAGTGTTTCTCCAAGAATTTATAAACTCATTTTAAGTTAATTAAGCTTAAAAAGAGTTTAAATATTTGATTCCTTACTTTATTTATGTTTTCTTTCACGTTTAGATGGCACCGAAATCTAAGTGAGGAAAGGCATGAGAAAATTTTGACAGTAGCAAGTTCTCGACTGCGGGCCGCATTTTCGATATCACAAATTTGCGACGTTCAAGAAATTTATCTCATAGCGAAGCTTTTACAATCCTGGTGAAATGATCGAGAACACGATCGATGCGCACAACTGGCAACGATTCTGTTATTTCACCGCTGTTGTTGTTATTCCAGTCGTGCGTGAATTTTATGCTAACGTTTTCGATGCGGAAGTCTACGAAGTCTTTGTCAGAGGTGTTGGAGTAGGATTTACTCCGTAAAAGGATCAATATTTTTTATGGACTGCCACCTACCATCAATTGACACTATTCTGGATTATCTCCATCTTAGGGAGATCTTAAGATGATTATTGCTTATTTGACTAAAGGCACTGGAGCTTGAAATATCCGGAATGATAAACTGGTAAGTTTTAAATCTTCTAAGTTAAATGGTATTTCAAAGTCATGACATTACTTTATTTCTGCAAGACTTATACCTTCCAACCACTTGAGCGAAGTGACTAGAGATCGAGCTATCTTAAATTACTGCATTCAGGAGAGGAAGCCGATAGATGTCGACAGTATTATTTATGATTCTGTGGAGTCTACTGCTAGATCCAGTACTTTTGTAGGACTAAGATTCTCATCTCTGATTTATTCTTTATGTGTGAATAATGGAGTCACTGCCGATATTTCTAAGGAGAAGCTGAAGTCTACCAAACCAATTGGGCAGGAGAATGTTAGTATCTATGATCGTCTTCGTGGGAAGAGATCTACAGCCCCTTCTACTTCGCACCTACCCGTGTAGAGCTTCCACTTCCAGACCTTCTACTTCTACTACTGAGCCACCATCTAGATTTTGGGAATCGATGCATGATCAATTTCTGGAGTAGCAGAATGAGTTATTTCTAACTCACTGCAAAGTTGATACAATGGATCACAAAATTGATCACCTATCTGATTACACCCAGAGGAAGAGTGAATTTGATGCTGAGTATTCGCAGTCTTTAGTCGATTCTCGAAGGGTGAGCATGATATTCAGCTTCCCACCTCGTTCTAGATTTTCACCATATGTTGATCCTAAGGATGTGGAGTTTTCATTTGGTAAAGATGATGAAGAGGCTACAGACAGTGATTAGTGGCCTGATTTACCTATGAAATGTGCTGAGTCTGTTGTTAGTTTAGTTTTTGTTTGCTAGCACTGATTGTTGTTTGCTGTTTACTAGTTTAGATTTGTTTATGAGACTTTGTATGAATTATTTGATGTTGAGACTGTTTTAGATATTTGGTTGCAGACTGAAATTTGAATGAATTTGTGTTTATTTTTGGTTTCAGCCTACGGCTTTGTATTTTAGAATTGTTAGTAATATTATTTTATTTCTGTTAGTAATATAGTTATTTAATTTAATTATTGTTATATACAATTTTTGAGCCTGCTTACTTTTACATGCTCCATTATTTCTGTAATATTCATAAAAAGCATGTATAAAAGTAAATTATATTTCTTTCTAGAATTTTTTTTACATTCTTATAAAATTTTTTTTTAAATTATACTTTTCTTTTTCTCATACTTTATTATGTTCATGATATACAAAAATTTATGTTTGGGGGAAGAGAAAATACATGCAAATTTAAATTTTATTTGTCCTTAATAAACTAATATTTTCTAAAAAAATCTTAACATAACATAAGGAATGAAGAATCTATTTAAGATCACTTAAATTTTTTTGAAATTATAAATAATTTAGTGGACTTAACCAAAATTTTAATAACTTTGATTGATTTTAAGAATAGAATTATTTAACTTAAAGAAGAATAAGATTAAGAAATTTTTCTATTCAAAACAGAAATAATTGAATTTTAGAATTATTAAGAAATCAAAAATTATAACTTGAAAAAGAAAATATTGAAAATCTTTTTGAAATTCTATTCATGTTATAATAATTAAGTGAAAATGTAAATGTTTGAAAATATAAGTTAAGGATAGTGAAGTTCAAAATCATTAACAGGCTATCCAGATACAATAATCCTCACTGTGAAAAAAAAAAGAAAAGGAGGAGAAGCTTGAGGATATGTTTAATCAAAAATTGGCTTCACTTGAATTATCTTATATTAAGAAAACTAGTTACATACTTTTACTTAATTGTCATGCATGAATCATTATTTAAAGAAAGACTTTTCATGAAATTCTTTTTCTTGTAAATAATCTATGTGATCTTAATATAACAAACTTCTATTATTTTGAAAATGAATGAAAAATTTTTAAAGTCTTATGATTTGGTAGTTGAATATTCTTTAAATTCTTAAAATTAAACTTAGTTAGTGAAATTTGGTTAATGATTTACTAAAGCCTTTATAAGATAAAAAATTACAAGGAGTCTTAAATATTTATCTTTCATTCTAAATGTTATACATTTTATATAGTAAAAAGGGTTACTTGAGGACAAGCAACTTTTAAGTTTGAGGGATTTTGATCCATGAAAAATACACCCATTTTTATGCCTTGATTTTTATCAAATTTTTAAGGATATTAAGCTTTAATGAAAGGTATTTTTGTGTTTTTGGATATAGGTGATAGAAAAATGTTCAAGAAGAAAAAAAAGTGAAAAAGGAGCAAAAAGGAGTAAAAAGGAGCAAAAATGGAGGCAAAATGCAAATTTTTCAAAATTATTGGTCTAGCGCTTAGGCGCCAGAATCCGGCGCCTACGTGATACGGGATCTATCAAGATTTTTGATGACTTTTGGACGGTTATTTTGACAGTGTTAGTGGTTATTGGATCTTCTAGAAGACTGGCAGTTGTTCCTTGTTTATAGGGCATGTGATACAATGTATTTGGACGCTTTGAAATGGTTTTAATTGCGAAGAGGTGCGATCCAAAGTGAAGAGGTGCGAAGAACTGAACGTTGAGTCCTGCGCCTAGGCCTCAAATTTCGGCGCCTAGGCGCCAGATTCCGGCGTCTAGGCGCCAGACACACCTTCTAGAAGATTCATTAAATGTGGACACATTTTGAAGAGGTGCCTCAAGGCAACCCTTGAAGCCTATAAATAGGAGGGTACTCCTTTAGAGAAAAACGCCCAACTTAGCCCTAAGCCCCATACGTCCCTTTAGAGAGAGAAATTTGATAAATATTTTAGGGCCACTTTTATTAATTAGTGAGTTTATTTAGAGTTTTTATTGAGAGTTTAAAGAGTTGGTGCTTTTGAAGTTTATTTGCTTTGGAGGCAGAAGAATTCAGAGGTTCAGTAGGAGAAACAGTTGAGATAAGTATTTGTAATTTTATTCAAAGTTTTATTATCATGTTTTTTTGTTTAAATTCAATCTGTTCTGAGTAGTTAGTTTACTTTCTCCTTTCAATTATGAAAAGATAAATAACATAATATAAAATTCAATGCAGAATTAAAAACTATTTATATTTTAAAACATTGTGATGATATTAATACTGGATCTTCATTTATTTTACAAATTGATCACTTGTACTGTTAAAATCTATTAAAGAGTTTTGATACCTAGAAGGAGATGAATTCTTAACTAGTAGATATCACATGAATCCTTGGGTAGTTGAAGGCCTTGTGCGGGTTATTCAAGGTGAAGTGCAAATAAACAGGAAGATATTACATAATGGGCGTAGAATTAATAAGTTTTTAGAGTGACAGACTAAATTCTTGTGATTTGGTTTATAGAGAAGGAATGGGTCAGTAGTAGGGCCGACCATAGCCACTCTTAGACATCTAGTAGTGTGAGCCTAGATTAACCCATTCTACTAACAAAACATCCGAACCTGATCTATATGCTAGCCAATGTTCATTACACCTGGATCAAAGGGTAAAGAATAAGAATGCTTCTATTTGGCACAATACCATAAATTTATATTCTCCACGAATATTATCATTATCTTAGAAAATCTTGGATTAATTGAAAGGAAGAAAGTTGTGTTCTTATTGCTATTTACATCAATCATTTCATTACTGCTTTATTATTGCATCTTTCATTATTGCTTTATTATTGCATCTAGTAAATTAAAAATATCAAATTTATAAACTATAAAAGAAATACATAAAAATAAAATTAAAATATTTAAAATCCATAACTCACTCCTCGTGGGATAGATACCGGGGTCTTTGTTCCAAAGTCCTACATTACTTGATACAATACGTATACTTCCGTAGTACCCCTAGTGTGTAAAACTTTTTCGATAAAATTATATTTGTATACACTAGTTGCTATTATTATCTATTACATATATATTTGAAAACATTAATTATTATATTTGTCATCAGCGAATTGCGGTCAAGTTTTTGGCGCCGTTGCCCGGGATTGAATTTTAATACGCATATATATAGCATTTGGGTCAATATATTAAATTAAATCAAATTTCTATTTTACAAAATTAAAACCCTTTTCAAAATGACACACCCAAAAACATACTTTTCAACCAAACAATGAATTTAAAACGTATGACAGTTTTCTGGCAACTTCGCTGGGGACTAGTTTCTCTCTTCATTTAGATCAGGAAATACTATATTTATATATCAGCAATGTGCTCATGTCCCTGATGAGTCAGATTACCATTCTTCTGTTGACATACTTCACCCATTTCTTCCTTGGGAAAGTTTGATTAAGTCCTCTGGATTTCAGGACCGTCTGTTTAGTCTCTCCTAAACAGAAGGGTTCAAAAGTCCCTAGCTTTCCTTTTGATCTTGTGGGGTCGGACCCCTAATAGGCGTGTCAACAAGAAAATCTTGCTAGGGCAATCTGCGTTGTGAAGGGGACCTCCGATGGGGTCCCATACTTCACCTCATTTCTGTACCTCTGGGGTTCAATCCTATCTTCAGCAGATTGACTTACTCTTCTTTAAACCTTAAAACTCCTTTTAACCAACACGTGAAAATCTAAAAAAATAAAATTAAAAGATAATAAAATGAAATGAAGTTTTTCACATTCTACAGAACAACCATTTTCATTGTGTTTGCACTATGATGACAAGGTTTTTGGCCCTCACTAACTTTCGGAATGCTTCACCTGACAGTTAAAGATGTCAACTTTCTCCTACAACTTGCCTTCCTCCCGCAAAGCCCGTCTTTCATGATTAAAATGTGCTTTCAGCGTTACCTCTGGGAAATTTCTAGAATTTGTTGTCCGTCTTCGGGGAATTGAAATTGACTTGGAAAAGATTAAAGCGATATTAGAGATGCCTCCCCTTAGAACCTTGAAGCAATTACGTTCTTTTCAAGAAAAATTAGCATATCTAAAATGCTTTATATCTAATATGTTAGGAAGGTGTCTCCCCTTATCGAAACTACTTCGAAAGGATGTCACATTTTTCTGGGGACAGCTGTGTCAATGAGCTTTTGAAGACATTAAATGATATCTAATGACACCTCCTGTTTTGGCAACCCCTATGCCTGGTAGACCGTTGATACTTTATACTGCAGCTTTGGATGAGTCCCTCGGAGCCTTACTTGCCCAAGTCAAAGATGAGGGTAAAGAAAACGCACTCTACTACCAGAGTCGACGTCTAATATCAGTAGAGGAAAAGTATCCTCCTATTGAGAAACATTGTCTGGCTTTGGCTTTCGCTGCTCAAAAGCTTAGACACTACATGTTGTTTCATAAGGTCAACCCGATCTCGAAAGTTAACCAGTTGCAATATTTGATGACCTGACCAACACTTTCCGGATGCTTAGCAAGGTGATCGATGATATTATTATAGATTAACATAACTTTTGTGCCCCTTCGCACTATCAAAGGGCAGATTCTCACAGATTTTCTCGCAGCACACCCACTACCGGCTAGGGCCCCGCTCAATGACAAACTACCAGACGAACAGATACTACAAATAGAGCAACCCAGTGCCAAACATTGGGAAATGTACTTCGACGGAGCGTCATCAGCTCGAAGAGATAAAGGACAACAAATAGTGGTACCAGGCAAAGCAGGAATCGGTTTGATCTTCGTGACTCCAGATCAAGCCATGCTAAGATTCTCTTACCACCTGTCAGAGTCGTGTAACAATAATGAATCAAAATATGAAGCTCTAATCACCGGTTTAGAATCAGCAATATTAATGGAAATAAAAGAAATTGCCATTTATGGCGACTCACAACTCGTCATTCAACAAGTGACAGGATAATATAAAATTCTAAAATCAAGATTAGAAGAATACCACCGGCAAACAATGAAACTGCTCGAGCAAATCCCAAGTGTGATATTCTATAGAGTTCCTCGAGCAAACAACGCCCCCGCGGACGCTTTAGCTAAACTTGCTAAAGAATTGGCTTGTCCACCTGAAGATTCTATAGATTTTACAGTATAGGGATGTCAGATTTTGTCACAAATCAACATCGATAGTCTACACAAGATTGGAAAAGAAGAGATAGCAGCCATAGTGGCAGATGATACAGAATATTGGCGCCAGCTGTTGATAGAATATTTACAAACAAGAAGTTTGCCAAAAGACAAATCAGCAGCGCCTCAGATTCAGAAGAGAGCTCTCTCATATGCCTTAATTGACAGTGTTCTGTATAGAAGATCCTTCGATCAGATGTAGCTAAGATGCCTCAGCAAAGTAGAAGCACAGAAAATTGTCAAAGAAGTACACGCCGGATTTTGTGGTGGTCACCAGTCAGGATCAAAAATGAAAATGAAAATCAAGAGGCTCGGATATTACTTACCGGCAATGATGTCGGACTGCATGGACACAACAAAGAAGTGTCATCAGTGCCAAGTGCAAAGAGTGGTCTTCCACCAACCTCCGAATGTTCTACACCCCACGATCTCCTCATAGCCATTCGAGTGTTGGGGCACGGATATAATAGGTCCGATAGACCCTCTGTCTTTGAAAGGACACAAATTCATACTTACAGCTATGAACTACTTCTCCAAGTGAGCAGAGGCAGTTCCACTACAAGAAGTTACAGCACACAAGTTCAACAATTCTTAAAAAATCAGGTTGTCTAGGTGTGCCACGCAGGATCATCTCTGTCAATGGGTTTGCCTTTAAAAGCACAAAAATCAACAACTTTGTCAGAAGACACGAGATATATTGGAGATACTCTACGATCTATTACCCCAAAGCAAATGGCTTGGCAGAAGCCTTCAACAAGACACTCGTTCAAATTCTAAAGATGAAGCTCGACGAAAACAAAAGAGCATGGCACGAGAAATTGCTAGAAGATTTGTGGGCCTATAGGACGACAGTCAGAACGCCGATGCAGGCTACACTATATGCACTTGTGTACGGGTCCGAGGCAGTCCTTTCGCTAGAGGTTCAGCTACCGTCATTCTGAATCGCCATTGCTAATCAAATTACAACAGAAGAAAATGCCAAAATACGACTGGCAGAACTGGAAAGTCTTGAAGGAAAAAGATTGCTTGCATAGCAGAATTTAGAACTCTACCAAGTAAAGATGATTCAAGTCCACGATAAGTTGGTCCTCCAGAGGTCATTCAAAATCGGTGACCTCGTACTCGTTCTCAGAAGGTCTATTCTTACACACCGCAAGATAGGTGGAAAATTTGAACAGACTTGGGAAGGACCATTCGTGGTAGAAAAGGTTTACTCTAGAGGATCATACCCGTTGGTAGATTCTTATGGGGAGAGACCCATGTTGTTGATAAATGGACGATATCTCAAGAAATGTTACTCAACATGAGGAATCTGAAGAAAGATTTTCATTCCGATGTAGAATAGGGCCAGCGTTTGTGACCGGGTCCAAATTTCTTAATAAAATAAAGTTAAATGAAATAAAGTAAATTTTCTCACATAATAAAATACGCTTGTTGAAATTTCTAAATCTAAATCTCATAAAATTATATTAAATAATATAATGGCATCAAAACAATTATAAAACTTATTAAAATGAAAGATAATGATTTTTTGTCCTTGTTCTTGTTCGTGCACAACACCACCCACTAACTTTTACCCTGTTTACTTGTGTAGGAGGTGTTGGGTTGCGAGTTGATGTTTGCTTCCATAAACAGCTTAGACTTTGCATCTTGAAAAAGAAACACACAAAAAAAGATTACAGATATTGAGTTGATGAGGAAAAGTTGTCCCAGAGAGGTCGGACAGACGTCAGGATATAGAGGAACTAGGGGGTTCGTTGACTTACACCTCCTCGACACGAGATAAACTCAGGTTCCATCCATGATCACTACTCCAAAAGGTGATCTTGTAGCTACTTCAGCCGAAAGAGTTCTAGATGCACTGTTGGCGCGTATGTTGACCTCATTTTTATGATAAGTCAACCCTTGACCCAAAAAGTCAACTTTGGTCAAAATGGTCAATCTTGACCCAATGACCAACCCTACTGACCCAACAGGTCAACCTTGACCCAAAAAGTCAACTTTGGTCAAAATGATCAATTCTGACCCATGACCAACCCTACTGACCCAACAGGTCAACCCTTAACGTAAAAGTAAACTTTGGCCAAAATTGTCAATTCTGACCCAATGACCAACCCTACCGACCTAATAGGTCAACCCTTGACCCAAAAAGTCAACTTTAGTCAAAATGGTCAATTCTGACCCATTGACAAACCCTACTGACCCAACAGGTCAACCATTGACCTAAAAAGTCAACTTTGATGAAAATGGTCAATTCTGACCCAATGACCAACCCTACCGACCCTATATGACCCAAAATGTCAACGTTGGTCAAAATGGTTAATTCGACCCAATGACCAAACTTACCGACCCAACATATTGACCCTTGACCCAAAAAATCAATTTTGATCAACCTAGTCAATTTTTGACCAAATGACCAATTATTGACCCAATGATCAATTTAAAACCCCAAGATGACAAAATTAATCAAATAATTAATTTCAAAATTATTTTGATTAATTAAATTGACTAATAATTTAATTTTCATTAATTAATGACATAATTAATTAAAATGAAAATTAAATTAAAAGTCATAAAATGACAAAATGCACCAAAATGAAATAAAAATGACAAAATTAACGAAATAATTAATTTCAAAATTATTTTCATTAATTACATGACTAATGATTTAATTTTTGAAATTTTAATTAATGAAATAAATAATTAAAATGAAAAATTAAATTAAACGTCATAAAAATGATAAAATGCTCAAATTAATTAAAAAAATGGAATTATTCAAATAATTAATTCCAAAATTATTTTTGATTAATTAATGGACCAATAATTTAATTTCCATATTTTAATTTATGACGTAATTAATTAAAATGAAAATTAAATTTAAAAGTCATGAAATGAGACTAAATACAATTTTAAACAAAAAATGACATGAAAATTAATCAAATAATTAATTTGGAATTATTTCCAATTAATAATTGATTAATAAAATAATTTCCAATATTTTAATTAATGACATAATTGATAAAAATGGAAATTAAATTAAGAAAGGGGTATTAAATGGAATTTTAACCTATGACATTATGGTTTTCCAAAAATTCTAAATCTCCTTCATGACATCACACATGACCTCATATGGGTTAGACACAACCCATATGACCCATTCAATATGACCCAACCCATTAATGACCCATAACATGCCATTTAACCATGGTTAAAAGCCATTATGAAAGCATAATGATAAAGGAAATAAGGTGGCATGATCCCTTCAATCCAAAGCATGATTCAGCCATTTGCATGGGATGAGGTGGTCGGCCATCCCAATGGCTTATCACACACCCCATAAACTACCCAATGGAAGAGAAGCACCACTTAAACCAAGCCTTTACCATGGCTAAATGCAATCATAACTAATTCATAAGTAAGAAGCCTATGCGTCACCTTATGCCAAAGCGAACAAGTGACTTGCAAGCTCATGAGAAAGAGCAAGTCCAGCTCATTTTAAGAAGCCAAACAACCTCATGGATTGTCCAATAGAATGGAGCCATGGATTTAGCTTAATCCTTATCATAATGAGAGTTCATTATGAACATTACCTTGAAAAAACCATAGGGGATAAAATTTTAGTTGAAAACTTATCCTCAGCCATCATTAAGAAGGATAACACGTTCCCCAAATGAAACCAAATGAATCCAAGCCTCCCCATGGCTATAAAAAGGCCCTACCCGAAACCATGTAGAGAGGAGAAAAAAAATTCCGAGAGATCTATAGTCTGCCTAAATCTCCTAGCTCCCAACACAAAAAATCTTGCTAAGGATCTTAGCAACCTATTCTAGCCAAAATCAAGCCATAAGATACGCCTGATCGAGCCAATTTGGCTAAAACCCAAAACGAGCCCAAACCTAGCCACTGTACCAAAATTACCCACCAAGGCTAGTTGTAAATCCAAATTAAAGTGACGAAGATCTTGATTGGGAGTACTAGAGGCTGACCAACAAGTCTAATCAAGCTCAAGACTATTGTGTCTAAGGTATGGATTTTTTTGTCTAAAATAAATTGTATAATCGATAATCATGGGCTAAACTAGCCCAGAAAATTAAGATCAACGTATAGATGTGATCTACACCTCAAGATGATTCCATAGGTTAAAAAATCACTCAATTTCATTGATAAATGAGTGAGATATTGAACCTAGAAGTTGGACAATTCATAAATTTTTTGAATTATCTGGATTAATCCATGACCGTCAGTTCCCGTGTTTTGGAACAGACGGCGCAGATCAGACCGCGTGGTGTTCGGTGTTCAGATCAGCGCAGTGGATCTTCCCGCATCTTCAATCGTACGAGGACTCGCGGCGTGCCCTCAAAATTCTGGGTTAAGGTTAATTCATCTTAACCTTCAAAACTTTGAACAATCAAAACTTTTTGCACAGAACTCCTAGAAATAAAATAAAAATACTTCTGGAAAGCTCTTGAAGAGAAGAAAATTATAAAATTAAAATCATAATTTTATTCTCAGTATTTAATTTTTAAATAATTAAATACTCTTTAAAGTATTTTAATTATTAAAAATTATTTACAAACTAGAGAAATCTGAAATTTTAGGGAATTCATCCTTTTGTTATCAGAGATCTTTTATGATTTTTTCTAGATTAGGCAATCCCTTTAAGACCTCCTTTCATAATTTTCAAGACATTTTGTAATTATTTTAAATAATAATTATAAGAATGAAAATTAAGAGAAATAAAATTGGAAAATGGTTAGAACATTTAAGGTAACAAACAATAACCTTAAAATGACATTTCCTACACTATTTGACAATTTTAAAAGACATTTTCAAAATAAGAGTTAACTTTTATTATCCATACCTTGGCCACACTGGTTCAAGCTTAGAATTAATTGCTTTGGATTGTTCGTCTAGGTCCAAGAAAGCTTCCAGACACTTCAATTTGAGTCAAAATAGGCTCTATATATGATTTTGAATTTGGTGGGGTCGGTTTGAAGAGAAATGGTCAAGATAGGGTTAAGGACTATGAGGAAGCTCGATTTCAGTTGGGCTCTTATTCTTTTGACCCCTAAGTGGTTTTAGAAAGGTCAAATTTGGGTTTTGTGGAGTTTGGTTTCAGACTTTAATTTTTTCCTGGTTTCAGGTGGTTCGGGCTAGATCAAATTGAGCTAGATCAGTAAGTTAAATGATCTGGTTTTGACTGGGATCAATTGCCTAGGACTTGGAGAACATTTTTGGTGTTCATAGTCAGAGGTTTTGGCCAGCCTATATGGGTCTTGTATTTTCTTCCTCTCTTCCCCTTAGGCTCGAGTTTCAACCTTAATCATGGCCAAGGTTGGATTTGACTAAGGTTAGGCTGGATAGAATTTATTTAGAGGAGTTGCTAAAGTCCTAATGAAGAGTTTTCATGTTGGGAATATTTAGATTTGAGTGGTGAATGGGGTTTTCAAATGTCTCTCCTCTATTTTTTCATGTGCTTAGGCTAGGTCCTATTTATAACCATGGCAAAGCTTGACTAATTTTAGGATGGCTAAGGATCACTTGGGGTAGTTCCTAATTATACCATAAATGATTTTGATAAGATGGTGGCCTTCAATTAAATGGATTTTAAAATTTTAAAATGGTTAACTCATGTAGGGTTCACTCATGGTTACACTTAAGTTTAGATTTTAAATTCTTCTCATTTATTCATTTTGGGGTGGATAATGTATGTTTAATTTTGCTGAAATTGCCTCCCCTAAGTAATTCCTAAATTTATTTGATGGATTTGAAGGAATAGTGACACATTGCCGTCTTACTCATTTCATGCATGTGTTAGTTATGATTGCTTTTAACCATGGTGAGAAGTGTAGTTCATGTGATGTTTGTCTCCTATTTATGAGTTTTTGAGATGCTTGAGATGTCTTAAGGATTGGCTGGCCACCTCACTTCAAGTGAATCATGGCTTAAGTTGAAGAGAAGGTGACACTTAATTCCCTTCTCTTTTTAATTTCAAAATTTGACATATATGAGGTCATCCCATGATGTAGGGATGATTTAAATCAAATTCCTCACCATTGGGTGGCTTGTGAGGTGCATGATGACCCAACCATTTCAACTCTTAAGAATGGAGGAGGGAATGACACTTCATTATTTATTATGATGAAGGCATAATGAGTTTAAACCGTAGTTAAGGTTCATTATAAATGGTTTGGGTGGAGTGTTATTTATGTCATGATAAATCTAATGGGTCACAGGTGATCCATTTTTTACCCCCCATAATTTAGATTTAATTTTAAAAATTAATTATGGGATTTTGATGTCATGTATGATGTCATGTGTCCAAATGTTATTTTATGGCTTTTTTTAATATAATTTCTTTTTTAATTAATTATGTCTTAACTAAATAAATTTAAAATTATATTACTGATTAATAAATTAATCAAAATAATTTTAAAATAAATTATTTGATTAATTTACATTATTATTAATTCAAAATTTCATGTAATTCTTCTCATGGCTTTTAATTGTATTTCTAAATTTTTAGTTATTATTAATTAATCAAAAATATTAGAAATTATAATTTTAGTCAGTAAATTAATCAAAATAATTTTGGAATTAATTATTTGATTAATTTCATCATTTTTGGTCCAAAATTGGGTATTTTGACTAAATTTAATAAATATTGGTTAGGGATAAGCAATGTTGACTTAGGTTGACCCAAGTTGACCAATCCTAGTCCAAAATTGTCCAATACAACTTCCTTAATCTTATCATGATTAATTTGGTCATGAAGTTTATACATTTTGTCATTTAAAGATTTAAATTCGTCATATTGGTCATATTGACCAATTTTAGATTTATGTCAATCCAATGGTCAAAGTGGTGATATTTGGATTAATTTTTGGTAATTTTGAACAATTTCAAGTTGGTTATGTCAATGTTTGTTTATGTGGTCAGTTTTTATGGTCAAAGGGGCATGGGTTAGTCATTTTGACACATTTTAACCCTTTTAGGTCAAAATTGACCAATAGGGTTAGTGTAGTTGTCATTTATATTATGTATGGATTGTTGTTGATTAATTTTTTATTATTTAATCAAAAATTGACTAAGAGAGTCAGTTCAATATTCTTTGGCTCATGAGTTGATCATTTTAACCTAATTTATCACTTTAGGTTATGAGATCAATATAGTGGTGTATAGGTCATAAATTGACCATTTTTTTCTTGTTTATGTCAAAGGTTGATCATTTTGATTATTATTGATTAAAGTTGATCATGATTGATCAATTTAGGTCCAAGGTTAACCCAGATGATTTATTTAACCTTGTCATGGTTAAGTTAATCACAAGTTTATTGATTTTGATAACCATACCTAAGTTTGACTAGGGTTGGTAATGTTAGGTTAATTTGATATTGTCAATTAATCAAATTAATTATATTTATTTAACTTAATACATAAGACGTCTTAAGGGTTAATGTGGTGAACACTGAGTCAGTAAAGAGATCATTAAGTCATGAATTGACTTCTTTGACCATATTTTGATCATTTAAGTAAAATTTTACTAATTTGATCAAAAGGTTTAAGAAAATTAATCATTTCAGAATTTGTCATTACTATTTTGATTAATTGAATATGCCATTAAAATTTTAAGTTAAAAAGACTTTGATTGGGTTTTACCCTAAATCTTTAGGGTTTGTTGTCCCTTGTTAAATTTTAGGAGGTCAATATGGATAGACTTCCTTTTTAAATTTATTTGGTGAATGACCCTCACAAAAGTGAGGTCAACATAATGACTTATATATGATTGAGAATGTGTCGATCTACCAATATTCAAATTTTGTCCCAACGAAAGACAACATGCATATTTGACGGATGAAAGTGATGGTTAGGAGATAAGAGATAACAGGTATGTGAGTTTTTCGACCACACTGTTGAATCCTACGTCGAAGCACTTGCATTATTTTATATGTGCAAAATTACTCCCAACTATGAAAACCAGTAAAGTAACCAAAGAATGTTCTATCTTGAACTATTGTATTCAAATGGGGATGCCTATTGTTGTTGGTTCTATAATTGTGAAATCTGTTATGGGATTGATAGTACACAGATCAAAATATGGGCTTGGACATCCTTCCACCATATTTCTCCTCTGCAGTCAATCACAAGTGCCATATAAAAATTGAGAGAGAGAACTTTTACCCTGGAAGCCTATAGACCCAACGGACGAACATAATAACCAGGCAGTTGGAGATATGAATGACATGAGTATCATTAAAGATCAAACATCTCAAAGTTCAACACTTATTCCTCTTTACTTCCCTGAAAGTTCATAGACCATTTTGAAGAAGATTAAGAAATTGTAGAAAGAAATGCAACACCTGATGAATGCAATAAATAATATATATAACTTTTTTGATCACCTGGATTGGAGAATGAAGGAAAACTTTGATCATTCTAGGTACCCTGAAGGAAGTCTGATGTTTTTAATGAGAAGAAAGGGTTGGATTGAGGAGGATTCAATTGAAGAATTCTCATTTCGTTCATTCTACAAACTTCTCATTCACGTTCAATCAATTGGAGATATAAGAGTTGATGAAAGTTCTGAGGAAGAATAGAGACTTGATTATTGCATTTATGTGTTTATGTGTCTGAACGTATTACTTAATTTGCTTTGATTGAATGTTATGTTTGAATTTGCTTTCTTGTTTAGTTTTCAGCTTTAGTGTGTCGTGGTTGTGAGCGATGCTGAATTTAGTGTTTTATGGCTTGACGATGTGTAGAGTTTAGTGTCACTTATGTGTATTTGTAATCTGGATTTTATATATATCAAAGTGATGTTTTGTGTTGTTTGTGTAAAATTATTATTTCACATGACTTTAGTATGTTATTCAATGCTTTAGTGGAGTTTGCATGTATTTAGTTTATTAGCTTAATTTGTGATTGTAATAGTTGGATGTTAATGTGTTAAGTGTTTAGTTGATGTTTTATGTTTTAAGTCTTGAAACTTCTTCACCTTACAAATTTCTAACATATATTTGTGTTTTGAAATGCTCTTAATTATTTCAGGCCTACTGTTCTAAATTTATAAAGAAGACCTGCCTAAACACATAGGTATGAAAAGCCTAACATATTGAGGTATGAGTTCCATATATGTTTAGATCTTTGCTTTCTACCGATGCTAATCTTATTGATATACAAAAATATAAGTTTGGGGGAGGGAAATAATTAACTGTTAGTTGTTCTCATTTAAATGTAATTTTAAAATTATTAACATGAGTTCCTGTGATAGAGCTCAATTTTAGATAACTGTATTTTGATTTTATTTGAGTACCTTAGTGGACTTGAATGAAAGTTTTTAGTAATGAAAAGTAATTTTGTAGGTTAAGATATTTGGTATAAAAGAATAGGACCATAGTCAACTATCCAAAGTAAGAAAAACTGTATATTTGAAATATTAAGAATCTTAAAGCTTTATGTGAAAGGAACGGATTGAGACTCGATGATGAATAAATAATAAGCTAAAGAAATGCCTATAAGGAACAGGATTGTGGTAAGTTCCAAATTCAGGGTGAGAAGGGCAAAGCTCAAAATTATTAATGGCTATCCAGATATAGTATTCCTCACTTGAAAAAGCAATAAGCAAAAGAAAAAAATAAAATAGAAAAAAAAATAAATGAAAAAATAGAAAAAGTTTAAGGAGATGCCTAATCAAAAATTTGCTTCACTTGGATTTACCTAAAGGGGAGAACTTAATTACTTTCCTGAACTTATATGTATGGATTAGCATCTTTATTAGTGGTGTTCTCATAAACTTCTTTTAATGTAATCCTTTTAATGCCTTAATAGGACAATCTACAGTCGTCTTTGAAATGAATAGTGATTCCCGACAAATATATGTGCTTACGATTTAGATATGAAAATTATGATTTTATAATATCGGATATTATGCAAGTATACGTATCGTTTATCAAGTAATATATGAATTTCTGATTAAGCCTCGAGATATCGAACCTACAGGGAAATGTAAAAACTTTTTAAAGAAATAAGAAAATTATATTTTTACTTTTTAAATGAATTTTGAAAGTATGTTTTGATTTGAAAGTTTGAAAGTTGTTTTTAGTATTTTTGATAAGCTAAGCAGGAAATGAAAATTATCACAACTTTAGAACACGATATAAAACACTAGGAAATAAAATATCTTTTTTCATTCTATTATAAAGTACTAATAATTATGAAAGTATTGTTGTGGAAGTATTTAAATATTTTGTAACAAATAGGAGAAAATTTATTCTTTACCCTTACTTGGTTCTATAAAGAATATTGGTTAATTTGAAATTTTAAAATTTTGAATATCGTTAGGCAGGGAAGATACCAGCTGTCATTCTAGAGTTCCCTCAATTCCCTCCACCTAGGGGCTAACTTCTCATAACAAAATTTAAAATATCAAACCACATTGGGGGCTTTAGTCTGTCACTTTAAAGTCCTCTAATTTTACTCCCCATTAAAACACATCTCCTAAAATATTTGCATTCAATTATATGGACTACAATTCTCACCCATATAATTGCATGTGATTTTTATCAATTGTTGTTTGAGACAATACCGCATTGGATCTTACATAATCTCACAACAAATTTTAACCTCTTAACTGGCCAAATTAAGAAGTAGTTAATGGAATTAAATCTTCACAACTTATTCCAACATTAAACACTTATACATTCCATAACAATCCTACATAATTTAATTACTTCTTCAATCAGGAAAGAAAATGAAAAAGATAACTACTTAGAACACATGGAGAAAACACAAGTACACATTGATTTGAAAATAGAAATCATATTGAAAACACAACAAGTTTTAATTAAAAATTAAATATAAAAACAGAAGTAAACACTTATATGAAAATCCTCTCCACAAAACTCTGGAAGTTCCTTTGAAACTTGACTTTCCACTAAAACACTCCTCAGAGTGGGTCGCTGACCCGACCCACAATAACGCAGTAATTTATGCTTCCAAAAGATGGCCAAAAATTTGACCCAATTTATAAATAGTGGCTAGTGTATAAAATTAAAATTTTGTAATGTTTTAGAAAATATTTTACACACTAGGGGTACTACATAAGTATACGTATCGTTTTAAGTAATATAGGGTTTTCTGTTAAGACCCCAGTATCGATCCCACAAAGAAGCGAGGTAAGCAATTCTTTAGGCTAATTCCAGTCTATTTCTATAAGGCCTAAATTTGGAATGTCAATTAAAATGGGTTTTCTAATAAAATCCTAAATAAAGTTCTTAAATAAAAAGATAACTTACTGGATAAATTGTTTTGGAGAATTTTGAGATACTAAAAACTACTTTTCTCTTGTAATTACATAGATAATGTGTAGGAAAGAAATGCGTAGAATTTTATGTAGTAGTGCCAAATAGAAGTATTCCTATTCTTTACCTTCGATCGATTGTAGAAGAATATTGGCTAATTTATAGATCGGTTCAGGATGTATTATTTGTAGAATGGGTTAATCTAGGCTCACACTTCTAGATGTCCAAGGGTAGCTATGGTCGGCCCTACTAGTTAATTTGATCTCCTTTCTACTCACATTTTACCTCCTTACTTTCAATTTCTAATGGAAGAAACTACACTAATAATGATAATCTGATAAATAAAAATAGTGTAGTTCATTCATATGGTGTTCATTAAGCAATTTCATGATCTTACTTAGTGAAAACAAAGTTAGATAAAGGAAGTAATAGAGCTGACATGGAGTGGTCCAAGTCCAAACTCTACATGCTTCAAGGTAATGCTCAGCTCCAGTTGAGAAATAAGTCATAACAGACTCGTCAGCCTGCTACTAGTAGAAGTCATATACAAATTTTTGATTTATATCATTTTTCCTCAAGTTTCTTCCTAGATCCAATATCCTTCTATTGATTTTCTGAAATTGCACGTTAATATCATCCTTGAAATTTATAAGAAATGGATCTCTATAAGATAGTTCAAGATCTCCCAAATTTTTGATCGGATTATCGTTAGATAAATCAGATTCTGGATAATTTTTTTCTAGATTGCTTTTCTGATTCAAGTTATCTTCTAATTCTTCCCCTTCAAAGTTCTTTTCAAACATATCCTCAAATTCTCTTTTAAGTCTTAGTTCTATATCTTTATTTTGTTCATCATTCATTTCCATAAGGTTTATCTAAGATTAACAAGGTAAAATCTCTGGGGGGGTAACTGTTGATTACATTAATAATCTGCCCCAGTTGGTTTTCTATATTCCTTATCGACCTCTTGACTTTCTAATTGATTCTCCATTTGATTAACAACATTTTCTATAAATAATTCTTTCTCCACATCTAGTAGGTTGGAGTTAAATCTATAAGGAAAGGAAAATCCATCATTAAAGTCATCGTGATTCTTCTAATCACATATATGATTAAATTGATTATCTTCCCAAATTTGGTATTCTCCTCCAAAATTAATATTCCAGTTAAAATTTGAATAATTTTCCTAACCTAGGTTATAATAGTCAAAATAAGGATAGTGCATCTCATGGTCAGTTTCCATCCATTTATAATGCAAATCTGAATAATCATTATATTGTTGATCTGCCATTTCTACTTTAAATTCATGGAGTCTTTTCTGATTCAACATCCTTCTAAAAGTTCTCTATCAATCTGACACGTACAAATATAAAGATTTAACTAAAAGGATAGATATCAAAAATATTTTTGGTATTTTTAATTTTAAAATAAACACACAATAATAAAACACCCGATATAATAATAATAATAATAGTAATAATAATATAAATTCCAAAACTAAGTCTTACAGGTTTAACTAAAAATCTCCTAAAAGTTCATACCATTGCTTCCCCGACAACGGAGCCAAAAACTTGACCCGACCCGCAATATCACAGTAATTTATGCTTCCAAAAGATGGCAAAAAATTTGACCCAATTTATAAATAGCAGCTAGTGTATAAAATTAAAATGTTGTAAAGTTTTAGAAAATATTTTACACACTAGGGTACTATGCAAGTATACGTATCATTTCAAGTAATATAGAGTTTTCTGTTAAGACCCCAGTATCAATCCCACAGAGAAACGAGGTAAGCAATCCTTTAGGCTAATTCCAGTCTATTTCTATAAGGCCTAAATTTGGAATGTCGATTAAAATGGGTTTTCTTATAACAAATCCTAAATAAAGTTCTTAAATAAAAAGATAACTTATCTGGATAAATTGGTTTGGAGAATTTTGAGATACTAAAAACTACCTTTCTCTAGTAATTACATAAATAATGTGTAGGAAAGAAATGCTTAGAATTTTATGTAGTAGTGCCAAATATAAGCATTCTTAATCTTTACCTTCACTCAATAGTATAAAGAACATTGGGTAATTTATAGATCAGTTCAGGTTGTATTGTTAGTAGAATGGGTTAATCTAGGCTCACACTTCTAGATGTCCAAGGGAGGCTATGGTCGGCCCTAGTAGTGACCCGTTTCCTTTCTATAAACCAATTATTAGAATTTAGTCTTTCACTCTAAAAACTAATCAATTCTGCACCCAATAAATAATATCTCCATATTTATTTCCACTTCACCATGAATAACCCACTCAAGGCCTTCGATTACCCAAAGATCCATGTGATATCTACTAGTTAAGAACTCATCTCCGGTTAGGTCTCAGAATTTCTCAATAAATTTTAACAATACAAGTGATCAATTTGTTAAGTAAGTGAAGATCTCATATGAATATCATCACTATAATTTAATAAGAGAATATCTAAGCAAATCTTAATTCCTAAACATGCATCTATTTCATTACAAATCAAAAGTAAATGAAAATAATGGCATAAGAAGTAAAAGAGTTGATAGAATTATGTAATAAATTAAGTGCCAATGAGGAACTTATTTCTTTAGTATTCTATTATATTTATGCAACTATATGTCCCCTAGAAGCATCTAATAGATAATTCTATCATAAAAATAATTTTCCTGCACATGCCACTACTTCATATTAAAAGAAAGAGTAAAGAAATCACTTACGAAGCATGGATAAATCATGACAGAAAACTCGATTTAAAACAAAGAAAATCCACTAGAAAGTGTTTACAACAATTACAAGTGAATGAATAACACAATACTTAGCTTTTTCCCTCAGAAAGAAAGAAGAAGATCTCTCCACTAAAGTCTCCCACCGATCCATCCGCCGCTCGTACATCCCTTACATAAATATCTCAAAATCCCTCACCAATCTCTCCATAAGATGTAGAAATCTACATCATCATGACTCTAAAATGACTCTAAAATGACTAAGGAGGAAGAAAGAGATGCCCTCTTGCTGTAAAATTGGTCCCTATTTATAGAGCTTCGAAAATGACCAAGGGTTGCTTCAGACACCTCTTCAAAATTTTGTTCAGATTCAACGAATCTTCTAGAAACAAATTCTAGCACCTAGGCGCCAAGTTCTAGCACCTAGGCGCTAGACTTCGAGCCCAAACAGACACACCCCCTCACTTTGGGTCGCACCTCTTCATGATTTAAACTGTTTTCTCATGTCTAAATTCATTGTATCACATGTCATATATATTAGGAGTAACATCAGTCTTCTAAAAGGTCTGAAAAACTGCTTAACACCGTCAAAATAACTATCCAAAGTCGGCCAAAACCATTTTGTACGTGTCTGGTATCATTCTGGCACTTAAGCGCCAGATTCTGGTCGTCACTGGCGCCTAGGCACCGAGTTTAGTGCCTAGGCGCCACCCTATGCGCAGCTCCACTGTTTTGCTCCGTTTGGCTCCATTTCAACTCCGTTTCGCCCTATTTCAATTGCGCTCTGTTCCTAACATCTTCACCTTCAAGATAGACATAAAAACAACCTTTCTCAAAAGTATAATTTCATTCAAAAACATGTAAGAAATATAAAAGATATTAAGCATAGAATAACATATCAATATGTGCTAAGTTAGAATTTTCTTCCTTGCTAATTTTGACTCAAAATTGCATAGTTTTTGCTTCATTTTCTCTAAAATCATATTTTAGAACTTGAAGGCAAAAATATGCAAAATTCCTTCCTTTAAAGTGTAACATCTTTAAAAATGTGCATAAAATTAGCATGAAATGCACACTAAAATATAGATATTTTTTAAGTGGGTCAGTCGCCCAACTCTAATGACTCAAAAACAGACTTCTGACTTCAATAAAAACTAAATAAAAGGAAGGAAGAGAATTGGTGAGAAGAAGGCTTCACACCAACCCCTTTCTCCTTTCTTACTCTCTACTCGAAAGACTCTCCTTCTTAAAAGACTCCTTCTAAAAAGACTCTCATGCAAATTACATGACAAAATTTTAATAATAATCCAAAAGGTGCCTTGTTGTCTCTTCAAATTGTGTCCTAATTTAATGTATCCACAAAATCTTGCATCCCTTGGATCATTTCTGCCGCCAAAAGGAGGTTAAATAGGTTACCATCAAAAGTTGCCTCAAACGCCCCTTAGAAATGGCGCCAAATTTGATTAAATTGGATTTTTATAACTTTGGCGCCTAAGCGCCGACCAGGTGGCGCTTAGCTGCCAGTGTCCAATTTTTTATTTTTTATTTTTTGCTCCAAATTTGATCCAATTTTGCTCCTTTCATCATAATCACTCATTTTATCATACCTGCAAGAAAAACACAAAATACCTTTTATTAAAGTGCAAAATCATTAAAAATAGGTATAAAAATGTGCATAAAAATACTATATTTTAGGTGTATCAAAATCTCCCAAACTTAAAATGTTACTTGTCCTCAAGTGACTCTTAATCACATAGAAAATTTTAGAATGTAATGAGTTTCTTAGGAAGGTAACAAAATTTTATTCGAGAAATGATATAGTCCAATTTAGAAAAAATTTTAGTAATTAAAACCAACTTAAAGTTTAGAAAGTTATTAGGTAAAGGATAATGTAAAATATAGGTTTCTATCTAATTCAAAAATACTTGTAGACCCTTAAAAATATAGGATTCACACACTTAATTTTCTCACTTAAAATTCTTTATTTGAAAATAATTTTACTTACTATATTATAACCTTAAGCTTTAGATTTTCTCAGAACTTATATCTTATACTTTAGGTACGGAACCGTTTTTTGATTGTGCCCTTAAATCCTCAAGCTTCTCCTCCCTTTTTACACACACACACACACACATACGATATATATATATATATATATATATATATATATATATATATATATATAAGGCAAAGATTATTGTATCTGCATAGGCCTTTAATGATTTTGAATTCCACCCTTTCATTTAAAATAAAAGTCGGATATATATCTTTCACTTAAAAATCATAATAATAGTATTTGAAAATTACTCTTCAATAAAAGAAATTTAAGCTTTGAAGAATAAAAGTCAAATCTTCTATTTATCCAAAAATACAACATTTCTTACTAAAGATAGTTTACTATATTTAACACTTCTTTACTAAGAAAATTTTAACTTTAATTTTTTCATTATTACTATAAATTTTAACTAAATTCTTTTATTCATTTATATATTCAAAGTTTTGTTCCCCTAATATAACTTCATATACATAATTGTTTTCAATCAAAAATTAAATTAATTTTACGTATTCTTACAAACAATAAAATTTTAGGTTTTGGAAAAATTTTCTGTTTTTTAAATTCCCCCCCCCCAAACTTTAATTTTTAGTTAGGATAAAAGATTTATGCATAAGAAAAGATACATGGGTGAGAACTAAAAACTAATATAACATGCTTGCAGGAATCTTAATATCCTAAATATGCAAGTATAACAATTTAAAAACAAGAGTAAAAAGAAATCAAATTTATTATTATTTTTTTTTATAAAAAGAAAAGTAAAAATTTCAAAAGACTTCTATATTAGTGGAGGTTTCAAAGAAAATACACACCAACTGAAAATAACTGAAATCACACCAATACTAGATAACAAATGTTAGTAGTAGATTTCGAAATGTTTTAAACATGTAGTTTTTAAATAATAGTTTTTAATAGTGTTCCATATTCTCCTAATAGTTTTGGAATTAAAGTACACACTATAAAAACTCTGACACTACATACACTTTAAAACATTTACTACTACACATATATCACACAAAGCAACATATAAAATATCAATCCAACAAAGATACATCTGAATATGCATTAAAAAAATAGTCCAACTACAATCAACATACTACCAGAGTTCACACCACAAACACAACATCAAAATAAAAAACAAGACACAACATACATCAGTACATCAACAAAAACTCAGTAACACATTAAAAAAACAAATCTACTAATCATCTTAATCATCATCATCATCTTGCTCGTTCAAATCTCTGGATGGCATATAAGATATATAAAATGGATGAGGGGGCATCTCCGCACTCAGATCACCTCTAGTCAATCTATCCAAATAATGTTGATAATTCTCCTCATATTCATCATGTTTTACAATATATCTTTCCATATGATCCATCTTACCATCCATGTCTCTAACATGCTCACGACTAAGACTCACCTTCTTCAAAATCTTTCTTAACGAACCAGTCTGTGAATCACTATATGATGAAGCTCACGATGCAGTAGCACGGGAAGTAGAAGCAGCAGAAGCAGAAGGAGAAGTAGTAGAAGCCCTACCAAATCCTCCTCTCCAGCCAAACTCTGAATGTACAGTGTAAGCTCCAACGTTTACATTGTTAATTGGTTTCAAAGGCTGAAGAACCTCTTCCCAAGTTTCAAATTTCACACCAGACCGCTCACATAATGAATTAATTAAGGAAGTAAATCCCATACATGTAGTAGTGGTAGATCTGGCACAATTCAAAATAAAATCATAAATGATTGCTCCAATATCAATAGGCTTCTCTTGCTGAATGCAATAGTTCAACACAACTCTCTCCCTTGTAACTTCATTAGTATGACATGAAGGCAATAACTTAGATGAGATAAAATAATGCCATGTTTTAGAAGTGGCATTTAACTTAGAGGCCAGAAAATTGACTTTTCTATCATTAGTTATCTTCCATAATTCTCTTCCATCAGTCAGAAATGCCATTATCTCCTCTAACTCTCCCTCAATAGGATGATAGTTAGAAATAAAAAAACATATTAGGAGGCAGTCAATAAAAAGTATTGATTACTACAGGTGAAAAATCAACTTCTTGCCTCCTCACCATCACCAAGTTCTCTTCTGCTGCAGGTAAGTTTGCATAAAACTCTCTGACCACAGAAACAACAACAGTGGAGAAGCAACAATAATTCTCCCAATTCCTTCTAGAAATCATCTCTTCAATAACTTCTCCTGGCTTACTGAACACACGCTCAAGAATCAATTTACGTGACTGTAGTGCGTCGACGTATTGTTCCTCAGCCCTTGCACTAACAAACTTGTCAGAATCAAATCTATCTTTTTTCTCGCTTGCTTTGACTTTGGAACCATCTCTAAAAATTCACGAAAAAATTCATCATAAATTTCAAAATCAAACTAAACTTGCTAAATTAACTTCCAAAAGTAATTTCCACTAAATCCAAGAAATTTCTCATCCTTTTCCTCAAATTTTCACCATGAATAGTGATTTTAGGATTTTCTAAAATGTACTCAAAATACATGGTGAAAATAAAAAATTTTTACTTTGGAGTAGTGCTCTTACCTCAAGGAATCCAAATCTAACAATTTTTGTTGAGATCGGCTTTCAAATGATCCAATATATTGATGCCCTAGGCTCCTTTTTCATGAAAATCAGAGGTTGAAGATGATAGGGGTAGTTAAAAATGGCGATCTTCGGGTTTTTAACTGCTGAAAATCAATTTTTGCAAACCGGAGGCTAAGCGCTAGGCCTTCGGCGCTCAACTGCTAAATCTGGCGCTTAAGCGCCGGCACTCTGGAGCTTAGCCGCCAGTTCCCAGATTTTCACATCTAAGAAAATGCACTAGACCACTTACTTAATCACCCTTAATCTTCTCAAAATAATTGTCTCTTCCCCATAAATCTTCGAATACTCCAATTTCAAATTTTAATATCCATAAGTTCCAATCAAGTTTCACACAAACACAAACTTATATTCATTAAAAACAAACCACACTTAATACAAACTAAAAATTTCTATCCAAACACTTTGGATAAAATTCTCTAGATACAAAAGGACTCAATAATCATAAAGATAGGTTTACATCACTAAGATGTAACAATCACACATTAAAGTGCAACAGAACACAAACATAAAACATTAAACACTTAAAACATCAAACACATAAAACATAAGATACACAAAACAAACCACAAGATCAAACTAACATTTAATTCCACTCACCAGTTGGCGGAATATATCCAGAACCACTATTATTTGCATTTGACCCTTCTGGAATATAAATCTGATAGAGCGGGTGATGATTGAACACTCTTACATCTTCTTCTTCTAACCACTTATTATTCAAGAACATCGCCTTATCTGCTTCTTCCACGTGACTTGTATGAATAAATTGCATTTTGAGTTGCCATCCCTTATGCTCTAAATGTGTGTTAGTTTCATTAATCTTTGCTTCAATTGAAGTCACTCGAGCTTTGATCTTTACAATCTTTTCTGCAATTTCTTGAATACTAACGGCAAGAAATCCATTGAATAAATCTTTAGCACTGTCACTAATAAACTTATTCTTGTCAGAATCCTCTTTCTTCTTGATCTCATTCTCCCAAGAAGACATGATGCACTCAAAACACTCTTCTTAAGACTTAGGAATAAAAAAAGGACTTGGGGCAAGTGTTTCTCTTAATCGAGGGCCTTTTTATAGACTTTAGAAGTGCATAAACCGCCCTTAAACGTTTTAAAACTGCAAAATAACTTCCAAAACTACTTCCCCAAGATCTAGGCTTCTAGAACCTCATTTAGCACATGCTTTATAACTCCAACGCCTAAGCGCCAACTAGGCGGCGCTTAGCCGCCAGTGCTCAATTTAGCACAGGTCTGCTAAATGTCCAAAATTTCATTTCGACTCCTCTAAGTCATAAAATAAGGTCAAATAAACACTACTATAACATAAAAACTCCAAAATACTACCACCAAAAAATAAAAACAAACCAAACAAAGCACATAAAGCAAACATAAAAAAAAACACACCGATAATTATGGGTTGCCTCCCGCAAAGAACTTGGTTTAACGTCTTCAGCCTGACATACCAAACTCATTCTGAGTGACCCAACATCAGATTCTCATCAAATTTAAGTTGATCGACTGAGAAATAAAGTTTAAGTCTATGATCGTTAACTTTGAATATTTTTCCAGTCTTAGGATCTTGAATATCCACAGCTCCATAGGAATAAACTTTTATCACAATAAATGGACCCATTCGCCTGGACTTATGTTTTCCATAAAAAATTCTCAATCTGGCATTATACAGCAAAACATTCTGTCTCGGCACAACATTTTTAGCAAGAATCTTCCAATCATGCCATAACGTCATCTTTTCCTTATAAATATTAGCATTTTCATAAGATTCATTCCTTATCACTTCAAGCTCATTTAATTTTAATAATCTCTTCTCAGCAGCATCTTTCAAATTATAATTGGACTTTTTAATAGCCCAATATGCTTTATGCTCAAGTTCAATAGGCAAATGGCAAGCTTTTCCAAAAATCAGCCTGTATGGGGACATTCCTATAGGGGTTCTATAGGCAGTCCTATAGGCCCACAAAGCATAATCCAGTTTGATTGACCAATCCTTTCTGTTTGGATTAATATTCTTTTCCAATAGTTTATTAATTTCACGATTGGATAATTCAACCAAACCACTTGTTTGAGGAAGATAAGTAGTAGCAATGCGATGATTTATATGATATTTCTTTTCTAACTTCCCAATAATCACATTTTTTAAAATGACATCCCCCATTAGTTATGATTACTCTTGGTATTCCAAATCTGCAAAATATATTATTTCTTAAAAACTTTGCAACACTTTGAGCATCACATCGAGGTAAAGCAATAGCTTCAATCCATTTGGAAACATAGTATACTGCTATCTAAATATAAACATTTCTGAAAGATGGTGTAAATGGACCTGTGAAATCTAATCCCCAAACATCAAATATTTCAACTTCCAACATATAATTTAGGGGCATCTCATTTCTTCTAGAAATATTGCCTACACACTTAAATCTATCACAATTTTTAATATAAGCATTCACATCCTTAAAAATTGTAGGCCAATAAAATCCAGATTGTCTGATTTTATATGCAGTTCTTTCAACTCCAAAATGTCCCCCATAATCAGAATCACGAAATTTTTTAATAATTTCATAAGTCTCTTACAAAGGTAAACATCTTCGAATTATAAGATCCTTTCCTTATTTATATAAAAATTGGTCATCCAAAAAATAGGTCTTAGAATCAGACAGAAATTTCTTCTTTGTGTGGTATGTCAAACCATAGGGTATAATATTATTGAAAATAAAGTTTACTATGTCGGCATACCACGAAACACGCCACTCATTAACAGTGAATAAATTTTCATCAGGAAAATGCTCATTAAATTCTTCAGCATCACAGAGTGATTTTTCATTTTCAAACCTGGACAAATGATTAGCAATTTGATTATCAGAATTCCTCCTATCTACTATCTCAAAATAAAATTGTTGCAAAAGAAGAATCCATCTAATAAATCTCGGCTTCGCATCCTTCTTCTTCATTAACTATTTGATAGCAGAATGATAAGTATGCACCACACATTTAGTTCCAATTAAATATGATCGAAATTTATCAAAGGCAAATACTATAGCTAATAACTCTTTCTCAGTAGTGGTATAATGAATGTGAGCATCATTAAGAGTTTACTAGCATAATAAATAACTTTAAAAATTTTATCATATTTCTGGCACAAAACAACACCAATAGCATCACACATAAATTCAAAAGGTTTTTCCTAATTTGGTGAAATTATAACAGGTGTAGTGATTAATTTTTCTTTTAATGTTTCAAAAGCTTTTAGGCAATCATCATCAAAAACAAAAATTGCATCCTTTTCCAATAACCAGCATAAAGGTTTTGTAATCTTTGAAATGTCTTTGATGTAACGCATGTAGAATCCAGCATGTCCCAGAAAACTTCTAATTCCCCTTACATTGGTAGGTCAAGGTAAATTAGAGATAACTTGAATTTTTACATGATCTATCTCTAAACCTCTTTCTGAAATCCGATGTCCCAATACAATCCCTCCTGCTACCATAAATTGGGATTTTTCCCAGTTAAGGACTAAATTAGTTTCTTCACAGCATTTTAGAACTTTAGACAAATGTTCTAAACATGATTCAAATGATATTCCAAACACTGAAAATTCATCCCTAAAAACTTCAATCCCTTTTTCAAATAAATCACAGAAAATAACCATCTTACATCTCTGGTATGTAGCAGGGGCATTACATAAACAAAAGGGCATTCTTCTAAAGGCAAACATACCATAAGGATTGGTAAATATAGTTTTCTCTTGATCCTCAGGAGAAATTTGAATTTGGTGTTAACCAGTATATCCATCTAGAAAACAAAAGTATTTATGCCCAGCTAGTCTATCCAGCATCTGATCCAGAAATGGGAGTGGAAAAGGATCTTTCCTTGTGGAAAGATTTAATTTTCTATAATCAATGCATATTCACCACCCTATAACTTATTTTATTGGAATCATTTCATTCTTTCATTAACAGTCACTGTTACTCCTCCTTTCATAGGAACATAGTGAATAGGACTAACCCATGCACTATCCGAAATAGGTGTCAGCATATTTTTAGGTTGTGTGTTATTTTAAAGGGGGGGTCGCCTAACAGAAGCTGTCGGCAAATTCTTAATTTAATTAAAATAAATAATTTGAAAAGTAGTATTTGATTTTGAAAATAATTTTAAATTTGAAGGTTTTAAGATATGAGATTGAACCGATCTCACATCCCAAATAGTTTATATAAACGAGCACCGCACCACAAACCGTGTATCTATCCCTAAAAATAGACACACTGCTTGACGGTGGGGGTCGATTAAATAAACTAGAAGATTTGTGACACCCGTTTGGTCTGCGAACCAATTTTATAAGCCGACAAAATTCCCCTGTTTAATATGAAAACATTAAACAGGGTTTATATTACCTGGATTCTTCAAAATTCCCTATAAGGGCAAGCCCCTATAGTTAATTACATCTTAAGTGACGGGAATCACCTAAGAAAACTCTCGATAATAATCAATAATTCTGCTCTCAAGGATTTCAAAGTTTAAGTTTTCAAGGGATTGAATTTTGGAATTTCAATAGGGAATGGATCAAGTTTGGAACATTTTGTTTTGTGAATCCAAAGGAAGAAAAGTAGGAGAAATCACAGATTCTAAGTGAACTTCGGTAATTTCCCGACTATCCTATTGTTTGGCTTAGATTTAGGAAAATCCTAATGTTTATTTAAATGTTTTGATTTTGTCAATTTTAATTAATTAGGACTTATATTTATATGATAGAATCATACAAATAGCCTCGAAGATGTGAGGGTTTATGTCATACCAGACGACTACCTCGGAATCCTAAGTCCGGTTAGGGCTTAATTTGCAAGACAAATGCCTAACAAAAGGTTGAGGATTTATGTTGCACTAGGCAAACAACCTCGAAATCCTATGGCTTGGTTATTTAATTCTAGGAAAGTTTCTGTGAAGTAGGTTCAAGTTTTGCTGATGACGATGGCCGTGCTGCCCACCATGCTCCGAGCTCCTTGTTGTTACAGAGGTTTAGTTTTAGAAATCATAAATCAGGAGATGAGAAAAGTGTTTTGGTTTAGAGAAGTCTTAATTTTCCAAGTGTTTTTTTTTTTATGTTTTGATTAAAACAAATCTTAAAGTTGATTATAACGACACCGGTTAAGATCCCACGGTTCCATCCTTCCGGCATCATTATTTTTATCGGATTCACTTAGTCCAGATGAATTTGCTAAACTCAACTGAATGAGTTCCACACTTTTATTTAGACCGTGGGAAATCCCTTTAGCAACACGTAGGTTACATCATCCGAGGTATTCCCGATCATCCAACAGGACGTTTTAATTTAGTTGCAATTGTAGTTTTGTGTTCTGTTTGTGATTAAATTTTGAGTTGTTTTATATTTTGAAATGTTGTGGCGGTGAATTTTATCTTGCAATGACTTTTAACTTAATTTGGTTTCAGTTTTAGGGGCTATCCTAAAGGTGTGAGTTTTCATGCAACAGTTGTTTATCATGCAAGAAAAGTAAGTGCAATGCAGTTAAGTAAATTGCAATAATGTAAATTGCAAGAAAGTAGATTGCAATAAAATAAAAGCGTACCTGGAGGGTCTTCCAGTCATCCAAAGCCGCACTTAAAACACAATTAGAATATTTAAGCAAGTTCCTAGGTAAAGCTAAGGGAAGGGTTATGGTTTTCTACCAAATTCCTAATCCTATAGCTAGTCATTCCCTATGACGTCTAGGTTCTTTGTGTTTTGGTTTGAGGACGATTTTCTTCATCAAAGAACGATTAAGTCCAATTGTTCTTATAAATGTCCTATCATATTGAGGAAGTGCTTAAGAGGAATCTTAAACATCTTTTCAATATTTCTAGGATTGTTTTAAGTCCAAATGAATTTAATTATACAAATGAATTAATCGTCCAAGAATTCAAGTTTTGTTAACTTGCTCAGTGAACTAGGACATTTGAATATCCTATAAGTGAAGTAACATTTCATTTAATGTTCTGTTTAGGATTTATAATAACCAAAGCTTTCGAGGGTAAATTGGTATTCAAATGATTTGATTTAAGTTAATGGGTTTAAATTTGGAATAGTGTTCAAGTTATTTTAGATTTATTTTGAATTCTTTATGTCTTTAGTGATGTTATATTTAATTTAATTTAATTTAATTTTATTTAATTCAATATAGTTCAATTTAATTTGATTTGATGTTTAATTAATTTGATTTGATTTAATTTTAATTTAATTTGATTTAATTTAATTTAATTTAATTTAATTATTTAATTTAATTTAATTTGATTTAATTTGATTTAATTTAATTTAGTTTAATTTAATTTAATTATTTAATTTAATTTAATTTATTTAATTTAATTTAATTTTAATTTAATTTAATTTAATTTAATTTAATTTAATTTAATTTAATTTAATTTATTTAATTTATTTAATTTAATTTATTTAATTTAATTTAATTTAATTCAATTATTTAATTTAATTTAATTTATTTAATTTAATTTAATTTTAATTTAATTTAATTTAATTTAATTGATTTAATTTAATTTTTAATTTTAATTGAAATTTTTAAAAGGATTTAATAATTAAGTCTTTTAATATTTTAAATTTGAGTTATCATTTTAATTAAGAATTGAATATTAATGAGATAATTAATTTAGGGATTTTTTTAAATTAAAGAATAAATCTCTTCCTAATAATATCCCTATTTTAATAATTCCAATTTTATTATTCTTCCAAATTTAATCCATTATTCAATTAAAGTTTAATCATTTTAAAATTGCTTAATGGGTTTCTACCCTTTAATTATTTAAATTTCAATCATCCAAATCAGATTAGGATCAAATATTTTACTTGTTAATTTTTTATTAAACCTAAAGTTTTAATTAAGGGTTAAAATTTTAATTACCATTTTACCCTTTAAGCTTAATGATTTCATAACTCACTAAATTGAACTCAAATGAACTTGAAATTTTTATGTGACTTCACTCATATGTCAATAAAGACATGAGAGGAGAAAATGTGATTTTTCTGTATTTAATTTATTTATATAATTATTTTTGGTGAAAAATAGAGATTTCCAAGGAAAATTTAATAACATGACCAAGGGAAAGTTTCTGTCCTTAAGAAAATTAGGGGACATTTCTAATGACCAGAGAACCACTTGGACCAATTTTGGTGATTTTTTTAATTATATTATTTTTATTATAATTATTTTAAGTTTTGGAGTGTTAATTAATTTAAAAATAAAATAAATGTTCAAAAATGAATTTTATATTTTTCAAAAATCTCTCTGATATCAAGGAAACCAGAGAAGCAAATTTTGCAATTTTCTGATTTTTCTATAATTTGTTATAATTATTTTAGTGAAAAAGCTAGAAAACATATTTTTTAATTTTAAAATTACCTTAAAGCTTTAAAATTTAATATCTCACTAAATAGACCTAAGAAAAATGTGGGATTTGTTCCTATGTGATTAAAATTCAAAATGTGACATTTTGGTGAATTTTATTATTTTTGTGATTTTTATTATTTTTTAATTATTAAAAATATTAAAATATGATTAAAAATCAACTTTTTTAGAAAATTAAAATTTTAATTTTCCTAAATTCCCCTAATATCAGAGAGGCTCCAAAACCAATTTAGTGAATTTTTGAAAGGTATTTTAAAAGTTATGAATTTTTAAAGTTTAAAATGGCTAAGTGGCTTAATCAACCCAATTAGTGGGGCTAACCAAGTCCAATTGACCTCAAACTTTTATGGTGGATTCCTCTGATCCTAAAGGTCAGTGGAGAATTGATTTCAAGTCAATTTGATGCCTGGTTGACTCTAATTAAATAAAGACCTATTTTGGGTGTTTAAACCAATTAGGGTTGTTTTAAATGAACTAAGTCAAAACCTATTTTTCCTAGGGTTCTCTGGTCATAAGGAACATCACCAAATTTTCCTAGAATTTATTTCAAAACATGCTATTTATTGGAATTAAAATACTCAAAACAGAATCCGAATTTGAAAAATCAATAACTTTTCATAGGGATGGCCTCGACTTTGGAAAATTCAGGGAATGTTCCCAAATTCGGAGGCTTCAAAAGCCCTATGGTCTCATGCCATGGTGAATTATATGCATGCATGGAGAATTAAAATAATGCAGAGAGTAAATAAATTATAAAAAATAAAATACTTGATGAAATTAAATGATTTCTTTTCCACATTATTCTCCTTTGTTCACTAAGCAAGAGGGTATTTTTATTTTATTTTTCTGATTTTCCTACAGAGAGATATGAATTTTTGAAGTTTAGGGAATTAAATAAATCAAAAAATACCCTAATTTTCTATTTATCCACGCGGCGCTGCGTCAACCTCGGCAGCTCCGACCGCACACGCGTCGCGCTCCCATTCGACGCCGCCACCCGAGTCGGCGGCCGGGCCCCGCGGTTCTTGTACCGTCTCCTGGTCCGACGCCATCTGAGCCGTTCATCCGCGCGTGTATTGAATGGACGACATCCGTTCATCGTCCCCGAGCGTCCTCACCCGAGAGCCGTCCACACTAAATCCCTAAGATCTCACTCGATACTTAATGGATTTTTATGTTCTTATGCTCTATGGATTCGTCTTGAAGAGACGAACACATCTATACGGTTAACATGCATTGAAAATAAGGCATTTGAAATGGAGAATCTCCAGAAGCTCGGGATGAAGAATTAGCTCATACCTTTGCTCAGAGAAGTGTGGCTTCAATCTGAGAGTTGTTGCACCTTCGATTGGATCCTAGCAAGCTCCAGATGAAGTCTCTTGGTCTGGTGAATTGTCTGGATGTGATTTCGACCAAGCCCGATCACAAAGCTTGGGGGCTGGAGCAACTGGGTGGCCTGGAGATGGGGCTTTTGTCGGTGGACACCTTCCCTTGGTCCGGTGAAGGTGTAGAACCAATCAATTTGGGAATTGGCTCACTGTGGAGAAGTGTCCTGGTTTTGGGTGGAATTTCAACTCTGAAATTGAGCTCACAGAGGAGAAATGGCAGGGGGATCTCACTGGGAATCAAGTACTCTGTGTATGGGGAGGAGTCTGGAACAATTTTGGCAGAGTTTTGGCAAGGTTTGTGCTTAGCTCCTTTTCATGGCCGAGAGGGGTGGAGTTTAAATAGGAGAGGGTGGAGGGCCTCCCAGGGGGAGTTGAGGCGTGGGATCAGCTGCTCTGGTGAGGAGAAGAACAGCCATGGTGACCACTAGGCATGGGGCAACTCAGCAAGTGAGAATTTCAATGTTGGCTCACATGTGAGCTCTCGGCCATGGTGTTTTCCGGCGGCCTGGTGGCCGGCCGGCGAGCATGGGTCACCATCTTGACCGGGGAGGTCAGGGCTTGGCAATGGTGAAGTCAATTGGGTTTGGACATGTGTAAAGTGTTTGAATTAAAATGGAATGGGGAGGGGGTCATTTTGGCTTGAAATTGGTCAAGCCATTGGTTTGGGTTGGGTTCACCTCCCCATGGCTGGTCTTGGGTTGAGAAGATCAGTTAGGCTAGCTGGTCAAGAGGTGGTGATGTCCTTATCCAAGAATATTTGGATTAAATCTTGGTTAAGGGGAGACATGCTTAAGGCTAATGACTTTTAGGAGATGGTTAAAGGACCTCCTCCTTTTGCCATTAATGGCATGGTCACATGCCAAACTTTCATGGCTTCATATGGCTTGTGAATGTCTCATCCTTGGCTCCATTTGGCTTGGGAGAAGCTTGGGTCAATTTCATGAAAATGGGATTTAAGAATTTTTGGTAATTTGATGGAAATTTGTATGAAACTTGATTTGGAATAATTTGATGGTGAATTTAGGACTTAGGGACAATTTTGATTAAATGGATGATGAAAGGAAGTGTCATGTGGGCTTTGGATGAATTTGGGCTTTTGAATTTAAAGGGAGTGGGCTTTTAGGAAAGTTTAAGGGAAATGGGCTTTTGATTTTAGGATGGGCATTTGGATAAAAAATTTTGTGAAGAACTTTGTCAAATAAATGTCATAATTGGTTTAGGGATGTTCTATGAAGGGCTTGGAATCAATTTGATGTGATTTGGAGTTGAATTGGTTTGAATTTGGATTTATTTGGTAAGTGGGCCTATGTAGGTCTAAGTGGGCCAAGTTGGGCTAATGTTGGGCTAGGGTTGAAATTGATATAAAATCAATGTTTAGAAATGTTTATGGGGGTGTTTCAAAGAGGTTTTGGCTTTGGTTGGGCTTTGATTTTGGGATTTGGGCTCATTTGGGTTAGGTTTGGGTTTAGGTCAAAATTGGGCCTTTTGGTTTTGGGTTGAATTTGAGTGGGGTTTGGGTCTAAATTTTGGGCAAATCATGTTAGTGTTTTGTTTGTGGGAATGTTAAGGAAGATTTAGAAAAGATTTGGGGTTAATTGGAATTGAGTTGGGTGAGTTTGGGTTAGGTTTGGGTCATGGGTCCAAATTGGGCTTTAAGGCCAAAAGTGAGATTGGATTCAAATGTCAATCAAATTGGGCTTGGATTTGGTCTAGATTGGTGTTGGGAATGTTGAATTGAAGTTTAGAATTGAATTGGACCAAAATTGGGGTCGATTGGGTAGGTTTGGTTTGACATTGGGTTCACTTAGGGTTAAAATGGGTCAAATTGGGGGTTTTGACAAAAGTTGGGTAAATTGACAAAATTGACCCATGGTGTAGTAGGACAAAATGAAATTGGGAATATTTGGGATTTTCTGGAATTTTCTGGGAATTTTCGGAATTTTTGGATTTTTAGGCCAAGAGGGGTATTTTGGGTATTTGGAGGGTATTGGGAGGTTTTCTTGGAATTTTTGATATTTTTTGGTATGGATGATCAGTTTAAGTGATGTGGAAATGTTTGGGAATGATTTTGGAGAATTTTGGGTGATTTGGAAATTTTGGAGAATTTTGGGTAATTTTAAGGGTTTTGGATAGGTTTAGTAGGTGTAGGGTCCCGGAGGTCAAAAATTGAAAATTTGGGAAATTGAATATTGGGTGAATTTGGGTGGAAAGAAGTCATTTTGGTTGAGCCATGAAGCCATATCAAGCCCACATGAGCCATGAAGGGACTCACTTGAGGCATTCACTATGTTGTTCCTAACCCTCTTGGCCCAAGGGCTTAGGGGTTAAGGACCATCCATGTGGATCACCTACATGAGTCGGGAGGTCAAGTTAGGTATGGGTGTGGTTTTATGAAGTATGTGGAAGTGTAGTGTGTAGGTGTAGTGTATAAGTGTGGTGTGTGTAAGTCGGCCCCTTCACTCGGACCAGGGCCACCTGTGGCGAGTCCTAAGGCCAAAGAGTCCTATAGGAACTCATCCTTTAAACTTCCACATTTGATTTCAACCCTCTAGGTGATTAGGGGTCTACAGTCAAGTTTGTGGAGTTTGCGGGGAGTTAAGAAGTGGTTTGAATTTCTAAAAGGTGGGTCCCAATTCTAGTCCTCTAAGATAGTCAAAGGAAAAGCCTAAGGCTAGATCCTAAGCACTAAAAAGAAGAAGAGAAGACCTCATCAAAAATGAGGTCAACAATAGGGTAGATAATTCCAGCATCCAATCACTTCAAAAATTCTTTCATAACAACATCTTTCATGATAGGATTTAATCTCCTTTAGGGATCAACCCGAGGTTTGCAATTATCTTCCATCAGAATTTTGTGCATACAAATTAAAGGATGATTCCATTAATATCAACAATTATCCATCCAAAGGCTTTCTTGTACTCCTTCAAAATTTCAAGCAAACTCCCTTATTCTTTTTCAGTCAATTGAGATGAAATTATAACAGGTAAGGTTGAGTACTCATCGAGAAAAACATACTTGAAACGATCACGAAGAATTTTTTACTCAAGTTCAGGAGGTTTTTCAATTGATGGACCATAAGATTCATCATTTTTAGTCATATCCAACAATTCAAAATTTTCATGAACATAATTTAATTCTTCCTTATTAAAATCTTCAGAATGATGTAACTCCTCTTATTGCTTATGTTCCAATTCTTCTCTTTCAGGTTTTTCTTCATAAGTTGACTGGAAATGACATTCACTCAAATATCTAATAACATTCATCTTATAGCATTCATCATCTTTACCTCTTGTAGGATATTTCAATCTATTTTGAAATATTGAATATAACAGTTTGATCATTAACCCTCATCGTTAGTTCCCCTTTTGCACATCTATCATTGCTCTGCTCGTGGCTAGGAAATGTCTTCCCAAAATGATGGGTATCTCTTTATCTTCCTCCATATCAAACATAATGAAATCAACAGGAAAGATAAGTTGATCCACTTTAACCAAAACATCTTCTATAACTTTTTTTGGATATGTGATCGAATGATCTGCTAATTGCAGAGTTACAGTAGTTGTGGTTATTTCTCCTAATCACGATCTTTTGAATATTGATAGAGGCATAAGGTTAATGCTTGCACCCAAATCACATAAAGCTTTTCCATACAATCTGTCTCCGATTGCACATGGAATTGTGAAACTACCAGGTTCATTAAGCTTTTCAGGAAGCTTCTTCTCAATTATTGCACTGCACTCCTCACTAAGTGCAACTGTCTCATTATCTTCAAACTTCCTCTTTCTGCTGAGGATATCCTTCATAAATTTCACATAGCTCAGCATTTGTTCTAAGACTTCATCAAAGAATATTAATGGTAATCTTTTTAAATATATCCAAGAATTTTGAAAATTTCTAATCCAACTTTTGTTGACGAAGCCTCTGAGAAAATGGAGGTGGTGGCTTTTCTAAATAAACTTAGGTGGAGAAATTGGTCTTTCCAAAACTTTCGGAGCGTCCTCTTTTGGTCCTTCAATCTCTTCTTTCTCTACTTCATTTTATTTTTGAACTCTACCTTCAAACTCTCTTCCACTTCTCAGTTGAATTGATTTTACATGTTCTTTATTCTTATCTCTTGGATTTAGTTCAGTATTACTTAGAAGAATTCCTTGGGATCAATTATTTAATGAATTTGTAATTTGCCCTAATTGATTTTCAATATTTCTGATGGTTGCCCCTTGAATTTTCATTTGATTTCCCATATGTGACACTACTTCTTCAACACACAACTTCTTCTCCTTTAATTGTAAAGCATTGTTAAAACCTAGAGGATAGGTTAGTCTATAATTATTATTTCCTTGGTTATTCCAGTTCCTCAATGGGTTTACTTAGTGGTTCCCCCATTGTTGATTAATACCACCCTGATTATTGGTATTCCAGTTAATGTTTGGATGGTTCTTCCAACCTGGGTTATAATAATTGGAATATAGGTTATGAGGCTTGCTTATAGCATTCAAAGTTTTTGGTGAAGAATAAGAATAAACTATTTGGCCTAATGAATTTTCTTCAATCATGGAATTTGGCTGAGAAAAACTCATCCCGAATTGGTTTATCTTCCTTGAAATTGCAACAAATTGATTTGCTAACATTGCAAAAGCATCATTTTCATGAACACGGGCTACCTTTTTAGGATTTAACCTTTCAGAAGGCCATTGAAAATTATTACTAGCTATTTCTTCAATTAAAGGATAAGCATCAGAAAACTGTTTAGATATTAATGATTCACAAGCAGCAGAATCGATAATTGATCTAAGAGATCTAACTAATCCATTGTAAAAGATTTGAATTATTAACCAATCTGGTATCGAATGATGTGGGCATTTCCTGAGGAGAGCTTTAAATCTTTCCCATGCTTCATATATTGTTTCACCATCAAACTGACAAAAAGATGTTATATCAGTTCTCAACTCTGAAGTCTTCGATGGTGGAAAATATTTAGCAAGGAATTTTTGTGCTAAATCACCCCAAGTTCTAATAGATCCAGGTGCTAACAAATTTAACCATATCTTAGCTTTATCCCTTAGTGAGATAGGAAAAATTCTGAGTCTAATAGCATCATCTGAAACACCATCATATTTAACACTAACACACAACTTTAGAAAATTAGCAAGATGCAAATTAGGATCTTCAGTTGTTGCTCCCCCAAAATGATTATTAGACACCATTTGGATTATAGCAGGTTTAAGCTCAAAGGAATTAATAGCTACAGTAGGGTGTTGAATACTACCATGAAATTCATCCACTGTAGGGTTAGCATAATCTCTTAAAGGTCTGAATTCTCGATGTATACCAACAATTTGATTTTGATGATTTGCCATTTCTTGAATATTTTTATCTTTTTTTATATTTTTAACTTTTTTGACTTTTCTGATAGTTCTTCGAATTCAAAATCGTAAGGCACAAGCCCCTCAGAACTTGAACTACGCATACAACAATAAAATAAAATAAACACAACACACTAACAAAAACAAACAAAAGTAAAAAATTTAAATTTTTCTTAATTTTCTTTAAAAAAACAGTTTTAATTAATTTCCCCAGCAACGACGCCAAAAACTTGATCACGACAAATATATGTGCTTACAATTTAGATATGAAAATTATGATTTTATAATATGGGATACTACGCAAGTATACGTATCGTTTATCAAGTAATATAGGACTTTCTGATTAAGCCCCAAGATATCGAAACTACAAGGAAATGTAAAAACTTTTAAAAAAAATTAGAAAATTATATTTTTATTTTTTAAATGACTTTTGAAAGTATGTTTTGATTTGTAAAGTTTGAAAGTTATTTTTGGTATTTTTGATAAAAAGCTAAGCAGGAAATGAAAATTATCAGAATTTTAAAACACGATATAAAACACTAGGAAATAAAATATATTGTTCTTTCTCTTGTAAAGTAGTAACAATTATGAAAGTGTTATTGTGGAAGTATTTAAATGTGTTGTGAGAAATAGGAGAAAATTTATTCTTTACCCTTACTTGGTTCTATAAAGTACATTGGTTAATTTGAAATTTTAAAATTTTGAAAATGGTTAAGTAGGGAAGATACTACCTCTCACTCTAGAGTTCCCTCTATTCCCTCCACCTGGGGCTAACTTCTCATAACAAAATTTAAAATATCAAACCAAATTAGGGGGCTTTAGCCTGTAACTCTAAAGTCCTATAATTTTACTCCCCATTCAAAAACATACCTCCTAATATATTTGCATTCAATTATATGGACTACAATTCTCACCCATATAATTGCATGTGATTTTTACCAATTGTTGTTTGAGACAATACTGCATTGGATCTTACATAATCTCACAACAAATTTTAACATCTTAACTGGCCAAATTAAGAAGTAAAATAAGTTCACAAAATTAAATCTTCAAAACTTATTCAAACTTTAAACACTTATACATTCCACAACAATCCTACATAATTTAATTTCTTCTTCATTTAAGAAAGAAAAAGATAAAGAAAACAACACAGAACTCATGGAGAAAACAAAAGTACACATTGATTTGAAAATAGAAATTATAATGAAAACACACTAAGTTTTAATTAAAAACTATATATAAAAACAGAAGTAAACATTTATCTAAAAAACCACTCCACAAGACTCCGGAAGTTCCTTTGAAACTTGACTTTCCACTAAAACACTCCTCAAAGTGGGTCTCCCAACTCTGATGACTCAGAAATAGACTTTAGACTTCAATAAAAACTAAATAAAAGGAAGGAATAGATTTGGTGAGAAGAAGGCTTCACTCCAACCCCTTTCTCCTTTCTTACTCTCTACTCCTACTCCTACTGATTTCTCTCCCTCACACACTCTCTCAACTCTATAATAACTCTAAAAAGACTCTTTAAAGACTCTCCTTCTTAAAAGACTCCTTCAAAAAAGGCTCATGCAAATTACATGACATAATTTTAATAATAATCCTAAAGGTGCCTTGGTATCTCTTCAAATTGTGTCCTAATTCAATGTATGCACCAAACCTTGCATCCCTTGGATCATTTCTGCCGCCAAAAGGATGTTAAGGAGTTTACCATCAAAAGTTGCCTCAAACCCCACTTGGAAATGGCACCAAATTTGATTGAATTTAAATTTTAGAACTGTGGCCCCTATGCGCCGACCAGGCGGTGCTTAGCCGCCAGTATCTAATTTTTCATTTTTTATATTTTTTGCTCCAAATTTGATCCAACTTTGCTCCTTTCATCATAATCACTCATTTTCATCATACATGCAAGAAAAACTCAAAATACCATCCATTAAAGTGCAATATCATCAAAAAATAGGTATAAAAATGTGCATAAAAACACTATAAATTTTATGTGTATCAAATAGAAGGCTAGAAATCTTAGACTTGATGACTAGATAGCCTTACATCTGCAGAATTTACTTGAATTATTTGAAGATCTTTCTGAAAATTTTACTACTGTATTTATCTAAGTCAAAATTATGGTATTCTAGAAATGAAGTTCATTGCAGTGGATCATTATTTTATGTAGTAACTAAATTACTTGAGGACAAGTAATAGTTAAGTTGTGGTGATCTTGATCCATTGAAAATTTGATAGCATTTAAGTGTCTATTTCATGCCTATTTTTTATGATATTGCACTTTAAAGAAGCTTATTATTATGATTTCATGCAAGTACAATGATTTCAGGCCTTTGGAGCTAAAGAAAAAAAAAGACCAAATTTGGAGCAAAAGGAGGCAAAAATACTTTTTGACCTGAATCGACGGATGGCGCAGCTACCAGCACCAAACCGCGCCCATTTACAGAGAGTTTGGGCTATTTTGCAGAAAAAAGCACCGTACAACGCCCTATCCTGTGTCGGACCGCGCTCTATCCTGATTTAATTCCAAATTTGATGTAATTGGTCCAATTTTGGAGGGGTGCTCAAGGAAACTCTTGGGAAATAATTACATAAGAATTTAAACTATTTTGGAGCAAAAAATTGATAGGGGAGAGAGTCTTTTGAGTGCGTGAGTGAAGAGAGTGAGTGTTCTAGTGTAAAGAGTCCATTAGAGAGAATCTCGGGTTTGTGTGTGTTCTCTTATAAGGAGTGTAGGAGGAGAGGAAAAGTGAGAGATTCTTCTTCCTTACTTATCTAAAGAAACAATTGTGTGCTGTTGTGAAGAAAGAAGATGAGTCAAAGGAATTCCCGGAGATTCGCTTGGGGTAGAGTTTGAGATAAGTTGTATTTTCTTTACTTTGTTTGTATGACGTTGCTTTTATTTATAAAATCCATATTTTTTCATCTTTTCCTCACGAATCTTGAGTAGATTTCTTTGTATTCCTCCTTTTCATGTGATGTGTTGATGTTGTGACATGGAAATGACGTGTCGATTTATTATGGAGAATTTCTTATGACCTTTTCACTTCCTACTTCATTTACATTTTAATTTGGCCAATTAATTTGTTCAAACTTGTTGTAAAACATATGTATCAAAAGGATTATGAGTTCCACAACAAAAGTGGAGATCACAGTCAATGTCCATGAATGTGTGACGTAGTTCATGGGGGTTAGTTGCAAATAAATATGGAAATATATTTTTATGAGCGTAGAATTGGAGATTTTAGAGTGACAGACTAAAATCCCCATTTTTGTCCTAGGGTTCGAGAGTTAGCCTTCAGGCGAAGATAAGTGGGAGCTCTGTAGTGAAAATTGATATCTGCACAGCCTAACCACGAATTTGGAGACTAAAATTAGGATTAGCCAATGTTTTTTATATCACTTGGAAGAGGGTAAAGAAATGCTCCTATTTGGAACAATACTATTGCATCACTGATCTATGTCACAAAATCATCACATTATGTTTGGAGAGGTGGAGGATTCTTTCTTACATTTGAAATTTTGTCATAAATTTAGTCTTGTGTTTGTTAACTGTGTTAGGAAGTTAGAACACACTTTGGTAGAATTAGTAACTGCAATTGTTTAATCATCTTTTTATTATTAGTAATTCCCGCAATTTTGCTGTGATTCGTGTAGTGATTTCTGTGCTCCATTATAGAATTAAATACCTTCTCATAGGATCAATAACCAGGACTCCATTAGAGCCCTATATTACTTGAGCAATACGTATACTTAAGTTTAATTGTGTGACTCAATAGAAAATTAAATTAGTATATATATAAATCTGAATTCATAAATTTTGGCAATTTAAAAAAGTTACAACAGCTAATCCTTAGTTTAGTTATCTAATCCGTGGTTAGCCTGGGAGGATACTGACTGTCACTACGGAGCTCCCACTTCCTTTCACCAGAAGGCTAACTCTAGCTTTGGTTTCTAAACCCTAGGACCAAATTGGGGATTTCTGTCTCTCACTCTAAAATCTCTAATTCTACGCCCATCAAAATATATTTCCTTACTTATTTGCACCTAACCCCCATGAACTATATCACTCATTCATGGACATTGAATGTGACCTTCACTTTTGTTGTGGAACTCATAATCCATTTGGAACATATGTTTCACAACAAGTTTTAACAATTCAATTGGCCAGATCAAAAAGTAAGTGATATACAAAGAGAAAAGGTCATCACAAATTCACCAAAATAAATCGGCACATCATTTCCATATCACAACATCAACACATCACATGTAAAGGAGGAAGACAAAGAAATCTACAAAAGACTGATGAGGAAAAGACGACAAAAGATGGATTTTATATATAAAAGCAATGTCGTACAAACAGAGTAAAGAAAATACAACTTATCTCAAACTCTTCCCCAAGCAAATCTTAAGAATTCCTTTGACTCCTCTTCTTTCTTCATGACGACACACAATTCTCTCTTTAGATAAGTAAAGAATAAGAAATCTCTCACTTTTCCTCTCCTCTTACACTTCTTAGAAGAGAACACATAGAAACCCTAGATTCTCTCTAATGGACTCTTTACACTAGAACACTCACTCTCTTCACTCACACACTCATAAGACTCTCTCCCCCTCAATTTTTGGCTCTAAAACAATTTAAATTTGTATGTAACTGATTTCCCAAGTGTTTTCTCGAGCACCCCTCCAAAATCTAGTCAAATACATTGAATCTTGATTTAAATCAAGATAGGGTGGGTAGGATGCAAGATAAGCCATCATTCGGTACTATTTTCTCGAAAATAGCCCAAACTCTCTTTAAACAGGCGTGGTCCGGCGCTGGTAGCTGCGTCGTCCGGTGTTTGACCAACTGAAAATATGTTAAGATTTTCATGCCAATTTTATATCAATTTTGATGATATTGCACTTTAAAGAAAGGTGTTTTTGATGTTTCGTTACAGGTATGTTGATTTATGGACATTTGAGCAAAAATATGCAGAAAGGAGCGAATTTGGAGCAAAAATGTCCAAAATATGAAGATATTACTTTGGGCACTGACGGCGAGATTGACGACGCCAGCGGCAGATTTCTCCCTAGAGTTCAGAAATATATTACAAAGAAGGTCACCGACGATGAGCTCGACACCGCCGATAGTAAGCCTTAACAGATATGATCCTAAACATAGTATTCTAGAAGCCCACCGACGACGAGATCGAGGCCGCCGACGGTGAGTATGTCGGTTCTCTCACAAGGTGCATCGAATGTGGAAAATTTTTGAAGAGATGCTTTGGAAACTCTTGGAAACTCTTCTACAACTTTAAAAGAAACAATTAGAGGCCAAAAAAGTGTGTCTACTGTGTCTATTAGTTTTGGTGGTGTCATTAGAGTTATAGAGAGTTAGTTTAATTAGTGTTAATTGTGAGGAATTCTTTGAGAGATTGTAAGAGTGGAAAGAAAGTGAGAGATTTTTCCTCCTTGCTGCTTCGAAGGAGAATTTTGTGTGCCATAAAGAAAGGAAGAGATTCAGAGGAACTTCAAGGATTTTGCTTGGGGAGGAATTCGAGATAAGTTGTATTTACTTATTATAGTTTGTATAACATTGCTTTTATATATGAAATCCAAGTTTTTTCGTATCTTCTCCATGAGATCTGATTAGTTTCTCTGTCTTTCTCCTTGTTTTGAGATTTTGTGAAATAGTGATTTTAATTAGTTATGCCAAGTGAACGTTAAAGAAGTTGTGATAATATTTTCACTTCAATCTTAATTTACTTTCAATCCGCCAAATTGATTTGTTAAAATATGTTGATTTTTACAACTAAAGTGAAGAATACATCCAAGATTCAGGGAGGTCAAAGTCCTTGAAAGTAGGGTGCAAATAAATAGGGAAATGTTATTTATCGGGCGTAGAATTGGAGATTTTAGAGTGACAGAATAAAATCCTCAATTCGGTCTTATCATTTGGGTGTTGAAGTGTAGATGTTAGCCCTCAGGAGAGGGGAACGTGGGAGCTCCGAAGTGAGAGTCGGTATCCTCCCAGCCTAGCCGCAGATTCAGTAACCAAACATAGGATTAGTCAATGTTCTTTATGCCTGGACCAAAGGGTAAAGAATAGGTATACTCCTATTTGGCAAAACAAAGTTTTATACTATTTCTAATTATCCATTCACTTAAATTTCTTAACAAGGGGAAGGATGCTCGCTTATATATTGAACCTCACTTTATTAGTAAAAGTAGTTAATTGTTAGTAGAATTAGTTTATTAAAATTACATCTTATTTACGATTGCTTATTAGTGACAAATAGGCAATTTGAACTACAAGGTTGTGATTCTGAATTGGTTTCTATAATCTTAGTTCGTAGCCTCTAAAATATTCTCTGTAGTATCGATATCCAGGACTCCACTAGAGCCCTGTATTACTTGAGCGATACGTATACTTGCGTTGATAAGAGTAACTCTACGATTACTGAATATATTATACACTTTTATATCAAATTCTTACAATATTAAACTTACACATAGTGTGCGGAGTCGCTCAAGTTGTTGGTGTCATTGTCGGGGAATATAACATAATTAGAGTAACAGACAATTTAGGACTATTAGAAAACTTTTTAATAGAATTGCAACTTATTATCATATTTACTTAACTGTTTTTTTACGTGTACTGATTTTGAGTGTATGCATAAATTTGGACTGAAAATCTTATACCCTACGATTCGGAATTAGAACGCACTATTAGGAAAATTAGAAAACTGAGAAAAGAGCCTAGAAATCCTGAGAAAATGGAAAACAATGTAAACAACCAAGGAATAGAAAATGAACATCAATCTAGACCTTTAAGAGATTATGCTAATCCTACATTAGATGAAATTCACTTAACTATCCAAAACACTGATGTAGCTGCTAATTCATTTGAGCTTAAACCTGCAATTATCCAAATGGTATAAAACAATCAATTTGGCGGAACTTCTAACGAAGATCCTAATTTACATCTTGCGAGTTTTCTAGAACTTTGTGCTACTTTTAAATATGACACAGTGTCTGATGATATTGTGAGACTTAGACTTTTTTCTTTTTTACTAAGGGACAAAGCTAAGGCTTAGTTAATTTTTTAGCACCAGGATCTATTAGAACTTGGGGGGAACTTTCATAAAAATTCTTCTTGAAATATTTTCCACCATTTAAGACTGTTAAGCTTAGAAACGATATCACATCTTTCAGTCAGTATGAGGGAGAATCGATATACGAGTCTTGGGAAAGATTTAATGATTTTCATAGGAGATGTCCACATCATGCTTTACCAGATTGGTTAATTATTCAAAATTTTTATAATGGATTAGTAGGATCTCTTAGATCTATCATTGATGCTACTGCTGGTGGATCACTAATGTCTAAACCTTTTAAGAAGCATATGCTTTAATCGAAGAAATGGCTACCAATAATTTTCAATGGCCCGCTGAAAGTGTAAATCCTAAGAAAGTAGCCAGTATTCATGATTGGGATTCTTTAACAATGATAGTTTCTCAAATTGCTGCTCTTTCAAAGAAAATATATCAATACGGAATGAATTATTCTCAAACGCCTCCAGTGTTAGAAGAAAATTCATTAGGACAAATTGTAGATGCTTAATCTTCATATGAAACCTTAAATTTGATAGTTATAGACAAAATAACCCTTATTCAAACTACCATAATCCAGGTTGGAAGAATCATCCAAACTTTAATAGGAATAACTAAGGTAATGCTAATCCTGTTAATTCTCAATGGGGGAACAATCCTGTAAACCCATTAGGAAATGTAAACAATCAGGGTAATTCCAATTGTAGACCTTCTAATCCACCATATTTTTATAATAATTCACAATTTAAGGAGAAGAAGCTGTCTATGGAAGAAATAGTTTTGAATATGGGAAATCAATTACAAAATCAAGGAGCTGCTATTAAAAACATAGAAAACCAATTGGGGCATGTTGCTACTGCACTTAGCAATAGACTAGTTGGAACTTTACCTAGGAATGTTGAAGTAAATCCTAAAGATCAAGGAAAAGAACAAATCAAGGCTATTCAATTAAAAAGTGGAAAAGAGTTAGAAACAAGGGGTCAGAAAGAAACTTTAGTTGAAAAGGAAAAAGTTGAAACTGAAGGAGAAAATGAAAGTTTATATCCTGATTATCCTCTGAAACCTATGAAAATTATTGTTGAAAGACCACCGATGCGATTGGTTTGAATACACAAATTCGACACCACTACTAGGAGATATAATTCCCGAAACGGCATCAAAAACCTGATGCAACCAGACTTTACTTCTATAATTTAAAATGTAAGATTTTGTAAACTTCAAGTTTATATATTTATAATGATTTTGTAAAGTCTGAGCATTCAACGCAAGTATATGTATCGTATCATGTAATACAGAGCTCTAGTGGAGTCTTGGTTATCGATCCCACAGGGAGGTTTTAAGTTGAAGCAAAGTGAAAGTTTTAACAAGTTAGAATAAAGCACTAGAACTTTCTTCTAACACTACTACTATGCAGAAAACAGTAACAACCAACAAAACTACAATTACTTCTAATGACTTCAAAAACAAAATTAACTAAGAGACACACTAAACTAAATATTTAAATGGTTTTTAATATATGAGAATGTCGGCATTATTTTTATTTTAGGTTGTGTTGTATTTAGAAAAGGGGTCGCCTAACAGAAATTGTCGGCGAATTTTAAGATTTTAAATTTAGTTTAAATATATATAATTTGAAAAGTAGTATTTGATTTTAAAAATAATTTTAAATTTGAAAATTTTAAGATATGGAATCAAACTGATCTCACACCCCAAATAGTTTATATAAACGAGCACCGCACTACAAACCGTGTATCTATCCCTAAGGATAGACACACTGCTTGATGGTGGGGCTCGATTAAATAAACTAAAAGATTTGTGACACCCGTTTGGTCTGCGAACCAATTTTATGTGCCGACAAATTCCCCTGCTTAATATGAAAAACATTAAACAAGGTTTATATTACCTAGGTTCTTTAAAATTCCCTATAAGGGCAAGCCCCTATAGTTAATTACATCTTAAGTGACGGGAATCACCTAAGAAAACTCTCGATAATAATCAGTAATTCTGCTCTCAAGAATTTCAAGGTTTAAGTTTTCAAGGGATCGAATTTTGGAATTTCAATAGGGAATGGATCAAATTTGGAAGATTTTGTTTTGGGAATTCAAAGGAAGAAAAGTAGGAGAAATTACAGATTCGAAGCGAACTTCGGTAACTTCCCGACTATCCTATCGTTTGGCTTGGATTTAGGAAAGTCCTAATGTTTATTTAATGTTTTGATCTTGCCAGTTTTAGTTAATTAGGACTTATATCCGTATGACATGATCATACAAATGGCTCCGGAAGATGTGACGGTTTATGTCGTATCGGACGACTACCTCGGAATTCTAAGACCGGTTAGGGCTTAATTTGCAATGCAAATGCCTAACAAAAGGTTGAGGATTTATGTTGCACTAGGCAAACTACCTTGAAGTCCTATGGCTTTGTTGTTTAATTCTAGGAAAGTTTTGTTGATGTAGATTCAAGTTTTATCGACGACGATGGTCGTCGTCGCCCACCATGCTCCAAGCCCCTTGTTGTTGCAGAGGTTTAGTTTTAGAAGTCATAAATCGGGAGATGAGAGAAGTGTTTTGGTTTAGAGAAGTCTTAATTTCCAAGTGTTTTTGTGTTTTAATTAAAACAAATCTTAAAGTTGATTATAACGACACCGGTTAAGATCCCACGGTTCCATCCTTCTGGCATCGTTATTTTTATCGGATTCACTTAGTCCAGATAAATTTGCTAAACTTAACTGAATGAGTTCCACACTTTCATTTAGAACGTGGGAAATCCCGTTAGCAACACGTAGGTTACATCATCCGAGGTATTCCCGATCATCCAACAGGACGTTTTAATTTAGTTGTAATTGTAGTTTTGTGTTCTGTTTGTGATTAAATTTTGAGTTGTTTTATATTTTGAAATGTTGTGGCGGTGAATTTTATCTTGCAATGACTTTTAACTTAGTTTTGGTTTCAGTTTTAGGGACTATCCTAAAGGTGTGGGTTTTCATGCAACAATTGTTTATCATACAAGAAAAGTAATTGTGATGCGATTAAAGAAATTGCAATAATGTAAATTGCAATAAAATAAAAGCGTACCTGGAGGGTCTTCCCGTCATCCCAAGCTGCACTTAAAACACAATTAGAATATTTAAACAAGTTCCTAGGTAAAGCTAAGGGAAAGGTTATGGTTTTCTACCAAATTCCTAATCCTATAGCTAGTCATTTCCTATGACGTCTAGGTCTTTGTGTTTTAGTTTGAGGACGATTTTCTTCATCAAAGAATAGTTAAGTTCAATTGTTCTTATGAACATCCTATCATATCGATGAAGTGCTTAAGACAAATCTTAAACATCTTTTCAATATTTCTAGGATTATTTTAAGTCCAAATGAATTTAATTATATAAATGAATTAATCGTCCGGGAATTCAAGTTTTGTTGTTATCTTGCTCAGTGAACTAGGACATTTGAATATCCTATAGGTGAAGTAACATTTCATTTAACGTTCTGTTTAGGAGTTATAATAACCAAAGCTTTCGAGGGCAAATTGGTGTTCAAATGATTTAATTTAAGTTAATGGGTTTAAATTTGGAATAGTGTTCAAGTTGTTCTATATTTAATTTCTTTATGTCTTAGGTAATGTTATTTAATTCAATTTCATTTAACTTTAATTTAATCTAATCTAATTTTAATTTTAATTTAATTTAATTTAATTCAATTTAGATTGATTTGATGTTAAATTAATTTAGTTTAATTTGATTTAATTTCCTTTAAATTAATTTAATTTGATTTAATTTTAATTTAATTTAATTTAATCTAATTTAAGTTAATTTAATTTGTTTTAATTTAATTTAATTTAATTTAATTTGTTTTAATTTAATTATTTAATTTGATTTAACTTAATTTAATTTAGTTTAATTTAATTTAATTTAATTTAATTTGATTTAATTTGTTTGATTTAATTTAATTTAATCTTTAATTTAATATTTTTTTAATTTAATTTAATTTAATTTAATTTAATTTATTTACTTAATTTGATTTAATTTGATTTAATTTAATTTAATTTAATTTAACTTAATTTATTTGATTTAATTTAATTTAATCTTTAATTTAATTTTATTTTTAATTTTAATTTATTTGAAAATTTAAAAAGAGTTTAATAATATAACTTTTTAATTTAATTTAATGATTAGTCCTTTAACATTTTAGAATTTAAATTTGAATTATCATTTTTAATTAGGAATTAAATATTATTAAAATGATTAATTTAGGGATTTTTTAAATTAAAGAATAAATCTCTTCCTAATAATAATATCCCTATTTAATAATTCCAATTTTATTATTCTTCCAAATTTAATCAATTATTTAATTAAGGTTTATTTTAATTATCTTCAAATTGTTTAATGGGTTTCTACCCCTTAATTATTTAAATTTTAATCATCCAAATCATATTAGGATCAAATATTTTACTTGTTAATTTTTATTAAACCTAAAGTTTTAATTAGAGGTTAAAGTTTTTAATTACCATTTTACCCTTAAAGCTTAATAATTTCATAACTCACTAAATTGAGCTCAAATGAACTTGAAATTTTTATGTGACTTCACTCATATGTCAATAAAGACATGAGAGGAGAAAATGTGATTTTTCTGTATTTAATTTATTTATATAATTATTTTTAGTGGAAAATAAGAATTTCTAAGGGAAATTTAATAATATGACCAAGGGAAAGTTTCTGTCCTTAAGAAAATTATGGGACATTTCTAATGACCAGAGGACCACTTGGATTAATTTTGGTGATTTTTTTTAATTATATTATTTTTATTATAATTATTTTAAGTTTTGGAGTATTAATTAATTTAAAAAATAAAATAAAGGTTGAAAAATGAAATTTATATTTTTCAAAAATCTCTCTGATATCAAGGAAATCAGAGAATCAATTTTTGCAATTTTCTCATTTTTCTATGATTTATTATAATTATTTTAGTGAAAATGCCAAAAAAAATGTATTTTTTAATTTTTAAATTACCTTAGGGGTTTAAAATTTAATATCTCATTAAATAGACCTAAGAAAAAAATGGGGTTTGTTCCTAAGTGATTAAAATTTAAAATGTGACATTTTGGTGAATTTTATTATTTTTATGATTTTTATTATTTTTTTAATTATTAAAATATTAAAATAATACAAAAAATCAACTTTTTTAGAAAATTGAAATTTTAATTTTTTTAAATTCCCCTGATATCAGAGAGGCTTCAAAACCAATTTGGTGAATTTTTAAAAAGTATTTTGAAAGTTATGAATTTTTAAAGTTCAAATTGCCTAAATGGCTTAATCAACCAATTTAGTAGGGCTAACCAAGTCCAATTGACTTCAAATTTTTATGGTGGCTTCCTCTGATCCTAAAGGTCAGTGGAGAATTGATTTTAAGTCAATTTGATGTATGGTTAGCTCTAATTAATTAGGGATCTATTTTGGGTGTTTAAGCCAATTAGGGTTATTTTAAATGAGTTAACTTAAAACCTATTTTTCCTAGGGTCCTCTGGTCATAAGAGACATCGCCAAATTTTCCTAGAATTTATTTCACAACATGCTAATTATTGGAATTAAAATACTCAAAACAGTAACATGAATTTGAAAAATCAATAACTTCTCATAGGGATGGCCTCTCACTTTGGAAAATTCAGGGAATGTTCCCAAATTCAGAGGCTTCAAAAGCCCTATGGTCACATGCCATGGTGAATTTCCTATATGCATGGAGAATTAAAATAATGCAGACAGTAAATAAATTATTAAAAATAAAATAATCGATGAAATTAAATGATTTTTTTTCCATATTATTCTCCTCTGTTCACTGAGCAAGAGGGTATTTTTATTTTATTTTTCTGATTTTCCTACACAAAGTTATGGATTTTTGAAGTTTAGGGGAATTAAATAAATCAAAAATACCCTAATTTTCTATTTATCTACGTGGCGCCCCGTCATCCTCGGCATCTCCGAACGACCACGCGGCGCACTCCCATTCGACGTCGCCTTCCGACTCAGTGCCACGCGGCCCGCGGTTCACGTACCATCTCCAAGTCCGACGCCATCTGAACCGTCCGTCCGCGCGTGTATCGAATGGACGACATCCATTCATCGTCCCCAAGTGCCCTCATCCGAGAGCCGTCCACACTAAATCCCTAATATCTCACTCGATACTCAATGGATTTTCGTGTTCTTATGCTCTATGGATTTGTCTTGAAGAGACGAATACATCTATACAGTGATCATGCATTGAAATTAAAGCATTTGAAATGGAGAATCTCCAGAAGCTCGGGATGAAGAATTAGCTCATACCTTTACTCGGAGAAGTGTGGCTTCAATCCGAGGGTTGTGTCACCTTCGATTGGATCCCGACGAAGCTCCGGATGAAGTCTCCCGGTCCAGTGAATCGCCTAGGTATGATTTCGACCACAGCCCGATCACAAAGCTTCGGAGGCTGGAGCAACCGGGTGGCTCCGGAGATGGGGCTTTCGGTGGGAAACTTCTCCTCTTGATCCGGTGAAGGTGTAGGACCAATCGATTTGAAGATTGATCCACCGTGAAGAAGTGTCCCGGTTTTAGGCTAAAGTTTGAGCTCAAAATCGAGCTCACTGGAGGGAATTGGGGCTGGAATTCGGTGGGGATCAAATGCTCTATGTGTGGGGAGTAGTACGGAACAATTTTGGCGAGTTTCCTTAAGGTTTGTTTCAAGCACCTCTCATGGCCGAGAGGAGGTGGTGTTTAAATAGAGGTGGCTGGAGAGCCTCACAGGGATGGCCAAGGGTTGGGATCAGTCGCTTAGGTCAAGGGCAGAACAGCCATGGTGGCCATTGGGCATGGGGCAGCTCAGCAAGGTGGAATACCAAAGTTTGGCTCCTCCCCATGTCTCGGCCATGGAGTTTTCCGGCGACCCAGGCGGCTGGCCGACAGGCATGGGTCACCCTTAGGTCCAGGTGGGTCAGGGCTGGGGTTTAGTGCAGTCAATTGCAGTTGGCCATGTGTAAAGGTGTTGAATCAAAGTAGAAGTGGGAAGGGACCATTTTAGCTTAATTTGGGTCAACCCATGGTTTTGGGCATGGTGCACCCTCCAAGGCCTGGTTTTGGGCTGAAAAGGATCACTTGGGTCAGCCAAGAGAAAATGGTGTGGTCTCCATCCATGATGAGGTGGCTAAGCATGGTTTAGTGTGTGACATGCTTAAGGTAAAAAAGGGCTTAAGAAAGATTAGGAAAGGGGTTCCCCCTTTTGCCATTAATGGCTTGATCACATGTCAAACCTTCCATAGCTTCATGTGGCTTGTCCATGGCTTGCATGGCTTGTCTTTGGCTTGGGGAAAAGCTTGGTCAATTTCATGAAAATGGATTTTAGAAATTTTTTGGTAATTTGATGGAAATTTGTATGAAGCTTGATTTGGAATGGTTTAATTGATGATTTTGAAACTTAGGGGTGATTTTGATTAAATGGATGATGAGGGGAAGTGCCATGTGGGCTTTGGATGAATTTGGGTTTTTGAATTTGAAGGAAGTGGGCTTTTAGGAAGGTTTAAGGGAAGTGGGCTTTTTGAATTTTAAAATGGATTTTAGGATGAAATTTTGGAAAAGGCTTGGGCCAAATAATTGTTGGGTTTAGCTCATAGATGTGTCATGAGTGACTTGGAGCAAATTGGGAGTGATTTGGGTTTGAATTGGGTTGAATTTGGGCTTCTTTGGTGAATGGGCCAATATAGGTCAAATTGGGCTAACTTGGGCCAATGTTGGGCTAGGGTTGAAATTAATGTAAAATTAATGTTGGGAAATGTTTATGGGAGTGTTTCAAAGAGGTTTTGACTTTGGTTGGGCTTTGATTTTGGGGTTTGGGCTCATTTGGGTTAGATTTGGGTTTAGGTCAAAATTGGGCCTTTTAACTTTGGGTTGAATTTGAGTGGGGTTTGGGTCTAAATGTTGGGAAAATCATGTTAGTGTTTTGTTTGTGGGGATGTTAAGGAAGATTTGGAAAAGATTTGGGGTTAATTGGAGTTGAATTGGGTGAGTTTGGGTTATGTTTGGGTCATGGGTCCAAATTGGGCTTTAAGGCCAAAAGTGAAATTTGATCCAAATGTCAATCAAATTGGACTTTGATTTGGTATAGATTGGTGTTGGGAATGTTGAACTGAAGTTTAGAATTGAATTGGACCAGAATTTGGGTCAATTGGGTAGGTTTGGTTTGACATTGGGTTCACTTTGGGTTAAAATGGGTCAAATTGGGGGTTTTGATAAAAGTGGTGTAAATTGACAAAATTGGCCCATGGTGTAGTTGAACAAAATGAAATTGGGAATATTTGGGATTTTTTGGAAATTTCTGGGAATTTTTTGAATTTTTGGATTTTTGGGTCAAGAGGGGTATTTTGGGTATTTGGAGGGTATTGGGAGGTATTCTTGGAATTTTTGATATTTTTGGCTATGGATGATCAATTTAAGTGGAGAGAAATGTTTAGGAATGATTTTGGGGAATTTTGGGTGATTTGGAAATTTTTGAGAAATTTGGGTATTTTCAAGGGTTTTAGGTAGGCTAAGCGGGTGTAGGGTCCTGGGGGTCAAAAATTGAAAATTTGGAAAATTAAAGATTGGGTGAATGTAAGTGGAATAAAATCATTTTGGTTGAGCCATGAAGCCATATCAAGTCCACATGAGCCTCGAAGGGACTCATTTGAGGTATCCACATTGTTGTTCCTAACCCTCTTGCCGAGGGCTTAGGGGTTAAGGACCATCCATGTGAATCACCTACATGAGTCAGGAGGTCAAGTTAGGTATAGGTGTGTGAAAGTGTAGTGTATAGGTGTAGTGTGTGTGTAAGTGTAGTGTATAGGTGTAGTGTGTGTGTAAGTGTAGTGTATAGGTGTAGTGTGTGTGTAAGTCAGCCCCTTCACCAGACCAGGCCACCCAGGGTAGTCCTAAGGCCAAAGAGTCCTATAGGAACTCATCCTTTAAACTTCCACATTTGATTTAAACCCTCTAGGTGATTAGAGGTCTACAGTCAAGTTTGTGGAGTTTGCAGGGAGTCTAGAAGTGGTTTAAATTTCTAAAAGGTGGGTCCCAATTCGAGCCCTCTAAGATAGTCAAAGGAAAAGCCTAAGGCTGGATCCTAAGTACTAAAAAGAAGAAGAGTAGACCTCATCAAAAATGAGGTCAACAGAGAAAAGTATCTTTCTTCTTGCAATGAGAATGTGATGTGTGGATTAATATGGATTAATTATCTAATTTATTGTGCCAAATAGGAGCATAGATGATTTTTTACCTTTAGAAGAGTACACCTCCTCTAAATAAGAAAAGAACATTGACACATTCTGAGTTTAGTTACTAATTCTAGGGCTAGGCTGGGAGGATACCAGCTCTCACTTCGGAGCTCCCACACACCCTTCACCCGAAAGCTAACCTTCGATATTAGTTACTAATCTTAGAACCAATCTGGGGATTTCAGCGTGTCACCCTGAAATCTCCACATTGAAGTCCTTTAGAACACATTTTCCTATTTATTGAATGGATCTTTCATTATTTTTGTAGGAAATTAAATCCTTTCAAACTTAATGTTTAACAACATATTTTAACATTTCAATTGGCCAGATCGAAAGTAAATTAAGTTCTAAATAAAAAACCATCACAATTTCTTCATCACATTAAAAGCACATCAAATCCACTTCAAACCATCATCACATCTCTAAGCAAGAAGAAAGACAAAGAAGACTACTCAGAATTCATGGAGAAGATACAATAAAACATGGATTTTATATATAAAAGAAAAGTCATACAATCCACAAAAGGAAATACAACTTACTTTCTTCTCTTCCCCAATGCAAACTTCTTGAAGTTCCTTTGAATCCTCTTCTCTTGTTTACAACACTTGATTCTCTCATTAGAATGGAAAGGAAGAAACAATCTCTCACTTTACTCCTTCTCCTTCACTCCTTAGGGAAGAATCCCTCTCTTCTACAATAAACCCTTACACAAAAAACTAAGAGAAAGTAATGGAATGTAAGAAAGCACACTCTAAAACTCTCTAGAACTCTTCTTCTTTCTTTACCCTCGTCCAAATTCAGTTATTTAAGAGTTAGGGACGAAATCCCAAGAGTTTCTATAGGCATCTCCTCAAAATTTCGCCAAAACTATCAAAATTTGAATTCCATCGACCTTAGGCACCGGCGGTGCCAGATAGAGTGTCGGCATCGCTCTATCGTCCATAATATTTCTGAGCTCTCTGGATTTGGGCACCGGCAGCGCCCATACTCGTGCCGGTGGCGCCAGAATACCTTTTCGACAATTTTAATCCTTTTTGCTCTGAATTCGTTCCTTTTTTATTCTTTTCGCTCTAATCACCTAAAATCATCATACCTGCAACAAATCATGAAAAATACCTTTCTTTAAAGTGCAATATCACCAAAAATAGTTAAAATTAGATAGCATAAACCATATATTATTTTGGTGCATCAAAATCCCCCAAACTTAAACTATTACTTGTCCTAAAGTAATCCTTTTACTACATAAAATGTAACTCTAGGTAATGTACTTTTCAATTGTAAGACACCAAAATTTTCATTCAGAAGAGTATAGTGGTTAGATTTTCAGAAAAAAGTTAAGTAACTTAGGTCAAAATTACATGCATAAGAATATTCAGTAATCAAGTCTAAGAGTTCTAGTCTTCTATTTATTTTAAGATGAACCATAATTTGTTACATTAAGAGTGCCTTAAAAGATTATGTGAGAAAGGAGTTCATGCAAACTTTACTAGAATATAAGCTAGTACTTTAAATATAAATTTAGATGTGAAATCAAGTTTTCCTTTTAGGGTATTCAAGTGAAGCCAATTTTTGATTAAACATCTCCTCAAGCTTCTCCTCATAAATATTCTTCTTTTCTTTTTTTTTCTTTTTCTTTTTAGGATTGTTTTTTAATCTTTCTTTTCTTTTCTTTTCTTTTCTTTTCTTTTTGTTATGGATTACTATATCTGGATAGCCCTTTAATGATTTTGAACTTCACTCTCTTCTTTCTTATGTTCAAACTTAAGTCCCCTCCTTACTTTATAGTTAGGTATAGGCTTTATTATTTTTCATAAAGTTACAATTTCTTCTTAACACACAACACTTTAAATCTCTTAACATTTCAAAAATATAGTTTTCTTTACTTTAAATAGTTAACTATAATCAAATCATTTCATACTAAATATCTTACTTCTATAAAATCATCCTTTATCACTAAAAATTTCCATCTTATCCTTCCATAATATTCAACTGAAATAAAAAGTTTTAGTTATCTTACAATGAGGTTCAACTGCCTGAAGTTATGCTGATAACTTTTTGAAAATATAACAATTTAGAATAAATAAAATTTAATATTTTCCTACACTCCCCAAAACTTAAATTTTTCAATAAATTTGAAACAGTAGAGAGTAAAAGAAAACTAACCTTTCCGCTCTGGGATCTTAAAATCTTCAATAGTTATATGGTATTAATCAACATTTATAACTAGCAGGCATGAAGCAATTAGTAGCAGCGATATAACAATTTTTAAATATTTGCATGGGTAAAGAGAAATTGATAGTAAACATCTAAACATCCAACAGAACACTATAACATGAAACAAACTATCACACCACTAACAGTACAACCAACAATTTTAATGTCTCAGTACAACACAATAGTACAACATAAAAGTAAATAACACTACATCACAAAAGTACAATACAAGGTTAAACACCACATGAAAAGTAAATATCCACTACATCACAACAGTACAACACAACAGACTAAAAAAAATAGAAATAAAACAAATAAACTATCTACCAATCTCCATCACGAAGATCAGCAGCAAGGTCATCAACAGGGTCATCAGCAGGGTAATCAGCAGGGTCAGGTCTATATGGTGTATAGCTGGAGCAAGTAGGAAATATCACATCCGACTCCCCCCCCTCATAAATCTAACCTAAGCATCATAATATGCAATATCAAACTCTACTCTCCACTGCAGATAATCTTCATTCACATCACTCCTCGCCTCATATACATCCATCCGACTATGGAGTCTATCTACAGTAGAACTCTGTAATCTCAACTGCTCCATGATATCAGATAAGGTAGGCAGCTCAGAAGTAGATGGAACATCATAACTCGTAGTAGGAATATCAGTACTCCTACGCTCAACTCTAGCTCCTACATGAGACTCATAAGTATGAATAATATTTATTGTAATAGGTCTCAATGGTATAGCCACTTCCTCAGAACTACTGAACTCAACTCCAGACTGAACACAGAGGGCTTGAACTAAAGCAGGATGTCCTAATCCTCTAGTCGTTTCACCTCTACCAATCGTCTCGATATTCTTGTAAATAATGGATCCAATATCAATCCTTTACATTTTCTTTATGGAGTAGTTCAGAATCGCTATATCTCTAGTAACTTCGCTGTGGTGATAAGATGGTAATAACCTTGCAGAAATGAAATAATGCCATACCTTCGAAGAAACATTCAATGTGGAGGCGGGGAAATTTATCAACTATTTTAGACTTACTTTCCATTCTCCTCGCCCATCAGTCAAAAAAGCAATAACTTCTCTCATTCTCTCCCTTCCAGTGTTAAAGTTTTCGTATTCACATATGAACGGTTCTCGAGTCTGATAAAAAGCATTGATGCGTTGAGGAGTAAACTCAACCATCTTTCCTCTAACAACCACATACTCAGTCTCAATCCAGGGTAAATTCGAATCGAATTCTCGAACAACTCCCATAACAGCATTCGTAGAGAAATAACAAAATCTTTCCCAGTTTCGCTCTGCAATTAACTGTTCTACAGTTCCGCCAGGACTATCAAAAGCTCGATCCTGAATACACTTCTTGTTGTGAAGGATAGACTTATAGCAAAATTGGGCTTTGACGTTGATGAATCTCTCCTCATCAAAATCCAATTTCCTCTTTCCTCATGGAGCCATGTGAATTTCTAAAATTTGCAAAAAAAATCCAATAAATCCAAAATTCACAATGTATCTAGTCCAAACACTATTCTAAACAAGTAAGAGCAAATTTCATCATGGAAATCTCAACATTTCTTTAAATCTCCAAAAAATTTCACCATAAGCAATGTGAGAAATTTCCATGGTGAAAATCCAAAAATTTTAACTTAAAGTCAAGCTCTTACCAAGAGAAGTGCAAATCTGGTGTCGAATAGCCTTGAAATCTCCGTAAATGCAAGATCTAGCAAGACCTAGACCTTCAAAGTCACGAAAATGGAGGTAAAAGACGAAGGAAATGGAAAAATTTATGGGTCCTAGGGAAAAAATTGCTAATCGAGGGTTTAAACCCAATTTCTAGGTTTGGGCGCCAGCGGCGCTCTATTTAAATAAATTAGCCAAACTCTTTGGATTTGGGCACCAGCAGCGCCAGTCCAAAATATTTTCTGGGTCCGAAATTTTTTTCGTAATTTCGATCGTTTCAACATCCACAATGATGTTTATCACTTCAAGAGGCTTTTACATCATCCCATAAGCAATAATTAACACATTTCAATACACAAACAACACACAACAATCATATATATATATAATCCAAGTTACATCAAACACACTAAATAAGTTCATTCAAACCAACAATTCTTAGATATTTAGTGCAGCAAGTACTCTACGATAAGAAAGCACTAATATCTAAGCACACACTAAAAGTAAACACATCCCAATCCAAGTTCAAATTGCAAAGCAAGTACTACTTAAACCAAACATAACTAAGCATAGCAAATGAAACACACAACATAATAGTAGAATCCATCCAAATTACTCCATATAAGTATTAGAACTCTCCTCTCCTCTAATATCTCGAATCGATTGCTGATGCACAAACAGGTTATAAAATGAACGAATTGGAAATTCGTCAGATGACTCTTCAGCAACGACCGCATTCTTCTTCATCAAATTGACCAAGCCCATTTCTATTCGACCAGTATGATCAAATTTCTCTTTCATTCTCCAATCTAGATGATCAAACAAGTCAAAAATGGTTTTGATCGCATTCATAATATTTCGTACCTCTTTCTCCAATCGCTTGATCCTCTGCAATATAATTCTGGAACCTTCAGGAAAGTAGGGTTGAATTGGTTGAGAAGTCGCCGTCGGTTGATCAGTAAGTAGATTCATATTATCCTCATCTCCAACTGTCTGGTAGTCATGATGATTGGTTGGATCAACAGGTCTCCATGGAAGAATAACATTTTCCCAACTTTCATATGGTACCTGTGATTGACTACATAACAGGAATATGGTGGACAGGTGTCCATGCCCATATTTTGATCCATGCAAAATTAATCCAAATACTAATTTCACAATAAGATTACCAATGTCAACCAGCCTTCCAGTTTGAATGCAAAAATTCAAAATGGCGCTTTCCTTGGTCACCTTACTTATCTTCAATGTAGGAAGCAATTTTACCGAAATGAAGTAGTGCCACTGCTTCGATACTCAAGGATGAAGATGGGAAACTTATATATCTATTCTTCCTGATTTCTGATTCTTCACTCTCATCCTTCAGATACCGATACACATCACTTATATTATCTCCAGTGGCATTGAAATTTGAATAGTGGCAAATAGGAACATTGTCAATCATGAAGAGATCGTTGATTCGTGCAAGAGTGAATTGCAAAAATCTACCACGCACGAACATAAACCCTTGGTTGATCCCATGAAGATTCGCATAGAATTCTTTCACGATGGGAACAACAATGGCGGTGGTAGTGAAACAAAGGACTTCCCAACGTCTCTCCTTAATAATTTCTTCAGTTCTAGTTGAAGGATTGTCCATACCTCGACTAATGAAGCATCGTTACTTGATAATTCTACTTTTCACCATCACTTTGTTGAACAAACGTTCGACTTCAAAACTGAAGAACTTCCTTCTATTGCAAACGCGAGATCGAGAGGTTTCAATGGCATAGGATTCCATAAGAACTGAATGGGTATTTGTGGTTTTCATTTTTCTGAAATTTAGAATTCAAAAATGGAGTTTGGGGAGTTTTAAGAATAAAAATCCCGCCAAAAACAGCCAAAACTTGCATTTTAAAACATAAACCATCAGGCAGCTTTTGGGCTCCGACGGCGCTCGATAGGGCACCGGCAGCGCTCAAACAGATAAGTTCAGTTGGGTATAAACGAGAGGCCACTGGCGACGCCAGTTGTAAAAATTCTCACCGAACTTCGTTTGATCCAAAATATTCCAATATCTCGATTCGATCCATCATTTATCAATTTTTTTTAATAATTTAGGAGTAATTAGGATTAGGAAACAACTATCTAAAAAGCACAACTACAACAAACAAGCGAAGACACAACAAAGATACATATGGGTTGCCTCTCAAAAAGCACTTGGTTTAATGTCGTCAGCCCGACAAACCATTCAGTTAATTTAGATGACTCAACATTAAAAAACCTTTTTGAAATCAGGTTGAAACCCGTCAAAGTAAGGCTTTAATCGATGCCCATTAACTTTGAAATTGTTTCCAGTATCAGGATCTTTAATATCAACAGCTCCAAAAGAATGAACTTTCACAACTATAAAAGGTCCTAACCATCTAGACTTGAGCTTTCCAGGAAATAACTTCAATCTTGTATTGTATAATAAAACTTTTTATCCATTTTTCAAGTTATTTTTCAATATCTTCTGATCATGTCATAATTTCCTTTTCTCTTTATAGAACCTATCATTGTGATAAGATGCATTTCTAATCTCTTCCAATTCATTCAATTGCATAAATCTTTTCTCTCCAGCATTCTTCAAATTAAAATTTAACTCTTTTATCATTCAATATGCTTTATGCTCCAATTCAACTGGTAAATGGCAAATCTTACAAAACACTAGTCTATAAGGAGACATTCCAATATGGATTTTAAAAGAAGTTCTATAAGCCCTTAAAGCAGTATCTAATCGAGTAGACCAATCTAATTTATGATTATCCACAGTTTTCTCCAAAATTCTTTTAATTTCATGATTAGACACTTCTGCTAAACCACTAGTCTTTGGATGATAAGAAGTGGAGATTCTATGGATAATATTATATTTCTTAATTATTCTCTTAATTTGATTATTCCTGAAATGGGATCCACCATCAGTTATGATCACTCTCGGCATTCCATACCTTGTTAATATATTTTTCTTTAAAAATATTGAAATACTCCGAGCATCACATCTGAGTAAAGCAACAGCTTCAATCCATTTTGAGACATAATCAACAACAACCAATATATATAGATTTCCAAATGAAGGAGTAAATGGTCACATAAAATCTAATCCCCATACATCAAAAATTTCAACTTCCAAATTCTAATTTAAAGGCATTTCATTTATTCTAGAGATGTTACATACTCTTTGACATCAATCACATGATTTAATATATCTATAAAAATCTCCAAAAAGAGTAGGCCAATAAAATATAGATTGTAAAATTTTAAAAGCAACTCTATCAACACCAAAATGACCTCCAAATTCAGAATCATGACATCATTGAATAATCAAATTTGTTTCTTCTTGTAGCACACATTTCCTAACAATCAAATCCTTACACTATTTATATAGATATGGCTCATCCCAATAATAGAATTTTGCATCATACTTAAACTTCTTTTGTTGTTGCCTTGTTAAATCAGGTGGTACAATATCACTTACAATATAATTCACAATATCAGCATATCAAGGCAAATTATTTTCCATAATAGTATAGAGTTGCTCATCAAGGAAAATTTCAGTAATTTATTTTTCAAATTCAAATAATTTATCATAGTCTATTCTGGATAGATGATCAGCTATTTGATTATCAGCTCCCTTCCTATCAACTATCATAAAATTAAATTCTTGCAGAAGAAGTATCCATCTAATAAGTCTAGGTTTTGCATCCTTCTTTTGCATTATATATTTGATAGCTGAATGGTCTGTATGCACAATACTTTTAGCTCCAATTAAATAAGGTCTAAATTTTTCAAAAGCAAACACTATATCTAATAATTCTCTTTCAGTTGTGGTATAATTAATTTGAGCCTCATTAAGAGTTTTACTAGCATAGTAAATGACTTTGAAAACATTATCATGCCTTTGCCCTAATGCTACTCTGATTGCATAATCACTAGCATCACACATAAGTTCAAATGGTTTCTCCCAATCGGGTGAAACAATTATAGGTGCAGTGATTAATTTTTCTTTTAATAGTTTGAAAGCTCGTAAGCACTCATCATTAAAATAAAACTTTCTATCATTTTCTAAAAGTTGGCATAAAGGTTTAGTAATTTTAGAAAAATCTTTAAGATATCGCCTATAAAATCCGCGTGTCCTAAGAAACTTCTCACCTCTCTCACAATAGTGGGTGGCTGTAATCTCTCAATCACTCTAATTTTAGCAGGGTCGACCTCCATACTATGTTCAGATATTTTATGCCCAAGCACAATTCCTCTTGCAACCATAAATTGACATTTCTCCCAATTCAGAACTAGATTTGTTTTCTCACAAAGCTCCAAAACTTTTGCTAAGTTTTCTAGGAAAATTTAAAATGAAGTCCCGAATACAGAGAAATCATCCATAAAAACTTCTATTACATTATTTATCATACTATTGAAGAAAGACATCATACATCTTTGAAATGTTGCAGGTGCATTACACAATCCAAAAGGCATTCTTCGAAAAGCAAAGGTTCCATAAGGGCTAGTAAATGTTGTATTTTCTTGGTCCTCAAGAGTAATAGGTATTTAATGGTAACCAATATATCCATCCAGAAAACACTAGTACTTGTGTCCAGCAAGTCTATCTAGCATTTGATCAAGAAAAGGAAGAGGAAAGTGATCTTTTCTGGTGGCGACATTTACTTTCCTGTAGTCAATACAAATTCGCCATCCATTAATTTGTCTTGTGGGTATAATTTCATTACATTCATTCACTTCAACAGTCACTCCTCCCTTTTTCGGTACACAGTGTATTGGACTTACCCAAGCACTTTCCGAAATAGGATAAATAATTCCAGCATCCAATCATTTTAAAATCTCTTTCTGAACTACTTCTTTCATTATAGGATTCGGTCTCCTTTGTGGATCAACTCTCAATTTATGTTCTTCATCTAATAAAATTCTATGCATACAAATTGAAGGACTAACTCCTTTAATGTCTGCCAAAGTCCATCCAAAAGCTTTCTTATATAATTTTAAAGTTTACAACAACTTCTGTTCTTCGTATTCGTTTAGTTCCGAAGATACAATTACAAGCAAAGTAGATGATTCTGTAAAAATAAATACTTTAAATGATTAGGGAGAATTTTCATTTCAAGTTTAGGAGGTTTTATGATAGATGGAATTAAGCTTTTATCTCCACCTTCCATAGTGTCTAATATTTTGAATCTCTCCTGAACATACTCCAAATCTTCATTCTTTTCATTATCTGAATTTTCTTCATCTTCACTTTCTTCTTCAAACATATTTTTATATTCTTCTTCTTTTTCAAATATAATTTCAAAATGATCGTTTCTCAAGTAATCACAGACCTCCATTCTAAAACATTCATTATCTTTTTCCATTGAGGGATACTTCATAGATTTTAAAATATTAAAGGTCACCTCTTGATCATTAACTCTCATAGTTAATTCTCCTTTTTGAACATCAATTACCGCTCTTCCAGTAGCAAGGAATGGTCTTCCCAAAATGATTGGAATGTCTTTATCTTCCTCCATATCAAGTACAATAAAATTCACGGGAAAGATAAATTTATCCACTTTCACTAACACATCTTCCACCACTACTTTAGGGTAAGTAATGGAACGATCGGCCAACTGAAGAGTCATAGATGTAGGAGAATTTTCTCCTATTCCCAACTTTTTGAAAGTTGATAAAGGCATCAGATTAATACTCGCTCCCAGATCACATAAAGCTTTTCCAAAAAGTTTTTCACCTATAGCACAGAGAATAGAGAAACTACCAGGGTCTTTAAGTTTTTCTGGAAGCTTCTTCTGAATTATTGCACTACACTCTCCGCTAAGTGTAAAGTTTCATGATCCGTAAACTTTCTTTTCTTTCTCAGAATATCTTTCATAAACTTAGCATAGTCAGGCATCTGTTCTAATGCTTCAACTAAAGGAATATTAATCGTTAATTTCTTAAGGATCTCCAAAAATTTTCCAAATCTGTTATCCCTGTTTTGTTTCTTTAATCCTAAGGAAATGGAGGTGGTGGCTTTTTGACAGTTATCTTCATTGGTTCAAGAGGATAATCCAAGTCTAGATAAATCTTGTTTGAACCTTTTTCAATTTCCACCTTCTCCTTTTCTATTTCAACTTATTTTTACACTTTAGTTTCTAATTTTTTTCCACTTCTTATTTGAATAGCCTTAAGTTGTTCCTTGTTTTGATCTTCTGAATTGATCTCCACCTTACTTGGAAGTGTTCCAGAAGGTTTATTATTAAGTGCAGTGAAAATATGTCCTAATTGATTTTCTATATTATTCATAGAAACACCTTAAGCTTGTAATTGATTTCCCAAAATCATAATCATTTCTTCAGTAGACAACTTCTTATCCTTAAATTGTCGGTTACTATTGAATCCAGGGGGATAACATTATCTAAAATTAGAATTTTCTTGATTGTTCGAATTTCCAATCGGATTCATAGAACTGCTAGCCCAATGCGGGTTAACATTAACATTATTATTATTCCAATTGAAGTTTAGGTGATTCTTCCAACCTGGATTATAATAATTCGAAATAGGATTGTTAGGTCTATTAATGGCATTTAAGGTCTCGTAAGGTGAGATTTTGTTATCTGTCCAACTGAATTTTCCTCTAATAATTGAGATGATTGAGAATAATTCATTCCATATTGATCTATTTTCTTTGTAAGGGCTACAATTTGAGAAACTACCATAGCCATCATATCTGAATCATGAACACTAGCTACTCTCTTAGGATTTACCCGTTCAGAGGGCCATTGAAAATTATTAGTAGCCATTTCTTCAATTAATGCGTATGCTTCATCAAAAGTTTTTGACATTAATGATCCACCAGCACCAGCATCTATAATAGATCTCAATGATCCCACTAATCCATTATAAAATGTTTGAATTATTAACCAGTCTGGTAGAGCATGATGTGGGCATTTTCTAAGAAGATCTTTAAATCTCTCCCAAGCTTCATATATTGACTCTCCTTCAAACTGAAGAAAAGATGTAATATAATTTCTTAGTTTAGCAGTCTTTTATGAAGGGAAATATTTTGATAGAAACTTTTGAGATAATTCTCCCTAAGTTCTTAGATCCAGGTGCTAAAGAATTTAACCAAGCCTTAGCTTTATCCCTTAATGAAAAAGGAAAAAGTCTAAGTCTGACAGCGTCAATAGACACTCCATCATATTTAAAAGTAGCACACAGTTCTAAAAAAATAGTGAGATGTAAATATGGATCCTCATTAGGTGTTCCAGAAAGTTGATTGTTTTGTACCATTTGGATAATAGCAGGTTTAAGTTCAAATGAATTAGCAGCAACATCAGGATTTTGAATAGTTATGTGAATTTCATCTGTTGTTGGGTTAGCATAATCTCTTAAAGGTCTTGGCAAATTTCCAACTTCATTTCTCTGATTATCTTGAATATTCACCATTTTCCAAGGATTTTCAATTTGTTTTTGTTGTTTTCTAATTTTTCTGATAGTATGCTCTAACTTCGAATCGTAAGGCACTAAACCTATAGATCCGCTACTAACCATATACAAACTCAAATACTTTAATAAAGATAAACAAACACACAATTACACACTACTAAATAAAGGTTTTCTTCTTTTTTTTACTATATTATTAATAAATACCTTCCTACTTACTTCTTAGTTAGTTACTTTTCTTTCTTAACTTCGTTACCATCCCCGGCAGCGGTGCCAAAAACTTGATGCATGGGACTTATATTGCAATAATTTATGAACTCAAATTTATATATTTTTAATTATTTTGATAAGTCCAAGCATGTCGGCATTATTTTTAGGTTATGTGTTTTATTTTGAAAAGGGGGTCGCCTAAAAGAAATTGTCGGCAAATTTTAAATTTAATTTTAATAAATAATTTGAAAAGTAGTATTTGATTTAGAAAATAATTTTAAATTTGAAAATTTTAAGATATGAAATCAAACTGATCTCACATCCCAAATAGTTTATATAAACGAGCACTACACCACAAACCGTGTATCTATCCCGAAGAATAGACACACTACTTGATAATGGGCTCGATTAGATAAACTAGAAAGGTTTGTGACATCCGTTTGGTCTGCGAACCAATTTTATAAGCCGACAAGTTCCCCTGCTTAATATAAATGAATTAAGTAGGGTTTATATTACCTGGGTTCTTAAAATTCCTTATAAGGGCAAGCCCTTATAGTTAATTACATCTTAAGTGACGGGAATCACCTAAGAAAACTCTCAATAATAATCAGTAGTTCTGCTCTCAATAATTTCAAAGTTTAAGTTTTCAAAGGATTGAATTTTGGAATTTCAATCGGGAATGGATCAAATTTGGAACATTTTATTTCAGGAGTCCAAAAGGAAGAGAAATAGGAGAAGCTGAGGATCCAAGAAGAATCTTGGCAACTTCCCAAACTATCCTATTGTTTGTCTTCGAGTTTAAGAAAATCCTAATATTATCTGATATTTCAATATTGCCAATTTTAATTAATTTGGACTTATATTTGTATAGTAAAATCACACAAATAGCCTTGAAGATGTGAGCGTTTATGTCGTACCAAACGACTACCTCAGAGTCCTAAGACCGGTTAGGGCTTAATTTACATGACATGATCATGCAAATGCCTAACGAAGAGTTAAGGATTTATGTTGTACTAGGCAAACTACCTCGAAATACTATGGCTTTGTTGTTTAATTCTAGGAATGTTTAGCTGATGTAGAGTTGTTTTGCTGACGAAGATGGCCGTTCTGCCCACAGTGCTTCGAGATCCTTGTTGTTGCAGAGGTTTAGTTTTAGAAGTCATGAATCAGGAGATGAGATCAGTGTTTTGGTTTAGAGAAATTCTTAATTTCCAAGTGTTTTTCATGTTTTAATTACAACAAATCTTAAAGTTGATTATAACAACACCGGTTAAGATCCCACGGTTCCATCCTTCCGGCATCGTTATTTTAATCGGATTCACTTAGTCCAGATGAATTTGCTAAACTCAAATAAATGAGTTCCACACTTTCATTTAGACCGTGGGAAATCCCGTTAGCAACACGTAGGTTACATCATCCGAGGTATTCCCGATCATCCAACAAGACATTTTAATTTAGTTATAGTTGTAGTTTTGTTGTTCTGTTTGTGATTAAATTTTGAGTTGTTTTATATTTTGAAATGTTGTGGCGGTGAATTTTATCTTGCAATGACTTTTAATTTAGTTTTGGTTTCAGTTTTAGGGACTATCCTAAAAGTGTGGGTTTTCATGCAACAGTTGTTTATCATGCAAGAAAAGTAAGTGCGATGCGATTAAATAAATTGCAATAAGGTAAATTGCAATAAAATAAAAGTGTACCTGGAGGGTCTTCCCGTCATCCCAAGCTGCACTTAAAACACATGTTAAGGCATTTAAATATTTCAACAAGTACCTAGGTAAAACTAAGGGAAAGGTTATGGTTTTCTACTAAGTTCCTAATCCTATAGCTAGTCATCTCCTATGACGTCTAGGTTCTTGTGTTTTGGTGTAAGGACGATTTTCTTCATTAAAGAACAATTAAGTTCAGTTGTTCTTATAAACATCCTATCATATTGAGAAAGTGTTTAAGAAGAATCTTAAACATCTTTTCAATATTGCTAGAATTATTTTAAGTCCAAATGATTTTAATCATACAAATGAATTAATCGTCCGGGAATTCAAGTTTTGTTGTTATCTTACTCAGTGAACTAGGACATTTGAATATCCTATGAGGGAAGTAACATTTCATTTAATGTTCTATTTAGGAGTTATGATAACAAAAGCTTTTGAGGGCAAATTGATGTTCAAATGGTTTGTGATTTAATTTAATTTCAGTTAACGGGTTTAAATTTGGAATAGTGTTCAAGTTGCTTTATATTTATTTTTGAATTTCTTTATGTCTTAGGTGATGTTATTTTTAATTCAATTTAATTTAACTTTAATTTAATTTAATTTGGTTTAGTTTTAATTTTAATTTAATTTAATCTAATTTTAATTTTAACTTGATTCTATTATTTAATTTAATTTAATTCAATTTAATTTGATATGATATGATTTAATTTAATTTAATTTAATTTGATTTAATTTAATTTAATTTGATTTAATTTAAATTTTAATTTAAATTTTAATTTAATTTTGTTTTTAATTTTAATTTAATATTTTATTATTTTTTTTATGTTTTAAAGATGATTTAATTTTAATTATTAAAGTATTAATTTAATTGAAATTTTAAAAGGATTTAATTTAAATAATTTAACTTTAATTTAATTTAATGATTAAGTCTTTTAGCATTTTAAATCTTAAATTTGGATTATCATTTTAATTAGGAATTAAATATTATTGAGATGATTAATTTAGGGATTCTTAAATTAAAGAACAAATCTCTTCCTAATAATATCCCTATTTTAATAATTCGAATTTTATTATTCTTCCAAATTTAATCAATTATTTAATTAAGGTTTATTTCAATTATTTTTAAATTGTTTAATAGGCTTCTACCCTTATTATTCAAATTTCAATCATCCAAATCAGATTAGGATCAAATACTTTACTCTTTAATTTTATTAAGCCTAAAGTTTTAATTAAAGGCTAAAATTTTAATTACCATTTTGCCCTTCAAGCTTAATAATTTCATAACTCACTAAATTGAGCTTAAATGAACTTAAAATTTTTATGTGACTTCACTCATAAGTCAATAAAGGCATGAGAGGAGAAATGTGATTTTTCTGTATTTAATTTATTTATGTAATTATTTTTGGTAGAAAATAGGGATTTCCAAGGAAAATTTAATAATATGACCAAGGGAAAGTTTCTATCCTTAAGAAAATTATGGGACATTCCTAATGACCAGAGGATCACTTGGACCAATTTTGGTGATTTTTTGAATTATATTCTTTTTATTATAATTATTTTAAGTTTTGGAGTATTAATTAATTTAAAAATAAAATAAAGGTTGAAAAATGAATTTTATATTTTTCAAAAATCTCTCTGATATCAAGGAAATCAGAGAATCAATTTTTATAATTTTCTAATTTCTTTTTGATTTATTAGAATTATTTTAGTGGAAATGCTAAAAATATACATTTTTTTAATTTTAAAATTACCTTAAGGCTTTAAAATTTAATATCTCATTATAGAGACTTAAGAAAAATATGGGGTTTGTTCCCAAATGATTAAAATTCAAAATGTGACATTTTAGTGATTTTTTTTATTTTTGTGATTTTTATTATTTTTTAATTATTAAAATATTAAAATATTGCAAAAAATCAACTTTTTTAGAACATTGTAATTTTATTTTTCTTAAATTCCCCTGATATCAGAGAGGCTCCAAAACCAATTTAGTGAATTTTTGAAAAGTATTTTGAAAGTTATGAATTTTTAAAGTTTAAATTGGCTAAATGGCTTAATCAACCCATTTAGTAGGGCTAACCAAGTCCAATTGAATTCAAATTTTTATGGTAGGTTCCTCTAATCCTAAAGATCAGTGGATAATTGATTTCAAGTCAATTTGATGTATTATTAGCTCTAATTAATTAAGGACTTATTTTGGGTGTTTAAGCCAATTAGGGTTATTCCAAGTGGATTAATTCAAAACATAGTTTTCCTAGGTTCCTCTGGTCATATTAAACATCACCAAATTTTCCTAGAATTTATTTCACAATATGCTAATTATTGGAATTAAAATACTCAAACTAGCAACCTAGAGTTGAAAAATCAATAACTCTTCATAGGGATGGCCTCTACTTTGGAAAATTCAGGGAATGTTCCCAAATTCAGAGGCTTCAAAAGCCCTATGGTCTCATGCCATGGTGAATTGTATACATGCATGGAGAATTAAAAATGTGCAGAGAGTAAATAAATTATTAAAAATAAAATACTTGATGAAATTAAATGATTTCTTTTTCACATTATTCTCCTCTGTTCACTGAGCAAGTGGGTATTTTTATTTTATTTTTCTGATTTTCCTACACAAAGTTATGCATTTTTGAAGTTTAGGGAATTAAATAAATAGAAAAATAACCTATTTTTCTACTTATCCACGCGGCGCTGACTCAACCTCGGCGTCTCCGAAAGGCCACGCGGCATGTTCTGATTCGGCGCCGTCATCCGACTCAGCGCTCCAGGGGCCCGCTGTATCGTTCCGTCTCCTCATCCGACGCGATCCTAGCCTTCTGTCCGCGCATGTTTTAAATGAACGGCATCCGTTCATCGTCCCCAAGCTTCCCAGCCCGAGAACCGTCCACACTAAATCCTTAATATCTCACTCAATACTTAATGGATTTTCGTGTTCTTGTGCTCTATTGATTCGTCTTGAAGAGACGAATACATCTACAAGGTGATCATGCATTGAAATTAAGGTATTTGAAATGGAGAATCTCCAGAAGCTCGGGATAAAGAGTTAGCTCATACCTTAGCTCAGAGAAGTGTGGCTTCAATCTGAGGGTTGTGTCACCTTCGACTGAGTCCAAACAAGCATGGGTCACATAATGTTCTCGGGTGTGGTGTTTTCCGGTAGCCCAGGTGGCTGGCCGGCAGGCAGGGGTCACCATCTTGACCAGGGAGGTCAGGGCTTGGCAATGGTGAAGTCAATTGGGCTTGGACATGTGTAAAGTGCTTGGATTAAAATGGTATGGGGGAGAGGCCACTTTGGCTTGATTTAGGTCAACCCATCGTTTTGGGCTAGGTGCACCACCCAAGGCCTGGTTTTGGGCTGAAAAGAGTCACTTGGGTCAGCTGCCATGGAGTGCTGAAGTCTCCATCCATGGTGAGGTGGCTAAGCATGGTTTAGTGTGTGACATGCTTATGGTTAAAAAGGCTTAATGAAGGATTAGGAAAGGGGGCCCTCCTTTTTCCATTAATGGCTTGGTCACATGTCAAACCTTCCATGGCTTCATGTGGCTTGTCCATGGCTTGCATGTAGCTTCATTTGGCTCATCCTTGACTTAGGAAAAGTGAATCCATTTATATGAAAAAGCAATTTGGAGATTTTGGCAATTTAGTGAAAAATTTATATGGTGCTTGATTTAGGTTGATTTGATGATTGATTTGGGACTTAGGAATTGATCCCAATTAAAGGGATGATGAGAAGGAATTGTCATGTGGCTTTGGGCTTTTGGATTTCACTTTGGATGGGCTTTCAAGATGGTTTAGAGAGTGGGCTTTTAGATTTCAAAACAAATTTTAGGATGAGAATTTTGCAAAGGGTTGGATCCAATAAGTGTTGAATTCAATTTAGGAATGTTTCATGAATGATTTGGAATAAATTTGAAGTGGTTTGGGCTTGAATTGGGTTGGATTTGGACCTCTTTGGTAAATGGGCCAATGCGAGCCAAATTGGGCTAACTTGGGCCAATGTTGGGCTAGTGTTCAAATTGATGTAAAATTAATGTTGGGAAATGTTTATGGGAGTGTTTAAAAGAGGTTTTTACTTTGGTTGGGTTTTGATTTTAGGGTTTGGGCTTATTTGGGTTAGGTTTGGGTTTAGGTCAAAATTGGGCTTTTTGGCTTTGGGTTGAATTTGAGTGGGGTTTGGGTCTAAATTTTGGGTAAATCATGTTAGTTTTTTGTTTGTGGGGATGTTAGGGAAGGTTAAGAAAAGGTTTGGGGTTAATTGGAGTTGAATTGGGTTAGTTTGGGTTAGGTTTGGGTCATGGGTCCAAATTGCGCTTTAAGGTCCAAAATGAAATTGGGTTCAAATGTCAATCAAATTGGACTTGGATTTGGTCTAGATTGGTGTTGGGAATGTTAAATTGAAGTTTAGAATTGAATTGGACCAGAATTTGGGTCAATTGGGTAGGTTTGGTTTGACATTGGGTTCACTTTGGGTTAAAATGGGTCAAATTGGGGGTTTTGACAAACGTGGGGTAAATTGACAAAATTAGCCCATGGTATAGTTGAACAAAATGAAATTGGGAATATTTGGGATTTTTTGAAATTTTCTGGGAATTTTCTGAATTTTTTTGGATTTTTGGGTCAAGAGGGGTATTTTGGGTATTTGGAGGGTATTGGGAGGTATTTTTGGAATTTTTGGTATTTTGTCTATGAATGATCAATTTGAGTAATGTGGGAATGTTTGGGATTGGTCTTGAGGAATTTTGGGTGATTTGGAAATTTTGGAGGGTTTGGGTAATTTCAAGGGTTTTGGGTAGGCTAGGCGGGTGTAGGTTCCCGGGGGTCAAAAATTGAAAATTTGCAAAATTGAAGATTGGGTAATTGTAAGTGGAATGAAATCATTTTGGTTGAGCCATGAAGCCATATCAAGCCCACATGATTCAGGAAGGGACTCATTTGAGGCATCCACTATGTTGTTCCTAACCCTCTTAGCCAACGGCTTAGGGGTTAAGGACCATCCATGTGAATCACCTTCATGAGTCAGGAGGTCAAGTTAGGTATGGGTGTGTTTTTAGGATGTGTGTGAAAGTGTAGTGTATAGGTGTTGTGTGTGTGTAAGTCGGCCCTTCACCGTGACCGAGCCACCCGAGCGATCCTAAGACCAAAGAGTCCTATAGGAACTCATCCTTTAAACTTCCACATTTGATTTCAACCCTCTAGGTGATTAGGGGTCTACGATCAAGTTTGTGGAGTTTGCGGGGAGTTAAGAAGTGGTTTGAATTTCTAAGTGGTGGGTCCCAATTCTAATCCTCTAGGATAGTCAAAGGAAAAGCCTAAGGCAAGATCCTAAGTACTAAAGAGAAGAAGAGAAGACCTCATCAAAAATGAGGTCAACAAATGGACCCCCAATAGGTGTGGTGTGCTAACCAAGCACACAGCGCGTATTTGGCGTTGACCGAAAAGATCAACAAAACCAACACAGATGTCCAAGTGACAAACTTAGGACGAAGTAGAAGAATTTCTGCTGGGGAGTGTCAAGTATATCTCTGAGACTGGAGATTCATGAACTCTCGCTGGGGAAAGGAAAAGGAGGTGAATCCCAAATCACATGATCTGGGGGAATTTCAATTTAGATTTTATTTTGTTTCAGTTTAAGTTTTGATGTGTAAGTTTATATTTTAGCTTGAGTTTTAATTTAAATTGAAGTTTTGTCAAAATTAATTTGAAGGGATTCAAACTTGAAATGAGAATTGGAATTTTGTGGTTTTAGATGTAACATCTTCAACCTCAAAAGAAAATTGAATTGATTGGATTGAACCACTACAATGAGGAGAGATCTCAGAGTAATAAGGTATTGGATGTAAAATCCTCAACCTCAAAAGTTTGATTTTGATGTATTTCATTGCGATAGGGAAAGAATCCTAAAGCAATACAGTCTCGGATGTAAAATCCTCAACCCCAAGAATTTGATTTTGATGTATTTCATTGCGATAGGGAAAGAATCCTAAAGCAATGAAGTCTCGGATGTAAAATCCTCAACCCCAAAAGTTTGATTTTGATGTATTTCATTGCGATAGGGAAAGAATCATAAAGCAATGCAGTCTCGGATGTAAAATCCTCAACCCCAAGAATTTGATTTTGATGTATTTCATTGTGATAGGGAAAGAATCCCAGAGGAATGCAGTCTCAGATGTAAAATCTTCAACCCCAAGAATTTGATTTTGATTTATTTCATTGCGATAGGGAAAAAATCCTAAAGTAATGCAGTCTCGGATGTAAAATCCTCAACCCCAAGAATTTGATTTTGATGTATTTCATTGTGATAGGGAAAGAATCCTAAAGTAATGCAGTCTCGGATGTAAAATCCTCAACCCCAAGAATTTGATTTTGATGTATTTCATTGCGATAGGGAAAGAATCCTAAAGCAATGCGATCTCGGATGTAAAATCCTCAACCCCAAGAATTTGATTTTGATGTATTTCATTGCGATAAGGAAAGAATCCTAAAGCAATGCAGTCTCAGATTTAAAATCCTCAACCCCAAGAATTTGATTTTGATGTATTTCATTGCGATAGGGAAAGAATCCTAAAGCAATGCAGTCTCGGATGTAAAGTCCTGGACCCCAAGAATTTGATTTTGATGTAATTGATTTTGCAAAGGTTTGCAGTGTGGAATTTTGGTGTTTCGAGAATTTCGTGAGAGTTGTAAAAGATTTTTATGGAAGGAAATAGATTAGGAGGGAATATGTAGATGCTACATATCCCATTCAAAGGAGTTGATCGAAAGTTGCTGGTTTAGATTGGATATAATTCCTCGCCACGAGATCCGAATTGAAAACCTCGTGGCTCCGTGTCATTGGAATTGACCGCTTCCATCCCAGACAAGGGAGAGAGCAGAACGGATTGGATTTCAGATTTGGAAGATTGAGTTTGAATTTGATTGAGATTTGATTTGAGATCTGGAAGATTGAATTTGAATTTCTTATTGAGATTTGATTTGAAATTTATGTTCATTTTGTTTGTCTTTTAACGATTCAAATTTATTTTATCATTCATTTAATGTTCATGTGAATTTGGTGTTCATCATTTTTTAGATTTTAAAGGAAAGTTTTCTTTTATTTTTTTTTTGTTTCTTTTCTGTTCTTTGTTCGAAGTTCATTTAACTTTAATGGCGTTTCTCAGTCAACCTGCACAAAAGAGGTGAAGGCCAAAAATGTGACATGGTCATTTTCATTCCAATCATGTTGAAGATACATCATACAACTCGATCTGGAATACATCTCATACAATCCATATAGACTCAAAACGGACTATGTATGATCTTTGCCGATCCATCCAAAAAGGTATCCGTCGAAATCCATGTACGAATAGTGAGGTACATGGTCGATAACATCACCCTCCAAGCCATCCTTGGCAAGGATGCCGTATGGATGTACGTTGGAGGAGTGATATTTTCCATGTAACTCGCGGCTCGTAAGGCCGGAGGCTCTCTAGCTCCGGTCCGGCTGGAAGTGGTAAGGTGCTTTCCGTCATCCATCCTTCGAAAGTAAGCGAGATCCGCTTCATTGGTACTCCCGGTATGCAATGTTTAGCGACATCTGCTCTGTTTCCCTTTAGTATCATGACGGAACCTACCGGTAATGGTATCTTTGCTGGCCCTCGGAACTCACCTGGGCCTGCTATCCGGAGATCAGATCCAAACATGATATTACACTCGTTCAGAAAAGAAACTGTGCAAAAAGGTCGACAAAGTTGTGGTGATCTATGTGCGGGGGTATGCGGTCACCACTGCTTGTAAATGTTAATGATGCAAGCTGTTGGGTATACAATCGCACGGCGGTACCCTCCATGTTATCATTCTCTTTACCATCCTTTTGATGACTAATGGGATTGGATCTACCTTGCCATGACGGAGTATTCCCGGTGGGTTTCTCTTCCTGTCTTCTGCGAAGTTGTAGCAGCATCCACATTGTATTGTAATTCTACCTTTCCACGGCATCCATCTCGGGGTTCCGAGTAAGTGTTTTCTCTTAGGCGGCCCACTCGGCCCTTTCTTTTCAAATCCGGATGCGGTCCACGATTTGTTGTTGTTCGTATTCGAGAACACGTACGTATGTAGCTCGAGGCCTTCTAGTATATTGATCCTCCCGCCTACGATTCTCTCGAAGTTTTCAAAAGTTTTCTTCAGACATTCCGCATTCTTTCTAGCTCATATTCGGAATAATGCGAAAATGGCGAGGCACGGTGACGTACTGTGGGATATATGGCTCAATCCCTTCACGTTCTCCTGCATACCTCGGCTCCTCGGGGATGGTGTCCGTCGGGACATCCTCCGGGGTTGCTTCTGCAACAAGGCTATGCATTACTGGTGGCTTTATCTGGTGGCGTTGTAGCCTTCCTTCTTCTGTTCTTCTTAAGATTTCGCTGGTCTCTTCTGTTATCCTCGGAGCTGGCCTCCTTCCTTCGAGTACCGGTGAGCGGCGTCCTTGAAGTATATGTACCGGCGTAGCAAGACTTGCCTCGTCGCGCTGGTCCGCTGCTAGTTTAGTTAACATCTTGCGGATACGACGATTTTTATTTCTTCGCTGAGTTACTGTGAGAGTAGCTCTTCGTACTTCCTGAATTTTTGTGGGCGCGACGCTGACAAGCCTGCCCTCCGCTGTAGCGACTACAGACTTGATTCTCTTATCTTCTTTAGTGTTTTTCTTCCTTTTCTTGCTGCCGAATTGGTGGCTTGGGCCACACACTTTCATTACTGTCTGACTGGGCAGTTCCTCTCGGTCAATTAGGACCCAGTCACCTTCCTCGTATTGCAGGCCTGTCGGTGTGAAGTCTGAGTCAATCTCTATTATCGCTCCATCTCTCACCCTCTTTTCGTCGAGTGCAAGGCTTACGCCATTTCTAAAGTTCAGGACTAACCGCCCGTTCGACATTTCCCTGCGAAAAGACAAGGAAAAGGATCGAGGGTACATACTAAGAACAAGAACATTAAGAAAATGTTTATTAAAGACGAGTTTTTTATTACTTTTTGTATTTTTAAATTTAACGAGAATGAAGTGGGATAAGATCAGGAAAGAGATTTTGATATGGAAGGAAAATTTTATTATCATGATTTTATTTATTTTAGCACATTTTTTATTATTTTTTGGGTTTGGACCCAGTCATAAGTAATTACTTCACCCGTGCTTCTAGGGATGAAAAATTCATTCTTTCGAAACATCAGGTAGTGTAATACTTTTTCAAGTATCGTCCATTGATCGGAAGCATATGTCGTTCTCCATGGCAATTCACTAGCTGGTAGGAACCTCCTGAGTATACTGCTTCAACCACAAACGGCCCTTCCCAAGTGGGTTCAAATTTTCCTCCTATCTTGCGGTGTGCAAGAATATGTCTTTTGAGAACGAGAACTAAGTCACCAACTTTAAAGGTTCTTGGGCGGACCTGTTTGTCATGGGCTTGAACCATCTTTGCTTGGTATAGTTCTAAATTCTGCTGCGCTGCAAGTCTTTTCCCTTCCAGGCTTTCCAATTCTTCTAGTTGTAATTTGGCATTCTCTTCGTCGTGATTTTGTTTGCAAGCTGCAATCCCGAGTGAAGGAAGCTGAACCTCTAAAGGTAACATCGCCTCGGACCCATACACCGGAGCGTAAGGTGTAGCTTGAGTAGCGAGTTCGAAGGTTGTCCGGTAGGCCCATAAGGCTTCTAATAACTTCTCGTGCCAATTTCTCTTATTGTCGTCCAAAGTTTTCTTTAAGATTTGAACGAGAGTTTTATTAAAAGCCTCGACCAGGCCGTTTGCTCTTGGGTAGTAAATTGTTGAATATCGCCGGTCGATTCCGTGTCTCTCGACAAAATTGTTGATTTTTGTGCTTCGAATGCTGATCCATTATCCGAGATGATCTTGCGCGGCACTCCGAAACGGTAGATAACTTGGTTCTTGAAAAGCGTAGCACGTGGTTTGCTTTCACTTCTCCGAATGGAGCCGCCCTGCCCACTTGGAAAAGTAATCGCAGCCGCAAGAATGAAGCGATGTCCTTTTGAAGATGGTGGTTCTATTGGACCCACTATATCTGTGCCCCAACATTCAAATGGCCACGACGCAATTGTCGGATGTAGCACATTTGGAGGTTGGCGTAGAACCACTCCGTGCACTTTGCATTGGTGACAGCTCTTGGCGATTATCATGCAGTCGGTCATCATCGAGGGCCAGTAGTACCTGTCGGCATATTTTAGGTTATGTGTTTAATTTTTGAAAAAGAGGTCGCCTAACAGAAATTGTGCGGCGAATTTTTAATTTAATTTAAATAAATAATTTGAAAAGTAGTATTTGATTTTTGAAAATAATTTTAAATTTGAAGATTTTTAAGATATGAAATCAAACCGATCTCACATCCCAAATAGTTTATATAAACGAGCACCATACCACAAACCGTGTATCTATCCCGAAGAATAGGCACACTGCTTGACGATGGGGCTCGATTAAATAAACTAGAAGATTTGTGACATCCGTTTGGTCTGCGAACCAATTTTATAAGCCGACAAGTTCCCCTGCTTAATATGAAAACATTAAACAGGGTTTATATTACCTGGGTTCTTTAAAATTCCCTATAAGGGCAAGCCCCTATAGTTAATTACATCTTAAGTGACGGGTTTATGTCATATCGGATGACTACCTCGGAATCCTAAGACCGATTAGGGCTTAATTTGCAATGCAAATGCCTAATGAAGAGGTTGAGGATTTATGTTGCACTAGGCAAACTACCTCGAAATCCTATGGCTTTGTTGTTTAATTCTAGGAAAGTTTTGCTGATGTAGATTCAAGTTTTGCTGATGACGATGGTCGTGCTGCCCACCATGCTTCAAGCTCCTTGTTGTTGCAGAGGTTTAGTTTTAGAAATCATAAATCAGGAGATGAGAAAAGTGTTTTGGTTTAGAGAAGTCTTAATTTCCAAGTGTTTTTGTGTTTTAATTAAAAACAAATCTTAAAGTTGATTATAACGACACCGGTTAAGATCTCACGGTTCCATCCTTCCGGCATCGTTATTTTTATCGGATTCACTTAGTCCAGATGAATTTGCTAAACTCGACTGAATGAGTTCCACACTTTCATTTAGACCGTGGGAAATCCCGTTAGCAACACGTAGGTTACATCATCCGAGGAATTCCCGATCATCCAACAGGACGTTTAAATTTAGTTGTAATTGTAGTTTTGTGTTCTGTTTGTGATTAAATTTTGAGTTGTTTTATATTTTGAAATGTTGTGGCGGTGAATTTTATCTTGCAATGACTTTTAACTTAGTTTTGGTTTCAGTTTTAGGGACTATCCTAAAGGTGTGGGTTTTCATGCAACAATTGTTTATCATGCAAGAAAAAGTAAGTGCGATGCAATTAAAGAAATTGCAATAATGTAAATTGCAATAAAATAAAAGCGTACTCGGATGGTCTTCCCGTCATCCCAAGCTGCACTTAAAACACAATTAGAATATTTAAGCAAGTTCCTAGGTAAAGGCTAGGGGAAAGGTTATGGTTTTCTACCAAGTTCCTAATCCTATATGCTAGTCATTTCTTATGACGTCTAGGTTCTTGTGTTTTGGTTTGAGGACGATTTTCTTCATCGAAAGAATAATTAAGTTCAATTGTTCTTATGAACATCCTATCATATCGAGGAAGTGCTTAAGACAAATCTTAAACATCTTTTCAATATTTCTAGGATTGTTTTAAGTCCAAATGAATTTAATTATTCAAATGAATTAATCGTCCGGAATTCAATTTTTGTTGTTATCTTGCTCGATGAACTAGGACATTTGAATATCCTATAAGTGGAGTAACATTTCATTTAATGTTCTATTTAGGAGTTATGATAATAAAAGTTCTCGATGGCAAATTGGTGTTCAAATGATTTGTGATTTAGTTTAACTTCAGTTAAAGGGTTTAAATTTGGAATAGTGTTCAAGTTGCTTTATATTTATTTTCTTTCATGTCTTAGGTGATGTTATTTAATTCAATTTCATTTAACTTTAATTTAATTTAATTTAATTTTAATTTTAATTTAATTTAATTTAATTTAATTCAATTTAGTTTGATTTGGTGTTAAATTAATTTAGTTTAATTTGATTTAATTTCCTTTAATTTAATTTAATTTCCTTCTATTTAATTTTATTTGATTTAATTTTAATTTAATTTAATTTAATTTAATTTAATTTAATATGTTTTAATTTAATTTAATTTAATTTAATTTAACATTTTTTTAATTTAATTTAGTCTAATTTAATTTAATTTAATTTAATTTATTTATTTAATTTAATTTAATTTAATTTATTCATTTAGTTTAATTTAATTTAATTTAATTTAATTTATTTATTTAATTTTTAATTTATTTTTATTTTTAATTTTAATTTAATTGAAATTTTAAAAAGAGTTTAATAATTTAACTTTTTTTAATTTAGTTTTAATGATTAAGTCCTTTAACATTTTAAAACTTAAATTTGAATTATCATTTTAATTAAGAATTAAATATTTTTGAGATGATTAATTTAGGGATTTTTAAATTAAAGAGTAAATCTCTTCCTAATAATATCCCTATTTTAATAATTCCAATTTTATTATTCTTCCAAATTTAATCAATTATTTAATTAAGGTTTATTTCAATTATTTTAAATTTTTTAATGGGTTTCTACCCTTTAATTATTTAAATTTCAATCATCCAAATCAGATTAAGATCAAATATTTTACTTGTTAATTTTATTAAACCTAAAGTTTTAATTAAGGGTTAAAATTTTTTAATTACCATTTTGCCCTTCAAGCTTAATAATTTCATAACTCACTAAATTGAGCTTAAATGAACTTGAAATTTTTATGTGACTTCACTCATATGTCAATAAAGACATGAGAGGAGAAAATGTGATTTTTCTATATTTAATTTATTTATATAATTATTTTTAGTGGAAAATAGGGATTTCCAAGGAAAATTTAATAATATGACAAAGGGAAAGTTTCTGTCCTTAAGAAAATTATGGGACATTCCTAATGACCAGAGGACCACTTGGACCAATTTTGGTGATTTTTTGAATTATATTATTTTTATTATAATTATTTTAAGTTTTGGAGTGTTAATTAATATAAAAATAAAATAAAGGTTGAAAAATGAAATTTATATTTTTCAAAAATCTCTCTGATATCAAGGAAATTAGAGAATCAATTTTTGCAATTTTCTGATTTTTCTATGATTTATTATAATTATTTTAGTGAAAATACCAAAAAATGTACTTTTAATTTTTAAATTACCTTAGGGCTTTAAAATTTAATATCTCATTAAATAGACCTAAGAAAAATATGGGGTTTATTCCTAAGTGATTAAAATTCAAAATGTGACATTTTGGTGAATTTTATTATTTTTATGATTTTTATTATTTTTTAATTATTAAAATATTAAAATAATACAAAAAATTAACTTTTTTAGAAAATTGAAATTTTAATTTTCTTAAAATCCCCTAATATCAGAGTGTCTCCAAAACCAATTTGGTGAATTTTTTAAAGGCATTTTGAAAGTTATGAATTTTTGAAATTTAAATTGATTAAATGGCTTAATCAACCCATTTAGTAGGGCTAACCAAGTCCAATTAACTTCAAATTTTTATGGTGAGTTCCTCTGATCCTAAAGGTCAGTGGAGAATTGATTTGAAGTCAATTTGATGTATGGTTAGCCCTAATTAATTAGAGATCTATTTTGGGTGTTTAAGCCAATTAGGGCTATTTTAAATGAGTTAACTCAAAACCTATTTTTCCTAGGGTCCTCTGGTCATAAGAGACATCACCAAATTTTCCTAGAATTTATTTCACAACATGCTAATTATTGGAATTAAAATACTCGAAAACAGTAACATGAATTTGAAAAATCAATAACTTCTCATAGGGATGGCCTCCGACTTTGGAAAATTCGGGGAATGTTCTCAAATTCGGAGGCTTCAAAAGCCCTATGGTCTCATGCCATGGTGAATTTCCTATATGCATGGAGAATTAAAATAATGCAAAAGAGAAATAAATCATTAAAAAAAATAGTTGATGAAATTAAATAATTTCTTTTCCACATTATTCTCCTTTGTTCACTGAGCAAGAGGGTATTTTTGTTTTATTTTTCTGATTTCTCTACACAAAGTTATGGATTTTTAAAGTTTAGGGAATTAAATAAATCAGAAAATCCCTAATTTTCTATTTATCCGAGTCGGCGCCGCGTCAACCTTAACATCCCCGAAGTGCCGCATGGCAAGCTCACATTCGACGCCGCCACTTGAGTCAGCAGCCTGGGTCCCGCCTTCCGCGTATCATCTGTTGATACGACCTAATCTGAGCCGTCCGTCCGTGCGTGTATTAAATGAACGGCATCCGTTCATCGTCCCCAAGCATCCTCACCCGAGAGCCGTCCACACTAAAACCCTAAGAACTCACTCAATACTTAACGGATTTTCGTGTTCTTATGCTCTATGGATTCGTCTTGAAGAGACGAACACATCTATACGGTGATCATGCATTGAAATTAACACATTTGAAATGGAGAATCTCCAGAAGCTCGGGATGAAGAATTAGCTCATACCTTTGCTCAGAGAAGTGTGGCTTCAATCTGAGGGTTGTGTCACCTTCGATTGGATCCCAACAAGCTCCAGATGAAGTCTCCTGGTCTGATGAATTACCTAGGTATGATTTCGACCACAGCCAATCACAAAGCATGGAGGCTGGAGCAAGCTGGGTGGCTTTGGAGAGGGGCTTTGCTTCGGTGGACTTCTTCCCTTGATGCGGTGAAGGTGTAGAACCAATCAATTTGAGGATTGATCCACTGTGGAGAAGTGTCCTGGTTTTGGGTGGAATTTTGGCTGAGAAATTGGGTTCTGTTGGTGGGGATTAGGGCAAATTGGCACCAGGGATCAATTGCTCTAAGTATGGAGAGTGATCTGGAACAATTTTGGCAGAGTTTCAGTAAGGTCTGGTTCAGCACCTCCCATGGCCGAGAGGGGGTGGTGTTTAAATAGGAGAGGGTGGAGGGCCTCCCAGGGAGAGTTAGGGCTTGGGATCAGCTGCTCTTGGCAAGAGAAGAACAGCTACAATGGCCACTGGGGATGGGGCAGCTCAGCGGGTGAGAATTCCAAGTTTGGGCTCACATGTGAGCTCTCGGCCATGGAGTTTTTCGGCGACCCAGGCGGCTGGCCGGCAGGCATGGGTCACCCTCAGGTCCAGGTGGGTCAGGGCTGGGGTTTAGTGCAGTCAATTGGGCCTTGCCATGTGTAAAGAGGATGGCTTGGAATGAAATGGGGAAGAGGCCATATTGGCTTGGTTTGGGTCAACCCATCATTTTGGGCTTGGTTCACCCTTCAAGGTGGCTTTGGGTGTTGTGGGGAGTCGAAAGGATCAGCTTGGTTTGGCATGGAGAAGTCCTTATCCAAATATATTTGGGTTAAATTTAGGTTAAGGTGAAACATGCTTAAGGTTAATGACTTTTAGGAGGTGCTTAAAGGACCTCCTCCTTTTGCCATTTAAGGAGAGTTGACAACTTAGAGATCCTCATGGCTTGTCAATGGCTTGCATGTGGCTTCATGGCTCCATGTGGCTTGGGAAAAGATTGGGTCAATTTCATAAAAAGGGATTTTGTGGATTTTGGCATTTTAATGGAAATTGTTATGGGGCTTGATTTGGAATTGTTTTATTGATGATTTTGAAACTTAGGGGTGATTTTGATTAAATGGATGATGAGGGGAAGTGTCATGTGGGCTTTGGATGAATTTGGGCTTTTGAATTTGAAGGAAGTGGGCTTTTAGGAAGGTTTAAGGGAAGTGGGCTTTTTGAATTTTAAAATGGACTTTAGGATGAAATTTTGGTAAAGTCTTGGGCCAAATAATTGTTGGGTTTAGCTCATAGATGTGTCATGAGTGACTTGGAGCAAATTGGGAGTGATTTGGGTTTGAATTGGGTTGAATTTGGGCTCCTTTGGTGAATGGGCCAATATAGGTCAAAGTGGGCTAACTTGGGCCAATGTTGGGCTAGAGTTGAAATTGTTGTAAAATTAATGTTGTGAAATGTTTATGGGAGTGTTTCAAAGAGGTTTTGACTTTGGTTGGGCTTTGATTTTGGGGTTTGGGCTTATTTGGGTTAGGTTTGGGTTCAGGTCAAAGTTGGGCCTTTTAGCTTTGGGTTGAATTTGAGTGGGGTTTGGGTCTAAATGTTGGGAAAATCATGTTAGTTTTTTGTTTGTGGGGATGTTAAGGAAGATTTGGAAAAGATTTGGGGTTAATTGGAGTTGAATTGGGTGAGTTTGGGTTATGTTTGGGTCATGGGTCCAAATTGGGCTTTAAGGCCAAAAGTGAAATTTGATCCAAATGTCAATCAAATTGGACATGGATTTGGTCTAGATTGGTATTGGGAATGTTGAATTGAAGTTTAAAATTGAATTGGACCAGAATTTGGGTCAATTGGGTAGGTTTGGTTTAACATTGGATTCACTTTGGGTTAAAATGGGTCAAGTGGGGGTTTTGACAAAAGGGGGTAAATTGACAAAATTGGCCCATGGTGTAGTTGAACAAAATGAAATTGGGAATATTTGGGATTATCTGGAATTTTCTGGGAATTTTCGGAATTTTTGGATTTTTGGGTCATGAGGGGTATTTTGGGTATTTGGAGGGTATTGGGAGGTATTCTTGGAATTTTTGATATTTTTGGCTATGGATGATCAATTTGAGTGGAGAGAAATGTTTAGGAATTATTTTGGGGAATTTTGGGTGATTTGGAAATTTTTGAGAAATTTGGATAGTTTCAAGGATTTTGGGTAGGCTAAGCGGGTGTAGGCTCTCGGGGTCAAAATTGAAATTTTGGGAAATTGAAGATCGGGTGAATATAAGTGGAATGAAATCTTTTTGGTTGAGCCATGAAGCCATATCAAGCCCACATGAGCCATGAAGGGACTCATTTGAGGCATCCACGATGTTGTTCCTAACCCTCTTAGCCAAGGGCTTAGGGGTTAAGGACCATCCATGTGAATCACCTACATGAGTCAGGAGGTCAAGTTAGGTATAGGTGTGTGAAAGTGTAGTGTATAGGTGTAGTGTGTGTGTAAGTGTAGTGTATAAGTCTAGATTGGTGTTGGGAATGTTGAACTGAAGTTTAGAATTGAATTGGACCAGGATTTGGGTCAATTGGGTAGGTTTGGTTTGACATTGGGTTCACTTTGGGTTAAAATGGGTCAAATTGGGGGTTTTCATAAAAGTGGTGTAAATTGACAAAATTGGCCCATGGTGTAGTTGAACAAAATGAAATTGGGAATATTTGGGATGTTCTGGAATTTTCTGGGAATTTTTTGAATTTTTGGATTTTTGGGTCAAGAGGGGTATTTTGGGTATTTGGAGGGTATTGGGAGGTATTCTTGGAATTTTTGATATTTTTGGCTATGGATGATCAATTTAAGTGGAGAGAAATTTTTAGGAATGATTTTGGGGAATTTTGGGTGATTTGGAAATTTTTGAGAAATTTGGGTATTTTCAAGGGTTTTGGGTAGGTTAAGCGGGTGTAGGGTCCCGGGGTCAAAATCGAAAATTTGGAAAATTGAAGATTGGGTGAATGTAAGTGGAATAAAATCATTTTGGTTGAGCCATGAAGCCATATCAAGTCCACATGAGCCTCTGAAGGGACTCATTTGAGGTATCCACATTGTTGTTCCTAACCCTCTTAGCCGAGGGCTTAGGGGTTAAGGACCATCCATGTGAATCACCTACATGAGTCAGGAGGTCAAGTTAGGTATAGGTGTGTGAAAGTGTAGTGTATAGGTTTAGTGTGTGTGTAAGTCAGCCCCTTCACCAGACCAGGCCACCCAGGGTAGTCCTAAGGCCAAAGAGTCCTATAGGAACTCATCCTTTAAACTTCCACATTTGATTTCAACCCTCAGGTGATTAGGGGTCTACAGTCAAGTTTGTGGAGTTTGCGGGGAGTTAAGAAGTGGTTTGAATTTCTAAAAGGTGGGTCCCAATTCTAGTCCTCTAAGATAGTCAAAGGAAAAGCCTAAGGCTAGATCCTAAGTACTAAAAAGAAGAAGAGAAGACCTCATCAAAAATGAGGTCAACAGTACCCTAGTCTTTTAATTTTCTTTTTCATCTTCGGACCCGACTGGTGAGCGCCACAGAGTCCTGAATGCACCTCTTCAATAATTTCATGGGCCTCAGACCCGCTTAGGCACCTTAGCCACATTTGATCGAAAGACCTTCTGTATAACGTGTTGTTTATTAATGCGTAGGACAGAGTTCTTTTCGATCCGATGAGCTAGCGACCTATCGTCCGGTAGTTTTCCCTGTTTGCGAGTAATCTATTAATGGCTGTCGTCAATCTTCTCGTGTTTTTCGTCACCGTTGCAACTGATTCTTCTTCTTTTTCGATTTGTGTATTGTGTCTATGTCGAGCCGTGATAGGACCTGACGTCCGTGAACCGACACTTCCATCGATTCATCTTGCAAGCAGTGCAAATTCTTTTGTGAGACGGGCTAGCGCATCCGCTAAAGAGTTTTCTTTCCGGGAATTTTGTAGATCGTCACATTCGAATCTGTTCCAACAACCGTATGGCATACCTGGAAGTATTGCTGGAGTCTTGGCTTTAAAATTCAGTACCTGTCCGACGATCTGTTGAATGATTAACTGCGAATCCCCGTAGATGTTGATGTCTGTTATCCCCATTTGAATAGTTAATTCCAGTCCTGTTATGAGGGCTTCGTATTCTGCTTCGTTGTTTGTACACGGCTCTGTCAAGTGGTAGGAGTATCTTAACATCCCCCGCTCCGGTGTTATAAAGATTAATCTAATCCCTGCCTTACCGGGCACTATCACTTGCGATTCTTCGTCTTTGTGTGCTGAAGATGCTCCGTCGAAATATAATTCCCAACGTCGATCATCAGGGTCTTCTAGGCTCATTATTTGTTCATCTGGCAAATCGTCATTGAGAGGAGATTCTGTCGGCAAAGGGTGTGCAGCGAGGAAGTCTGCTAAGACTTGTCCCTTTATGGCACGAAGAGGCACGAAAGTTATATTGAATTGCAATAATATCATTGACCATCTGGCAAGTCTGCCGGAAAGCGTTGGACGGGTCATCAAGTATTGCAATGGATTAAATTTCGAGATTAGGTTGACCTTATGAGAAAGCATGTAGTGCCTGAGCTTTTGAGCGGTGAAGATCAGGGCTAAACAATGCTTTTCAATTGCGGGATACCTTATTTCCGTCGGAAGTAAAGGACGGCTTAGGTAGTAAAGAGCATTTTCTTTACCCTCATCATTGACCTGGGCTAACAGGGTTCCGAGAGAGTCGTCTAAAGCCGCGGTATAAAGTATCAGCGGTCTACCTGAGACTGGGGCTGCTAAGACAGGAGGTGTCATTAAATATTGCTTAATGTCCTCAAAGGCCTTCTGTCATTTTTCTTCCCAAATAAATTTGGCATCATTTTTAACTAATGCTGAGAAAGGCTGACATCTATCTGACAAGTTTGAGATAAAGCGTCGAAGATATGTCAGCTTCCCTTGAAAAGATCGTAGTTGCTTTAAGGTTTTGGGAGGCGGCATTTCTAAGATAGCTTTAATCTTTTCCGGGTCGATTTCAATTCCACGATGTCGGACAACGAATCCTAAGAATTTCCCGGAGGTGACGCCGAAGGCGCATTTTAAGGGATTCATCTTAAGGTTAAATTGTCTTAATCGTTCAAAAACAATTCTCAAATCATATAGGTGGTTTTCCTTTACTTTTGATGACCACATCGTCCACGTAGCATTCGACTTGATTGTGGATGAGATCATCAAAAATTCTTGTCATCGCTCTCTAGTATGTTGCTCCTGCGTTCTTCAGTCCGAATGGCATCACTGTGTAGCAATATACTCCGATCGGCATTCGAATGCCGTAAGTTTTTCATCTTACTGGAGCCATTTTTATCTAGTTTTATCCCGAAGATCCATCCATGAATGAGAATATTTCATGTGTTGAAGCAATGTCGATCATTAATTCGGGATCGGTAGAGGGAATTCATCTTTTGGACATGCCTTGTTTAAATCTCCGAAATCCACACAAATTCCGATCCGACCATTCTTCTTCCTAATCGGTACCACATTGGCTAACCAAGTCGGGTATTGTTCTTCGCGGACAAATTTAGCGTCTATTAGCTTTTTAACTTCAGCTATGACTTGTTGTTCGATTTCTAGACGCATTCTTCTGGGACCTTGTCCGATCGGGACAGAAGTAGGATCCACTCCTAGCTTATGGACTGCGACCTTTTGAGCTAAACCTGGCATCTCATCATAGATCCAAGCAAAACAATCTTTAAATTCCATTAATAACATGATTATTTCTTCGGAGTCTTCTTTATTGAGTAAGGAGCTAACAAAGGTAGGTCTAGGTTCTTTGCTAGTACCTAAGTTAACTTCCGTTAACTCATCTATTGTAGATTTAATCTCTTCTTCGAATTCTGGTGGAGCGTCTCCAATTTGTAAATCTTCAAATTCTTCTGTAGTTTCCATGCAGTTTTCATTAGACTCGCAAGTGACAACCAAGCAAAGTTCAGTATCGTCAACTGATCCTACTGTGCCGAATCCAAGACCATGCTTTGAATTTGGTGAACGACCGGAGTTATTCCATAATTTTTCAAAATGTTGTGATTGACCTTTTGTCCATTGTCGAGGTAAGAAACCACGCTGAATTAAATTTTGAACACAGGGAGAGTACCACTCAAAAGGTAATTCCATTAATTTTGATGAAGTGACATCTTCAAATTGTACATTATTTTCAGTTTTAGAGGAAGGAGCACCACGGTAGAATTTGATTGGCTTTGCACCGCCGCTACGTACCTCTTTGACCACCATACCCTCGATCTTATTAGAATGGATCGGGGTCAGGGTCATAGTATGTACAAAGTGGTTAATCTTCTCGTACATCGATTTATATTCTTCATTCTTTTCATCTTCGAGCGGGATCCTGAATTGCGGCTTCTTCCGACTTATTGTCGCTGCTTCTTGTTTGATCTCTTTTTCTTCTTCAGAACTGTCTTCCTAATCAACATTGATGGTTGGTTTCCTCTGTCCAACTGTCCTAACGTCTCTGCCACGACCTCGTCCCCGGCCTCGACCTCGGATGTGAGTTGTGGAGAAACCTTCACCATCTCGCCATAAGGGAGTGGTGAGTGACTGTTGGACTAGAACTTCAGGTTCTTCGTCATCCCGAATTTCCTTTGCTTCATTCGTTATGGTATCTCTGGAGAAAATTGTTTTCTTCGGAGGTGCATAATAAGCTGCATCTTCATGGATTCCAATTTCATGTATGGAGAATGGTCAGTAAGTCACCTTTGATGCACTCGTTCCCCTCCATCGTAGTATTTGATGCACTGGTGTAGGGATGATGGTACCATCCTGTTTTCATATATCCACGGTCGGCCCAGTAGAGCGTTGAATGACGTTTCTGAATCAATTATGTGAAATTTTGCGGTTGTCTTTGCTAAGTCACCGGAATTCATTAGCAGTGTTATTGATCCGAGGGCTCTTTCTCCTTTCTGGTTGAATCCTCTTAATAACATTTTGTCTGCTTCAAGCTCGCGAGCATCAATTTCCAAATATGCTAGCGTTCGAAGATTCATTATGTTGATTGATGCTCCTGGATCCACCAATACTCTGGAGAGTGTAAACTTCCCTATTATAACTGAAATGTACAACGGTCGGTTGTGATCCGTCGTCCCGAGTAGCAGGTCATTGTCCGTGAAGGTAACACCTCGTCTGTTCCTTTAACGAGCAAACCTCATCTAAGGAATCTCTCCGTCATTTGAGCTAAGCAAATTTCCGGATCAAGTAAGGCCTCGATCGAGCTTCTCTCATCTCCTTTGATAAGATGAGAGCGTCGTAGATGCTCGATTTGGTCGGTAGTTTCCTAAGATGGGCTAGCACGTTGTAGTCCACTTTATTTCCATGTGTCTCGATTTCTTCCCGAATGGGTATTTCTTCCGCCGGGGTTGGTTCTTCCTGAACAACCACCTGCTTTCCTTTGTCCTTTGGACCCATTCTCGGAGGTAGAACTCTTCCACTTCTCAAGTTGACTTCTGTGATTTCTTCTGAATCTAGTATCGAGTTTGCTAGTGTCTCCTCTTGAATCGGAGTGACAGGTTCTTCTGGATTAGCTTCAGAGTCCGAAGGCTCTAACTCTATCGTGACTGGAGCTCCTCGAAACTCGTAAATAGATTCGTTGCTTGTTGAACTCTCGTAGCCTCTTTGGTGGATGTCTTCTTTGTCATTGTAATTGTCGAGATTGTGTATGATTTGAGAATTGTCATTTGTATCGGAATCGATGTCCGGATTGTCGCTAGTTACGTAATCGTTAGAAACAGATCAAAACGTAGCCAACGCCATAACCCTTATCATTATAAGATCCCACCGGAGTGAGCAAATAATCATACAGAGTCAGAGGTTCGAGAGATTTCTCCCCCGAATCGGAAACAATTATCCTAGGATAAGCAGCCCCTAGTCTAGCCTTAAGAGCCTCGGTCTTCTCTTCTTCATCGATTCTCTTCTTCTCTTTAATCGTCTCCTGTTGAGGTGGTTCTTCTATCGCAAGTGATAGTTCCGACTTGACAGGTTTCGAACTCTGAATTGAGGCTCGCACCGAAGCGGTTTGGATGTGATCTAAAATCTTCTTCGAAGACTTTGTCCAAGCGGTAGTCCATCCATCATTAGTCACATAAAGATCTATTGGAACAATGAGATCCGTCGAGATAACATTGACGGAACCTCTTTTCTGGGGTTCCTTCATGTACTCCTTCGGGATCGTTATATTCCCTTTCCGAAGATTGTCGTTGAGCCAACTTTTGAAGGTAATACAATCTTCTATCTTATGCCCAAGCATCCGGTGGTAAGGGAAAAAGTTGGGATCACCTTTCTTGTTGACTTCTTCTGGTCTCTTAGGTTCTGGTAGTTGGAAATCTGGAGTCTTCATCAGACTGCGGAACATTTTCTGCACTGCCTCATTCTTGAACGGATACTCCCTGCTCAAAGCTCCCTTAACGTACGTTGCGGACGAGGCGGTTATTCATACTCGTTGAGATGACCGATAGCCGGATCGGGGTTGCCGGTAATTCCGTTGAGGTTGCTCGCGGCCGTTCGACGATATTTGTATCGGTTGCTTGCCTTTATCGACTCGCCGCAACGATCCCGTACTTCTTTTCAAAAGTTTTCACGAGCTTCTGTTTGTCTGTTTTGTCGGTGAAACTTAATTTCTTCGCCTCCTCTTGCAAGCTTCCGGCCTTGCTTAATAACTTCTCGAAAGTCTTAATAGTAAATCCCTTGAGGAGAAATGCTATCAGACCATGAATGCTCTTAAGTAAAATGCCGACTGCATGTTGTTCTTGTAGTTGTGGCTCACACTTCATACTTAGGTTCCTCCATCGAAGTATATAGTCCACCAAGGTTTTGTTGGGTTTCTGCTTCTCTACCACTAAATCACCTATAGTGATAAGGTGCTAAGCTCCGGCAAATCGCTTGATGAAGAGGTTCTCTAGTTCTGAAAATGTCTTCACCGAACCGTTCGGTAATTCTGCATACCAATCAAAGTCGATCCCTGATAGGCTGCTGACAAATTGTCTGAAGAGTAAGGCATCACTTTCGCCGGCATTGCAACAACTGGCACGAAAATGTGCAACATGCTGCCGAGGGTTTCTGGTTCCATCAAAGGTATTGAACAGAGGTTGTACAAAGCCTATCGGATATTGGACAGCATCGAATTCTTCAGGGTAAGGTCTACCCGTCCGAATGGATGTCCCGCTCTTTGATTGTGCCAAGGCTTCTCGCACCTACTGTTCCACCATGCTCTTAATATCCTTTTCCGGAATCATGCTTTCGTGTTGCATCCTTTTTTAATTGATCATCCCCGTTGACGGATGTAATCTCCTTTCCTCCGTCTACAATGTGAATGACTTCGGGGTGTTTCTCTTTGGGGTTGAACTTGACTCGGAGAGTGGCTAGGGCTACGCCCATCTCTTCCATCCTTTTTGCCATTTGGGCGATCATATCATCTTTCTCTTGAAGCCGCCTCCTCATTACTTCCGGCTCCTCTCTTTTGCGGCTGCAGGGGCACCTTGTGAAGCCGACGAAGCTCGTGTTTCAACCATGTTAATTTCCGCATATTCATCATCCATGAACTCCGACGAGTCAACTTCATCTCCGAATTTCTCTTCTCTTTCCCTTGCTAATCGCCAAATATCGCTCTTAGCTTTTCCATAGCATCTTCTAGTGGTCTTTTCCGTACATCTTTGCGATCGTCATGGGATAACTCGTCGGGTTTCCTTCTCATGAGTCCTCTTTACTGCGGTAGCACTTTCTTCGGACTCAAGTCTCCTGACGAGACTTTCTTTCTCAGGTTGTTGTTTTAATCTTAATTTTCCGGTAGTGGGACGTCATACCATCCTTCTAGCAGCAGAAGGTCTGGTACCGGAGGGTCTGTCAGCCAAATGCTGGAAGGTGGTATCCTCCCTAATTTGTAGTCCTGAAACAACAACAGGCGGACTAGCTTTCATTCTCTTATTCGGCTTTTCCGCAGCGATAGCAGGTTCTACTCGCGGCCCAAGATGGGACTTGGCTGGCACCCACCCTATCCTTCTTAAAATCTCTGACACAGGGCATTTTTCTTTCTTTGCTAACTTTTCTATCAAGGTTTGCAGTCGAGCAAATGGCGTAATTCTAGCCCTTTTCTTACGGCTATCGTTGTAATATACGGGCTGAGGCAATGCGGCAGCAATCTTGCGAACATTTTCTTCATCCTCTGAGGCGGAGAGGGGATGGAACCTGCTTCCTCCCAAAAGTGGTATGTATTCGAGCAACGGTGTATACTCGGGCGGTTCCGGGATTTCTTCTAGGAAAGCAACTTCGGCAGCTCCGGCTTCTCTAGCAATCCTTCTACTTCGTTCCTTCTCCGAGTCCGTGTCGCCGATGGAATTCTCGAGCCGGACCCGATTTCAAAAATAGAAGGTTTCACAGAAGATTTGTACCCTCCACGGTAACGGGTTCATCATAGTTCCGAATTTCCTTTCCCTTTAGTCGGCGTAAGCCGGGGTAGGTGCGGAGACAACTAGACCAGCGGGGGTAGCAACAACGATCCTTCTGCGAACAATAGTACTCCTCTCAGTTGGAATCTTTTGCAGAGGAGGGAATTCATGAGTTGACTTGAGGTTAAACTCAATCAGCGGCTTCTCTGTTTCTGGTGCTTTGCTTGTGAGTGAAAAGAGAGTGACGTCGGGGATTTTGACTTCGGTGTCCCCGAATCCTTGTCCAAATCGAATAATTCCATTATCAGGTAGTTCGTCCTTGAACACGGCCAGGTCCAGTCCATTGACGAAGGAGAAGGTCAGTTTTGGGGCTTCCATTTCGCGAGGCGCATTCCAAGTGTTAGTCCCCGAATCGTGCTTCTTCTCGTCGTAACACTTATGACGAAAAAGAAAGAGTCCGAACACATTTTTGTTTATCTTAGTGTATTTGTGGTATTAAAGGAAAATTTTCTTTTTTCGAAAAGATTTGTTCGTTAGGAAGGAGAATTATTAAAAGAAGGAGAGTTGTAGGAAGGGTAAAAGGAATTGATTAGGAACTGGAAAAGGAAGAGAAAGTCTTGTAGAAACTTCTCGACCCGCAAGACCACTCCTAAACTAATACCTATTGGGGGCCACCCCACCTCAGAAATGAGGTAAAAGGATCTCGGAACCTCTCCGTTTAGGGGTGTATAAACAAGTGGCTCCTAAATCCGAGAGAATGTTTGGCTATACTTGTTCAAGGTAGAAATGAACATAGTATTCCAACAGAAAGAAGGGTAGTTTGATCCACTAGGAACATGGATACACTACTGATTTTTTAAAGCAGAATTGTTTGATTAAAATGGAGAGAGGAATTTTCCCCAGCGGAGTCGCCAGAAATTGTCGGGATTATTTTTAGGTTGTGTGTTTTATTTTAAAAAGGGGGTCGCCTAACAGAAATTGTCGGCGAATTTTTAATTTGATTTAAATAAATAATTTGAAAAGTAGTATTTGATTTTGAAATTAATTTTAAATTTGAAAATTTTAAGATATGAAATCAAACTGATCTCACATCCCAAATAGTTTATATAAACGAGCACCGCACCACAAACCGTGTATCTATCCCGAAGAATAGACACACTGCTTGATAATGGGGCTCGATTAGATAAACTAGAAAGGTTTGTGACATCCGTTTGGTCTTCGAACCAATTTTATAAGCAGACGAGTTCCCCTGCTTAATATAAATGAATTAAGTAGGGTTTATATTACTTGGGTTCTTAAAATTCCCTATAAGGGCAAGCCCCTATAGTTAATTACATCTTAAGTGACGGGAATCACCTAAGAAAACTCTCGATAATAATCAGTAGTTCTTCTCTCAAGAATTTCAAAGTTTAAGTTTTCAAAGGATTGAATTTTGGAATTTCAATAGGGAATGGATCAAATTTGGAACATTTTATTTCAAGAGTCCAAAAGGAAGAGAAATAGGAGAAGCTGAGGATCCAAGAAGAATCTTGGCAACTTCCCAAACTATCCTATTGTTTGGCTTCGAGTTTAAGAAAATCCTAATATTATCTGATATTTCAATCTTGCCAATTTTAATTAATTTGGACTTATATTTGTATGGTAAAATCACACAAATAGCCTTGAAGATGTGAGGGTTTATGTCGTACCAAACGACTACCTCGGAGTCCTAAGACCGGTTAGGGCTTAATTTACATGACATGATCATGCAAATGCCTAACGAAGAATTGAGGATTTATGTTGCACTAAGCAAACTACCTCGAAATCCTATGGCTTTGTTGTTTAATTCTAGGAATGTTTAGCTGATGTAAAGTTGTTTTGCTGACGAAGATGGCCGTGCTGCCCACCGAACTCCTTGTTGTTGCAGAGGTTTAGTTTTAGAAGTCATGAATCAGGAGATGAGAGAAGTGTTTTGGTTTAGAGAAATTCTTAATTTTCAAGTGTTTTTCATGTTTTAATTACAACAAATCTTAAAGTTGATTATAACAACAACGGTTAAGATCCTATGGTTCCATCCTTCCAGCATCGTTATTTTAATCGGATTCACTTAGTCCAGATGAATTTGCTAAACTTAACTAAATGAGTTCCACACTTTCATTTAGATCGTAGGAAATCCCGTTAGCAACACGTAGGTTACATCATCCGAGGTATTCCCGATCATCCAACAAGATGTTTTAATTTAGTTGTAGTTGTAGTTTTGTTGTTCTATTTGTGATTAAATTTTGAGTTGTTTTATATTTTGAAATGTTGTGGCGGTGAATTTTATCTTGCAATGACTTTTAATTTAGTTTTGGTTTCAGTTTTAGGGACTATCCTAAAAGTGTGGGTTTTCATGCAACAGTTGTTTATCATGCAAGAAAAGTAAGTGCGATGCGATTAAATAAATTGCAATAAGGTAAATTGCAATAAAATAAAAGCGTACCTGGAGGGTCTTCCCGTCATCCCAAGCTGCACTAAAACACATGTGAAGGCATTTAAATATTTCAACAAGTACCTAGTTGAAGCTAAGGGAAATGTTATGGTTTTCTACCAAGTTCCTAATTCTATAGCTAGTCATCTCCTATGACGTCTAGGTTCTTGTGTTTTGGTTTGAGGACGATTTTCTTCATCAAAGAACAATTAAGTTCGGTTGTTCTTATAAACATCTTATCATATTGAGAAAGTGTTTAAGAAGAATCTTAAACATCTTTTCAATATTGCTAGAATTGTTTTAAGTCAAAATGATTTTAATCATACAAATGAATTAATCGTTGGGGAATTAGAGTTTTGTTGTTATCTTACTCAGTGAACTAGGACATTTGAATATCCTATGAGGGAAGTAACATTTCATTTAATGTTCTGTTTAGGAGTTATGACAACAAAAGCTTTTGAGGGCAAATTGATGTTCAAATGGTTTGCGATTTAATTTAATTTCAGTTAACGGGTTTAAATTTGGAATAGTGTTCAAGTTGCTTTATATTTATTTTTGAATTTCTTTATGTCTTAGGTGATGTTATTTTTATTTCAATTTAATTTAACTTTAATTTAATTTAATTTGGTTTAGTTTTAATTTTAATTTAATTTAATCTAATTTTAATTTTAACTTGATTCTATTATTTAATTTAATTTAATTCAATTTAATTTGATTTGATATGATTTAATTTAATTTAATTTAATTTGATTTAATTTAATTTAATTTGATTTAATTTAAATTAAAATTAAAATTTTAATTTAATTTTGTTTTCAATTTTAATTTAATATTTTATTATTTTTTTTATGTTTTAAAGATGATTTAATTTTAATTATTAAAGTATTAATTTAATTGAAATTTTAAAAGGATTTAATTTAAATAATTTAACTTTAATTTAATTTAATGATTAAGTCTTTTAGCATTTTAAATCTTAAATTTGGATTATCATTTTAATTAGGAATTAAATATTATTGAGATGATTAATTTAGGGATTCTTAAATTAAAGAACAAATCTCTTCCTAATAATATCCCTATTTTAATAATTCAAATTTTATTATTCTTCCAAATTTAATCAATTATTTAATTAAGGTTTATTTTAATTATTTTTAAATTGTTTAATAGGTTTCTACCCTTATTATTCAAATTTCAATCATCCAAATCAGATTAGGATCAAATACTTTACTCTTTAATTTTATTAAGCCTAAAGTTTTAATTAAAGGTTAAAATTTTAATTACCATTTTGCCCTTCAAGCTTAATAATTTCATAACTCACTAAATTGAGCTTAAATGAACTTGAAATTTTTATGTGACTTCACTCATATGTCAATAAAGGCATGAGAGGAGAAAATGTGATTTTTCTGTATCTAATTTATTTATGTAATTATTTTTGGTGGAAAATTGAGATTTCCAAGGAAAATTTAATAATATGACCAAGAAAAAATTTCTATCCTTAAGAAAATTATGGGACATTCCTAATGACCAGAGGATCACTTGGACCAATTTTGGTGATTTTTTGAATTATATTCTTTTTATTATAATTATTTTGAGTCTTGGAGTATTAATTAATTTAAAAATAAAATAAAGGTTGAAAAATGAATTTTATATTTTTCAAAAATCTCTTTGATATCAAGGAAATCAGAGAATCAATTTTTATAATTTTCTGATTTCTCTTTGATTTATTAGAATTATTTTAGTGGAAATGCAAAAAATATACATTTTTTTAATTTTAAAATTACCTTAAGGCTTTAAAATTTAATATCTCATTATAGAGACTTATGAAAAATATGGGGTTTGTTCCCAAGTGATTAAAATTCAAAATGTGACATTTTGGTGAATTTTATTATTTTTGTAATTTTTATTATTTTTTAATTATTAAAATATTAAAATAATGCAAAAAATCAACTTTTTTAGAAAATTGCAATTTTATTTTTATTAAATTCCCCTGATATCAAAGAGGCTTCAAAACCAATTTGGTGAATTTTTGAAAAGTATTTTGAATGTTATGAGTTTTTAAAGTTTAAATTGGCTAAATGGCTTAATCAACCTATTTAGTAGGGCTAACCATTTCCAATTGACTTCAAATTTTTATGGTGGGTTCCTCTGATCCTAAAGGTAAGTGGAGAATTGATTTCAAGTCAATTTTATGTATTATTAGCTCTAATTAATTATGGACTTATTTTGGGTGTTTAAGCCAATTAGAGTTATTCCATGTGGATTAATTCAAAACCTATTTTTCCTAGGTTCCTCTGGTCATAATAAACATCACCAAATTTTCCTAGAATTTATTTCACAATATGCTAATTATTGGAATTAAAATACTCAAACTAGCAACCTAGAGTTGAAAAATCAATAACTCTTCATAGGGATGGCCTCTAACTTTGGAAAATTCAGGGAATGTTCCCAAATTCAGAGGCTTCAAAAGCCTTATGGTCTCATGTCATGGTGAATTGTATACATGCATGGAGAATTGAAAATGTGCAGAGAGTAAATAAATTATTAAAAATAAAATACTTGATGAAATTAAATGATTTCTTTTCCACATTATTCTCCTCTGTTCACTGAGCAAGAGGGTATTTTTATTTTATTTTTCTGATTTTCCTACACAAAGTTATGCATTTTTGAAGTTTAGGGAATTAAATAAATAGAAAAATAACCTATTTTTCTACTTATCCACGCAGCGCTGACTCAACCTCGGCGTCTCCGTAAGGCCACGCGGCGTGTTCTGATTCGGCGCCGCCATCCGACTCAGCGCTCCAGGGGCCCGCTGTATCGTTCCGTCTCCTCATCCGACGCGATTTTGGCCGTCTGTCCGCGCATGTATTAAATGAACGGCATCCGTTCATCGTCGCCAAGCTTCCCAGCCCGAGAACCGTCCACACTAAATCCTTAATATCTCACTCAATACTTAATGGATTTTCGTGTTCTTGTGCTCTATGGATTCGTCTTGAAGAGACGAATACATCTATATGGTGATCATGCATTGAAATTAAGGTATTTGAAATGGAGAATCTCCAGAAGCTTGGGATAAAGAGTTAGCTCATACCTTAGCTCAGAGAAGTGTGGCTTCAATCTGAGGGTTGTGTCACCTTCGACTGAGTCCAAACAAGCTCCAGATGAAGTCTCCTGGCCTGGTGAATTGTCCAGGTATGATTTCGACCACAGCCGAATACAAAGCTTGGAGTATGGAACAAATGGGTGGCCTGGAGAGGGGGCTTTTGCTGGTGGACTTCTTCCCTTGGTCTGGTGAAGGTGTAGGATCAATCAATTTGGGGATTGGTCCACTATGAAGAAGTGTCCTGGTTTTGTGCTGAAGTTTGAACTCAAAATTGAGCTCAGCTAGAGGGAATTGGGGCTGGAATCCAGTGGGAATCAAGTGCTCTACGTGTAGAGAGTGGTCTGGAATGATTTTGGTAGAGTTTCCTTAAGGTTGGTTTAGCACCTCTCCCATGGCCGAGAGAGGTGGGGTTTAAATAGAGCTGGCTGGAGGCTCTCCCAAGGGGAGTTAAGGCTTGGGATCAGCTGCTCTGGTGAGGAGAAGAACAGCCATGGTGGCCATTGGGCATGGGGCAACTCAGCAGGTGATAATTCCAAGCTTGGGCTCACATGATGTTCTCGGGTGTGGTGTTTTCCGGCGACCCAGGTGGCTGGCTGGCAGGCAGGGGTAACCATCTTGACCAGGGAGGTCAGGGCTTGGCAATGGTGAAGTCAATTGGGCTTGGACATGTGTAAAGTGCTTGGATTAAAATGGTATGGGGGAGAGGCCACTTTGGCTTGATTTGGGTCAACCCATCCTTTTGGGCTAGGTGCACCACCCAAGGCCTCGGTTTTGGGCCGAAAAGAGTCACTTGGGTCAGCTGCCATGGAGTGGTGAAGTCTCCATCAATGGTGAGGTGGCTAAGCATGGTTTATTATGTGACATGCTTATGGTTAAAAAGGCTTAATGAATGATTAGGAAAGGGGGCCCTCCTTTTGCCATTAATGGCTTGGTCACAAGTCAAACCTTCCATGGCTTCATGTGGCTTGTCCATGGCTTGCATGTGGCTTCATTTGGCTCATCCTTGACTTAGGAAAAGTGGATCCATTTATATGAAAAAGGAATTTGGAGATTTTGGCAATTTAGTGAAAAATTAGATGGTGCTTGATTTAGGTTGATTTGATGATTGATTTGGGACTTAGGAATTGATCCCAATTAAAGGGATGATGAGATGGAATTGTCATGTGGGCTTTGGGCTTTTGGATTTCACTTTGGATGGGCTTTCAAGATGGTTTAGAGAGTGGGCTTTTTGATTTCAAAACAAATTTTAGGATGAGAATTTTGCAAAGGATTGGATCCAATAAGTGTTGAATTTAATTTAGGAATGTTTCATGAATGATTTGGAATAAATTTAAAGTGGTTTGGGCTTGAATTGGGTTGGATTTGGACCTCTTTGGTAAATGGGCCAATGTATGCCAAATTCGGCTAACTTGGGCCAATGTTGGGCTAGGATTCAAATTGATGTAAAATTAATGTTGGGAAATGTTTATGGGAGTGTTTCAAAGAGGTTTTGACTTTGGTTGCGTTTTGATTTTGGGGTTTGGGCTTATTTGGGTTAGGTTTGGATTTAGGTCAAAATTGGGTTTTTTGGCTTTGGGTTGAATTTGAGTGGGGTTTGGGTCTAAATTTTGGGTAAATCATGTTAGTTTTTTGTTTGTGGGGATGTTAGGGAAGGTTTAGAAAAGGTTTGGGGTTAATTGGAGTTGAATTGGGTTAGTTTGGGTTTGGTTTGGGTCATGGGTCCAAATTGGGCTTTAAGGTCCAAAATGAAATTGGGTTCAAATGTCAATCAAATTGGACTTGGATTTGGTCTAGATTGGTGTTGGGAATGTTAAATTGAAGTTTAGAATTGAATTGGACCAGAATTTGGGTCAATTGGGTAGGTTTGGTTTGACATTGGGTTCACTTTGGGTTAAAATGGGTCAAATTGGGGGTTTTGACAAAAATGGGGTAAATTGACAAAATTGGCCCATGGTTTAGTTGAACAAAATGAAATTGGGAATATTTGAGATTTTCTGGAATTTTCTGGGAATTTTATGAATTTTTTTGGATTTTTGGGTCAAGAGGGGTATTTTGGGTATTTGGAGGGTATTGGGAGGTATTTTTGGAATTTTTGGTATTTTTGGCTATGAATGATCAATTTGAGTAATTTGGGAATGTTTGGGATTGGTCTTGAGGAATTTTGGGTGATTTAAAAATTTTGGAGGATTTGGGTAATTTCAAGGGTTTTGGGTAGGCTAGGCGGGTGTAGGGCCCCGGGGGTCAAAAATTGAAAATTTGCAAAATTGAAGATTGGGTAATTGTAAGTGGAATGAAATCATTTTGATTGAGCCATGAAGCCATATCAAGCCCACATGAGTCAGGAAGGGACTCATTTGAGGCATCCACTATGTTGTTCCTAACCCACTTTGTCAAGGGCTTAGGGGTTAAGGACCATCCATGTGAATCACCTTCATGAGTCAGGAGGCCAAGTTAGGTATGGGTGTGGTTTTAGGATGTGTGTGAAAGTGTAGGGTATAGGTGTAGTGTGTGTGTAAGTCAGCCCTTCACTGGACTCGAGCCTCCGTGGCGGTCCTAAGGCCAAAGAGTCCTATAGGAACTCATCCTTTAAACTTCCACATTTGATTTCAACCCTCTAGGTGATTAGGGGTCTACAGTCAAGTTTGTGGAGTTTGCAGGAAGTTAAGAAGTGGTTTGAATTTCTAAGTGGTGGGTCCCAATTCTAATCCTCTAGGATAGTCAAAGGAAAATCCTAAGGCTAGATCCTAAGTACTAAAGAGAAGAAGAGAAGACCTCATCAAAAATGAGGTCAACAAAGCATTCAATGGAAGTATACGTATCGTATCGAGTAATACAAGGCTCTAATGGAGTCCTGGTTATTGATCCCACAGGGAAGTTCGATGTTTTAAGAAAGCTATCCCAAGATAAGTAAGATGGCACTAAAATTCTATATTTAAATAGCACTTAACGTTTAACACAAACTACTGCTAACACTATGCAGAAAACAATAACAGTTAACAAACTACAAATACTTCTAATAACTTTAAGGACAAAATTAACTAATAGACACACTAAATTAAGTTTTTGAAAAGTTTTTGATATATAAGAAAAGTATCTTTCCTCTTGCAAGGAGAATATGATTTGTGGATTGATATGGAACAAATATTTATATTATTGTATCAAAAAGGAGCATAGTTGATTCTTTACCCTTAAAAGAGTACCCACTCTTCTAAGTAGAAATGAACATTGACATATTCTAAGTTTAGTCACTAAATCTAAGGCTAGGCTGGGAGGATACCGGCTCTCACTTCGGAGCTCCCACTCACCCTTCACCCGAAGGCTAATCTTTGATATTTAGTTACCAATCTTACAACCAATTTGGGGACTTCAGCCTGTCACCCTGAAATCTCCACATTGAAGTCCATCAAAAAACATTTACCTATTTATTTGCACTCAATTCCCATGAACTACACAATTCATCCATTGAAATTGAATTGATCGTTCATTATTGTTGTAGGACATTAAATACTTTCAAACTTAATGTTCAACAACATATTTTAACATTTCAATTGGCCATATCAAAAGTAAATTAAGTTCTAAATGAAAAACCATCACAATCTCTTCATCACATTAAAAGCACATCAAATCCACATCAATTCATCATCACATCTCTTATGCAAGAAGAAAGACAAGGAAACTACTCAGAATTCATGGAGAAGATATAATAAAACATGGATTTTATATATAAAAGAAAAGTCATACAAACCACAAAAGAAAATACGACTTATCTCTTTCTCTTCCCCTATGCACTTCCCTTGAAGTTCCTTTGAATCCTCTTCTCTTCTTCTTTACAACACTTGATTCTCTCTTTAGAATGGAAAGGAAGAAGCAATCTCTCACTTTACCTCTTCTCCTCCCCTCCTTAGAGAAAAATTCCTCTCAAATCCTCACTCTACACTCTCTACTCCTAAACCCTAACACTTCACTCTCACTAAAACTACTCTAAAACCATTGAAGAAGCACACAATTTTAGTCCAAAAATAGTTACTTATAAGAGAGGGACTAATTCCTAAGAGTTTTCATAGGCATCCCTTCAAAAAGTCACCAAAACTCTTCAAATTTGAATTGAATCGACTTTGGGCGCCGGCGGCGCCAGATAGGGCACCGGCGGCGTTATATCATGCCAATTAATTCCGAGCTCTCTGAATTTGGGCGCCAGCGATGCCAGAACATTTTTTTCACCATTTTTCTCCTTTTGTATCTGAATTTGTTCCTTTTTGCTTCTTTTCACTCAAATCACTTAAAATCATCATACCCGCAACGAATCATGAGAAATACATTTCTTTAAAGTGAAATATCATCAAAATTGGGTAAAATTAGATAGTAAAAGTCGTATATATTTTCAGTGCGTCAAGGATCCCATTTCAGGAATAAATATATTCAGAGATTGGAAGAAAAGTTTAATATTTTTCATAGAATCTCTATTGCTTATCATCCTCAGACTAGTGGATTAGCTGAAGTTTCTAATCGAGAGATTAAACAAATTTTAGAAAAGACTGTAAATCCTAGTAGATTAGATTGGTCTACGATACTGGATACTGCATTACAGGCATACAAGACTGCTTATAAAACTTCTATTGAAATGACACCTTACATACTCATTTTTTGAAAGACTTGCCACTTACCAGTAGAATTGAAGCATAAAGCATATTCGACGATTAAAGCATTCAATTATAATTTGAAAAATGCTGGTGAGAAGAGATTGTTACGAATGAATGAATTGGAAGAATTAAGAAATGAATATTATGATAACGATATAATCTATAAGGAGAAATTGAAGTTAAGGCATGATCAGAAGATTAACCGGAAGAACTTTGAACAGGGACAAGAAGTTTTTCTTTACAATACAAGGCTGAAGTTATTCCCTGGGAAATTGAAGTCTCGTTGGTTAGGACCTTTTATTGTGACTTAAGTTTATACTTACAGAGCTGTTGAAATTAAAGATCCATAGACTGGGAATAGATTTAAAGTAAATGGACATAGATTAAAACCATATTTTGAGGGTAAAAGACCGAACTTTAAAGAGGTTTTAATGCTCAGTCAACTTGATTAACATATAAATAGGTCGGGCTGACGGCGTTAAACCTAGCGCTTTATGGGAGGTACCCATAGTTATCTTTACTTGTTGTCTATTTGTTTGAATTTATCATTAGTATGTGGTAGTATTGAATTCTTCTACTTGTATTTACCCTTTGATCATCACGAAATTTGAATCCATAGAGAAAATTTGGAACGAATTTGGACCACGGCGTTATTGTGCAAATTTTTCCTTGGACGCTGACGGTGGGTTTTTCCCGAGAGTACTGCCTATTTAATTGCACAATCCCACCAACGGCGCCATCGAGGTTACTGATGCACAACTCAGCCTAACAGGGCTTTATATGTACTTTCAAATGTAAGAATTTAATACCACTGCTAGAAGATTTAATCACTGACAGCGGTGCCAAAAACTTGATGTGATTTTACTTATGAAATAATTTATGAATTTATATTTAGATTTTTATAATTTATCAAAGTCACAATTTCAAACGCAACTATACGTATCGTATTAATTAATACAGGGCTCTAGTGGAGTCCTGGTTATCGATCCCACATGGAAGATTTTTAGAATATTAAGTAATATTTTTAGATTATTCAAATTAAAAGTAATTATTATTTTTATTTCTTTTTAAAGTTTTGATTTTAGATTTAATGAAATTATACTAAATGTAAATAAGCAACACTAAAATAAATATTAATGCAGGTATAAATAAAACAACTTTCTCCTTTTCAACTAATCCAAGATTTTTAGAATAATTATCATTTGTGGAGAATTTAGATTATGGTATTGTGCCAAATAGAAGCATTCCTATTCTTTACCCTTTGATCCAGGCATAAAGAACATTGACTAATCTATGGATCGGTTCAAGATATTTTAATAATAGAATGGGTTAATCTAGGCTCACACTACTAGATGTCCAAGGGTGGCTATGGTCGGCCCTACCAGTGACCCGTTCCCTTTCTATAAATCAAATTATTAGAATTTAGTCTGTCACTCTAAAAACTAATTAATTATGTGCCCAATAAATCATATCTTCCTATTTATTAGCACTTTACCTTGAATAACCCGCATAAAGCCTTCGACTACCCAAGGATTCATGTGATATCTACTAGTTAAGAACTCATCACCAGATAGGTCTCAAAATTCTTCAACAGGTTTTAATAATTTAAATGACCAATTTAAAAACTAAACTATGATGAGGTATTAATATCATCACAATTTTTATAAATATTTTAAGTTAAATTCTCCAACAAAGTTTAATTATCTTATTATCTTTTCATAGGTGAAAGGAGAAAGAAAGCTAACTACTCATAACACATTTAATTCACACTACAAAATATATTTATAAAACTTTGTACCAAGTTACAAGTACTTATCTGGAATGTTCCTTCAAGTGATCCGCTGACTCCTACTGACTGCAATGCAATGATGAAAGACTTCAACAACAACAACACTAATAATCTCACACTTAATACTCAAAATAAACTAAAAATAAACTCACTAAATAATAAATAAAGTGGCTCCCTAAAATGATTGAATGACTATATAGTGCTTGGGGACTAAAGGATGCTAGAAGGGGAGAAAGGGGCCATTTTCTCTGTAGAATGGGCTCCTATTTATAGAGCTCTGAATTTGACCAGGGGTTGCTTAAGGCACCTCTTCAAAATTTGTTCAAACACAATGTATCTTCTAGAAGGTAACTGTCGCGCCTAAGCGCCGGGATCTGGAGCCTAGGCGCAGGGATCTGACGCCTAGGTGTCGGACTCCGTGACCAGGTCTTCACACCTCTTCACTTTGGGTCGCACCTCTTCACTATTAAAATGGCTTCCCTGCGTCCAGATGCATTGTATCACATGTCATATACATTATGAGTAACTTACAGTATTCTAAATGCTCTAATAATCGTTTAACACCTTCAAAATAACTGCCCAATGTTGTCAAAAATCTTGTCTGCGTCTGTATCGAACTAGTGCTTAGGCGTCGGATTCTGGCACCTAGGTGACAGGCCTACAAATTCGACAACTTTGCTCTTTTAGCTCCATTTTTGATCATTTTTACTCCTTTTTCCTTCTTGAACTCTTTTTTTATCACATGCATCCAAAAACATAAAAACTCCTTTCATTAAAGCATAATATCCTTAAGAATTGAATCATAAATAAGACATAAAAATGGGTATTTTTATGGTGGATTAGTCGCCGACGGCAGGATCGGTGAGTGGATAGTTTCTGATTTCAAAATGGCAGTTTTTGGCGGTTTTAGGTGGAATTTTTCCCTTTTAAACTTCTAATGACGGTTCCTAAACTCTCCATTTCCAAAAAAATGAATGGAAACTCCCTTGAATTCATCCATAGTGGCTTCCAATTCCATAGATTACCCTAGATTTCAAGTGTTTAACTAGAGAAAGTTCGTTAGTGCCGAGGCACAGCGAATCTTCAACAAAGTGCTTACAAAGAGGAGATTAATCAAAGAAAGAGGTTTTGTGAGTCAAGGATTAAACAATCCTTCGACAAAGATTGAAGAGATGATCATACAACGATGATTGGAAGTAATTTGCTACACTACTACTGCAGTAGTCATTCCTGTGGTGAAAGAGTTTTACGCCAATTTGCATGAAATCAACCAGGGAATCATTTATGTGCGAGGTAGGTGGATAACTTTTAATTCTGGACGAATTAATAAATTATATATGGTTGAGAATGTTCCAGTCTGCCATTATTCTAACTTCGTCACGATAAGAAATCTGATGAATGAAATCTACCATTATTTGACAGACAAAACTGAAGACTGGGAAATTAGAGAAAACGGGTATGTTAGTTTTTCTGCTACACTTTTAAATACCGTATCAAAACATTGGCACTTTCTCATTTCTGTAAAGTTATTACCGATGATGAGGATCAGTAAAGTTACCAAAGAAAGTCCAATATTGAATTATTGTATTCAAATGGGATGGCCAGTTGACATTGGATCAATAATTGTGAAGTCTATTTTGGGCCTGATCGTTCAAGGATCAACTCATGGGCTTGAACATCCTTCTACAATTTTCTCACTATGCAGCCTGTTCCAAGTTTCATACAAGATATGGGAAAAGGTACTCCTACCTTGGAAGGCTTTAGACCCAACTAAAATGTTCCCAGCAATTGAAAAGGAAAATGAGATGGGCGTTATTATGGAGCAATCATCATAGAATTCAATTCCAGTTTAACCTCTAATTTTGGACAAGACGCTGATAATCCTACACAAAATTAAGAAACTAAAGAAAGAGGTATAAAACTTGATGAATTCAATTAACAATATCTCTGATTTCTTTAATCAAATTGATTAGAGGATGAAAGAGCACTTTGATCACTCTGGACATTTTAAAGGAAGTTTGATTCACTTAATGTGGAAGATGTGATGGATAGAAGAAGATTCTACAGAAGAATTCCCTTTTCGACCATTTTATAACATGTATGTTCATGTTCATTTGATGGGTGATATCGGAGGAGAAACCAACATTAAATCGGAGGAGTAGAAGATTTGTTTTACTCTATATGTTTTTTATGTGTTTAGACTTGATTTGAACTTACAAGTTTGCTTAGTTTTGATGTTTAATTTTTTATCTCAGTATAGTTGAGATTAAGATTGGAATGTTTGTTTTAGCATTTAGAGTATTGTGGTTTGGATTGCGACGCTGATTTGATGAATTGAGGTTAGAAAATACCTAACTTATGTGTGTTGTATAATGTTTATTTTAACACTTGGAATTTATATGTAATTGTGATGTTTTATGTTGTGAATATTTATTTGTGTTAATTCATCACATATTTACTAAAATTTATGTTTATAATGATCGAATGGATGTCGAAGAGGCTTGAAATTGATCGAAATCTCAAAAATCTGAAAATTGAACAAATTTTGAGAATCTCGTAGACGGTGCCCTCGAGGCCACCGATAGTGAGATTTTCCCGAGACTATTGATATTTAATTCTATTGAGCACGCTGACAGCGCGAACGACCCCGCTGACAGCGAGATCCCCAAAATTACCTTTTAACTGTGATTTTGACCAGTTAACTGCCACTATTCATTGTCTTCTTCCCTTATTTACAGAAACTTTTGACTTAAGGCTTGAAAGATCTTGGATTTAGGGCGATTTTAACTAATTTTGACACCAGATTTGATCATCACTTGGTAAAAGCTTCCCTTCTATGTAAAAATTTTTTATTTTCACCATGAATTTCTTCCACATTTAGGAATTCAGAAAAAATTGAAAATGTGGAGAAAATACCTGGAAGAAATTCATGGAACTTAATTTAGCACTCTTAAAGTTACCTTTCGAAGCCATTTTATCATTATTTTGGAGTTTAGTTTAGATTTTTATAAATTTGATAGATCGAAAAATGGCTCCCCGATAAAACAGACGACTTTAGTTTGATGAGGCTCAATTTATAAATGCAAAAGCCCAGTCAAGGTACACTTCTATCTTCCAAGGAAAGAAATGTATACAAGATAGAGTTTTTGATAATCCTGGAGGAGAAGTTAAACAATCAGAGAAAGGAGTTGGAAAAATTTTTGCTACACTACAAAAAAAACTATTGTAGAAGTTGTAAAAGAGTTCTATGCCAATCTGACTCAGTTTGAGGATGAGCCTGTAAAATTTAGAGGATTATCTTTTGGTTTTAATGTTGCTCTCATAAATTCCTTTTACGAACTTTACAATTTTATTCTAGCGAATATGAGACATTTGGAACCATGGAAGGTCCGTTAAACGTTGTCATTGACTTTCTCACTAATGGGAAAGGGACATGGAAAATTAAACAGCGTGAACAAATAAATTTTCTTCTTTCCATGATGACTGCCACAGCTAAAGCATGGCATTACTTCATTTATTCTACTTTGCTACCTACCTACCACAATAGTGAAGCGTCGAGAGATAGAGCAGTTCTGAATTTCTGTATTCAGAACAACAGAAGCATTAATGTGGGGAATATAATTTATAAGAATATTTTGGCCACGACAAAGAGTGAATCAAGTGGAGGACTGGGACATCTTGGCCTCATTTATGCACTTTGCCAATTATCTGGAGTGGAAGCTAGAGATGATGAAGAATGAGTTTACCTTATGAAACCCATTAGTAAAGCCAATTTAAAGACATATGAATCCTATGAAGAATGGAGATCTGGTAGTAGGAGTAAAGCACCTTCTACTAGTAGAGATATCCCCTTTACTAGTTATGACCCTCCTACCTCTAGTTCCCCTACCCTTTATGATTTGATGAATAAAATGACCCTGCAAGGGAAAAGTTTTGAAAAGTTAGATGAAAGACTTGAGAGAATAGATCAAAGGATTGAAAGATTAGAGCGAAGACATGATTAAGATAGTGAGTATCTTCAGCGGCATTCTGATTTCAAGATTACTTACTACGATGCTCAGGCCAGACACAATAGAGGTGAGCCTGATGTTACTTTTCCTGAATGCCCCCATATACTCGTTATCAGCCCAATCTACCTGCTGACCAGGGAGATGAAGACATAGTATTGGATTTCGTTGTCTAATCTTAAATTTGATGATTGTGATGTATGTGTGTGTGTTTTGTTATAGTATTTTTATTTTGTTATTTGTATTTTGTGTATTGTATTATTTTCTGAACAGTGTATTTTGTTTGTAGTTTCTATTTCATTTCTGGATGAATTGTGATGTGTAGAATATAATTGTAAATGTGAACTCTAAGATAAAAGAGTAGACTGTTTGTTAGTGTGCTGTGTAATGCAAATGCTATTTGGTATTGTACTGTGTAGTGTAATTAATTGTGGTTGTTAAATGTTTTATTTTATTTCAAAATTTCATTACCTCAGCAAATTCTCTAATATGTTATATGTGTAGAAAAGTTCCTAATATTACAGGCCAGTTGAAGTTACAAATCTTAAGAAGAACCTGCAAAATTTCGGAAAGACAAAAATGCCTAAAGTACAATGGTATGATTTATATTTAGAATTTTTCTTTCACCCTATGTTATTTCTATATGTAGAAAAATTTAATTTTAGGGGAAGAAAAATGGTAACTGTTAGTTGTTCTCAATTAACATATTTTCAAAATTTATAAATATGATTTTTGTGATGAAATTTAATTCAGTTAACTATATTTAGATTTTATTTAAATATTGTGGAAGATTCAAAGAAATATTTTTGGTAATGAAAATTAAATTTGAAAGTTAAGATATTTAGTAAGAGGATAAGACTATAATTAACTATTTAAAGTAAAGAAAACTATATTTTAAAATATTAAGAATCTTAGAAATTTAGTTGAGAAAGAAAAGGTTTGGGCTCAATGATGTAAAGACTATGAATTATATATTAGGTAAAGGAATGCTTTAAGTTTCAAATTTAGGAAAAGAAGAGTGAAGTTCAATATTGTTAACAGGCTATCCAGATATGGTAATCCTCACATGAAAAAAAAAGAAAGGATTGAAAAACAGTCCCTAAAAAAAAGGAAAAGTATATAGGATTGAAAAGCAATCCAAATGAAAAGAAAAGAAAAAGTAAGTGAGGAGAAGCTTGAGGAGATGCCTTATCAAAAATTGGCTTCACTGGGATTAACTTAAAGGAAAAACTAAATACATTTCTGAACTTATTTTTATGGAGTAGTATTTTTACTAGTATTGTCCTCATGAATTTTTTATCATCTAAATATTCTAAGTAAATTGATATTGCAACATATAGTCATTCTTGAAATGAATAGAAGACTAGAAATCTTAGACTTGATGACTAGATAGCCTTACATCTACCAAATTAATCTAATTACTTGAAAATCTTTCTAAAAAATCTTACTATAATATTTATTTAAATCAAAATTATAGTATTTCTGAATTAAAACATACCACAATAAATCATAACTTTTATGTAGTACTAAAAATTACTTGAGGACATGTAATAGTTAAGTTTAGGGGATTTTGACCAACTAAAAATATTTTGAGATTTTCATGCCTATTTTGTATTGATTTTGATGATATTGCACTTTAGAGAAAAGTATTTTTGATGTTTTGTTGCAGGTATGTTGATTTATGGACATTTGAGCAAAAAGATGCAAAAAAGAGCGAATTTGGAGCAAAAAGGACCAAAATATGAAGATTTGACTTTGGGCACCGACAGCGAGATCGACGACGCTGACGATGGATTTTTTCCTAGAGTTCAGAAAATATAATAAAAAGAAGGTAAATATGAGCTCGACCCCGCTGACAGCGAGCCATAACAGATATGGTCCAAAACTTAGTATTCTACTAGCCCGCCGACGACGAGATCGAGGCCGCCGACAGCGAGTATGTCGGTGAATGTTGACGATTTGTGAAGGGATGCTTGGGCAACTCTTGGAAACTCTTCTACAACTTTAAAAGAAACAATTAGAGGCCGAAAAAAGTGTGTCCACTGTGTTTATTAGCATTGGTGGTGACATTAGAGTTATAGAGAGTTAGTTTAATTAGTGTTAATTGTGAGGAATTCTTCGAGAGATTGTAAGAGTGGAAGGAAAGTGAGAGATTTCTTCCCCCTTGCCGCTTCAAATGAGAATTTTGTGTGCCGTGAAGAAAGAAAGAGATTCAAAGGAACTTCAAGGAGTTTGCTTGGGGAGGAATTCGAGATAAGTTGTATTTACTTATTATAGTTTGTATAACTTTGCTTTTATATATGAAATCCAAGTTTTGACGTATCTTCTCCATGAGATCTGAGTAGTTTCTCTGTCTTTCTCCTTGTTTTAAGGTTTTGTGAAATGGTGATTTGAATTAGTTGTGCCAAGTGAATGTTAAAGAAGTTGTGATAATCTTTTCACTTCAATCTTAATTTACTTTCAATCTGGCCAATTGATTTGTTAAAATATGTTGATTTTTTCATTTAAAGTGAAGATTACATCCTAGTTTTAGGGAGGTGAAAGTCCATGCAAGTAGGGTGCAAATAAAATGGGAAAGGTTGTTTATCAGGCGTAGAATTGGAGATTTTAGAGTGACAGACTAAAATCCTCAATTTGGTTTTATCGTTTGGGTGCTGAAGTGTAGATGTTAGCACTCAGGCGAGGGGAACGTGGGAGCTCCGAAGTGAGAGCCGGTATCCTCCGAGCCTAGCCACAGATTCAGTAACCAAGCATTGGATTAGTCAATGTTCTTTATGTCTGGACCAAAGGGTAAAGAATAGGTATGCTCATAATTGGCACAACATAGTTTTAAATTAATTCTAATTATCCATTCACTTAAATTTCTTAACAAGGAGAAGGATGCTTGCTTATTTGTAAAACCTCACTTTATTAGTAAAAGTAGTTAATTGTTAGTAGAATTAGTTTATTAATATTACATCTTATTTACGATTTCTTACTAGTGACAAATAGGCAATTTGAACTACAAGGTTGTGATTCTGAATTTGTTTATATAATCTTAGTTCGTAGCCTCTAAAATATTTTGTGTGGGATTGATATCCAGAACTCTACTAGAGCCCTGTATTACTTGAGCGATACGTATACTTGCGTTGATAGGAGTAACTCTGCGATTACTGAATATATTATACACTTTTATATCAAATTTTTACAATGTTAAACTTATGCATAGCGCGCGAAGTGGTTCAGCGATCCAAGTCAAAAAGTGCATTTTGCCTCATTTTGCTACAAATTTGCTCCTTTTGTTTTCTTTTACTCTAAAAGCCTAAAATCATTTTACCTGGATAAAATCATGAAAAATACCCTTATTTAAAGTTCAATATCATCAAAAATAGGTACGAAATAGACATTTAAAAGCTATCAAAATTTTAGTGGATCATTATCGAGGAGTTAATGAAGTTTTATTGTAGCGATGTGGTCTTGAAGAGATCACTACAACATTAAGACAACCAACAAACCACAACACTTAAAGCACTTAAATTCTTAAAAATCATTTATAGAGTTAGAGGAAATATAAAGGAATATCATCTATGTTTTAGCCATCACATACAGGCATACATCAAAGATTATTTCTACTCTAAATTTTGGCATTTTTGCCTGCCAGTCTAATTTATCACTCCAATCACCTCTATCTACTCGTATTAATGTTTCCATATTTTTACAAATGAACACACTGTAGTCAAAGCTATTGCCTTGCACTGGAATGACTTTGACCATGACAACTGACCATTTGGTCGGATCACTCATGAAAGCACTCTTTATATATAATGACAGCATAAAATTTATGAGACATAATAAGAAAGACTTATAATTAGTACCTTTAGAGGATAGTCATCTATAGGTACAGCTTCTCAGGGTGTGTCATGCTCATGTTCCTCTTTATTTAAAGATATAATAACATCATTTATTATCTAATATACTGTATCAGTATCTTCAGCTTATGTTATTAATTGTTCCTAAAATTTATCAGTTTGTACATGTAATTGGTCATCCCTAGTGGCGTAAGTGTCTTCAGCTGTTGTTATTTGATGTTGTTATGCTTTCTTAGTATGTTTAGTTGGTAGGCCACAAAGAGTTGAAGAAGTATTTAAACCTTTTGTTGTTATTGGTTGTTGTAGAACAGTTTCATCCCATATGGTTTATCTTGATTCAATATGCATAAGTGATTTTATTATCTCCTCTGATTATTCAATTTGTGCAAGTAATCCTCTAATGAACATTTGGGATGTTTCTCTACTTCATATACTATTTTTCTTCTCTTCAGCTCAAATATAGTATATGGGGAACTTATATCCTCTAAAAAAATGGTAATTCATTGATTCTTGAAATTCAAAAAGAATTTTTTTTTTATTTCTAATTATTTGGTTGGATTATTTCTTCTAATCCTTCATCTAGTGTGTCGTTGCATCGATTTGGTAAATGTGGCTAGATCAAGACTTTATCTAGTGTGTCGTTGCATCGATTTGGTAAATCGAATGTGTTGTTTGTGTGTTTGTTTTATTGTTCAATGTGTGTTGTATTTCCTTTGAAATTGTGTTGTTTAATTGTTTATTAAGACTTGAATCTTATTATTATACTTATCTGTAATTCATTGAGCCCAAAATTGAAGATTATGAAATAGAATTAGAAGAATTTGACTTAAACTTGTGTTTAATTGGTGGATCTAATTTATAATTTTTTTAAAATCTTTAGAAAATATTTTCGAAGTTGGAAACTGAAGCAATACTCTTATATGAGTAATTGAAAGTTGAAGTTGTAAGTTTTGGTGGAAAATTAAATTTTTAAAATGATTTTTGTGAAAGGCGAGTCTAGCGCCTAGGCGCCTGTTTGGCCTATTAATGGTAAATCAGGATTTAAACCCTCATTAGCCATTGTCGACGCCTAAGCTTCATCCCCTTCCTCTTTTTCACAAAAACCTACCCCCTAGATCCATCTAGAGGCCAAATCTTCACGTTTTTTAGCCCGGAATCACTCAATTTCTTCATCTTGAGGTCAGATCTACCTTCTAATCCATTTATTTTTTATTTCTATCATGGATTTTTCTATTTTTGCTAAAAATGAAAATTTTGGAGAAAAATTTTGATTTTTAGAAATACTCCATGGGTTTTTAAACTCATATTAAGTTTCTCAAGCTTAATAAGAGTTTAGATATTTGATTCCTTAATTTATTGGTATTTTCTTTCACGTTTAGATGGCACCTAAATCTAACCTTGAAAAAGAATGAGAAAATTTCAATCGCAGCAAGTTCGCTACTGCGGCAGCGCACCTTCGTTACCACGAATTTGCGACATCAAGGAAATTTATCTCGGAGCGTAGGTTTTACAGTCCTGGAAAGATGATCGAGAACACGATCGTTGCACACAACTGGCAAAGATTTTGTTATTTCACTGTTGTTGCTGTTATTCCTATTGTATGAGAATTTTATGCCAAATTTATGGATGCAGAAGACTATGAAGTATTCGTTAGAGGTGTCGAAGTGGGATTCACTCAGGAGCGGATTAACATTTTCTACGGCCTACCACCTATCGTCGAGTGCTACTATTCTGGTCTATCTCCATATGAAGGAAATCTGGAGATGATCATTGCATATCTGACTGACGGCACTGGAGCTTGGAAGATCTGGAACGACAAACGGGTAAACTTTAAATCTTCTAAGCTGAATGGTATTTCAAAGGCCTGGCACTATTTTATTTCTGCTAGACTACTTCCTTCCAACCACCTAAGTGAAGTTACCAGAGATAGAGCTATACTGACTACTGCATACAGGAAAGGATGTCGATTAATGTTGGCAACATTATCTATGATTTTGTAGAATCAACTACACTATCCAGCACTTCTGTGGGATTAGGATTCCCATTTTTGATATTTTCTTTATGCTTGAGCGATGGAGTTATTGCTGATATTTCTGAGGAGAAGCTGAAGACTACAAAGCCTATTGGGCAGAAGAGTGTTAGTATTTATGATCGTCTTCGCGGGAAGAGATCTACTGCTCCTTCTACTTCTGTACCTACTCCATGTAGTGCTTCTACTTCTAGACCTTCTACTTCTGCTACACCACCACCTAGTTTTTGGGAGACTATGGATGAGAGGTATTCAAAGCAGCAGAATATGTAACATTTAGCTCATTTTCACATAGATACAATCGATGTGAAATTTGATCATCTTGTTGATTTTACACATAGGAAGAGCAATTATGATGCTGATTATGATGAAGCTCTTGTTTGATTTCTGAAGGGAGAACAGTCTGTTTAGTTCCCTACTTGTCCTAGATTTACACCTTATGATCCAAAGAAGACTGAGGATTTTTCCTTTGGTGACGATGATGATGATGATGAGGAGACTGCGAGTGATGATTAGATTGTCGAGATTATGTTCTTGTTTATTTGTTTGTATGTTAGACTTAGTAGTATGATTGGTTTATGTTTGTTTGATGATTTGTTGATGTTAGCTATACTGATGATTGTCGTACTATTTAGTTGTTGATGTTATTCTGTTTCTGTTATTGTGATTAGTATAGTCATTTAATTTAGCTACTGATATAAAAATTGAACCTGCTTACTTTTATATATGCTTCATTATTTCAGTAATATTCATAAAAAACATGTGTAGAAGTAAATTTTTCTTCGTATAATGTTTTTACATACTTATAAAATTCCTTTTTAAATTATGCTTTTCTTTCTCTCATACTTTAAACTTTTTCATGATATGCCAAAACTTAAGTTTGGGGGAAGGGAAAATACATGCAAATTTAAATTTTATTTGTCCTTAAGTGCAAATATTTTCTCTAAAAAAATATATTAACATAACATATGGAATGAAAAATCTATTTAAGATTACTTAAATTTTTGAAATTATAAATAATTTAGTAGACTTAACCAAAATTTTAATAACTTTGATTGATTTTAAGAATAGAATTATTCAACTTAAAGAAGAGTAAGATTATGAATTTTTTCTATTTATGGTAGAGATAATTGAATTTTAGAATTATTAAGAATTTAAGAATTATAATTTGAAAAAGAAAGAGATTGAAAGTCTTTTTGAAAACTATTCATGTTATAGTAATTAAGTGAAGATGTATAAGTTTGTAAATATAAGTTAAGGATAGTGAAGTTCAAAATCATTAACAGGCTATCCAGATACAGTAATCCTTACTGTGAGAAAAAAGGAGAAGCTTGAGGAGATGCCTAATCAAAAATTGGCTTCACTAGAATTATCTTATAAGAAGAAAACTAATTACATATTTTAGTTAATTTTTATGCATGCATCTTTATTAGAAAAGATTTTCATGAAGATCTTTTTCTTGTAAATAATTTATGTGATCTTAATATAATAAACTACAATTATTTTTGAAATGAATGAAAAATTTTGAAGTCTTACGATTTGGTAGTTAAATATTCTTTAAATTCATAAAATTAAACTTAGTGAAATTTGGTTAATGATTTACTAAAACCTTTATAAAATCAAAAATTACAAGGACTCTTAAATATTTACCTTTAATTCCAATTGTTATACATTTTATATAGTAAAAAGGGTTACTTGAGGACAAGTAACATTTATGTTTGGGGGATTTTGATCCATGAAAAAAATACCTATTTTTATGCCTTGATTTTTATTAATTTTTTAAGGATATTATGCTTTAATGAAAAGTAATTTTGTGTTTTTGGATATAGGTGATGCAAAAATGTTCAAGAAGGAAAAAGGATGAGAAAGGAGCAAAAAAGAGTATTAATGGAGCCAAAATGCGAAATTGCCAAAATAATGGGTCAGCGCCTAGGCGGCAGAATCCGGCGCCTAAGCGCCAGCTCGATACCAAACCAGTTACGATTTTGTAACTACTTTGGGCAGTTATTTTGACTGTTAGAGAGGTTATTAGACCTTCTAGAAGATTGGTAGTTATTCCTGGATTATAGGACATGTGATACATTGTATCTAGACGCTTGGAAACGGTTTGGATCACGAAGAGGTGCGATCCAAAGTGAAGAGGTGTGAAGAACTGGATGCGGAGTCTTGCGCCTAGGCGCCAGATGTCGTCGCCTAGGAGCCAGACATAGTTTCTAGAAGATTCATTGAACTTGGACATATTTTGAAGAGATGCTTTAGGAAACCCTTGAAACCTATAAATAGGAGGCCATTTCTACAGAAAAAGAGGCCTCCAATCAGAGAGAGAGAGCCCCAATCAGAGCCCCAATTAGAGAGATAATTTTAAATATAGGGCCACACTTTTAGTTTACTTTCCTTCATAAATTAGTGAGTTTATTTTATTTAGAGTTTGTATTGAGATTTTGGAAGAGTTGGTGCTTTTGAAGTCTATTTCACTTTGGAGACAGTAGGAATTAGAGGTTCAGTTAGAGAAACACTTGAGATAAGTATTTGTAATTTGATTCAAAGTTTTATTTATATGTTTTGTTATTTAAATTCAATATGTTCTGAGTAGTTACTTTAATTTCTCCATTCAATTATGAAAATATAAATAAGATAATATAAAATTCGTTGGAGAATTAAAAACTAAATATGTTTAAATATTGTGATGATATTAATAACGGATCTTAATTTACTATCTAAATTGGCCATTTAAGTTGTTAAAATCTGTTGAAGAATTTTGAGACCTAGAAGGAGATGAATTCTTAACTAGTAGATATCACATGAATCCTTGGGTAGTCGAAGGCCTTGTGCGAGTTATTCAAGGTGAAGTGCAAATAAATAAGAAAAAATAATTCAATGGGTGTAGAATTAATAAGTTTTTAGAGTGATAGACTAAATTCTTTTAATTTGGTTTATAGAAAGGGAACGGGTCACTAGTAGGACCGACCATAGCCACCCTTGGATATCTAGTAGTGTGAGCCTAGATTAACCCAATCTACTAACAATACATCCAGACCTGATCTATAGATTAGCCAATATTCTTTATACTATCGAGCGAAGGTAAAGAATAGGAATACTTCTATTTGGCACAATACTATAAATTTATATTCTCCATGAATATTACATTATCTAAAAAGTCTTGGATTAATTGGAAGGAAGAAAGTTGTTTGCTTATTATTATTTACATCACTCATTATTTTAGTATTGCTTTATTTCTGCATTTAGTAAATTAAATATTAAATTTATAACATTAAAAGAAATACATAAAAATAAAATTAAATATTTAAAAATCTATAAACCTCCTCGTGGGATTGATACTGGGGTCTTTATTTAAAACCCTATATTACTTGAAACGATACTATACTTGCGTAGTACCTCTAGTGTGTAAAATATTTTCCATAAAATTATATTTATATACACTAGCTGCTATTATTATTTGGGTCAAAGTATTGGCTATAACATATTTTTGGAAGCATAAATTACTGCGTTATTTGCGGTCGGGTTAATAGGCAGTTATATAATCAGATTGAAGTTTGGTTTGTCATTCCAAGTGTTCGTATTGGTGGTACATCTCATGGAGAAGATTACCAATACTTAGAAATTCCGCTTCAATCTTATCCATTTGACCAAACATTTTCTCCAGATTAACAGCAATAAAACCATTAAAATAAGGCTGAGGATCTTTTGGAGATTTTTCTCTTACCTCATTTCCATGATTTCCTCTATCCATTGCCTCCAAATCCTTCCTATCGCCTCGAAAAATGAATTGCTCTGGTCGAAATTAGTGTTCTAATTCTATTGGGGATGAAAATTAGGCTATATATAAAGAGATTTCTTGTGAAAAACTAAAGAATTTTGATTTTTTCCACGATCTGTAACTGTGGCTCTTAGGCACCGGAATCTGGCGCCTAGGCACCGGATCATTGTTATGCTAGTTATTCTGGAGCTTAGGCGCCAAGTTTTGGCGCTAGGCACCGGAACCTCGATCGACTCCGATTTTCATATCGTCAAATTTTGCAAGTTTTGGTCGTAAAAATAGGTCTAATAAACGGGTATGATCAACATACAAACACAATCACGAAAAATCTAATCACAAACAATCACAAACGAAAGTTAACTTGATCTCCTTTTTACTCACATTTGACATGGAGTGGTTCAAGTCCAAATTCTATATACTCCAAGAAAATGTCTAGCTTAAGCCAATACAGACTCGTTAGCCTTCTATTTTTAGAAGTTATATAAAAATTTAGTCAAAACCAAGGCATAACCTTACAACAATAAAACTCAAAATAATAAATATGGGTTGCCTCCCATAAAGCTCTTGGTTTAACGTCGTCAGCCCGACCTTATTAATTGAATTAATCGCGTAGACTCAGCTCATAAGCCTCTTTGTAATTTAATTTTATTTCTCCCATATAAGGCTTTAGTCTTAATCCATAAACTTTAAATATTTTTTCAGTTTTGGGATCTTTAATATCCACAGCTCCATAAGGGTATATTTTCTCAATTATAAATGGTCCCATCCATTTAGATTTTAATTTTCCAGGGAAAAGTTTTAATCGAGCATTAAATAATAACACTTCTTATCTAGGCTCGAATATTTTCCTTTAAATCATTTTGTCATGCAATTTCTTCATTCTTTCTTTAAAAATTCTTGCATTTTCATAAGACTCATTTCTTATTTCTTCCATTTCATTCAGTTGTAATAATCGTTTTTCTCCCGCAGTATTCAAATTATAATTGAACTCCTTTATCGCCCAAAAAGCTTTATGATCCAGTTCAACAGGTAAGTGACAATGTTTACCATAAATTAACCGATAAGGTGACATTTCGATAGGTGTCTTATAAGCTGTTCTATAAGCCCATAATGCAGAATCAAGTCTATCAACCCAATCAGTTCTTTTAGGATTAACAGTCTTTTACAATAATTTTTTAATTTCTCTATTTGACACTTCAGCCATTCCACTTGTTTGAGAACGATAAGCAATTGCAATTCTATGCTTAATTTTGAATTTTTATAGTAATGATTGAATTCTTATATTTCTGAAATGATTTCCCCCATCTGTGATAATTATCCTGGGCATTCCAAATCTTGTAAAAATAATTTTCTTTAAAAATTTTGAAACACTTTTGGAATCACAGTTCGATAAAGCTACAGCTTCGATCCACTTTGAAACATAATTAACTGCTAATAAAATATAAATTTTTCCAGATGATGGTACGAAAGGTCCCATAAAGTCTAAACCCCATACATCAAAAATTTCAATTTCTAATATAATTTTTAAAGGCATTTCATCTTTTCTGGATATATTTCCCATTATTTGACATCGATCACAGGTTTTTACATAATGTCCAACATCATTAAATAAAGTAGGCCAATAAATCTTGAATTTAAAATTTTAAATGTAGCTTTATCCACTCCAAAGTGTTCTCCAAATTCAGAATCATGACATTTTTGAATAATTGCAAAAGTTTCTTCATAAGGTACACATCTTCAAATCATGGAATCTCTTTCTAATTTAAATGAATGAGGATCTTTCCAAATATATGATTTACAATCATTCTTGAATTTATTAATATATTTACTATTTATCCCATATGGTAAAATATAGCTAACCAAAATAGTTAATTATATCAGCATACCAAGGCATTTGTAATCCTTGAATGACATATAATTGCTCATCCGGGAATTTCTCATTTATATTTTCTTCATATAATTTCTCATTATTATTTTTAATTCTTGATAAATGATCAGCAATTTGGTTATCATTTCCCTTTATGTTTACAATTTTAAAATCAAATTCTTGTAAAAGTAAAACCCATCTGATCAATCTAGGTTTAGCATCCTTTTTAGATATTAAATACTTAATGGAAGAATGATCAGTGTGCACGATACATTTTGTTCCAAGAAGATATTGAATAAATTTATCAAAGACATATACTATTGCTAAAAGCTCTTTTTCAGTAGTAGTGTAATTTATTTGAGTTTCAGTAAAAGTTTTGCTAGCATAGTATATAACTTTGAAAATTTTCTCATATTTTTGTCCTAATACAGCTCCGATTGCATAATCACTTGCATCACACATTAATTCAAAAAGGTTTATTCCAATCAGGTGCAACAATTATAGGTGCAATGATTAATTTTTCTTTCAGAATATTGAATGCATTCAGACAATCTTCATTAAATTTAAATTTTGCGTCTTTTTCTAATAAATGACAAAGAGGTTTAGAAATTTTATAAAAATCATTTATATATCTTCTATAAAATCCATCATGACCTAGAAAACTTCTCACATCAGTAACAGTAGTAGGTGGTTGTAGTTCAGCAATAATTTTCACTTTTTCTTGATCAACTTCCATCCCTATTTGTGAAACTTTATGTCCCAGTACAATGCCTTCTGTGACCATAAATTGACATTTTCCCACTTTAGAACTAAATTTGTTTCTTCACATCTCTTTAAAACTTTCGTTATATTTTCCAAGCAAGATTCAAAAGAAGTTCCAAAAACTGAAAAATCATCCATGAATACTTCAATTCCTTTATCAATCAAATCACAGAATATTGACATCATACATCTTTGAAAAGTTGCAGGTGCATTGCATAAACCGAAAGACATTCTTCTAAAGGCAAATGTTTCATAAGGACTAATAAATGTTGTCTTTTCTTGATCCTTAGGAGCAACAAATAATTGATGATAACCAGAATATCCATCCAGAAAACAGAAATATGAATGTCCAGCAAGTTTATCCAGCATTTGATCCAAGAAAGGTAAAGGAAAATGACCCTTTCTAGTGGCGTTGTTTAATTTTCGATAGTCAATGCAAGTTCGCCATCTAGTAACTTGTCTTGTTGGGATGAATTCATTTTTTTCATTAATAATGACAGTTACTCCTCCTTGTTTCGAAACACAATTAATAGGACTTACCCATTGGCTATCCGAAATAGGGTAAACAATTCCAGCATCTAACCATTTTAAAATATTTTTTTTAACAACCTCTTTCATAATTGGATTTAATCTTCTTTAGGGTTCAATAGTGGGTTTACAATTTTCTTCCATTAAAATCCTATGCATACAGATTGAAGGGCTTATTCATTTTATATCTACGATAGTCCAACCAAAAGCTTTCTTATAATTCTTCAAAACTCCTATTAATTGTTCTTCTTGATCTTTGCTTAATTCTGAAGATATAATTACAGGTAAAGTTAATTAATCTTGACCTGACCCACAATAACACAGAAATTTTTGCTTCCAAAAGATTACCAAAAACTTGACCCAATTTATAAATAGCGGCTAGTGCATAAAATTAAAATATTGTAAAATTTTAGAAAATATTTTACACACTAGGGGTACTACGCAAGTATACGTATCATTTCAAGTAATATAGGGTTTTCTTTTATAAACCCAGTATCGATCCCACAGAGAAGCGAGGTAAGAAATTATTTAGGCTAATTCCAGTCTATTTCTATAAGGCCTAAATTTGGAATGTTGATTAAAATGGGTTTTCTAATAACTAGTCCTAAATAAAGTTCTTAAATAAAAAGATAACTTATGGATAAATTGGTTTGGAGAATTTTGAGATGTTAAAGACTACCATTCTCTTGCAATTACATAGATAATGTGTAGGAAAACAATGCTTAGAATTTAATGTAGTGCCAAATAGAAGCATTTCTATTCTTTACCCTTTGGTGCAGGCATGAAGAACATTCGCTAATCTATAGATCGGTTCAAGATGTTTTATTAGTATAATGGGTTAATCTAGGCTCACACTACTAGATGTCCATGGGTGGCTATGGTCGGCCCTACCAGTGAACCGTTCCCTTTCTATAGATCAAATTATTAGAATTTAGTCTGTCACTCTAAAAAATAATCAATTCTACGCCCAATAAATCATATCTTCCTATTTATTTGCACTTCACCTTGAATAACCCGCATAAAGCCTTCAATTACCCAAGGAGTCATGTGATATCGACTAGTTAAGAACTCATCTCCGGATAGGTCTCAAAATTCTTCAACAGGTTTTAATAATACAAGTGATCAATTTGTAAAGTAAATGAAGATCCAGTATGAATATCATCACCATAATTTAATAAGAGAATATCTAAGCAATTCTTAATTCCTAAACATGCATCTATTTCATTACAAAATAAAAATAAATGAAAATAATGGCATAAGAAGTAAGATAATTGATAGAATTATGTAATAAATTAAGTACCAACAAGGAACTTATTTCATTAGTATTCTATTATATTTATGCAACTATCTATCACCTAGACGCATCTAATAGATAATTCTTTCATAAAAATAATTTTCCTACACATGCCACTACTTCATATTAAAAGAAGAGTAAAGAAAATCACTTACGAAGCATGGATAAATTACGACAGAAAACTTGGTTTAAAACAAAGAAAATCCACTAGAAAGTGTTTACAACAATTACAAGAGAATGAAGAACACAATACTTAGATTTTTCCCTCTGAAGGAAAGAAGAAGATCTCTCCACAAAACTCTCCCACCGATCCATGCGCCGCTTGTACATCCCTTACATTAATATCTCGAAATCCCTCACCAATCTCTCCATAAGATGTAGAAATCTACATCTTCATGACTCTAAAATAACTAAAATGACTAAGGGGGAAGAAAGAGACTCTATGGTGCGATTTTCTCTGTAGAATGGGCTCTTATTTATAGAGCTCTGAAAATGGCCAAGGGTTGCTTAAGGCACCTCTTCAAAAGAAGTCCACATCCATTGAATCTTCTAGAAACCGACTCTGGCACCTAGGCGCCAGACTCCTGTGATCAAGTCTTCACGCCCCTTCACTTTTGGTCGCACCTCTTCGCGATTAAAACCATTCTAAAGTGTCCAGATACATTGTACCACATGTCCTATATATTAGGAATAACTTTCAGGCTTTTAGAAGGTCTAGAAACTACTTAACACCTTCAAAATAACTCCCAAAGTCGTCAAAAATCTGTCCAATAACCGTTTCTGGATGATTCTGGCGCCTAGGCGCCATTTTCTCGTTGTCACTGGCGCCTGGGCGCCGGGTTTGGCGCTTAGGCGCCACCCTGTACGCAGCTCCACTATTTTGCTTCGTTTGGCTCCATTTCAACTCCGTTTCACCCCATTTCAGTTGTGTTGCGTTCCTAACAACTTCACCTACAAGATGAACATAAAAAAAACCTTTCTCAAAAGTATAATTTCATTCAGAAACATATGAGAAATATAAAAGATATTAAGCATAGAAAGATATATCGATATGTATCAAGTCAGAATTTTCTTATTTGCTTACTTTTGGCTCAAAATTGCATAATTTTTGCTTCATTTTCTCTAAAATTATATTTTTATACTTGAAGACAAAAATATGCAAAATTCCTTCCTTTAAAGTGTAATATCTTTAAAAATGTGCATAAAGTTAGCATGAAATGCACACTAAAAATAAGTACTTTTTTTTCATGGATCAAATCTCCAACAAATGCATACTTTAAATGTGCATGTAACATTTTTAATTCCAGTTCAGGGGTTTTTTCAATTGAGGGTAAAAGTATATCATTTTTAGTTGTGTTTAAAATTTCCCAGTTTTCATGAATATAATGAGCTTCTTCAGATAAATTTTCTTCATTTAGTTTTCCAATTTCTTCATTTAATGACTCATTATATAACATAGATTTTTTATCTTTATCATCAGAAATGACCTTACATTTTTCTTGGTAATATTTTTCAATCATATAATTAAAACTATCCATTCGATAGCATTTTTCTTTTTCAAGATACCCCATTGATTTCAGAACATTGAATGTTATCTCTTGATCAATAACACTCATCGTTAATTCTCCTTTTTGCACATCAATCATAGCTCGACCGGTAGCTAGAAAAGGTCTCCCTAAAATGATAGGTATTTCTTTGTCTTCTTCCATATCTAGAACAATGAAATCCTCAGAGAAGATAAATTTATCAACCTTAACAAGAACATCCTCTATAACTCCTTTAGGATAAGTGATCGATCGATCAGCTAACTGAAGAGTTACAGTGGTAGGAGAAATCTCTCCTAAATCTAACCTTCTAAAGATTGAAAATGGCATGAGATTAATACTAGCTCCTAAATCACATAAGGCTTTCCCACATAATTTTTCTCTAATAGTACATGGTATAGTGAAACTTCCAGGATCTTTATGTTTCTGAGGTAATTTCTTTTGAATTATTGCACTACATTCTTCATTTGATGCAACAGTTTCATAAGCTTCAAATTTTCTCTTCTTGCTTAAAATATCCTTCATAAATTTTGCATAACTTGGCATTTGCTCCAAAGCTTTTGCAAAAGAAATGTTAATGATAAGTTTCTTAAAAATTTCAAAAAACTTAGAAAATTGATGGTCAAGCTTCTGCTGTTTAAGTCTTTGTGGAAAAGGTGGTGGTGGTCTTTCAACTCTCACTTCAATAGGTACAACAGTCTGATCTTTACTTGGAGAAAGGGTATTTTTAGGTTTTTCAATCTTTTCAACTTCTTTCTCTTTTTCAATCTCATTCTGTGTTTTCTCTATTAATTCCTTCCACTTTTAAGTTGTACAGCTTTATCTTGATCATGTTCTTTTCCAGATCCTTTAGGATTTATTTCAGCATTGCTAGGTAGTGTTCCTTGAATTCTGTAATTAATGAAATTAGCAATTTGACCCATCTGATTCTCAATATTACGAATAGCAGTGTTTTGACTTTGTAGCTGATTGCTCAGTTGCAAGATCAATTCTTCTACAGATAACTTTTTATGATGATTGTTATAACCAGAAGGATAAGTTGGTCTATAGTTTAAATTTCCTTGATTATTCCAATTTGGATTAACTTGATGTCCATTACTCCAATTAAAATTAGGATGATTTTTCCAACCAGGATTATAATAATTAGAATAAGAATTATTAGTTTTACTAGCAATAGCTTGCAAAGTTTCTATTGTTTGAGACTCATCAGAATTTACAAAATTATCATTACTTACATGTGATATATTTATAGCAAAATTATCTAATTTTTTAGATATAGCAGCCACTTGTGAAGCTAAAATAAAAAAGGCTTCATTATCTTGAATACTAGCCATTCTTTTAGGATTAACCCTTTCAGAAGGCCATTGGAAATTGTTATTATCTGCCATTTCTTCAATTAAAGTGTAGGCTTCTTCAAATGTCTTAGCCATTAAAGAACTGACAGCAGCAACATCAATAAAAGATCTAAGTGATCCAATAAGTCCATTATAAATTGTTTGAATAATTAACCAATCTGGTAAAGCATGAGTAGGACATTTTCTTAATAGTTCCTTAATCTTTCCCAAGCTTCATAAATTGTTTCTCCATCAAATTGCGTAAATGAAGTAATGTCATTTCTCAATTTAGAAGTTTTAAAAGGAGGAAAATATTTAACAATGAATTTTTATGCCATGTCTGCCCATGTTTTAGTAGAACAAGTTGCTAATGAATTAAGCCACATCTTTTCTTTATCTTTGAAGGAAAAAGGAAAGAGTCTAAGCCTAAAAGCATCATCAGAAATATTATTATATTTAAAGGTAGCACAAAGTTCTAAAAAACTAGCAAGGTGTAAATTTGGATCCTCATTAGGTGTTCCTCCAAATTGATTGTTTTGAACCATTTGAGTATAGAAGGTTTAAGCTCAAAAGAATTAGCATCTACAGCTGGAATTTGAATACTAACATGAAGTTCATCAGCCGTAGGGTTTGCATATTCCCTTAATGGTTTATAAATATTTTGTTCATTAATTTCTATTGGATTTTGATTGTTGTTATGTAAGTTAGCCATTTGATGTTTTGAAATTTGTTTTCCTTTTTTAATTCTTTTAATTGTTCTTTCTAATTCAGAATCAAAAGGTAGTAATCCTTCAGATCCAGAACTACGCATAAAATATTTTTGTTTTGTTTTGTTTTATTTTAATTTTATATATTTATTTATTTATTTTTATTTTTTCATTATTTTTTATCCTATCACTTAACTTTTTATCTTATATCCCCGGCAACGCGCACCAAAAACTTGGTGCGATGCGACTTTTAATATGCTTTAAAATACAAGAATTTGATACCACTTTTTAGAAAATTTAATTTCTGGTAAATGGCTTCAAAAACTTGATGTGCAAGGTTTACTTTTATAATTTTATATTTAAATTTTATCGTAAAAGTCATAATTTTAAAAGCAAGTATACGTATCGTTCAAGTAATACAAGACTCTAGTTGAGTCCTCGTTATCGATCCCACAGGGATATTAAAAAAAAGGTAAGAGAAACAATATAATTTTGATAGCAATATATAAATACTCTCTTTTATATATATATATATATATATATATATATATATATATATATTCAAATTTAATTAACTAGTAAATTTTACTTAAATAAAGTAAATAATAAGCAGGAAGGTAAAGTAAGCAATAACTAAAATTCAATGCAATTATAAAAACGACTTTCTCCTTTTTCAACAAATCCAAGAATTATAGATTAATTATCTTTTGTAGGGAATTAAGATTATGATATTGTGCTAAATAGAAGCATTCCTGTTCCTTACCCTTTGGTCCAGGTGCAAAGAACATTGACTCATCTATAAAATAGGCTCCGGATGTGTTATTAGTAGAATGGGTTAATCTAGGCTCACACTACTAGATGTCCAAGGGTGGCTATGGTCGGCCCTACCTGTGACCCATTACGTTTCTATAAACCAAATTATTAGAATTTAGTCTGTCACTCTAAAAACTAATTAATTTTATGCCCATGAAATATTATCTTCTTATTTATTTGCACTTCACTTTAAATAATCTGTGTATAGCCTGCGATTACCTAAAGATTCGTGTGATATCTACTAGTAAAGAATTTATCTCCGGATAGGTCTCAAAATTCTTCAACAGGTTTTAACAATTTAAATGGCCAATTTAAAAAGTAAACTAAGATCAGATATTAATATCATCACAATAATTTAAAATATTATATATTTAATTCTCCTGCAAAATTTATTTAATTTATAATATTTTCATAGATGAAAGGAGAAAGATAACTAACTACTCAGAACTCATTGAAATAACATAACAAAATATATTTATAAAACTCTGAACCAAAGTACAAATACTTATCTGAAGTGTTCCTTCAAGAGGCCCGCTGATGTCTACTGACTCCAAAGCAATGATGAAAGACTCCAGCAGTAATAACACACAATAAACACTCAAAATAAACTCTCTAGATACAAAATAAAGTGGCACCCTAAGTATGGAAGAGAATAAATAAAACTAAAGATGAGAGAGAAGATGGTAAAATACTAAAAGGGGGGTTTTGATATTAGGAGTACGATTTTTTCTGTAGAATGGGCTTCTATTTATAGAGCTCTGAATTTGACCAAGGGTTACTTAAGGCACCTCTTCAAAATTCGTTCAAATTCAATGTATCTTCTAAAAGGTAACTGTCGCGCCTAGGCACCGGGATCTGGTGCCTAGGCGCCGGAGTCCTTGACCAGGTCGTTCGCACCTCTTCACTTTGGGTCGCACCTCTTCGCAATCCAGACCATTTCCTGGTGTCCAAATACATTGTATCACATGCCCTATATATTAGGAGTAACTTCTAGTCTTCTAGAAGCTCCAATAATCGCTTAACACTGTCAAAATAACTGCCCAAAGTCATCAAAAAAACTTAACAGCGTCTGTATCGAACTGGCGCTTAGGTGCCGAACTCTGGTGCCTATGCGTCAGGCCAATAATTCCAAAATTTGCTCCATAAGCTTCATTTTTGCTCCTTTTCGCTCCTTTTTCCTTCCTTTTCTTTATTGGACTCTTTTTTTATCATCTACATCCAAAAACATGAAAATACCTTTCATTAAAACATAATATCCTTAAGAATTGAATAATAAATAAGGCATAAAAATGAGTATTTTTTAGATAGATCACATAACATGCAAATAACACCAAAGTGATGTCTTTTTGGTGTTATTTCAATATTATTCCAGTGTTATCTTGGTATTATCTTGGTGTTCTTTTGGTAATTTTTGTGTTATGATATGGTGTTATTTCAGTTATATTTTAATGTTATTTAGCAATAATTAGAGGCATTTTTGTGGTGTTATTTAGCTTTTATTGAGGAGTTAGTGTGGTGTTATTGAAATGTTAGTGTGATATTGTTTTTTTTTTTGTCATTATTTCATTGTTGTTTTGGTGTTGTTTTGGTATTGCCTCAGTGTTATAGAGTTGGTATGTTTGGTATTATTTAACTGATACTATGATATTATTGTTGTTTGATTTGGGTGTTATTTTAAAGTTACTTTAGTATTATTTTTGATATTATCATGATGTTATTGTGGTGTTATTGTGGTGTAATTGTGGTATTATTTAGCAAAAACTATGGTGTTATTGAATGCAAAAACAAGCACAAACAAAATTACATGCAAGACTTTTGTTGGATCTTAACCACTTCGGTGTCCTAGTTTTTAGACTCTTTGGTTTCCTTCTTCTTACGCTATTTCGTTAACATCTTCTTTGATACTTCGGTTTCCATCTTCTTGGAATCTTCCAACTACATATTCTTAGCCTCTTCGATTTCCTTTTTCTCTTCCATTGTTAGCTTGCTTCAAAAGTAAAATGAACTAAATGAGTTCGCACTGTAAACCCTAATAGCTCATGGAAATCTTCTATCACACAAAACTTTAAGATCAAAAGATTTACAATAGTAAAGAGGGACTCAGATTAGACGCAATGCAAAGCCAAGCTCACGAAATGCAACAATGGAAACCTTAGCAGATGACAAACGACGAAATTGGAGAATGAAGAGATGCACATCTATTTTTCATTTTCGAAGCAATGATTCTAACAGTCGATACGGTGAGCGCTTTTATGATTTTTTGAAGCATCGGGTTGGTTCGAGTCGGGTCATTCTTAAAAAACAATTTTTACTTTCTATTTAAAGTAGACCCAGTTAAATACATGTAGTGTAATGCTATTGAAGTCCAGACGCAGAACTACATCCGGACTTCATATGAAAAAGTATTTCCGTGCTGAGGACCTCTTTATTGCATTGGGCAGCCTTAGGAGTTAGGATAAAAATCCCAAAAAAACAATCATTGTTGGGGCAGAAGTTCAACAATCTATTTTAGGAAATTTTTAATGCATACCTTAAAATAAGTAAAATATCACAGCTTGCAAACATCATTATTGATAAGCCTTCATTACAACATTATGTTTTTTTTTTCCTTCTTCTTTGTTATGCTGTTAGAAAGGCGCACAAAATTTAATGATACATTGAATTCAATATCACGATACAAAAATTTATTTCCCACTATTTAATTTTAAAAAAAATTAAAATAATATTTTTTATTAATATATGATCAATAGCCTATTTAATGCAAATCTTATTCATCAACTTCGAAAATATACGCTGACAGCGATTCCGGACTCAATAAATCTTTAAAAAGTCCGTTCGGTAAGCAATTTTTGTCTGGGTAAGTGGTAACAGTAGAAATCAAATTCTTATTTACGGAATCTCCTCCCTCCCTTCTACCCTCTAACTTGCCCTCTCCATTTCTTTCCAGTTTTTCGCCCTCCAATAAGCTCGCCGGAGGAGTGGAGCAGTTTGGAACTTCTCCGGCGGGGCACCTGACATCTGGCCCTCCACTAAAACCCTCCTGACGGTGCGTTCACACACCCTCGCCACCGCCTCATTCATCCCCGCCGTTGATTATCCTGCTCAGGTAAGTCAGCTCCGCTCTCACTCCTCTGTCGCGTCAGTTTGAGCTTTCTTTACCGGCAGTTCATATTGCTGTTATCCTATTTGCTCCAAATCCTTCTGAGAGTGATAGATGAGGACAGTGTCGGTCACTTTCCATTAGTACTATTATATTCAAAAGGGCAAGCAGATGCTAAACAGAGGTAGTAGCTGTTATTACAGTTCATAGAGACCTGCAATTGTGACCATTTTTTAAACCATTTCATTAAATGCGTAAGGGGACCCGCTTTTATAATTTGACTGTGCAAATTCAAAAAATAATAGTAAATCTTCATTAATTTTTTGTATGCGCCAAAATAGTCCACGAAACAGGATTATTATTTTAAACATAAAATCCGAAATATCATAGATATTCTTTTATGAAATTCTGAAGAAAAATATATATTATTAATATCAGCATTATATGGCCACATCATACCCAATAAAAAAAAAAATGTATTTGTTGAGTATTTGAGGGTACAAAATGGGCTTATACTGAAAAAACGTAAGCCTTCACCAGAGCTAAAGTAGGCTCTCTCATGGTCTGTAGTGATGTGACAAATAGTCTTTACTGTACATATAGAGGAAGCTTGAAGTCGACTGAACCTAATTATTTCAAGGAAGTAATAATACTTATATGTTCCCTATGCCAAATCTCATACTGACATAATAATTATTAACGCAATTATAATATATTTCGGAAGCATTTTTTATTGTTTAGACAGATCGATAAAATAGATTCCCTAGTCAACTGTTCCAATGGGGAACATGTGAGACAGGTCACGTGCATTACTAACATCATACTGGAAAATATTAAAGCTACCTGCCTAAGGCAATCCCTGTTGTGCCTAAGCAATTTAGTTGTGGGAAATTAAATGTTGGAAGATTTACTTGTATACCACTCAATGCTCGTGTATTTACACATCTAACATCTAAAACACTGCCTTATGCATTCCTATAACCTTACCTATAAATTAAAAAGATGTATTTCACTTCTTAAAAGAAAATTTTAGGTGATAGATTTGTAAATAGTTGGATTAGTCCTCCGAGTAGTGAATAATAATGCACTGTTAAGAAGTAAAGAGAAAGGACGAGTGATGTGTGATCAGATGGCATTTGAAGTATACTTTACCTTTTGAGGACAAGACGTGAGATGATCTTGCAAGAACCTGGTTAGGCTCATTGTCTCCTCCACATCAGGTTTTACTTTAACCCCCATTTCAAGTGGAAGGGATGACTCAAACGGCATCTATGCATGCCTGTAGAGAAACAGCTCTCTCTTGCAGATTTTAGTGTGATGCTGCAATCAATTTCCCGAAAAGCAATAGGCAATTAAAAGTGGCCTGCAATTTCGATTTACCTTAACCAAAAAGATGCCTCAAACGGTGAAAATTTGCCTGGGAGCACGCTGCAGCAATGAAATTTACTCCTCAAGGATTGCTTTTTTATTTTTATTTTTTGAAAACTGTTGGGCATTTAAACGAATGCCTTGTCGGCATTTTTTTTGAAGACATTTTATAAATAATGTATCTTAGGAAAATAAAAAATACTAACCGAATGTATGATACTTATAATAATTTTAAATTTATTCAATTTATTTTGAGATGAAGATAAAATAAACTTTTATTGATTAGTTATATTCACAATTTTGTAAATAAATTCAATGTGTTTAAGCTAAGATTGTGTTTTTTATTTGAAAGTCTTGATGCAAAACTTTTTTGTATAATTATAGAGTTGATTTTTAAATGTATGTTGACTTGTGTGATGTGAGAAGTATCCAGGTCGTTCGCACCTCTTCACTTTGGGTCGCACCTCTTCGCGATCCAGACCGTTTCCTGGTGTCCAAATACATTGTATCACATGCCTTATATATTAGGAGTAACTTCCAGTCTTCTAGAAGCTCCAATAACTGTTTAACACTGTCAAAATAGCTGCCCAAAGTCATAAAAAAACTTAACCTTTCATGGGCAAAATTTCCATACAACTAATTTTCTAGTAAGACAGAAGGAAGTTTTTTAAGAAACAAAATCGAGTAAATTTTAAGTTTTATTTATAGATTTTTTCTGAAACTTCTAAGCTTAAATGCATACTATAAGTTGAGATTTATTATAGGATGAAGTTCAAAAAACGACTAGAATGTTTATATGCTTAATTCAAATCAAATTGTGCGTGTAATTTGCTTGATGTTGTGTATACTTCTGTCTCATTCAATTGTTAACCCATCTTCGTAATGAAAATCAAAGTCATTAAAAACAATGCCAGAAGGCTTGCACGTGAATTTATTCATACAACATAATTCTTATGAATTTATATTTCTAATACCTAAAGATTGTTTTTTAATTTTTGTATGTTACCCTCTAGTGTTTTAACATATCAAAATTTACACAATAATCTTTCACTTTAATGGAAATTAATATTAGTGATATTTTTTATTTATTATTAAAAAATATAAGTGTTACATATTTAAATATTAAATTAGAAATTAGAAATGTAAATTCTTAAGGATTGTGTGCCATGTAACCCTTTTTTTAACGCTAACTTAGGATTTATTATTCGCTAACTTGCCACTTATATCAAGATGTTGTATTAAATTATTAAAATAATTAAAACAGAAAAAAAAAAAAGTTTACAATAGATTTTTTTTTTTCACTTTATTCCTATCTAATTTGTTTTTATCTCTTTTGTTACTGAGTAATAATATTTTCGAATTACTAGAACCAATTCCCTCAGGACTTTTGTCCGACTTTCATGATGGGCTTCATAAGACAAAATATTTTCGAATTAGCCAAGCTCATGCACTTGCTATACTTTCAAAGCAACTCGTAGTTGTCAAACCCACCCATGAGGCGTCGAGGCGAAGCTGAGGCCAGAAGACGGCGGCAGGTAAGCGGTGGCGACGGGGTTGAAGATGAAATCAAGTACGATAAGAGTTGTTCATGCAACTCGTGTGCGGCAGCTGCAGTCGCTGACATTATAGCAGTTAGCTGCTGTCCTTGCGCTGTGTTGAGCTTCTTGGCTTTGGCTTTCTTCAAACTTCCCTGCGCTGCGTGCAGGAGATGCATGCGAATTTTGAAGAGGAGGGGGACTTTGGAAGGAGGTGGGGGTGGTGTGAAATGGGAAGGGTTGGAAGATAGGAATGTAGAGTTGAGGGTGGAGAATTTAGTAGGAATAGGGATAGTAGATATGATGGAAGAGAGAGCTTGGAAGGAGATGTATCAGGTTGGACAATGGGGTTTTGGGAGGTTTTCTGTATCCGGTTCAGAAGCTTAGATTAGTCTTAATCTGGAGGAAGAGGTGGATTTTGTACAATTGTTCGGCATTGCTAGAGATGAGTGATCCAATAAAGCAGAGCTGCTGATTACTTGGACAATGAAGATATATTTTCTGTAGTAACTATCTTAATTTATTTTTATTCTTATGTTGAATAGTGTTCACTTAAAAATACAAAATCGTACTTCAACTATTTATTTCATTTAATGTTCAGAACGCCCCATTTGCTGAAGTTCAGAGCTCTGATTCTCTGAACAAGCGGGCCTTCTTTTTTTTTTTTTGTTAGTAACGGCGCACTGGAAAAAACAATTCAAAAATTTTTTAAATCTCAATTTTATAAATGGAGCATTTAGATTTGATGAATTGTTCACTTTTATTTATAGAAAAAGAAAATGTCAATTTCATCAAGTGTTTACTTAACATGCTTTCTTATGTAATTATTTTTCGGGAGCACAATATTTGTATTTCGTTGTTCTCCTGTTTAAAAATAATTCTTATTTTAAACTGTTTTAACCAAATATAATTATAATTGTAAGAAGTTGACAGATTCTGCACTCGAAGCCCGACCTTTGTGGGATGGAAGCCAAAGGCCTCCAAGTATAATAGTGTCGTGGAGCCTTCCGTTTAACTTTAATTCTAGTTCATGACCTCATTCTCTGATTTGTTCTATGCATATTTGATAGAAACAATGTCATAATCTCTTATGTAACATCAGTTGCGTTAAATGATTTATAGAATTTTAGTATGTAACTATTGTATTTTGGGGACAATAACTGTAATTAAGAGAGTATATCATTCCAATATTGAAAAGAGGAAAGCATTCATAAATATGTCAGTTCAGTGAAAATCCGACGATGAAATCCGACGATGCTAGATGGATTTCAAAAAAAATTTGAAGTAAATAAACATGAGGTTTGTTGCAGTTGAAATAATTTCAATGGTTTATCATATTTATAAAAGTGGATTTCGAACAATGCAGTAGACATGCATTATGAAGCATATATTTCTCGGAGAAAGTAGGAGTCTTAAGTTTCCCGTTGTTTTTATCAAAAACGGTGGGTCGTAGTTAAAATCATTCTCCTTATAAGAGAAGGGATTGATTATTTAGAAGATGGATGTTAGATATTAACAGTTGATGAACATCACTTTTTTTATCATTCCAAAGCATCATGTGATACTTGATAGGGAACATTGAATGTTGGGCAATAGATTTTGGTTTGCGTGATCATTCTTATATGAAAAGGTGAAACTAGTATGTAGGAAGCCATGCAACAGACATTAATAGGTTATTATGACAGATATTAGCAGTTGGTAGATAACGACCTATTAGGAATTTAGACATATAATGATGGGGGATGGTATGCTGGAAAATTTTATCCATAAATATAATGTTGATCACAAGGAGGATGAAAGTTATGCATATGTGACAACAAATATCATCAGTAATAATTATTGGATGACAATCAGACAAGAAAATCAAATGTTGTGTAGTATTCAATGACTTCTTTGACCATTCCCTATGTATAAGGGAAGTCAAATAATTAGAAAATCAAACATCAAATATTGAGTGTCCCATGGTGGTCAACATCAACAACTAACAAATATCATATGTTAGGAAATCTCATATGATATTTAATTGGGAAGATTAGATGTACAGTGATAATTAATGGTCTTTTTAGTTATCCTCCTTATTAGTGGCAACATAAATAATTAAGAAGGCAAACTTCACATGTTGATTATTAACAAACATCTTATTTTGTTAGGCGTGGATGATATTTAACTATAATATTAAACATTATGTAATAAATATAGCTTACTCAATAGTTCCTCATTTCATAGATGAGATAAATAATTAAGAAAACATGTGCCAAGCAATAAGTTGAGAAACATTTAACATTTTTAGGCAATGGCTGCGGATCAATAAGTAAAGTTAAACTTCATTACTTTTTCTTGTCATTCTCTATTAAAAAAGTTAGACTGATAATCAGTGTTGTAGTAATCAAACTTTGATGGCTGATGATCGTTAAGTGTTTGTTGGTGCTAGATGAGGGTTAAATTGGAACAATGGATGCCAAGTTATTTTTTCTTTTTTTAAAGAAAGATCAGTAACCGGGAAAGCTGACATCACAAGACAAGTGTTAATGAGTAATGAATGTTAGGCGCACTTACATATCGGAAAATAGTGGTAGCTTACATTATTACTAGTTTTATCAATGATGAAGAAGTTGGGTAATAGATTATTGTTGACCGAGTTTAGGCATTTATGAACCAATAATATTGGGGTTGGTTAACAATGAGCATTGGTGTTATTTTTATATGTGCATCATCAATGGTTGATTGCAGTCATTTGTTCAACATATGTTGTATGTATGTGTAGATGATTTATTTCTAAGAGTGGTGCTAGCAAACATCAACATAGTCTAAGGAATGATTTTGGGTGAAATTGAGCATTGGTCAAGAGTTTATTATTTCATTTCTAGAACTCTCTAGCAAATTTCTCTATAGGAATCTCTATCGAATATGTAGAATTAAGGATAATTTATATATTCATCCATGGCACATTCTAGATTTTAAATAAAAAAAGAAGGGCAACTCTTAGAAGGCTAGCATTTATGATGTATCATCAAGCTAAAGTCGATTATAACAACACCGGTTAAGATCCCACGGTTCCATCCTTCCGGCATCGTTATTTTTATCGGATTCACTTAGTCCAGATGAATTTGCTAAACTCAACTAAATGAGTTCCACACTTTCATTTAGACCGTGGGAAATCCCGTTAGCAACACGTAGGTTACATCATCCGAGGTATTCCCGGTCATCCAACAAGACGTTTTAATTTAGTTGTAATTGTAGTTTTGAATTATGTTTGCGATTAAATTTTGAGTTGTTTTATATTTTAAAATATTGTGGCAGTGAATTTTATCTTGTAATGACTCTTAATTTAGTTTTGGTTTCAGTTTTAGGGGCTACCCTAAAGGTGTGAGTTTTCATGCAACAGTTGTTTATCATGCAAGAAAAGTAAAGTGTATTTGCAATAAAATAAATTGCAAGAAAGTAAATTGCAACAAAATAAAAGCGTACTGGAGGGTCTTCCCGTCATCCCAAGCCGCACTTAAACACAATTTAGAATATTTAAGCATATAAAGCAAGTTCCTAGGCAAAGCTTAAGGGAAGGGTTATGGTTTTCTACCAAGTTCCTAATCCTATGCTTATTCATCTCCTATGACGTCTAGGTTCTTGTATTTTGGTTTGAGGACGATTTTCTTCATCAAAGAACAATTAAGTTCAATTGTTCTTATAAACATCCTATCATATTAAGGAAGTGCTTAAGACGAATCTTAAATATCTTTTCAATATTGTTAGAATTGTTTTAAGTCCACATGAATTTAATTGATCAGGTGAAGTAATCATCTGAGGTTTAATTAAGTTTTATCCTCTTGCTCAGTGAACTAGGACATTTGAATATCCTATGAGTGGAGTAATACTTCACTTAATGCTCCATTTAGGAGTTATGACAATAAGAGTTCTTGAGCAATGACCGATGTTCAAGTGATTTGTGATTTTAATTTGATTTCAATTAGTGGTTTTAAGTTTGGAATAGTGTTCAAATTGTTTTAGATTTACTTTTGAATTCTTTATGTCTTAAATGATGTTATATTTAATTCAATTTAATTCAATTTAATTTTAATTTAATTTAATTTCGTTTAGTTTTAATTTTAATTTAATTTTATTTATTTAATTTAATTTTAATTTTATTTTAACTTGATTTTATTTTTTTATTTTTTTATTTTATTTAATTTAATTTAACTTAATATGTTTTAATTTAATTTAATTTAATGTGATTTAATTTAATTTAATGTGATTTAATTTAATTTAATTTAATTTAATTTAATTTAAATTTTAATTTAATTTTAATTTTAATTTGGTTTTATTTTTAATTTAAATTTAAATTTTAATTTAATTTTATTTTATTTTCTTTTAATTTTAATTTAATATTTTATTATTATTTGATTATTATTTTTTTTATATTATGCTTTAGGGATTATTTAATTTTAATTGATAAAATATTAATTTAATTGAAATTTTAAAAGGGTTTAATTTAAATGTTTTAATTTTTTTAATTTAATTTAATGATTAAGCATTTTAAGTTTTGAATTTGGATTATCATTTTAATTAGGAATTGAATATTATTGAGGTGATCAATTTAGGGATTCTTAGATTAAAGAATAAATTTCTTCCTAATAATATCCCTATTTTAATAATTCCAATTTTTTTATTCTTCCAAGTTTAAACAATTATTTAATTAAGGTTTATTTTAATTACTTTCAAATTGTTTGGAAGGTTAGTTTCAAACATCCAAAATCAACTTAATATCAAATATTTTACCCACTCTTTTAATTAAACCTAAAATTTTTAATTATAGGTTAGAATTTTAATTACCATTTTGCCCTTTAAACTTATTAATTTCATAACTCACTAAATTGAGCTTAAATGAATTTGAAATTTTTATGTGGCTTCACTCATATGTCAATCAAGACATTAGAGGAGAAAATGTGATTTTTCTGTATTTAAATTATTTATATAATTATTTTTGGTGGAAAATAAGAATTTTCAAGGAAAATTTAATAACATGACCAAGGGAAAGTTTCTGTCCATAAGAAAATTATGGGACATTCTTAAAGACCAGAGGACCACTTGGACCAGTTTTGGTGATTTTTTGAATTATATTGTTTTTATTATAATTATTTTAAATTTTGGAGTATCAATTAATCTAAAAATAAAATAAAGATTGAAAAATGAATTTTATATTTTTCAAAAATCTCACTGATATTAAGAAAACCATAGAACCAATTTTTATAATTTTCTGATTTTTCTTTGATTTATTAGAATTATTTTAGTGGAATTGCTAGAAAATACATTTTTTTTAATTTTAAAATTACCTTAAGGCTTCAAAATTTAATATCTCATCATAGGGACCTAAGAAAAATATGGGGTTTGTTCCTAAGTGATTAAAATTCAAATATAACATTTTGGTGAATTTTATTATTTTTGTGATTTTTATTATTTTTTAATTATTAAAAATATTAAAATAATGCAAAAAATCAACTTTTTTAGAAAATTGCAATTTTAATTTTCTTAAATTCTCCTGATATCAGAGAGGTTCCAAAATTAATTTGGTGAATTTTTAAAAAGTATTTTGAAAGTTATGAATTTTTAAAGTTTAAATTGGCTAAATGGCTTAATCAACCCATTTAGTAGGGCTAACCAAGTCCAATTGACTTCAGAATTTTTATAGTGGGTTCCTCTAATCCTAAAGGTCAGTGGAGAATTGATTTCAAGTCAATTTGATGTATGATTAGCTCTAATTAATTAAGGACCTATTTTGGGTGTTTAAGCCAATTAGGGTTACTCCAAGTGAATTAATTCAAAACCTATTTTTCCTAGAGTCCTCTGGTCATAAGAAACAACCTCAAATTTTCCTAGAATTTATTTCACAACATGCTAATTATTGGAACTAAAATATTCAGAATAGTGACCTAGAATTGAAAAATGAATAACTCTCCATAGGGGTGGCCTCTGACTTTGGAAAATTCAGGGAATATTCTCGAATTCGGAGGCTTCAAAAGCCCTATAGTCTCATGCCATGGTGAATTTCCTATATGCATGGAGAATTAAAAGAATGCAGAGATTAAATAAATCATAAAAAATAAAATACTTAATGAAATTAAATGATTTCTTTTCCACATTTTTCTCCTCTGTTCACTGAGCAAGAGGGTATTTTTATTTTATTTTTAGGATTTTTCTACACAAAGTTATGCATTTTTGAAGTTTAGGGAATTAAATAAATAAGAAAATCTCTATTTTTCTATTTATCCGAATCGGCGCCGCGTCAACCTTAACATCCCCGAACAGCCACGCGGCGCTTTCTGGTTCGACGCCGCCATCCGACTCGCCGCCGCGCGGCCCGCGGTTCACGTATCATCTCCTTGTCCGACGCCATCCCGAGCCGTCCGTCCGCGCGTGTATTGAATGAATGGCATCCGTTCATCGTCCCCAAGCCTCCTAGCCCGAGAACCGTCCACACTAAAACCCTAAGAACTCACTCATTTCTCAACGGATTTTCGTGTTCTTGTGCTCTATGGATTCGTCTTGAAGAGGCGAACACATCTATACGGTGATCATGCATTGAAATGAAAGCATTTGGAATAGACAATCTCCAGAGGCTCGGGATAAAGAGTTAGCTCATACCTTAGCTCAAAGAAGTGTGGCTTCGATCTGAGGGTTGTGTCACCTTCGATTGAGTCCAAAGAAGCTCCAGATGAAGTCTCCCGGCTCAGTGAATCGTCTAGGTATGATTTCGACCACAGTAGATTAAAGCTCTGGAGTCCGGAACAAATGGGTGGCCCGGAGAGGGGCTTTCACTTGGGAACTTCTCCTCTTGACCTTGTGCGAGTGTAGGTGAGTTTAATTTGACTTTGCTTGAAGGATTTGGGAATGTCTTGTTCGGCTTCGAGAATCGAGCTCCAAAATCGAGCTCAATTAGTGAGGATTGGGGCGGGAGGACAGTGGGGATCAAGTGCTCTAGGTGGGGGGAGATTCTGGAGTGATTTTGGCAGAGTTTCCTTAAGGTTTGTTCTGCACCTCTTCCATGGCCGAGAGAGGTGGGGTTTAAGTAGGAGAGGCTGGAGGGCCTCCCAGGGGAGTTAGGGCTTGGGATCGACTGCTTCTGTAAGAGAAGAACATTCGTAATGGCCACTGTGGGATGGGGCAACTCGGCAGTGGGAATTCCAAACTTTGGCTCCTCCCAAGGTCTCGACCATGGTGTTTTCGTGGGACCTGTGTGGCTGGCCGGTAGGCATGGGTCACCTTCGGGTCCAGTGGGTCGTGGCTGGAAGTTTGTGCAGTCAATTTGCCATGGACATGTGTAAAGGGCTTGGATTAAAATGGTATGGGGGAGAGGTCACTTTGGGTCCAAGTGGGTCAACCCACCATTTTGGGTTTGGTGCACCCTTCCAAGTTCTGGTTTTGGGCTGAAAAGAGTCACTTGGGTCAGCCAAGAGAAAATGGCGTGGTCTCCATCCATGGTGAGGTGGCTAAGCATGGTTTAGTGTGTATCATGTTTAAGGTAAAAAGGGTTTAAAAAAGGTTTAAGAAAGAGATCCCCTCTCTTGCCATTAATGGTTTGGTGAGGTGGAAAGTAGATTCCATGGCTCTCATGGCTCCTATGGGGCTCATGCATGGCTTCATGGCTTGCCTATGGCTTAGGATAAAGCTTGGTCAATTTCATGGAAGTAGAATTTAGGAATTTTGGTATTTTAATGGGAATTGGCATATGTCTTGATTTGGATTTATTTTATCATGGATTTAGAACTTAGGAGATGGCTTTATCAAATGGATGATGATAGAGGATTGTCATGTGGGCTTTGGGCCTTTTGAAATTATTTTTGATGGGCTTTTAGGAAGGCTAAGGGGATGGGCCTTTAGGTTTAAGAATAAATTCATGGATGGGAATTTTGTAGAAGTTTGGGCCAAATAAATATTGGGTTTGGTTTAGGGATATGTCATGAGTAATTTGAAATGAGTTTGGAGTGATTTGGGTTTGAATGGGGTTGGATTTAGGCCTCTTTGGTAAATGGGCCAATGTAGGTCATATTGGGCTAACTTGGGCCAATGTTGGGCTAGGGTTGAAATTGATATAAAATTAATGTTGGGAAATGTTTATGGGAGTGTTTCAAAGAGGTTTTGACTTTGGTTGGGTTTTGATTTTGGGGTTTGGGCTTATTTGGGTTAGGTTAGGGTTTAGGTCAAAATTGGGTCTTTTAGCTTTGGGTTGAATTTGAGTGGGATTTGGGTCTAAATTTTGGGCAAATCATGTTAGTGTTTTGTTTGTGGGGATGTTAGGGAAGGTTTAGGAAAGGTTTGGGGTTAATTGGAGTTGAACTGGGTTAGTTTGGGCTAAGTTTGGGTCATGGGTCCAAATTGGGCTTTAAGGTCAAAAGTTAAATTGGATTCAAGTGCCAATCAAATTGGTCTTGGATTTGGCCTAGATTGGTGTTGGGGATGTTGAATTGAAGTTTAGAATTGAATTGGATCAGAATTTGGGTCATTTGGCTAGTTTTGGTTTGACATTAGGTTCACTTTGGGTTAAAATGAGTCAAATTGGGGATTTTGACAAAAATGGGGTAAATTGACAAAATTTGCCCATGGTGTAGTTGGACAAAATGAAATTGGGAATATTTGGGATTTTCTGGAATTTTTTGGGAATTTTCTGAATTTTTGAATTTTTGGGTCAAGAGGGGCATTATGGGTATTTGGAGGGTATTGGGGGGTATTTTGGAATTTTTGGTATTTTTAGCTATGAATGATCAATTTGAGTAATGTGGGAATGTTTGGGATTGGTTTTGAGGAATTTTGGATTTTTTGAGATTTTTTGAAAAATTTGGGTAATTTGAAGGGTTTTGGGTAGGCTAGGCGGGTCCGGGGTCCTGGGGGTCAAAAATTGAAAATTTGGAAAATTGAAGATTGGGTGAATGTAAGTGGAATGAAATCATTTTGGTTGAGCCATGAAGCCATATCAAGCCCACATGAGTCATGAAGGGACTCATTTGAGGCATTCACTATGTTGTTCCTAACCCTCTTAGCCAAGGGCTTAGGGGTTAAGGACCATCCATGTGAATCACCTTCATGAGTCAGGAGGTCAAGTTGGGTATAGGTGTGGTTTTAGGAGGTGTGTGAAAGTGTAGTGTATAAGTGTAGTGTGTGTGTGTAAGTCAGCCCTCACTGGACCGAGCCACCTAGGGCGATCTTAAGGCCAAAGAGTCCCATAGGAACTCATCCTTTAAACTTCCACATTTGATTTCAACCCTCTAGGTGATTAGGGTCTACGGTCAAGTTTGTGGAGTTTGCGGGGAGTTAAGAAGTGGTTTGAAATTCTAGGTGGTAGGCCCTAATTCTAATCCTCTAGGATAGTCAAAGGAAAAGCCTAAGGCTAGATCCTAAGTACTAAAAAGAAGAAGAGAAGACCTCATCAAAAAAGAGGTCAACAGCCGCCTGGTTGGCGCTTAAGTGCCACAGTTATAAAAAATATGATAAATTAATTTATAGAATCCAAAATCATGGGGAAGTTGTTTTAGCAGTTATTTTGGAGTTTTAAAATGTCTAAGGTCGGCTTTAGAACTTCCCATGTCTATAAGAAGGCCCTAAATTAAGAGAAACACTTGCCCCAGTCCTTACTTTCATTCCTGAGTCTTAAGAAGAGTATTTTGAGTGAAAAAATGTCTTGTTGGGAGAGTGAATATAAGATGAAGGAGGAAGCTAACAAGAAGAAATTTATTAGTGAAAGTGCGCAAGAGTTATACAACAGATTCTTAGCAGTTAGTAGTCAAGGTATTACAGAAAGGATTGCGAAGATTAAAGCCAACGTGGAGTCAATTGAAGCAAAGGTAAATGAAACTAACGCTCATTTAGCGCATATGGTATGACAAATTAAAATGAAATTCAGTCATACAAGTCATGTGGAAGAAGCAGATAAGGCGATGTTTCTGAAAAACAAACGGTTAGAAGAAGAAGATGTGAGAATTTCCAACCATGACCCGTTTTATCAGATCTATATTCCAGATGGTTCAAATGGAACTAATGGTGGTTCTGGATATACTCACCTTAATGAAGATTGGAATTAATTTGAGTATAGTCTAGTGTTGTGGTTTTATATGTTAGGGGTTTTTATGTTAGTGTTATATGTTTGTGTTTTATTGAAATTTAATGTATGTTTGTTACATCTTAATCATGTAAATTTTTCTTTGTTTTTATGTATTTTAATCATTGTGTATTGGGAAATTTCATCCAAAATGTTTGTATAGAAATTTTTAGTTTGTATTAAGTGTGGTTGTTTTAATTAAATGAAAGTTTATGTTTGTGTGAAATTTGTTTGGAATTGATGGAAATTTAACTTTCTTTGGAGTATTAAAAAATTTTATGGGGGAGAAATGATTATTTGAAGTGAATTAGGTTGATTAACCAAGGGGTTTAGTACATTTTCTAATTAATTGTGAAAATCAGGGTACTGGCGCCTAAGTGCCAGAACTTAGGCGCTTGAGCGCCAGATTTCGCGGCTAAGCGCCGATATCTCACGCTTAAGCTTCGGTTCGCGAAAATTGGTTTCATGCAGTTGAAAACTCAAAAATTGGCATTTTTAACACCTCCCGTCACACTCAACCTCTCGAAATCGCGAAATATGATTTAGGTCATCCTTAGATTGAATTAATAAAGAGCTGATTTCAACGAGATTTTCCAGATTTGAATTCCTTGAGGTATGAGCACTACTCCTAAGTAACACTTTTTTATTTTTACCATATGTTTTGAGTACGTTATTGAAAAATCTTAAAATCATTATTTATGGTGAAATTTGAGGAAAAGCATGAGAAATTGTTTGGATTTAGTGGAAGTTACCTTTGGAAGTTAAATTAACAAGTTTAGTTTAATTTTGGAATTTATGGTGAATTTTTGTGATTATGTTTTAGAGATTGCTCGAAAGTCAAAGTGCTCGAAAGATAAAGAAAAATTTGATTCCAACAAACTTGTTAGTGCAAGAGCAGAGGATCATTATGTTCACATGTAAATTGATTCCAGAACGTGTATTTAGTAAGCTAGGAAAAGTTATTGAAGAAATTATTACTATAAGGAATAGGGAGAATTACTGTTACTTCTCCGCTGTCGTTGTTGTTTATGTGGTCATAGAGTTTTATGCAAACTTTCCTACAACATAAGAGAATTTGGTGATGGTTAGAGGTGAACAAGTACATTTTTCACCTGCTGTAATCAATGTCTTCTACCACTTGTCTCCTGTATTGTTTTGTTTTTATGTTAATTTTCATCTTACTGAAGGAGAATTAGATGAGATAATATCTTTTTTGACTGATGGAATACGTTTGTCGAAGATAACAAATGAAAGAAGAGTAAATTTTCAGGCCTCTAAGTTGAATGTCATTTCAATGGCATGACATTATTTTATCTCATCTAAACTGTTGCCTTCAAGTTATACTAGTGAAGTTATGAGGGAGAGAGTTGTTCTGAACCATTGTATTCAGCTAGGAAAGCCTATTAATGTAGGGGCTATTATTTTTGACTATATGATGAACTGTGCCAGATCTACTATTACTTCAGGTATTGGATTTCCATCGTTAATTCATTCGATGTGTGAGCAGTCTGGTGTGAAGTTTGAAACATGGGTGGAAGTTCTTCAGCCATAGAGACCTATTACTACTGTAAATGTTGGTGCTTACGCTGTATATTCAGAGTTTGGATGGAGATGAGGATTTAGAACTTCTACTGCTTCTACTTTTGGTTCTGCTGCTTCTACTTCACGTGTCATTACTTCTAGAGCATCATCATCTAGTGATTCATAGAATGGATTATTAAAGAAGATTTTGAAGAAAGTGTGTCTTACCCGAGAGCATGTTAGAGATATGGATGATAAGATTGAAAATATTGAAAGGTATATTATTAAACATGATGAATATGAGGAGAATTATCAGCAGTAAATGGATAGAGTGATTAGAGGTGATCACAGTGCTGAGATGCCCCCTCATCCGTTTTATATACCTTATGTATCATCCAGAGACTGGAATGAAGAAGAAGATGATGAGTATGATGACTAGAGTTGTTGTGTTTAGTTTATTTTGTTTTGTGATTTCTTCTGTGTAGGTATGTTTTTTTATTTTGATGTTTTTATATGTGATGTTATGTTTAATTGTTGGGTGATGTATTTATGATATGAACTCTGATATTGTATAAAGCATAGTTGGACTATATCTTTTTTATGCACATTCAAATGTTTATGTAAAAAATTAATGTTTTATGTTGTAATTTGCGATATGTGTGTAGTAGTAAAAGTTTTAATGTGTATTTAGTGTTTTAATTTTTAATAGAGTATAAATCAATTCAAATTTGTAGGAAATGTGGAAACTATTAAAAATCACTATTTAAAAATTGCATGTTTAAAACTTTTCAAAATCTACTACCAGTTATTATCTAGTATTATTGTGATTTTAGTTATGTTAAGTTGGTGTGTATTTGCTTTGAAAACTCCACTACTGTAGAAGTCTTTTGAAATTTAGATTCTTTTTACTCCTGTTTTTCTTTTAAAATGTTATACTTGCATATTTAGGATATTGAAATTCATGCAAGCATGTTATTTTAGTTTTTAATTCTCACTCATGTATCATTTCTTATGCATAAATGTTTTTATTCTAACTAAAATTAAAGTTTTGGGGGAATTTAAAAAACTAAATTTTTCAAAAAAAAAACCTAAAATTTTATTTGTTCTTAAGAATACTTAAATAAATTTGGGTTTTGATTGAAAATAATTATGTATATGAAGTTATATTAGAGAAACAAAATTTTGAATATAGAAATGAATAAAAGAAATTAGTTAAAATTTATAGTAATAATGAAAAATTTAAAGTTAAAATGTTCTTAATAAAGAAGTGTTAAATATAGTTAAACTATCTTCAGTAAGAAATGTTATAATTTTGGATGAATAGAAGATTTGACTTTTATTTTTCAAAGCTTAAATTTCTTTTATTGAGAAATAATATTTAATACTATTATTATGATTTTTAAGTGAAAGATACATATTAGACCTTTATTTTAAATGGAATGGTGGAATTCAAAATCATTAAAGGCCTATCCAGATACAATAATCCTTGCCTTATAAAAAAAAAAAGAAGAAGAAAAGAGAAAAGAAAGAAAAGAAAAGAAAACGAAAAAAAAGTGAAAATAGTATGTAAAAAGGAAGGAGAAGCTTGAAGATTTAAGGGCCTAATCAAAATTTGGTTCCATGCCTAAAGTTTAAAATATAATTTTTGAGAATATCTAAAACTTATGGTTATAATATAGTAAGTAAAATTATTCTCAATTAAAATTTTTTAAGTGAGAAAATAAAATGTTTAAATCCTATATTTTGAAAAATCTACAAGTATTTCTGAATTAGATAGAAACTTATATTTTCATTATCCTTTATTTAAAGACTTTCTAGACTTTAAATTGGTCTTATTTACTAAAATTTTTTCTAAATTGGATTATTTCATTTCTAGAACAAAATTTTGAAACCTTCCTAAAAAAACTCATTTACATAATTTGCATGTTAAAAGTTTTATGGTTAAGAGTCACTTGAGGAAAGGTAACAATTTAAGTTTGGGTGATTTTGATGCACTTAAAATATATTGTGTTTTTATGCACATTTTTATACCTATTTTTGATGATATTGTACTTTAGTGGAATGTATTTTTTGTCTTTCTTGCAGGTAAGATGAAAATGATTAATTATGATGAAAAGAGCGAAAAAAGGATCAAATTTGGAGCAAAATTATGAAGTTTGAGAAATTTGGCCTCTGGCGCCAAAGTGCCGGCGCTTAAGTGCCACAATTAAAAATCAAATTTTAATCAAATTTGGCGCCAATTTCAAGGGTGTTTGAAGCAACTTTTGGTGGTGCTTCCTTAACTTCCTTTGGGCTGAAAATATGATTGGAGGGATGCATCTTTTATTGGATACATTGAGTCTGGACATGATTTGAAGAGACACCAAGGCACATTTTAAGAAATTATAAAAATGAAGCCTCATAATTTGCAAAGTGGTGTCTGTTGAAGAGAGTGGTAGTTGTTAGTGTGTTAAGATTTAGAGTTCTTCTTTTCTATAGTAGAGAGTAAAGAGTAAGAAAGGAAAAAGGGTTGGTGTGAAGCCTTCTTCTCACCAATTTTCTTTTATCCTTATTTCTAGTTTTTATTGAAGTTTAAAGTTTTTATTAGAGTCATCAGAGTTGGGCGCCAACCTTTGTAGAGTTGTATTGTGGAAAGCAAAATTCCAAAGGAACTTCTAGAGTCATGTGGAGAGGATTTTCAGATAAGTATTTATATTTATTTTTACACGTTGTTTTTAAGTAAGATTGTTGTGTTTTCATTATGGTTTATCCTTTCATATCAAGTTTTGTTTGTGTTTTCTTCATGAAATTTGAGTAGTTTACTATATCTTTTTCTTTCTTAGATGATGAAGTAATTAAATTACGGAAGTATGTTGTGGAAAGTATAAGTGTTTAATGCTGGAATAAATTGTGATGATTCAATTCCTTGAACTTAATTTACTTCTTGATTTGGCCAATTAAGATGTTAAAATTTGTTGTGAGATTATGTAAGATCCAATACGGTATTATCTCAAACAACAATTGGAAAGAATCACATGCAAATATATGGGTGAAAATTTTAGTCCATATGATTGAATGCAAATATATAGGGAGATATGCTTTATTAGGGAGTAAAATTAGAGGATTTAGAGTGACAAGCTAAAGCCCCTTAGTTTGGTTTGTTATTTTAAATTTTGTTATGAGAAGTTAGCCCCTAAGTGGAGGGAATAGAGGGAACTCTAGAGTGAGAGCTGGTATCTTCCCTTCCTAACCCATCTACAAAATTTCAAAATTTCAAATTAACCAATTTTTTTATAGAACCAAGTATGGGTAAAGAATATAATTGCTCTTATTTGGCACAATACATTTAAATACTTCCACAACATAAATATCTATAATTATTTCTGATTCATTGAAGAAGGAAAAAGATATTTGATTCTTATAACTTTTATATTGTGTTTAGAGTATTGATAATTTTATTTCCTGCTTAATATTTTATTAAAGATATCAAAAACAACTTTTCAAAATTAAAACCTTAAAACATACTTACAAAAAGTAATTCAAAAAGTAAAAAAGTTATTTTTCTTATTTCTTTTAAGTTTTACACATTTCTCTGTGGGTTTGATATCTCAGGGCTTAATTAGAAAGTCCTATATTACTTGATAAACAATACCTATACTTGAGCAGTATCCCTACTGATTGCAATAATTACTCTTTATTCAAGAACAACATCCTGCCAAAAGCCCTCTTATTCAGAACCTCTCCAGACCCTTTCCACCTTAGCGAGGGTCATATCCCTTTCAACGAGTATGCTGGCCACTCCAGGTCTGTATTTGTTGTATGTAGGAGCATCCAACTTCAATGGTGTGCCAAGTGAAATATTGATATTAAATAGAACATTTTGGCTGAAGAACTGAATAGGAAGACAAGGCAACTTAAACCAAAGATGGACCATAGGTGGTTCCTTGCTTGGGTCAATCAGGAGTCCATTTCATAATCTTCATATTTGTCCCAGCAATCGGTAGGGACTGTTTAGTAAACATCCTAGCATTGTCCTCCTCGATAGTATGTTGAATCAGTAATTGCATCCTATCTAGCAATCCCACCGTCCAAGCCCTAATCAAGTTCAAGGCATTAAAGAAATTCCTTGATAAGTCCATTTTTGGATTGCCCAAAAGGAATTTGCCAATTAAGGTGAACTTTGCCTCATCTGTAACAGATTTTAGTTAAAATAATAGCAGGTTTTCCAATCATCACACTAAGAGGTTTGACAAAAGGGCATTCCCCTTTACCTACCACCGCATCATGGAAGACTTGAGGGAACACCAAATGGTTAGGTTCTTTTAAGGTGTCATTACCTTTACCCACAACACCCGCATAGGTAGGTTTAGCCCATTGGGCATTAGAATCTATATTTATAAGAAAGGCTATGGTGTGGAGAAGAAACATACTTTCCAGCACAAGGAGAACAGGAAAAGAAGCTTAAGGCCTCGAACCCCTATTGGAACAGTAGAAATTCAAACAAAGAATGCCTGAGAAGAGGTCAAAATCAACCAACAGCCAAACCCCTTTAGCCCAAGTGATAGGAGACCATAGGAAGCAGGAGCCACCCCACAACACACCTCTAACTTGCACCAAAAAGGAGCCACCATCCCACCAGAAACCGTAGCAGAGCACAACTGCCAACCTCCATCATGGATTATTATTATTATTATATATATATATATATATTTTTTAAGAAAAAGAAGAAAATTCATTCATCAAAAGTCAACAAAGTTACATACATCTAATAAAGGGAATATCAGTCAAATCCCCAAAAAGTAAAAGCTTTAAAAGATCATCAGGTTTAACAGCAAAAATAATCCTTTGAGTTGCGGTGGCTTGTTTGGCCAACCAGGTTGGCGGGTTGGTTACCTTCTCTAAAGATATGAGACCACTTAATGTTGAGAGAGCCAAATGTAGAGAGCAATGTTCGTAAGGGTATACCAAATTCCAAGGAGGAGGAGATAATCCTTGTATTATATTAACCAGTCTCGAGAATCGGATTCAATCCGGACAAATTGGTAGTTCAAAGCTTTAGCGATAATCGGGGCCCAATAAGCGGCTTGGAGTTCGAGTGGAGAGCCGACGGTGAGATGATAGGAACTCGAAAGTACCACAATAACTTACCTCCGAACTTCGCAAGCCGCCCCAATTCCAAGCAGCGAGTTAGTGAAACTCCCATCTATATTTATTTTTATCCATGGTGGAGGTGGAAGGGACCACTTCAGCAATGTAGGTTTTCTTTTAATTTTGGGCTCCAACAGTGGCTTCTTACTTAGAAAACTGCAGCAGTTGGCCACCATATGATTAATACTACAAGTTCTGTTGTCATACTTCACATGATTCCTATGCATCCAAACAAACCAATGAGATAACTAAAGGTAAATGGAACCATTTTTCATTTTTCCAGATCCTCCCGACAAGCTTCCCAATTGAGCCAATTGTAATTGAGGTGGTTAAGATGGAATTGTTGTAAAACAAGTAATCCACACTCGTTTAGTGACGATACGATGGAGAAAGAGGTGGGAAAAAGATTCTTCCCGAGCTTGACACAACCAACATCTAGAAGCTAGTCTTAGTCCTTTGAGTTTTAAAATATCATCTAATGGAAGGTAATGAAGAAACATTCTCACGTGAAGTAAGACATAGAGGGGGATAAAAGCCTGGTCCAGATTTTCTCCCCCCAAGTAGTATTAGGCCAAAGTTGAAATGAGCTATGAATCATTTGATTGAAAGAAATTTTATTAGACTGCTTCAGTATGATTCTATCAGTTATAGTTGGATTAATAGGGATTTGAATGATCTGTTGTATGCTCTCTTCATCCAAAATTTCATTCAGCTTGTTGACATTCCATTGATCCTCCATCCAGAAATCTGCAACTGTTAGTTGGTGATTGAAATCACTAGTAAAATTTAAATTGCCATCTCCTATCCAGTTGTCATAATAGAAATTCACCTCCCCCTTGCCCACTTCCCAGCAGAAATACTGATTGGCCAGATCCCTAACTTTCAGCAAGCTTCTCCAGTGCTTAGAATCCCCTTGTCTTGGTACTACAGAGTTTGGGTGGGCTTTCCAACAATATTTATCAAACAAGAATTTTGCCCACATGGTATCTTTCCTTCGAATTTAATCCATCGCTTACAATAGAACAAATGGCTCATCCGTTGGAAATTTCTCACCCTAGGTCCCCGACCTTGATTGGTTTGCAAACCTTGTTCCATATAGCCCAATGATATTGTTTGGTTTGGCCTTCCCGGAGAAATTTATTAAACATTGTTTCTATCATTTTCCGAGTGCTCTTTTTCATTCTAACTATTTATAATCGATAAAGGGGAAAGGTTGAGAGTATACTCTTAAGCAATGTTAATCTTCCACCATTAGACAAAAAGGTATTAGTCCAGCAGTTTAATGTTGATGTGATCTTCCTAACAACTTCATCATACTGAGATTGCTTCCTCCTTCCTTTATTTAACTGCACTCCTAGATATTTCAAGGGGAGATCAGCAGCAGAAAATCTTGTGTGCTCTTTCAACCACTGTTGATATTTGAACCCTTTTCCAGCCAAATATTGACACTTCCTTTGGTTTAATTCCGGACACTGTTACCAAGGCTAGGTGATCGATCGATTGCAAAGTTTTCTTTACGAGCAAGCTTACTTCCATTGGTGAAAATGATGACATCATCAGCATATGCCAAATGACTTATAATCCGTGAAGAACCATGCTTAAAATGAAGATAAGGATAAAGTGTTTGAGCAGGCATTCGGAGTTCTAGATAAGTAATCAAAAGCCGGAATGAAGATGGTTGGAGAAAGTGGGTCTCCTTGTTTTAGCCCCCTACCGACTTTAAAGAAACCACAGCTACTGACCATTAACCGATACTACTCGTAATAGGCATTGGATGACCATCTTTGAATTAAAGCACAAAAAGCGAGGATGGAAACCTCTAGCTTTAAGTACCGGATCAATAAATTTCCAACCGATAGTATCATATGCCTTTTTAAGATCCAATTTGAGAAGTAAATTATGTCCCCTACATTTCTTATCAATATCAAGTAACAATTCCTGAGCCAAAAGACAATTATCGGTAATAGTTCTTGCTCGCACAAAAGCAGATTAGTTAGAGCCGATCAATTGGTTAAGATGGGGTTGTAATCTCCCCACAAGAATTTTGCTAATTATTTTAGAAAAAGTAGTAGTAAGGCTGATAGGTCCGAAATCAGTCACCGAGTTTTTGAGTGCCTTTGGGAATAAGAGCAATGTCGTGCTGCTGCAAAATATTTAGGAAGATCCGACCCCAGAAAGAAAGAATGAACTGCCTGAATAAGATCAGCACCCACAATATCCCAGGCTTTAGTATAAAATGTTGAAGTGAAACCATCAGGACCAGCTGTTTTATTGCCATCAATGCTGTGCAATGCCTGCATTATCTCCTGTTTATCAGGGAGGGAAGTTAAATTCAGCTGATTCACATAATCTTGATGATCAGAAAACATCTCAGCAACAAATGAAGTAGAGGATATAGGTGCATTCAGCAAACAAATTCTGAAAATGTGATACAACACTTTGTGAAATAGAAGATTGATCGGTAACCCAATTGCCGACCTCATCTTTGATTTTAAGTATAGTATTTATTTTTCTTCTGTGTTTAATAACTGCATGAAAATACTTAGAGTTCCTGTCCCCATAGAGGTATTTATTCACAGCAGCTTTTTGTTGTAGAAAAGCCTCTTCCCTTTCCAGGGCTTGGAAAAACGAGATGCTCGGGCATTTTCAAGCTCATGTGCCCGAAACCCTCCCAAATCATTAGCAGACTTCTAACAAATGAACTTTGGCTTCTGCATCTTTAACTTGCTGAAAAACATTCCCAAACTGATTCTTATTCCACAATCTTAGTTTAAAAGCTACATTCTTTTGCATTCTCCACAATCTCATAAGAGGGTTGCAGCTAGTGTGATCCAAAACATGCCAGGCTCTGTGCACTTCAGCTAAAAAACTAATATGAGTGCACCAAACATTGAGAAATCTAAACTGAGAGTACCCTTTGTAAGAACTGAAAGAAATCCGTATCAATAATGGGGAGTGATCGGATGTTGCTCCGTGTAAATGCCGCACTTGAGTTATGGGAAAGGTGTTGAGCCATTGATCATTAGCTAAAACTCTATCAATTCTCTCAAACAGATTACCTCTCTTCCATGTGAAAGGGGTTCCAATATAGCACTAGATCAAATAATCCTGCATTAGTGATATTCTGAGAGAATTTTAACATGGTATTAAGGTCAGGAGTTCTTCCCCCCTTTTTCTCACTAGGATCTCTTATGCAGTTAAAGTCCCCACTGAGAATCCAATTTGAAGGTTTATTAGTACTGATCAGCCACGACTCTTTCCAAAGAGAATCTCTCGTCCATTGGAGTACACCCCGCATAAATGATAGTAGCAACCGCCACGAAAAGAATCCAATCCAAACTGTAAATGTAGAAATTGATAATTATCAAGTTGAACATTGCAGTTAAGCTCCTTTCTGGTAAAAACCCAGATTGATAGTGTACTGGTTAATGGCAGAGAGGTAATCTGTTTGAGAGAATTGATAGAGTACACCCTGCATATATATTATTATTATATATATATATATATATATATATATATATATATATTTTGGAAGAGGCTACACCGGCCCCCTACATGTTAATAAAAAGTATGCGATTACAAAAGGGAGATCCCCAGGGAAGAAGATCCCAGTACAACTCCACACCAAAAGGAAAAGAGACTAAGTAAATGAAATAAACTAGAGAGTAGTGGCCATTCCCGGTAAAAGAAGAGAGCAGACTACGAAGAGAAAACCCAAAAGGAGCAAATAACCAAGTAAAAACCAAGTGAAACAAAAAGACACCAAAATGCTCCTACGAGTAATTATAAACGACTTTAAGCGAGTGTAGGGAGAGTAACAATTGCGGGGACATCACTCCAAAATTCGAAGTGAGGGGCTTGGAATGAGTCGACTGGATGAGATGAAGAAGTCAGGGAGGTAGAGTAGAGGAGACCATTATCTCTTGTGAAGATAAAGCTTTTTAGCAATCCAATTAGCAGTGTCCGTTACCTTCTCCGAAAATAAAGTTAAATTGAACGATGAGCCGAGGCAACGAATGATCCGATTTGGTAAACCCAAGTGGAATGGTGCCAAGGAGGAAGAAGGTCATTCGAAAGTACTCGAACTAGAGTAGAAGAGTCTCCCTCCACAATGATGGAAGACCATTGAAAGAGTGTAGCAATGTGAAGAGCCCAAAAACGAGTAGCCAATTCAGCTTCCAATGGATCATCGGCAGTAGTGGGAGCACTGGAAGAAAAGCAAACCTTTCCCAGTATGGTCTCCGAAGATGCCTCCAATGCCGGCTAATTGATCCTTGAAAGCACCATCGGTATTGACTTTAATAAAAGGAGGGCTAGGGGCTTTCCAAAAGATCTTAGTAACTTTGTGAAGCATAGGTCTATTTGCGGACAAGGAAGCCTCGAAGAATGTTTGGAAAATTTTTAACGGAGATCAATTTAGAGATAAAAGTAAGGCGATGGGTAACTACCCCGTTAGCTTTATGAAGCACCCCATCATATTTAACCCCATTTCTATGCATCCAAATGAACCAAGCCACAATACAAGGGATCTCCCCAGACTTTAACTTTCTGCCGGAATGCCGAGAATCATTAAAATCATGCCAATCTAACAACAACAGGTTAATTTTCAACTTGCCGATCGGACCCGACCAAACCTCTTGGGAGAAGGGGCATTTAAAGAAAAGATGGTTCGAGTTTCGAATTAACAAGCACGGAGAAGGCATTTAGAAGGGCCTCTCAATCCTTTGAGTTTTAGAATATCATCGGTAGGGAGGAGCCCATGGAAAATTCTCCAAATGAGGAAGGACATAGAGGGGGTAAGATATTTGTTCCATATGCTCTTGCCCGACTCGACTCGATTCCAAGAGTTGATAGTGGAATAAATGTGCTTGGTAATGCTGCTATATATATATATATATATATATATACACACACACACACACACACACACACACACACACACACACACACAACACACACACACACACACACACACACACACACACATATATATATATATATGTTCAAAGCATTTCTTAGACCATTATGTATAATTTTTATAGAAGTAATAAATACGTAAATGAACTTTTAATAAAAACATGGTTTGGTTACTCTTTAGAAAAAAATTTGGTGACCAATTCCTTTCATTAAACCTTATTTGATGAGAAAAAAATTGCGTACGTAAACCGTACGCAGGAGCTGCGTGCGGAATAGGGTACACGGAGGTTACAATCGGGTTACGATCGAGTTACAATCGGGTTACAAGCGAGCTGTAACCCCTTTGTACCCTCCATGTAACTCACTTGTAACTTGCGCGTTCAGATTGTAACCTTTGTAACCTACAACTAGATGAAATAGGAGCGTGCAATGGGGTACACGAAAGTTACAATCGGGTTACAATCGGGTTACAAGCGAGTTGTAACCCATTTGTACCCTCCATGTAACTCACTTGTAACCTGCACGATTATATTGTAACCTTTGTAAAATAGGAGCACGCATGTTACAAGTGAGTTACATGGCTCGCTTGTAATCCGATTGTAACCCGATTGTAACCTTCTTGTACCCCATTCCGCACGCAGCTCCTGCGTACGGTTTACGTACGGTATTTTTTTCCTGTTTGATGTCATTGTTCAACACTAATATTTTTAGTGAGTTGCACAGCTTTTATCATAAAATTTCTAACCCTCTTTTATTGTAATCCTCTAATTTTATACATTATATAACATTATAGGACGCCCTCATGATTGTAAAAAAAAATGAAAGTATTTTCTACCATTTCAAAATTTACCAAATTAAAGTAAGAGGAGCTTAGTCTTGAATTATTTTGCTTTTATCCACTTTAAAATCCGACAAAAATTTAATAGAAACTGTAACTTATGTAAGTACCCTTTTTTAATAAAAGCGAGAGTTTTTAATCACTAGTTCATCTTATAGACACTACAAAAAATTAGTCAAATTTTAAATAGTGGCGCTCGAATTAGTGTTATTCATGCTATATTCAACCACTATTTTGCACCTTCAACTCTCCACTCACAAGCCTATATTTTTTGTTTTTAACAATATAGACTACTATATTATACTTTATTTTTCATCCTTGATAGCATCCAATTCACTAAGTTTAAACTAGACAGTGAAAAGGTTTTCATCATTGTTACAGAAGGTTGCAAGGGGTGCTTACAAAAACATTTGCGATAAAATAATAGTCATGTTTATATGATGTGCAAGTCAAAATGCTTCCATTTGATATCATGACCCCATCAATGAATGTTTCATGACTCAAATGTAAAGTTAAAAAGAAGCACCTTTACCGACACAAATGCTACAGTTATTTATAATGGTCTTCCAACTGCTTTTTGATGGTTTTATAACAGTTTCAAAAACAAGTCACTATAAAAATTTTAATTTTTATTATTTTTAGTAAACATTTTCAAGCTAATCCATTCTCGTTAAGTAGTGAGCTTCTTTTATAAGCGGTGCTTTATGCTCACAAACACTCCATCCCCTCTTGTACGTAAAAAGTATTGAAGTTGAAGTTTGGTGCAAAAGTGCGTGCAAAGTTAACTTTATTTATAGACGTTCTTTAGAATAGAGGAGAAATGAAGTAGTACAAATTAATAATCTAATATTTATAAAAGGAAACCAAGAATAGAAGCTAATTCTTATACTTCTCTTTAATATTTACATTTTATTAGTTTCATATTTAGCAAACTATGTCTATAAGACTACTAAACATAGATTTTACAAGTTTGGATAATTTGAAATTCAAATATTGAATTTTAAAATTTTTTAATATCAAGTTTTTAAATTTTCAAAGTTTAAATTTCTAAAAGTGGAGGGAAAGCTATATAATTTCATTAGAGAATTGATTGTTTCTCTTTAAATTAATCTAATGATGAAATGTTTAAGTCATCATTTCCATTATTACTCATTTGGAGATGTTACACATTAGATAACTATCTCCTACAAAACAACATACTTGAGTAGCTCACATTTAACTCTCTCTCTCTTTCTCTCTCTCTCTCTTTATATATATATATATATATATATATATATATATATATATATATATATATATATATATATATATATATATATAAGAAAAATATCATATATTAAAGAATTCAAGTTACAATTTTGATGTGTGGGGCATCCAGAAGGTTCCCACAAAGAAAAAACAAAATGGGGGGAGGGGGTGTGGGGGGGGGGATTGGAAGAAACAAGTATAGATGAGGAGTATATTTCATTCCTAGCTAACCAATTATCTTGTCTATTGCCTTCCCTAAAAATAAAGTGAAAGTGGACAGTGAGCTGAAATCTAAAGGAGTTAATCTTCTAAATCCATTTAGAATGATGCCAACGAGAAGGTTCCTTGAGGTCCAAAAGCTGAAGAAGAAGCTTTTAAGAGACCCCTTCAACCAAAAATAGTACACCATTTATTTAGCAAGCTTGAGTGCCCAAAAAACAGCTAATAATTCAGCTTCTGGAGCATCACAAACTAACACAAGGGCAAGAAAGAATAATAAGCATTTCCCTTTGTGAATTCTAAACACCCATCCTATACCAGCCCCTTAATTAGAGAAACTCCCATCAGTGTTCACTTTAACGAAATTGGGTGCAGGGGGGTTTCCAAACCACCTTTATAATCCCAGGAGGTTGACCTACTAAAAATATGTTAAGATTTTCATGTTTATAAAGATTTTGATGATATTGCACTTTAAATAAGGGTATTTTTGATGTTTTGTTGTAGATATGTAGATTTATGGACATTGAAGCAAAAATATACAAAAAAAGAGCGAATTTGGAGCAAAAAAAACAAAAATATGAAGAGTTGATCTAGGGCGCGGAGAGATCGAAGGTGCCGACGACGGATTTTTCTCGAGAGTTCAGAAATATATTACAAAGGAGGTCGCCGACGGCGAGATCGAGGCCGCCAACAGTGGGCCGTATAAAAGAGAGTCCAAAAGCTAAGTATTCTAGAAGCCCGCCGAGGGCAGATCGAGGTCGCCGACGGCGAGAAAGTCGGTTCTCTCACAAGATGCATTGAATGTGGACGATTTTTGAAAGGATGTTTCGGTAACTCTTGGAAACTCTTCAATTACTTTAAAAGAAACATATGGAGGTCAAAAAAAGGGTCCACCACGTGTCCATCAAGTGTCTAACGAGTCCAGGAGTGTGTTAAAGTCTTTTCATTGTGTTGGTGGTTCCACTAGAGTTTTAGAGAGTGAGTCTATTTAGTATTATTTGTGAGGAATTCTTCGAGAGATTGTAAGAGTGGAAGGAAAGTGAGAGATTACTTCCTCCTTGTCGCTTTGAAGGAGAACTTAGTGTGCCGTAAAGAAATGAAGATATTCAGAGGAACTTCACGGAGTTTTCTTGGGGAATAATTCGAGATAAGTAGTATTTACTTATTTTAGTTTGTATAACTTTGTTTTTATATATGAAATCCAAGTTTTATCGTATCTTCTCCATGAAATTTGAGTAGTTTCTCTGTCTTTCTCATTGTTTTGAGATTTTTGTAAAATGGTGATTTGAAATAGTTGTGCCAAGAGAATGTTAAAGAAGTTCTGATAATCTTTACACTTAAATCCTAATTTACTTTCAATTTGGCCAATTGATTGTTAAAATATGTTGAGTTTAACAATTAAAGTGAAGATTACATCTGAGATTCACAGTGGTCAAAGTACTTGAAAGTAGGGTGCAAATAAATAGGGAAATATTATTTCTCGGGTGTAGAATTGGAGATTTTAGAGCGACAGACTAAAATCCTCAATCATGTCCTATCATTTGGGTGCTGAAGTATAGATATTAAACATCAGGCGAGGGGAACGTGGGAGCTCCGAAGTGAGAGCTGGTATCCTTCCAGCCTAGCTCCAGATTCAGTAACCAAACACAGGATTAGTCAAGGTTATTTTGCCTAGACCAAAGGGTAAAAATAGGTATGCTCCTATTTGGCACAACACAGTTTTAAACTAATTCTAATTATCCATTCATGTCAATTTCTTAACAAAGGAGAAGGATGCTTGCTTATATATATTAATCCTCACTTTATTAGTAGAAGTAGTTAATTTTAGTAGAATTAGTTTGTTAAAATTGCATCTTATTTATGATTGCTTATTAGTGACAGATAGGCAATTTGATCTACAAGTTGTGATTCTGAATTTGTTTCTATAATCCTAGTCCATAGCCTCTAAAATATCCCTGTAGGATCGATATCTAGGACTCCAATAGAGCTCTATATTACTTGAGCGATATGTCTACTTGCGTTGATAAAGTTAACTTTGTAATTATTGAATATATTATATACTTGTTACAATATTAAGATTAAGCGAAGTACGTGGAGGCTGGTTCAAGTTTTTAGCGCTGTTGTCGGGGATATATATAACTTATATAGAGTAACAGACAAATTAGGACTATTAGAAAACTTTTTATAGAATTTGTAACTTATTATTGTATTTAGTGAACTATTTTTTGTGAACTGATTTCGATTGTATGCGTAAATTTGAACCTGAAAATTTTATACCCTACAATTCGTAATTAGAACGCACTGTTAGGAGAATTAGAAAACTGAGAAAAGAACCTAGAAATTCTGAAACAATGGAAAACAACGTAAACAACCAATGAATAGAAAATGAACATCAATCTAAACCACTAAGAGATTACGCTAACCCTACATTTGATGTAATTCACTTAACTATCCAAAATCTAAATGTAGATGCTAATTCATTTAAGCTTAAACCTGCAATTATCCAAATGGTACAAAACAATCAATTTGTCGGAACTTCAAATGAAGATCCTAATTTACATCTTACGAGTTTTCTAGAACTTTGTGCTACTTTTAAATATGACAGAGCGTCTGATGATGCTGTCAGACTTAGACTTTTTCCTTTTCACTAAGGAACATTGCTAAGGATTGGTTAAATTCGTTAACACCTGGATCTATTAAAACTTGAGGGGAACTTTCACAAAAATTCTTACAGAAATATTTTCCACCATCTAAGACTGCTAAACCTAGAAACTATATCACATTTTTCAGTTAGTAAGAGGGAGAATCGATATATGAATCTTGGGAAAGATTTAAAGATCTTTTTAGGAGATGTAGACATCATGCTTTTCCAGATTGGTTAATTATTCAAACTTTTTATAATGGTTTAGTAGGATCTCTTAGATCCATCATCGTTGCTGCTGCTGGTGGATCACTAATGGCTAAACCTTTTGAAGAAGCTTATGCTTTAATTGAAGAAATGACTACTAATAATTTTCAATGGCCTGCTGAAAGGGTAAATCCTAAGAAAGTAGCTTGTAATCATGATTCAGATGCTTTAACTATGATAATTTCTTAAATTGCTGCTCTTTCAAAGAAAATAGATCAATACGGAATGAATCATTCTCAAACACCTCCAGTGTTAGAAGAAAATTTATTAGGACAAATTGTAGATGCTCAATCTGCATATGAAACTTTAAATTTTATAAATAATAGAAAAAATAACCCTTATTCAATCTATTATAATCCAGGTTGGAAGAATCATCCAAACTTTAATTGGAATAACCAAGGTAATGCTAATCTTGTTAATTCTCAGTGGGGGAACAATCCTGTAAACCCATTAGGAAATGTAAACAATTAGGGTAATTCCAATTATAGACCTTCTAATTCACCAGGCTTTTATAATAATTTACAATTTAAGGAGAAGAAGTTATCTATGGAAGAACTAGTTTTGAATATGGGAAATCAATTACAAAACCATGGAGCTGCTATTAAAATCATAGAAAACCAATTAGGGCAAATTGCTACTACACTGAGCAATAGACCTGTTGGAACTTTACATAGCAATGTTGAAGTAAATCCTAAAGATCAATGAAAAGAACAAATCAAGGTTATTCAATTAAGAAGTGAAAAAGTGTTGGAAACAAGGGTTTAAAAAGAAACTGTAGTTGAAAAGGAAAATGTGGAAACTGAAGGAGAAAATGAAAGTTTATATCCTGATTTTCCTCTGAAACCTATGAAAATTACTGTTGAAAGACCACCACCACCATTTCTTCAAAGACTAAAGCAACATGACAAGGGAAAAGAATTTGCTAAATTTTTAGACATTTTAAAAAAATGTCAATAAATATTCCTTTTGTTGAAGCTTTGGAACAAATGCGTAATTATGTTAAATTTATGAAGGATATACTCAACAAAAAGAGGAAGTTACTAGATCATGAGACTGTTGCACTCAGTGAAGAGTGTAGTGCAATAATTCAGAAAAAGTTTCCTGAAAAACTTAAAGATCCTGGTAGTTTTACTATTCCTCGTGCTATTGGTGAAAAATTTTATAGACGAGCATTATGTGATTTAGGAGCTAGCATAAATTTGATGCCTCTATTAACTTGTAAAATGTTAGGAATAAGAGAGATTGCACCAACTTCTGGAACTCTATAGTTAGCTGATCGATCTATTACACATCCCAAAGGAGTTATAGAAGATGTTCTGGTTAAGGTTGATAAATTTATCTTTATTGTGGACTTTATCATTTTAGATATGGAAGAAGATAAGAAAATACCTATCATTTTAGGAAGATCATTCCTAGCTACATGAAGAGCTATGATAGATGTTCAAAAAGAAGAGTTGACTATGAGAGTAAATGATCAGGAAGTGACCTTTAACATCTCAAAGTCAATGAAATATCCTTCAATAGAAAAAAATGATGAATATTTTAGAATGGATATATGTGATTATTTGAGAAAAGAATATTTCAAGAAAAATTTGAAGAAAATGAAGATTTTGAAAAAGATAAATATGATGAAATTGATAATAAAGAAGCTGATTATATTCAGGAACAATTTGAAACACTGGATTCAACAGCACCAGAAAATGAAATCTTAATTCCATCTATTGTAAAACCCCCTGAACTTGAATTAAAGACTCTTCCAAATCATTTGAAGTATGTATTTTAGGAGAATTTTCAACATTACCAGTAATTGTATCCTCAGACTTAAATGAAATTCAAGAACAAAAATTAATGGATACATTAAAAAAGTATAAAAAAGATTTTGGTTTGACTCTGACTGATATAAAGGGAATTAGTCCTTCGATTTGTATGCACCGAATTTTATTAAACGAAGAACATAAATCAAGAATTGATCCACAAAGGAGACTGAATCCTATTATGAAGGAAGTCATTAAAATATAGATTTTAAAATGGTTAGATGCTAGAATTATATATCCTATTTTGGATAGTACTTGGGTAAGCCCAATTCATTGTGTTCCCAAAAAAGAAGGAGTAACTATTGAAGAAAATGAGAATAATGAATTAATACCTATCAGGCAAGTTACTGGATGATGTATTTGTATTGATTGTAGAAAATTAAATGCTGCCACTAGAAAAGATCATTTTCCTCTTCCATTTCTAGACCAAATGTTAGATAGGCTTGCTGGACACAAGTACTACTGCTTTCTGGGTGGATATACCGGTTACCACCAAAATCCTATTTCTCTTGAGGATCAAGAGAAAACTACATTTACTATCCTTATAGAACATTTGCTTTTCGAAGAATGCCTTTCAGATTATGTAATGCACCTGCGGCATTCTAGAGATGTATAATGTCTATATTTAGTAAGTTAATTGATGACGGAATAGAAGTATTTATGGATGATTTCTCTGTATTTGTAACATCATTTGTTGCATGCTTAAATTATCTTGAAAAAGTTTTTGAGCTATGAGATAGAACTAATTTAGTTCTAAATTGGGAGAAATGTCAATTTATGGTTGCAGGAGGAATTGTATTAGGGCATAAAATTTCAGAAAATGGCATGGAAGTAGACCCTGCAAAAATTCAAGTTATAGCTAAACTACCACCACTTACTACAGTGAGAGGGGTAAGAAGTTTTCTTGGACATGCTGGTTTTTACAGGTGTTAAAATAAAGATTTTTAAAAAATTACCAAACCTCTATGCCAACTTTTAGAAAAGGACAAGAAATTTGAATTTACTGAAGACTGCTTGAATTCCTTTGAACTATAAAAGGAAAAGCTAATCACAACACCTATAATAGTTTCACCTCACTAGGAGAAACCATTTGAATTAATATGTGATACTAGTGATTATGCTATTGGAGCTGTTCTTAGACAAATATATGATAAAATTTTTAAAGTTATATACAATGCTAGTAGAACTCTTAACGATGTTCAAATTAACTATTTGGTTACTCAAAAAGAGTTACTAGCTATTATGTATGCTTTTGACAAATTTAGATCTTATTTAATTAGAACTAAAAGTATTGTGCATACTGATCACTCTGCTATTAAATATCTGATGCAAAAGAAGGATAGCGAACCAAGATTAATCATATGAGTACTTTTGATGCAAGAATTAGATTTTGTGGTGATTGATAGAAAGAGAATTGATAATCAAATTGCTGATCATTTGTTGAGACTAGAATATTACGAATTATCTGACACCGACAATGATATTACAGACAGTTTTCCTAATGAACAACTTTATAATATTAATGAGTGGAAAATACCTTGGTATGCTGATATAGTTAATTATATAGTAAGTGATATTTTGTCACCTATGTTAACACTGTAGCAACAGAAAAAATTCATTCATGATGCAAAAGCATATTTTTGGGATGAACCATATTTATATAAGCAATGTAACGATCTTATTATTAGGAGATGTGTGCCTTATGAAGAAACTGAACTGATTATTCAAAAATGCCATGATTCTAAATTTGGAGGAAATTTTGGTGTAGACAAAACTGCGCATAAAATTTTGCAAGCTGGATTTTATTGGCCTACTCTCTTTAGAGATGTTTACAGATATATCAAAACTTATGATAGATACCAACGAGTATGTAATATATCTAGAAGAAATGAAATGCCTCAAAATTTCATGTTAGAAGTTGAGATTTTTTATGTTTGGGGATTAGATTTAATGGGACCATTTCATCCTTCATTTGGAAACTTATATATTTTGATTGCAGTTGATTATATATCAAAGTGGATTGAAGCACAAGCTTTACCTCGTTGTGATGCTAAACGTGTTTGATGATTCTTAATGAAAAATATTTTCACAAGATACGGTATGCCGAGAGTGATAATCACTGACGGAGGATCCCATTTTAGGAATAAATATTTTCAGAGATTTTTAGAAAAGTTTAATATTCATCATTGAATCTCTAATGCTTATCATCTTTAGACTAGTAGATTAGTTGAAGTTTCTAATCGAGAGTTTAAACGAATTCTAGAAGCGACTGTAAATCCTAGTAGATTAGATTGGTCTGCGAGATTGGATACTGCATTATGGGCATACAGAATTGTTTATAAAACTCATATTGGAATGACTCCTTACAGACTCATTTTTGGAAAGACTTGTCACTTACCAGTAGAATTAGAGCATAAAACATATTGAGCGATTAAAGAATTCAATTATAATTTCAAAAATGCTGGTGAGAAGAGATTGTTACAAATGAATGAATTGGAAGAATTAAGAAATGAATCTTATGATAACGACATAATCTATAAGGAAAAACTGAAATTAAGACATGATTGGAAGATTAACCAGAAGAACTTTGAACCAGGACAAGAAGTTTTGCTTTATAATACAAGGCTGAAGTTATTTCCTGGGAAATTGAAGTTTCGTTGGTTAGGACCCTTTATTGTGACTTGGATTTATACTTACGGAGCTATTGAAATTGAAGATCCAAAGACTGGGAATAAATTTAGAGAAATGGACATAGATTAAAACCATATTTTGAGGGTAAAAGACTAAATTTTAAGGAGGTTTTAATACTCAGTCAGCCTGAATAACACCTAAATAGGTCGGGCTGACGACGTTCAACCAAGAACTTTATGGGAGACAACCCATAGTTATCTTTATTTGTTGTGTGTTTGTTTTAATTTATCATTAGTTTGTGGTAGTATTGAATTCTACTACTCGTATTTACCCTTTAAACATCATAGAATTTGGAACCATAGAGAAAATTTGGAACGTATTCAGACCACAGTGTTTTTTTGCAAATTTTGCCTTTGGCGCCGATGGCACGCTCGACACCGCCAGCGGCGGGTTTTTCCCGAGAGCCCTATAATTTAATTGCACAAACCTTGCTGATGGCCCCATCAAGGCCGCCGAAAGCAAGATTGGCGAGTGGACAGTTTTTTGAGTTTAAAATGGCAGTTTTTGGCGGTTTTAGGCAAATTCATTCCTTATAAACTTCTATTGATGGTTCCAAAACTATCCATTTCTCAAAAATGAATGGAAACTCCCCTGAATTCTTCCCTAATGGTTTCCAATTTAGTAGATTACCCTATATTTTGAGTGTTCAAACGGAGAAAGTTCGTCAGTGCCGAGGCACAATGACTATTCAACAAGGTGTTGTCAAAGAGGAGGCTAATTAAGGAAAGAGGTTATGTGAGTCCAGAATTAAGCAATCCTTCTACTGCGATTGACGAAATGATTGTACGGAAACATTGGGAAGTATTTTGCTACACTACTGCCGTAGTAGTCGTTCCCGTGGTGAAGGAGTTTTACGCCAATTTGCATGGAATCAACCAAGGAAGCGTCTATGTGTGAGGTAGGTGGATCACTTTTAAGACTGGACGTATTAATGAATTATATATGCTCGAGAACGTTTCTATTTGCCATTATTCTAATTTTGTCCCAACGAGAAATCTGATAAATGGAATCTACCAATATTTGACGGACAAAACTTAAGACTGGGAAGTTAGAGAAAACAGGTATGTCAATTTTTCTGCTACACTTTTAAATCACGTATCGAAACATTGGCACTTTTTCATTTCTGCGAAGTTATTACTGACGATGAAAATCAGTAAAGTTACCAAAGAAAGTTCTATATTGAATTACTACATTCAAGTGGGATGGCCAATTGATATTGGATCAATAATTGTGAAGTCTGTTATGGGCCTGATCGTTCAAGGATCAACTCAGGGGCTTGGACATCCTTCAACAATTTTTTCATTATACAGTCTGTTTCAAGTTCCATACGAGATTTGGGAAAAGGTACTGCTATCTTGGAAACCTTTAGACTTAACCAAAATGTTCCCAACAAATGAAGAGGAGAATGAGATGGGCGCTTTTATGGATCAATCATCACAGAACTCAATTCCAATATGACATCTAGTAGCGGACAAGACAATGATGATCTTGCACAGAATCAAGAATCTGGAGAAAGAGGTATAAAATTTAACGAGTACAATTAACAATATCTCTGATTTCTTTGATCACCTTGATTATATGATGAAAGAACATTTTGATCATACTGGACATTTCGAAGAAAGTTTAATACAATTAATGAGAAAGATGGGGTGGATAGAAGAAGATTCTACTGAAGAATTCCAATTCCGACTCTTCTATAACCTGGATGTTCATGCTCGAGCGATGGGTGATATCAGAGGAGAAACTAGCACTGAATCAGAGTAGTAGTAGAATTGCTTTACTTTGTATGTTTCTTTATGTTATGTTGGACTTCATTTGAACTATATTTGTGTGTTTGCTTTCTATGTTTGCTTTTTGATCTCAGTATAGTTGAGAATATGTTTGAAATGTTTGTTTTCAGTATTTAGTGTGTTGTGGCTTGGATTGCGACGCTGATTTGATGAATTTAGGTTGAGAAAAGACCTACTTATGTGTGTTATGAAATGTGAATTGTAACGCTTGGATTTTATATATAATTGTGATGTTTTGTGTTGTGAAAGTTTATTTTTGTTAATAAGTCACTTATTTACTTAAAATTTATATTTAAAATGATTGAACGAATGTAGAAGTGGCTTGAAATTGATTGAAATCACAAAAATTTAATAAAAGATCAAAATTTAAGAAACTTGCCGACAGCGCATTTGAGGCTGCTGAAGGGGTGTTTTTCCTGAGACTATGGAAATATTATCCTATTGAGCTCGCGGACAGTGCGAATGACCCCGCCGACGGTGAGATCCCAAAAATTACCTTTTAACCGTGATTTTGACTAGTCAACTGCCATTATTCATTGTCTTCTTCCCTTATTTACCATAAATTTCAACCTAGGGCTTGAGAGATATTGAATTTGGGGTGATTTCAACGCATTTTAACACCGGATTTGATCATGACTTAGGAAGAGCTTCCCTCCTATGTAAATGTTTTTAATTTTCACCACAAATTTCTTCTATATTTAAGAATTTTGAGAAAATTGAAGATGTGGAGAAAAGTATTGGAAGAAATTCATGAAACTTAATTTAGAACTCTTCAAGTTACCTTTGGAAGCCATTTTATCATTATTTTGGAGTTTAGTTTAGATTTTTGTAAATTTGATAGATAAAAAAAATGGCTTCATGACAAAAGAGGCGACTTGAGTTTGATGAGGCTCGATTTATTAATGCAAAAGCCCAATAAACATATACTTCAATCTTCCAAGGAATGAACTGTATTCAAGATCGAGTTTTTGTTAATTTTGGAGGAGAAGTAGAGCGAGTTATCAGAGAAAGAAATTGGGAGAACTTTTACTACACTATAAACAAAGCTGCTGTAGAAGTTGTAAAAGAGTTCTATTCTAATCTGACTCAGCTTGAAGACGAACAAGTCAAAGTAAGTGGTTTTTCTGTTGATTTTAATGATGCTTGCATTAATTCCTTTTACGAACTTCACAATTTTTATTCTAGGGAGCATGAACCATTTGGAACTATGGAAGGTCTGTTAGACAATGTCATTTACTTTCTCATTGATGGGAAAGGAACATGGAAAATTAAACAGTGTGAACGGATAAACTTCCCTCTTTCCATGATGAATGCCACAGCTAAAGTATGTCATTATTTCATATATTTGACTCTGCTACGTACCTACCAGCATAGTGAAGTATCGAGAGATAGAGTGGTTATGAATTTCTGTATTCAGAACAATAGAAGTATAAATATGGGTAATATAATTTATAAGAATATTTTGGCCACGACAAAGAGTGAATCAAGTGGAGGATTAGGACATCCTTGCCTCATTTATGCACTTTGCCAATTATCTGGAGTGGAAGCTAGAGATAATGAAGAATAAGTGTACCCTATGAAACCCATTAGTAAAGCTAATTTGAAGACTTACGAATCCTATGAGGAATGGGGATCTGGGAGTAGGAGTAAGGCACCTTCTACCAGTAGAGAGATCCCCTCTACTAGCTATGACCCTCCTGCATCTAGCTCCCCTACTCTTTATGATTTGATGAATGCGATGACCCTGCAGTGAAAAGGTTTTGAAAAGTTAGATGAAAGACTTGAAGGAATATATCAAAAGATTGAAGGACTAGAGCGGAGATACGATCATGATAGTGAGTATCTTCAGCGGCACTCTGATTTCAAGACTGCTTATTATGATGCTCAGGCTAGACACTACAGAGGTGAGCCTGATGTTAATTTTCCTGAATGCCCTCAATATACTCATTATTAACCCAATCCACCTGTTGACCAGGGAGATGAAAACATAGTGTGGGATTTTGATGCCTGAATTTGTGATTGTGATGTGTGTGTGTTTGGTTGTAGTACTTTTATTCTATTATTTGTATTTTGTGTGGTGTATTATTTTTTGAGATATGTATTTTGTTTGTAGTTTGTATTTCATTTCTGGATGATTGTGATGGATTGGGATTGTAATTGTAATAGTGAACTTTAAGTTAAATATAGTAGACTGTGTGTTATTGTGTTGTCAAATGTAAATGTTACTTGGTATTGTACTTTGTAGTGTAATCAATTGTGGTTGTTAAATGTTTTGATTTATGTACTTATTTCAAAATTTCATTACCCCAGCAAATTCTCTAATCTCTTATATGTGTAGAAAAGTTCCTAATATTACATGCCAATTGAAGTTAAAATTTTTTGAGAAGAACCTGCAAAATATCAGAAAGACAAAAATGCCTAAAGTGCAAAGGTATGATTTATATTTAGAATTTTTCTTTCCACCTTGAATTATTTCTATTATTGAAAAGTTTAAGTTTGGGTGGGGGAGAAAAATATTAACTTTTATGTGTACTTAATTAAAATATTTTCAAAAATTTATAAATATGATTGTTTGGATAAAATTTAATTCAATTAACAATATTTAGATTTTATTTAAATGTTGTCGAAGAATCAAGGAAATATTTTTGGTAATGAAAATTAATTTTGTAAGTTAAGATATTTAGTATATGGGGATAAGACTATAGTTAACTATTTAAGTAAAGAAATCTATATTTTGAAATATTAAGAATCTTAGGAATTTAGTTGAGAAAGAAAAGATTGGGGCTCAATGATGTAAAGACTATGAATTACATATAAGGTAAAGAAATGCTTTAAGTTTCAAATTAGGAAAAGAAGAGTGAATTTCAAAATTATTAACAGACTATCTAGATATAGTAATCCTCACTTGAAAAAGTAAAAGAAAAAAAAATAAAGAAAGGATTGAAAGCAATCCAAAAAGAAAAGAAAAGAAAAGAAAGAAAGGTAAGTGAGGAGAAGCTTGAGGAGGTACCTTATCAAAAATTGGCTGGCTTCACTTGGATTAACCCAAAGGGAAAACTTAATACATTCCTGAACTTATATGATGAAGTAGTATTTTTACTACTAGTGTCCTCATAAATTTTCTATCTTCTGAATATTCTAAGTTAATTGATATTGCAACATATAGTCATTCTTGAAATGAATAGATGACTAGAACTCTTAGACTTGATGACTAAATAGTCTTAATTATGCAAAATTAATCTAATTACTGGAAAATTTTTTTAAGAAATCTTATTATGATATTTATTTAAATCAAAATTATAGTACTTCTGAATTAAAACTCTACCACAATTAATCATAACTTTTATGTAGTATTAAAAATTACTTGAGGACAAGTAATAGTTAAGCTTGGGGAATTTTGACCTATTGAAAAATGTTAAGATTTTCATGCTTATTTTATATAAATTTTGATGATATTGTACTTTAAAGAAGGGTATTTTTGATGTTTTGTTGTAGAAATGTAGATTTATGGACATTGGAGCGAAAATATGCAGAAAGGAGCAAATTTGGAGCAAAAAAGGACCAAAATATGAAGATTTGATCTAGGGCACCGACGAGGAGATCAAAGTCGCCGATGGCAGATTTTTCCCGAGAGTTCAGAAATATATTACAAAGGAGGTCGCCGACGGTAAGATCGAGGCCGCCAACAGCGGGCCTTAAGAGAGAGAGTCCAAAAGCCAAGTATTCTAGAAGCCCGTCGACATCGAGATCGAGCCCGCCAACGGCGAGAAAGTCTGTTCTCTCACAAGGTGCATTGAATGTGGATGATTTTTGAAAGTATGCTTGGGTAACTCTTCGAAAATCTTCAATTACTTTAAAAGAAACATATGGAGGCTGAAAAAAGAGTCCAACACGTGTCCATTAAGTGTCTAAAGAGTCAGGAGTGTGTTAAAGTGTTTTCATTTTGTTGGTGGTTCCACTAGAGTTTTAGAGAGCGAGTCTATTTAGTGTTATTTGTGAAGAATTCCTTGATAGATTGTAAGTGTGAAAGGAAAGTGAGAGATTTTTTCCTCCTTTCCACTTCAAAGGAGAATTCAGTGTGTCGTAAAGAAAGGAAGATAATCAAGGGACCTTCAAGGAGTTTTCTTAGGGTAGAATTCGAGATAAGTTGTATTTACTTATTTTAGTTTGTATAACATTATTTTTATATATGAAATCCAAGTTTTATCGTATCTTCTCCATGAAATCTGAGTAGTTTCTCTATATTTCTTCTTGTTTTGAGATTTTTGTGAAATGGAGATTTGAATTAGTTGTGCCAAGAGAATGTTAAAGAAGTTGTGATAATCTTTACACTTAAATCCTAATTTACTTTCAATATGGCCAATTAATTGTTAAAATATGTTGAGTTTAATAACTAAAATGAAGATTACATTTGAGATTCATGGAGGTCAAAGTCCTTGAAAATAGGGTGCAAATAAATAGGGAAATATTATTTATCAGGCGTAGAATTAGAGATTTTAGAGTGACAGACTAAATTCCTCAATTCGATCCTATCATTTGGGTGCTGAAGTGTAGATGTTATACCTCATGTGAGAGGAACGTGGGAGTTCCTAAGTGAGAGCCAATATCCTCCCAGCCTAGCCGCAGATTCAGTAACCAAGCATAGGATTAGTCAATGTTCTTTATGCCTGGACCAAAGGGTAAAGAATAGTTATGCTCCTATTTGGCACAACACAGTTTTAAACTAATTCTAATTATCCATTAACTTAAATTTCTTAACAAATGAGAAGGATGCTTGCTTATATATATCAAACCTCACTTTATTTGTAGAAGTAGTTAATTGTTAGTAGAATTTGTTTGTTAAAATTACATCTTATTTACGATTGCTTATTAGTGATAGATAGGCAATTCGATCTACAAGTTATAATTCTGAATTGGTTTCTATAATCCTTGTCTGTTGCCTCTAAAATATCCCTGTGGGATCGATATCCAGGACTTCAGTAGAGCCCTGTATTACTTGAGCGATACGTATACTTACGTTGATAAAGGTAACTCTGCAATTATTGAATATATTATATACTTGTTACAATATTAAGATTAACTAAAGTACGCGGAGGCTGGTTCAGAGGGTCCAACCTCTTCAAAGAAGGGCAGACACAAATATTAGGGAACCTCTTGTGTTTAATCAGCTTGTGCAAGAATGAGATACAGTTTCTGTTTGTTCCACAAGAGGGTTTTACCCTCAAAGGTGGCCTGGTTTCTTCCCATCCAGATTAACCAAGCAGTGATAAAGGGTATAGCACCCACCTTTGCATCCTTCCAACCCCCCATCAGGAAAATATATTGTCCTAATGAAGATGCAGAAGATCTTAATAAAGCAGCATAGTTAGGGAAGCCCACACCAGTTCAGAGAATCTGTAGGCAAAGAACAAGTGATGGATAGAATCATCCTATTTTAAATACATCCTGCAGCAAGAGGGGCCTCTCAAGCCATAAAGTTTGAGAATGTTATCAGTGGGAATAGTTCTATGGAATAATTTTCAGCAGAAAAGACATAGAGATAGAGAGTTGTCTCTTCCATATGAATTTCCCCTATAGGATCTGCTTCCATTGGTACATTTTAGAATAGATAGCTTTGGATGGACTCTGATTATGGTAGGATTACCAGACAATTCTATCAGATCCATGCTTCTTAAAGGGTATAATGGAGATGAGCTTGGCAGAGGACTCCTGAAGAAGGGATTTAGGGATGGGGATAGACTCGTTACCTCCTAACCAGCGGTTTGCAACCTTTACTTTATGGTTCGTAGTTTCAGCAGAAGGGTTCATCCAATCTTCTGGGCACCAATGATCCAACCAGAAATGGACCTACCCTCTACCCAGCTCCCAAAGAATCATCTTCTATGCCTGTTGTTTGACTTTAAGCTTGTTCACCAACAACTTAGAATCCCCAAGCTTTCTACTAGATAGAGAGGGGTGAATCTCCTTGCAATATTTCACTTTCATGTATCTTACCCATTGATGTGAATTTTTTGTATGCAAAAATTTATGAACCCAGATTTATATATTTATAATGATTTTGTAAAGTCACAATTTCAAACGCAAGTATACGTATTGCTCAAGTAATACAGGGCTCTAGTGGAGTCCCGTTTATTGATCCCACAGGGAAGCGAGGAAAGAGGTTCTTAATCAAATTCTAATCTACTATTATCAGACTTTAGATTGAAGGTTCGATATAAGTGGTGTTTTATCTAGCAACTTCTCCTAAATGCAGATAATTATATGTAAGGATAATAACTATTTCTAAATGCAAATATTACTTCTAAAGATAACCTTTTTGGATGAGTTGGTTTGGTGAATTTTGAGATAATAAAATCTACTATTCTTATATAGTGAATTGGATAATGTAAAGGAATGAGATGCATTAAATATTGTATGTGCCAAATAGGAGCAATCCTATTCTTTACCCTCTTCCGAGTGCATAAAGAACATTGACTAATCCTAGGTTTAGTCCCTAAATCCGTGGTTAGGCTGGGAGGATACTGGCTCTCACTTAAGAGCTCTCACTTCCCTTCGCCTGACGGCTAACTCACGCTTTAGATTCCAAATACTAGGACCAAATTGGGGATTTTAGTCTGTCATCCTAAAATCTCCAATTTTACGCCCATTAAAGTATATTTCCCAATTTATTTGCAGTCAACCCCCATGAACTTCACCATCCATGGAATTTGAATGTGGTTCCACTTTGTTGAGAATTACACCACCCTCTCAGATCATAGTGTAATTACAATGAATTTTAACACTACAACAGCTCTTATTGTAATGGAAATGAAGCGTAAGTAAAAACCATCACATTTATAATTAAATCCACTTATAACATGCATCACAATATCTTAAACATGAATCCTATTCATTGCAAAAGAAAAGTTGAAATAAAAAAGACATAATCTTCTCACGCCACTATTTCCTAAGAACAAGAAAGAGTAAGAGAAAGACATCACAAAGCACGAAGAAAACACTACATAAAACCTCATTTCAAAGCAAATTCACAAAATAAGTGTTTACAAAATCATAAGATGATGAAGAACACAAAACTTAGCTTTTTCCCCTTAAAAGAAAGATGAAAATATCTCCCATAAAGTTTCCCACTGATCCATGCAATGCTAGAACAAATCCTTACATAAAGCTTTAAAAATCCCCTCACAAATCTCTCCAAAAAGGTAGAAATCAACATTTCTACTCCTATTCTAAGATCTCTAAACATTCTGAACATTTTCCCTAACATCTACCACCCTTTTTAGGCTTCAAATTCACTTTAAAATAGCGTAGGGATGAATTTCCCAAGAGGTGCTTGAAGAAACCTTCCAAAAAGCGTCCAAATTTGACGTATATGGCCAATAATCGCCCAAAAATGCATCCAAACCTTCTGGGGTGAGATCCGACGCTGTTTGGGCACCGTTCAGTGCTCTTTGGGCGTCGTTCGTCGCTATTTCCATGAAATTTTCAGGCTTCTCCGGACGCTGGAGCAGTCCAGAGCTTCTCTAGGTGCGGTTCGGCTCTGGTACTGCGCAACTCCACCATTTCTTTTCGTTTGGCTCCATTTCAACTCCAATTTGCCTTGTTTCAGTTGCGTCGCTTTCATAACAGATAACACTACAAATAAGCATAAAAAATCTTTCTTTAAAGTGTAATCTCATTATAAAAATATGCAAGAAGTGTAAAATAGATTAAGGAAAGAAAGACTTAACAAAATGTGCCAGGTCAAAATTTACGTTTTTGCTCCAAATTGCACCATTTTTACTTTTTTTCTTCAAAATCCTTTTCTTGTACCAAAAACTAGAAAACATACAAAATATCTTTTGATGCAGACTTTTTTTATGCAGAAACTTATGAACCCAAATTTATATATTTATATTGATTTTGTAAAGTCCAAACTTCAACACAAGTATACATATCATATTAAGTAATACATGGCTCTAATGGAGTCCTGGTTATCGGTCCCATAGGGAAGGCACGTTCCTTACAATAAATAGCATACTACTGAAATCTAATACTCAAATCGTAATTAAAGTTTAAGTTTACTTCTACTAGCAAGATATAGATAACAGTAACAGTTAAGCAAACAACAATTACTTCCAATATCTTTAAACATAATTAACTAACACACACACTAAAATTTGTATTTGAAAGGTCTTGATATTTATGAAAAGTGTCTTTCCTCTTATAATTAGTATATGATGTGTGAATGATATAGGATGATTATTTATTGTATTATGCCAAAAAGGAGAATAAATGTTTCTTAACCCTCAAAAGAGTACCCCCTCTTCAAAGCATGTAAGGAACATTGACATATCCTAAGTTCGGTCACTAAATTTAAGGCTAGGCTGGGAGGATACTGGCTATCACTACGGAGCTCCCACTCACCCTTCACCTGAAGGTTATCCTTCGACTTTAGTTACCAATCTTAAGACCAAATTGGGGATCTCAGCCTGTCACCCTGAAACCTCCTATTTGAAGCCCATAAAAACACTTTTCCCTATTTATTTGCACTCAATTCCCATGAGCTACGCAATTCAATAATGAACATCGATTGGATTTTTCATTATTGTTGTAGGACACGCAATCCTTTCGGAGTTAATGTACAACAATAGATTTTAACAATTCAATTGGCCAAATTGAAAAGTAAATTAAGTTCGAAATGAAAAACCATCACAATTTCTTCAATACTTTAAAAGCACTTCAAATCCACATCATCACATCATAACATCTCTATGTAACAAGAAAGACAAACGAGACTACTCAAAATTCATAGAGAAGACACAATAAAACATGGATTTTATATATAAAAGAAAATTCATAGAAAACATAATAGCAAATACAACTTATCTCTTTCTCTTCCCCGAGCATATCCTTTGAAATTCCTTTGAATCATTTTCTCTTTTCTTTGCAACACTCAATTCCCTCTTTAGAATGGAAACGAAGAAACAATCTCTCACTTTACTCCTTCTCCTTCACTCCTTAAAGAAGAATTCCTCTCAAATCTTCACTTCTACACTCACTCTTCCAAACCCTAACTCTAAACTTACACTCTCTCTACTTCTACACTCTTCTCTCCCTCTCTTCTCTCAAATTTCATCCAAAAACAGTTACATATATGTTAGAAATGAATTCCCAAGAGTTTCCTTAATCATCCCTTCAAAAAGTCGCCAAAACTCTTCATTTTTGAATTGCACCGAGATAGGGCGTCAGCGGCGCTCTGTCAACCATTTAACTTTGGAGTCTTTGGAAATTGGCGCCGGCAGCGCCAGAAGCTGTTTTCTCCCATTTTGCTCATTTTCACTCCGAATTCGTTCCTTTTTGCTTCTTTTTGCTCCAATAGTCTAAAATCATCATACCTGCAACAAATCATGAAAAATACTTTTCATTAAAGTGCAATATCAACAAAAATAGGTAAAATTATATAGCAAAAATAGTATATATTTTTTGTGCGTCAAAATCCCCCAAACTTATCTATTACTTGTCCTCAAGTAATCCTTTTACTGCATAAATATATAACTCAAGGCAATGTACTTATCACCTGTACGACACTAAAATTTTTCATTCAAAGGAATATATTGTTAATACTTTTAAAAAGAAATTTAGTAACTCAGGTCAATACTATAGGTATAAGAATATTTAGAAATTAAGTCTAAGGGTTCTAGTATTCTATTTATTTCAAGATAAACCATAATTTGTCACATTAAGAGTGCCTTGAAAGACTATATGAAAAAGAAGTTCATGAAAACTTCATCAGAATGTAGGCCAATACTTTAAATATAAATTCATAAATGAAATCAAGTTCTCCCTTTAGGGTGACTCAAGTGAAGCCAATTTTTGATTAGGCATGTCCTCAAGCTTCTCTTCATAAATACTTTTCTTTCTTTTCTTCTTTTAATTTTTTTTTGTGATTGTTTTTCAATCCTTCTTTTCTTTTCTTTCCTTTTTCTCTTCTTTTATGAGGATTACTATATCTAAATAGCCTTTAATTATTTTGAACTTCACCCTCCCTTTTTAAAGTTCAAACTTGAAACACCTCCTTACTTTCTAATTAGGTATGAGCTTTATTATTCATCATAAAGTCACAATCTCTTATTAACACATAATACATTAAGTCTCTTAACATTTCAAAAATATAGTTTTCTTTACTTTAAATAGTTAACTATAATTAAATCCTTTCATACCAAATATCTTACCCCTATAAAATTAACCTTTATTACTAAAAACTTTCATCCAGTCCTTCTATAATATTGAACTGAAATAAGAAGTTTTAGTTATCTAAAGTGAGGTTCAACTGCCAGAAGTTATGCTAATAATTTTTGAAAATATAATAATTGAGAACAAATAAGAGTTAATGTTTTTATACCCTCCCCCAAACATAAATTTTTTAATAAATTTGGAATAGTAGAGAGTAAAAGAAACTAACATTTTTGAGTCGGGATCTTGAAATCTTTAAAAGCTATCTGGTATTAGTCAAAATTTACAGCTAGCAGATATGAAACAGTTAGTAACAGTGATATAAAATTTTAAACATTTGCAGGGTAAAGAGATATCAATTTTAAACATCTAAACATCCAACAAAACACCACAACTACTAAACAAACTATGGCATCACTACACATTTCATTTAACAATTTCAATTTTTCAATACAACACTACAGTACATCAACAGGCTCACACATCACATAGAAAGTAAATAACTACTACATCACAAGAACACAACACATAAAAAAAATAGAAACAGAAACATACAAACTACCACTCTTCATCACCAGCTTCATCAGCTAGGTGAGCAGGACCAGGTCTATACCGTGTATAGCTGGGGCAAGTAGGGAATATCACATCAGTCTCCCCCCTCATGTATCTGACCTGGGCGTCATGATAGGCAATATCATAATCAACTCTTCTTCTCATATAATCCTCATTCACATCACTTCTAGCCTCAAACAAATCCATCCTACCAAGGAATCTATCTATACTATCACTCTGTAATCTCAACTGCTCCATAATATCGGACAATGTAGGGGGCTCAGACGTAGATGGAATGTCATAGCTCATAGTAGGAAAATCAGTACCCCTTCTCTCATGTCGTGCTCCCACGTGAGACTCATAAGTATGAATGATAGTGTTGGTAATCAATCTCAGTGGTATAGCTACCTCTTCAGAACTGTTGAATTCTACTCCAGACTGTACACATAGGGCATGAATCAGGGCAGGATGTCCTAATCCTTTAGTAGTCTCTCCTTTAGAAATAGACTGAATGTTCTTGAAGACAATAGCTCCAATATCAATCTTCTTCATAGTCTGAATACACTAAGTCAGAATTGCTCTATCCCTTGTAACTTCATTATGGTGATAAGATGGTAACAGTCTTGCAGAGATGTAATAGTGACAGACTTTAGATGCAACATTTAACTTGGAAGCAGGGAAGTTAATCATCTGTTTTTTACTCACTTTCCATTCCCCTTTTTCGTCTGTCAGAAAAGCAATCACTTCCTTCAAATTCACTTCTCGGGTATCAAAATTTTCATATTCATATACGAAGGGTTCCCATGTCTGATAAAATGCATTGATACACTGAGGGGTGAATTCAACCATTTTTCCTCGAACTAGCACATATTCTGTCTCAGTCGAGGGCAAGTTTGCATAGAATTCTCTTACAACACCCAAACAGCATTTGCAGTAAAATAACAAAATCTTTCCCATTTCCGCTCGGTAATTAACTATTTAACAGATCCACCAGGATTGTCAAAAGCTCAATCCTGAATACACTTCTTATTATAACGGTAAGAATTAAAACCAAATTGCGCCTTGACATTGACAAATTTTTTTTCATTATAACCAAATTTTCTCTTCCCCTTACTCTTTCTTGGAGCCATGTGAATTTCTAAAAATTTCAAAAAAATTCTAATAAATTCCAAATCCACAATGTAGATAACTCCAAATACTATTCTAAACAAGTAAGAGCAAATTTCATCATAGGAAATCAAAAATTTTCTTAAAAAATCCCAAAATTCCAATCTAAGTAATGTGAGAGATTCCTGTGGTGAAAATAAAAAATTTTTAACTCAAAGTGAAGCTCTCACCAAGAGAAGTGTAGATCCGGTCTCAAAAAGCCTTGAAATCCCTTCAAATCCAAGATCTAGAAAGCCCTAGTCCTTCAAAGTCACAAAAATGGAGGAGGAAAATGAAAGCAAGGGAGAAATTCGAGGGTCCCAGAGTTAAAATCGTGAAATATAAGGGTTTTGGACTTTTTCTGTATTCGGGCGCTGGTGCTCTATTTATTCCAATAAGCTAAAGTCTCTGTATTTGGGCGCTGGCGGAGCCAGTGCAAAAATTTTTCTGTGTCCGAAAATTTTTTTTGTAATTTCAATCGTTTCGTCCTCCACAATGACATTTAGTACTTCATTAAACATCTATTTCATCACATAAGCAATAACTAACACAATTCTTACACAAACAATGCAAAACATCACTTCTATATATAAAATCCATGTTACAACATAAACACTAACATGTTCATCAAATCAAATCAACGACCCTTAGATTTTTGGTGTTATTAGTACACTACGATAAGCAAACACTAAAATCTAAGCACACACAACAAAATTAAGCATAGTAAATCCAAATGCAAACTACAAAGCAAAGAAAAGCAAATACTAAACACACCAAACAAAACTACGTAAAACTAAGCAAAAACACATCAAGCACAATCAGAATCCAATAGTTACTCCTCATCAGTCTCCGAAATATCTTCCTTTCTGATATCTCCAATAGATTGACGATGCACGAATAAATTGTAGAAGGGTTGAAATGGGAATTCATAACATGAATCCTCATCAATCACTGCATTCTTCTTCAACAGATTAATCAAGCTCATTTCAATCCGACTAGTGTGATCAAATTGTTCCTTCATCCTCCAATCTATGTGATCAAATAAATCAGAAATATTTTTATTGCCATTCAAAACATTTTGTACCTCTTTTTCCAACTGCTTGATTTTCTTCAGTATCACTCTGGAACTTTCAGGAAAGTAAGGCTGAATGGGTTGTGAAGTCTGACTTGGTTGATCAGCAAGCAGATCCATATCACCTTCTTCTCGTACTTTTTGGTAGTCATACAGATTATTTGGATCAATAAGCCTCCAAGGAAGAAGAACCTTTTCCCAACTCTCATACAGAACTTGTGATTGAGTACACAACAGAAATATGGTGGACGGGTGTCCAAGCACATATTTAGATCCATGAACTATCAATACCAAAACAAATTTAACAATTATATTTCCAATATCAATCGGTCTTCCAATTTGAATACATAAATTTAAAATTGCAATTTCCTTGGTTACTTTACTAATCTTCAAAGTTGGAAATAACTTTGCCGAAATAAAATAATAACACTGCTTTGACACCGGATTTAAAGATGCATAAGGGAAACTAATATATCCATTGTCTATTACTTCCCAATCTTCATTTTCATCCGTCAAATAATGATAAACTTCATTCATATCACCACTTATCGCATTAAAATTGGAATAGTGGCAGATAGCTACATTCTCAATCATAAAGAGATCATTAATTCTCGCAAAAGTGAATTTCACAAACCTACCTCGCACGTAAAAGAATCCTTGATTTATCCCGTGAAGATTTGCATAGAATTCCTTCACAACTGGAACGACTACGACAACGGTAGTGTAACATAGCAGTTCCCAATTCCTTTTCTTTATTATCTCTTAAACTCTTGCAGAAGGATTATCCAAACCTCGATTAATAAAGCCTCTCTCCTTAATATTCCTCCTCATCATCATCACCATGGTGAATAATCGCTACGCCTCGAAACTGATAAACTTTCGTCGGTTGAAAATGCGAGATCGAGGGGGTTCTATGGAGTAGGAATCCTTGGGATACGAATTGGGAAAGGAAGTTTTCATTTTTCTGGTGGTTAGAGGTTTAAAATGGAATATGGGGGGTTATAAGGAAGAAGATCTCGATTAAAAAGCTTCAAAAATTGAATTTTTAAACTCTAATAACTGTCACCAGGATTTGGGCGCTGGCGGCGCTCAAACCCTGAAGTTCAGCATACAATCAGTACTTGGACGCCGGTGATGCCCATTTTGGCGCCAGCGGCGCTAGTGGTAAAAAATTTCACTGAACTTCATTTGGCCTGAAATATTCTAATATCTCAATTCAATCCAATATTTATTAATTTTTAATAGTATTTAGAGGCTATAAGGATTCTAAAATAACTATCTAAAAGCAAAACTACAACAAACAAGCAAACACACCACAAAGATACATATGGGTTGCCTCTTATAAAGCACTTCATTTGGCCTAACAAAATATTCAGTTAATCGAGATGACTCAGCATTAAAACCTCTTTGACGTTAGATTGAAACCCGTCAAAGTAAGGCTTTAATCAATGCCCATTAACCTTGAAAATCTTTCTAGTATCACGATCCTTAATATCAACAGCTCCATAAGAATGAGCTTTTACAATTGTAAAAGGTTCCAACCATCTGGAATTAAGCTTTCCAGGAAATAATTTCAGCCTTGTGTTGTATAACAAAACTTTCTGTCCATGTTTAAATTTATTTTTCAATATCTTTCGATCATGCTACAATTTCATTCTCTCTTTATAGATCATGTCATTGTGAGAAGATGTATTTCTAATTTCTTTCAATTCATTCAATTGCATAAATCTCTTCTCTCAAGCATTTTTCAAATTAAAATTCAACACTTTTATCACCCAATATGCTTTATGCTCCAATTTAACTAGTAAATGGCAAGTCTTACCAAACACTAGTCTATAAGGAGACATTCCAATAGGGGTCTTAAAAGCAGTCCTATAAGCCCATAATGTAGTATCTAATCGAGCAGACCAATCTAATTGTGATTATCCACAGTTTTCTCCAAAATTCTTTTAATTTCACAATTAGACACTTCTTCTAAACCACTAGTTGGGGAAAATAAGCAGTAGAAATTCTATGAATAATATTATATTTCTCAATCAATCTCTTAATTTGATTATTTCTGAAATGGGATCCACCATCAGTTATAATCACTCTCGGCATTCCATATCTTGCAAATATATTTTTCTTTAAAAATTTTGAAACACTCCAAGCATCACAACTAAGTAAAGCTATAGCTTCAATCCAATTCTAGACATAATCATCTACAACCAGTATATATAAATTTCCAAATGAAGGAGTAAATGGTCCCATAAAATCTAATCCCCATACATAAAAAATTTCAACTTCCAAATTATAGTTTAGAGGCATTTCATTTCTTCCAGAGATATTTCCTACTCTCTGACATCGATCACACAATTTAATATATTTATATACATCCTTAAAAAGAGTAGGCCAATAAAATCCAGATTGTAAAATCTTAAAACCAGTTTTATTAACACCGAAATGACCTCCAAATTCAGAATCATGACATCATTGAATAATTAAATTAATTTCTTCCTGTGGCACACATCTCCTAATAATAAGATCCTTACACTATTTATATAGATAGGGCTCATCCCAGAAATAAAATCTTGCATCTTATTTAAACTTCTTTTGTTTTTTTCCTTGTCCAATCAGGTGGTACAATATCACTCGCAATATAATTCACAATATCAGCATACCAAGGCAAATTTCTTCCCATAATAGTATAAAGTTGTTCATCAGGGAAAGTTTTTGTAACTTCCTTCTCAAATTTAGATAATTTATCATACTCTAATCTTGATAAATGATCAGCTATTTGGTTATCAGATCCCCACCGATCAACTATCATAAAATAAAATTCTTACAGAAGAAGTATCCATCTAATCAATCTAGGTTTGGCATCCTTCTTTTGCATTAAATATTTGATAGTTGAATGGTCTGTATGCATAATACTTTTAGCTCCAATTAAATAAGGTCTAAAATTTTCAAAAACAAATACTATAGCTAATAACTCTCTTTTAGTAGTAGTATAATTAATATGAGCTTCATTAAGAGTTTTACTAGCATTGTAAATGACTTTGAAAATTTTTTCATGCCTCTGCCCCAATGCTACTCCGATCGCATAATCACTAGCATCACACATAAGTTTAAATGGTTTCTCCCAATCAGGTGAAATAATTATAGGTGCAGTGATTAATTTCTCTTTCAATAATTCCAAAGTGCACAAACATTCATCATTAAAATCAAATTTTCTATCATTTTCTAGAAGTTGTCACAACGGTTTGGTAATTTTAGAAAAATCTTTAATATAACGCCTGTAAAATCCAGCGTGTCCTAAGAAACTCCTCACCTCTCTCACGGTAGTGGGTGGTGGCAATCTCTCAATCACTTGAAGTTTAGCAAGGTCAACCTTCATACCAAATTCAAAAATTTTATGCCCAAGCACAATTCCTCCTGTAACCATAAATTGACATTTCTCCCAATTCAGAACTAACTTTTTTTTTCTCGTAAAGCTCCAAAACTTTTGCTAAGTTTTCCAAATAGATTTCAAATGAAGTCCCGAATAGAGAGAAATCATCCATGAAAGCTTATATTCCATTATCTATCATACTGCAGAAGATAGACACCATACATCTCTGAAACATTGCAGGTGCATTACACAGTTTAAAAGGCATTCTTCGAAAAGCAATGGTTCCGTAAGGGCTAATAAATGTTGCCTTTTCTTGATGCTCAGGAGAAATAGGTATTTGATGATAACCAGTAAGGGCTAGTAAATAAGCAGTAGTACTTGTGTCCAGCAAGTCTATCCAGCATTTGATCGAGAAAAGAGAGAGTAAAGTGATCTTTTCGGATGGCGACATTTAACATCCTATAGTCAATACAAATTTGCCCTCCATTAATTTGTCTTATGGGTATAATTTCATTCCATTCATTCACTTCAACAGTCACTCCTCCATTTTTCGGTACACAATGTATTGGACTCACCCAAGCACTATCTGAAATAGGATAAATAACTCCAGCATCCAGCCATTTTAAAATCTCCTTCTTAACTACTTCTTTCATTGTTGGATTCAATCTCCTCTGTGGATCAACTCTCGGTTTATGTTATTCATCTAATAAAATCCTGTTCATACAAATCGACAGACTGATTCTTTTAATATCCGCTAAAGTCCATCCAAAAGCCTTTTTGTATCTTTTTAAAATTTCTAACAATTTTTTTTCTTGATATTTGTTTAACTCCGAAGATACAATAACCGGTAAAGTAGATGATTCTCCTAAAACATATATTTCAAATGATTAGGGAGAATTATCATCTCAAGTTCAAGAGGTTTTATTATAGATGGAATTAAGCTTTTATCTCCACCTTCCATAGTGTCTAGTACTTCAAATCTCTCCTAAACATACTCCAAATCTTCATTCTTCTTACTATCTAAATTTTCTTCATTTTCAATTCCTTTTTTAAACATATTTTCATAATATGCTCTTTTTCAAATTTATTTTAAAAATGATAATTTCTCAAATATTCACAGACCTCCATCCTAAAACATTCATCATCTTTTGCCATTGAGGGATATTTCTTAGATTTCAAAATGTTAAAGTTCACCACTTGATCATTAACCCTCATAGTTAATTCTCATTTTTGAATATCAATCACTACTCTCCTAGTAGCAAGGAATGGTCTTTCCAAAATGATTGGAATTTCTTTATCTTCCTCCATATCAAGTACAATAAAATCTACAAGAAAGGTAAATTTATCCACTTTCAATAACACATCTTCCACCACTCCTTTAGGGACTGTAATCGAATGATCAGCCAACTAAAGAGCCATAGATGTAGGAGAGATTTATCTTATTCCCAACCTTTTGAAAGTTGATAAAGGCATAAGATTAATTTCACATAAGGCTCTTAGCTCCTAGATCACATAAGGCTCTTCCAAAATACTTTTCACCTATAACACACGGGAGAGTATAACTACCAGGATCTTTAAGTTTTTTTAGAAGCTTCTTCCGAATAATTGCACTACACTCTCTGTTAAGTGCAACAGTTTCATGATCTATGAACTTTCTTTTCTTTTTGAGAATATCCTTCATAAACTTGGCTTATTCAGGCATCTGTTCTAATGCTTCAGCAAAAAAAAATATTTATCGTTAATTTCTTAAGGATCTTCAAAAATTTTCCAAATATGTTGTCCCTGTTTTGTTGGTTCAATCTTTGAGGAAATGGAGGTGGTGGTTTTTCAACAATAATCATCATTGATTTAAGAGGATATTCCATGTCTGGATAAATCTTGTTTGAACCTTTTTCAATATCCACCTTCTCTTTCTCTATTTCAACTTTTTTTGGTACTCTTGTCTCTAATCCCTTTCCACTCCTTAATTGAATAAGCTTAAGTTGTTCCTTATTTTGATCTTTTGGATTGATCTCAATATTACTTGGAAGCGTTCTAGAAGGTCTATTATTAAGTGCAGTGAAAATATGCCCCAATTGATTTTCAATATTTTTCATCGCAACACCTTAAGCTTGTAGTTGGTTTCCCATATTTAGAATTATTTCTTCAGTAGACAACTTTTTATCCTTAAATTGTGGGTTACTATTGAATCCAGGAGGATAAAATCTAAAATTGGTATTTCCTTGATTGATCGAATTTCCAACTGGATTTATAGACCTGTTCGCCATTGTGGGTTAATAATGGAATTGTTATTATTCCAATTAAAATTTGGGTGATTCTTCCAACCAAGATTATAATAATTCGAATAAGGATTATTAGGTCTATTAATAGCATTCAAAGCCTCATAAAGTGTTTGAGATTCTGTTATCTGTCTAAAAGAATTTTCCTCTAACACTTGTGGTGGTTGAGAATAATTCGGTCCATACTGATCTATTTTCTTAGAAGGGGCTGCAATATGAGAAACTATCATAGTCATCATATCTGAATCATGAACACTTGCTACTCTCTTAGAATTTACTTGTTTAGAGGGCCATTGAAAATTATTAGTACCATTTCTTCTATTAATGAGTATGCTTTATCAAAAGGTTTTGACATTAACGATCCAACACAACAGCATCTATAATCGATCTCAATGATCTCACTAATCCATTGTAAAATATTTGAAATATTAACCAGTCTGGTAAAGCATGATGTCTGCACTTCCGAGGAAGATCTTTAAATCTTCCCCAAGCTTCATATATTGATTCCCCTTCAAACTGACTAAAAGATGTGATATCATTTCTTAGTTTAGCAGTCTTTAATGGAGGGAAATATTTTGATAGAAAGTTTTGTGAAAGTTCTCCCCAAGTTCTAATAGATCCAAGTACTAACGAATTTAACCATGCCTTAGCTTTATCCCTTAATGAAAAATGAAAAATTCTAAGTCTGACAGCATCACTCGACACTTCGTCATATTTAAAAGTAGAACACGGTTCTAGAAAACAGTGAGATGTAAATTTGGATCCTCATTAGGTGTTCCTCCAAATTGATTATTTTGTACCATTTGGATAATAGCAGGTTTAAGCTCAAATGAATTAGTAGCAACATCAGGATTTTTCATAGTCACATGAATTTCATCTGCTGTTGGGTTAGCATAATCTCTTAAAGGTCATGGCAAATTTCAATATCATTTCTCTAATTATCTTAGTTATTCGCCATTTTGCAAGGATTCTCAGTTTTTTTTTCTTGTTTTCCAAGTTTTCTAACAGTAAGCTCTAACTCCGAATCGTAAGGTACTAAACCTGTAGATCCACTACTATGCATATAAAATCAGTTGATACCGTTAATAATTACACACTACAAAGTAAAGGTTTTCAGTTGCTATATTATCAATAGATACCATTTTTACCTTCCCCGGCAATGGCGCAAAAAACATGATGCAGACTTTTTATTATGCAAGAACTTATGAACCCAAATTTATATATTTATAATGATTTTGTAAAGTCCAAACTTCAACTCAAGTATACGTATCGTATCAAGTAATACATAGCTCTAATGGAGTCATGGTTATCAATCCCATAGGGATGGCACGTTCCTTACAATAAATAGTGTAATACTAAAATCTAATACTCAAATTGCATTTAAAGTTTAAGTTTACTTCTACTAACAAGATGCAGAAAACAGTAACAGTTAAGAAAACCATAATTACTTCTAATATCTTTAAATAAAATTAACTAACACACACACACTAAGCTTTGTATTTGAAAGGTTTTGATATATATGAAAAGTGTCATTCCTCTTACAATGAGTATATGATGTGTGAATGATATAGGATGATTATTTATTGTATTATGCCAAATAGGAGCATAAATGTTTCGTTACCCTCAAAAGAGTACCCCCTCTTTCAAGCATGTAAAGAACATTAACATATCCTAAGTTCAGTCACTAAATCTAATGCTAGGCTGGGAGGATACCGGCTGTCACTACAGAGCTCCCACTCACCCTTCACCTGAAGGCTAACCTTCTAGTTTAGTTACCAATCATAAGAACCAAATTGGGGATCTCAACCTGTCACCCTGAAACCTCTAATTTTAAGTCCATCAAAACACATTTCCCTATTTATTTGCACTCAATTCCCATGAACTACGTAATTCATTTATGGACATTGAATGGATTTTTCATTATTATTGTAGGACACTCAATCCTTAATGAGTTAATGTACAACAATAGATTTTAACAGTTCAATTGGCTAGATCGAAAAGTAAATTAAGATTGAAATGAAAAACCGTCACAATTTCTTTAATGCATTAAATGCACTTCAAATCCACATCAGCACATCATCACATCTCTATGCAAGAAGAAAGAGAAATGAGACTACACAAAATTCATAGAGAAGACACAATAAAACATAGATTTTATATATAAAAGAAAAATCATACAAACCACAATAGCAAATACAACTAATCTCTTTCTCTTCCCTAAGCAAATCCCTTGAAGTTCAATTGAATCCTTTTCTCTCTTCTTTGCAACACTCAATTCCCTCTTTAAAATGGAAAGGAAGAAGCAATCTCTCACTTTACTCCTTCTCCTTCATTCCTAAATGAAGAACCCCTCTCAAATCTTCACTTCTACACTTTTCTCTCCCTCTCTTCTGCTCTCAAATTTTGTCTAAAAATTGTTACACATATGTTAGAAACGAATTCCCAAGAGTTTCCTTAAGCATCCCTTCAAAAAGTCGCCAAAAGTTGTTTTCTCCCATTTTGCTCCTTTTCGCTCGGAATTCGTTCCTTTTTGCTTCATTTTGATCCAATCACCTAAAATCATCATACCTGCAACAAATCATGAAAAATACCTTTATTTAAAGTGCAATATCACCAAAAAGGGGTAAAATTATATACCAAAAATAGTATATATTTTTGGTGCATCACATTCCTTTATAGTGCGATATCATCAAAAACAGGTATGAAATAGATAGTAAAAGCTATCAAATTTTTCAGTGGATCAAGATCCCCTAAACTTAACTATTACTTGTCCTCAATTAATTTTGTTAATACATAAAATAATGATCCACTACAATGAAATTTCTTTCTAGAATACCATGATTTTGACTTATATAAATATAGTAGTATAATTTTTAGAAAAATCTTTAAATAATTCAAGTAAATTCTGCAGGCATAAAGTTATCTAGTCATCAAGTCTAAGTTTTTTAGCGTTCTATTCATTTCAAAAATGACTGTACATTGTCTTATTAAGGCACTTAAATGAATTACATGAAAAGAAGTTTATGAGAACACTACTAGTAGAGATGTTAATCCATACATATAAATTCAGGAAAATAATTAAGTTATTCCCTTTAGGTAGATCGAAGTGAAGCCATTTTTTGATTAGGTATCTCTTGAAGCTTCTCCTCACTTTTTTTTTCTTTTTCTTAGGGATCATTTTCAATTCCCCTTTTTTCACTTTTTTTTCTTTTTCTTTTTCCTTTTGCTTTTTTTCAAGTGAGGATTACTGCATCTGGATAGCCTTTAATAATTACCCTTCTTACCCTAAATTTTAAACTTACCACGATCCTTTACCTTATAGGCATTTCTTTAGTTTACTATTGATTCATTATAGAGTCCCAATCCTTTCCTATCACAAAAAGTTATAAGATTCTTAATATTTCAAACATAAAGTTTTTCTTACTTTGAATAGCTGACTATAGTCCTATTATCTTATACCAAATATCTTATCCTACAAAATTACATTTCATTACCAAAAAAATTTCATTCAAGTCCACTAAAGTACTAAATTCAAATGAAAATACATTATCTGAAATTGAGCTCTATCACAGTAAATCATGTTAATAATTTTGAAAATACTTTTAAATGAGAACAACAAATTGTTGATTCTTTCTCTCCCCCAAACATAAATTTTTAAATATTTTTGCTATTAATTCCATAAAATGTAGCAGGAAGAAAAAGTAATTGAATTTACTAGCTACTACAACATTCTATCAAATTCATATACTTGTATAATCTGGATAAAATGACTGCAGAAGAAAGTAAATCTAGCCAAAAACATGCTTACAATAAAATTACACTAAAGGAAGTATTCTCACTTTAAAATTTTATTTTTCTTCCTACCCCCAAACTTAATTTTTAACATATATATAACATTTAGTACAAAAAATATAAGCAGGAAGAGAAACAGTTTAAAAATTCTATCTACCACAAATGTCTATAAAAAACATCTTCAATTATTCATGAGGACAGAACAATATGCAACAGAAAGTAAATCTAAACTAATCATGTCAGAATGAAATTCACTAAATAAAAGTTTAACTAGCACAACAGGTATCAACATGGGAATATAAAAATGTTCTTCAAGTTTTATATAAAATTGTAACACAAACCCAAGCACACATAATAAATGGGGTCAACTCTTCCTTTAACTCATCACATCTCACTAACATTCTTCTGATTTCTAACGGAATCACTACACTAATAAACTAGGTACATAGAAATGTTTTTTTATAGAATATAAAATCTCATGGACACAATTATCCCTGATATATTGGCTCACGAGCACCAACCTCAGGTGTGACCATATCCATTTAATTTAAGAACCTCTAATAGTTACAAAGATAGTGTAAGACCATCCACATCTTAGTAAACAAATAAGTTCATGACTCCTACCGATTGGAACTAATTTCAGAGAAAGAAGTAATGGAAATTGAGATGGATCCAAAAGAAGTTAAGGAATTTCCTCCCTCATGACACACGAAGATCAAATCAAACCCCTAACAATCCAAACATCAATCAAACTGATTAATCCACACTAAAGCAAACACAATACAACACTAACAATCATGACTCTCAAGCATACTAAATCAAAGCACACTGATAACTATGGGTTGCCTCCCATAAAATGCTAGTTTTAACATCGTGAGCCCGACAAATAATTCCTCTTGTATCAAAGTTCCAATTATGTAATCCAATCTTTTTTAGATCTAAGGATTCCTACAAAATCCTCAAATTGTAATTTTTCATTCAACTCTTCCTTTTTAGATTAATTTATATCATTGTTCCTCATATTTCATACTACATACAATATTCTTCTATTGATTTTCTGAATATATATATTAATATTATCCTTAAAATTTATAAAAAAGGATCTTCATAAGATAATTTAGGATCTCCCAAATTTTGGATTGAATTCTCTCTAGATAATTCAGATTCAAGAGCAAAATCTTCTATGTCACTCTTATGTTTCAAGTTATTTTCCAATTCCTCCCCTTGATAATTATTAAATGATGGAAGTGGTATTTCTATATCTATCTTAGTTGAGGAAATAAGTTTCTCTAATTCCTTAGGAATTTCTTCCAATGGTCATTCCATATCGTTATCCTCTTTTCTCAACTCATAGTTCTTTTGAAATATATCCTCAAATTCTCTTTCAAGTCTTAGTTCGATATCTTTATCTTGTTCATCATTCAATTCAAATTTTTCTTGTGATTGAGTCGAATCAAAAGATATAAAGACTGGTGGTGTAGATGAATTCCCTAAATAAGTAGGCTTTAAAATTGTATGGGGCACATCCTTCTTAAGTTCATGAGATTTTCAACAGATGAAATTAAAAGTTCACTATTTTTGGTAGCATCCATTATTTCACACCTCTCCTGAACATACATAGAGTCTTCTTTAGATAGAATTTTTAACTCATCATGAATTTCCATTTCTATCTCATTTGTTAATTTACTCTCAAAACTTTTTTGGAAATTGTATTTACTTAAATAATCAATTTCATCCATCCCAAAACAATCAACATCTTTTATATCAGCTGGGGCATTTTGTTTTCTTTAGAGTTGATCTCAATGTTGCTAGGAAGTGTTCCATGAGGTCTATTGCTAAGTGAATTGGCAATTTGTCCCAGTTGATTCTCTGTGTTTCTAATCACAACATTTTGACTTTGCAACTGGTTTCCCATTTATAATACCACTTCTTTTATAGACATACTCTCATTCTCAAATTATTGATCATTGTTAGAGTCCAGTGGATATGAAGGTCTATATCTTGTTGATGGCGGTGAAAATCTTTTTGTCGACTTGCATCACTATCAATTCTTGTATCATGTTAATGTCAAGGAGTCGCCACTCACTTTCTCTATCTATCGCCCTAATTCTTATCCTACCTAGAATTATTGTCAGAAGTCTTTGGACAATTTTGAGAAGGATTAATCATGATAGAGATTGAGAGAAAATAAGATCAAATGATAATCTCATAGAAAAAGTATTCAGATTGTGTAATTACTGAAGTTTTTTATATGAGAAAATCATATGAAGATCTTGGGTAACCAGAGAAGTTTCATAGGTAAAATACCTATCCTGAGTTCTTTCATCTTCTATAGGAGCAAGCTCCTATCATTTTGTATGGCATTTTATACGTCATGTCGGGATGTCGTAGTTTATATGTCATGTTGTTTTATGTCATGTCATAATGTCAATTTTATTCTTGTAATATTATTTTATCATATTGCATTCTTTTATGTCATGACGTCGTGGTGTCATTTTGTCAAGCTGTTATATTTTTATGATGATATTGTCTTGGTTTTAGTTTTGTTTTCTTTATTTTACTTTCATCATTTTTTTGTGTTTGTTAAGGTCATTATATCGTCCTTATGTTTTATTGTCATTCCATTTGATTTATCATTGTTTTGTCTGACTGTTGTTATTTTGATTTATCATTTGTTTTGGAAGTGTCGGTTTTATGTTATATATCATGTCGAAGTCAATGTCAATGATTTTGTCGTGTCATGTCAAGTGTCAGTTTTTATTTGTTTTGGTTTAGTATCATATCATGTCATGTGTTATGTCGGGATATCATAGTTTGTATGTCGTGTCATGTCATAATGTGATGTCGTACTGTCATGTCATTTTATGTCATGTCTTAATGTGAATCATAATGCCATGTCATTTTATGTCATGTTTTAATGTGATGTCGTAATGTCATAAGATGTAGTGATTAATATCTCGATTTGTCATGTGATATTTTATCTCCTATAAGAAGCTGTCGTTATTATGTCATGAGATACCTTCTATGATATTAAGAAGGTATCATTATTTATTTATTTTTATTATTTTGTTTATGATTTTCTTTTGTTTTAAATTTTGATTTTGTGGTCATCTCAATTTTATTTTGTCATGTCATTTTATCTTGTATTTGTTTTGGTTTAGTGTCATGTCATCATTTTATTATGGTATAGAAATGTCGTTGTATGTTTTTGTTAATGTTGATGTTATGTCGATGTCAATGTTAATGATTTTGTCGTTTTATTTCAGATTTCATGGCTAACCTAAAGTCTAGTTGTCTTTATTGTCATGTCATTTTTGTTTTATTTCTTGTAGAAAGTTTAGGTTTTATGGCTATCCTAAAAGTCCTGGTTGTTTCGTCAATTTTTTGTCGTCAACGTCCTGTAAAACAGAGTTAGCACACCCTATAACATGCACAAAAAATCTAAACAAAACATCATGTCTTTATCCTGCAAGGAAAACAAAGTTAGAAACAATGTCATATCAAGATATTTATATTACCTGGTCAAAGTGTCTGTTGATCTAGAGTATTAGGATGTCCAAATGTGGTTGAGATGTCAATTTAGATTTATGTCGATTTAAGTTGGATTTTGGATTTTTTGTCAATTTGGATTTGATTTTGAGTTTTATGTCAGTTTGTGTCGATTTGAGTTTGATTTTAGGTTTTATGTCAATTTGAGTTTAATTTTATGTTGATTTAAGTTCGATGTGGGTCGAAGTTAAAAATTATGATGTCGCATGTTAAGTTAAATTTGATACAGGTCGAACTTATGGATTATATCAGTTTATGTTGTGTTATGTTCAATTTAGGTTGAACTTAAGAATTTTCGATTATGTCGATTAAGTTTGATTTAGATCAAACTTAAAATTTATGTCATGTTATGTTCAATTTAGACCGAACTTAAAATTTATGTTGATTTAAGTTAACTTGGACTCATGTTAGGTTGAATCTAGAGTTTATGTAGAATTAGGTTCAGTTTTAGTTGAACCTAAGGTTTATGTTGACTTAGGTTCATTTTGAGTTGAACCTATACTTTATGTCGATTTAGGTTCAGTTTGAGTTGAACCTATAGTTTATGTCGATTTAGGTTCAATTTGAGTTGAACCTAAAGTTTATGTTAATTTAGGTTCAATTTGGGTTGAACCTAAGGTTTATGTCGACTTTTGTCTGTTTGAATTTAGTTTCAGTTTTTTATCTTAATTTGAGTTTAGTTTTGAGTTTTATGTCAATTTGAGTTTGGTTAGGTTCATTGTCAGTTGAACCTAAGATTTATATCACGTTGAATTGAGTTAGTTGTCATTTGAACGTAAGGTTTATGTCGAGTTGAGTTGAGTTAGGTTAATTGTCAGTTGAACCTAAGGTTTAGATTTTGACTACGTTCAATATGTGTTGAACTTAAGTTAGGTTTTGGTTTAGATTCAATTTTGGTTGAACCTAAGGTTAATGTTTGGACTTAAGTTCAAAGTCTGTTGAAATTAAGTTAGGTTTAGGTTAGAATTAGGTTCATTTCATGTTAAACCTAAGTATGATTTGACTTAAGTCTAATATGCGTTAAACTTAAGTTAGGTTTGTAATAAACTTAGGTTCACGTCAGGTTGAACCTAAGTATGGTTTTACTTAAGTCTAATATAGGTTAGACTTAGGTTAGGTTTAGGTTAGACTTAGGTTCATGTTAGGTTGAACCTAAGTATGGTTTGACTTAAGTCTAATATGGGTTAGGCTTAAGTTTGGTTTAGGTTAGACTTAGGTTCAAGTCAGGTTGAACCTAAGTAGGGTTTGACTCAAGTCTAATATAGGTTAGACTTAAATTGGGTTTAGGTTAGACATAGTTTCAAGTCAAGTTGAACCTAAGTATGGTTTGACTTAAGTCTAATATGGGTTAGACTAAAGTTAGGTCTAGGTTAGACTTTGGTTCATGTCAGGTTGAACCTATGTATGGTTTTTTCTTAAGTTTAATATTTATGAGTTGATTTAGGTTCGATATGGCTTGAACCTAAGGTTGGATTAACTTGGATTCAAGTCAGATTGAACCTAAGTTATATGTTTTAAGTCTTATTATAGTTAGGCTTACTTAGGTTTATAAGCAACTTAAGTCTAATGTAAGTAAGACTTAAGAGATAATTAAATATAATAGGGTTAGACTTAATTTAATGTTTAAAGGCTCTTTAAGCCTAATATAAGAAAGGCTTAAGGGTTAATTAAGTCTAATTAGGTTATACATAATTATGGTTTATGGTTAATTTAAGCTTAGTGTAAGTAAGGCTTAAAGATTAATCAAGTCTAGTTGTGTTAGACTTAATTATGGTTTAAGTTTTACTTAAGCCTAATGTAAGTAAGGCTTAAGGATTGATTAAGTCTATTTGGGTTATACTTAATTATGATTTAAGAGTTATTTAATCCTAATGTAAATAAGGCTTAAGGATTAATGAAGTCTAATTGGGTTAGACTTAATTATGGTTTAATTAAATTAAACCTAATATGATTAAGGTTTAATTGGTTTAATTAAGTCTAATTGGTATTTTAGACCTAATTAAGGTTTGTTTTGTATTAAACCTAATTTAGTTAAGGTTTAATAGGTTTAATTAAGCTTTGTGATGTTTTAAGCTTAATTAAAATTTGGTTTGTATTAAAACTAATGATTTTAATGAGAACTAATTAAGCTTAATAATGTCTTTTAAGTTCAATTAAAATTTGATTTTATATTAATCCTAATGCCTTTAAGATTTAATAAAAATTAATTAAACTTAATTATGTTTTTTATGTTTAATTAAAAAAATTAATTTTATATTAAACCTAATGTCTTTAAGGTTTAGTAAGAGTTAATTAAACTTAATTGTTTCTTTTAAGTTTAATTAAAAATTGATTTTATATTAAACCAAATGTCTTTAAGATTTAATATAAATTAATTAAACATAATTATGTCTTTTAAGTTTAATTTAATTTTGATTTTATGTTAAACCCAATGTCTTTAAGGTTTAATAAGAATTAATTAAACTTAATTATGTCTTTCAAGTTTAATTAAATAATTGATTTTATATTAAACCTAATGTCTATAAGTTTAATAAGAGTTAATTAAACTTAATTATGTCTTTTAAGTTTAATTGAAAATTGATTTTATATTAAACCTAATGTCTTTAAGGTTTCATAGAAATTAATTAAACTTAATTATGACTTTTAAGTTTAATTAAAATTTGATTTTATATTAAACCTAATGTCTTTAAGGTTTTATAAGAATTAATTAAACATAATTATGTCTTTTAAGTTTAATTAAAAATTGATTTTATATTAAACCTAACGTTTTTAAGGTTTAATAAGAATTAATTAAACTTAATTATGTCTTTTAATTTTAATTAAACTTTGATTTTATATTAAGCCTAATGTCTTTAAGGTTTAATAAGAATTAATTAAACTTAATTATGTCTTTTAAGTTTAATTGAAAATTGATTTTATATTAAACCTAATGTCTTTAAGGTTTAATAAGAATTAATTAAACTTAATTATGTCTTTTAAGTTTATTTAAAAAAATTGATTTTATATTAAACCTAATGTCTTTAAGGTTTAATAAGAGTCAATTAAACTTGATTATGTCTTTTAAGTTTAATTAAAAATTGATTTTATAATAAAACTAATGTCTTTAAGGTTTAATAAGAGTTAATTAAACTTAATTATGTCTTTTAAGTTTAATTAAAAATTGATTTTATATTAAACCTAATGTCTTTAAGGTTTAATATGAGTTAATTAAAATTAATTATGTCTTTTAAGTTTAATTTGAAATTTATTTTATATTAAACCTAATGTCATTAAGGTTTAATAAGAATTAATTAAACTTTATTATGTCTCTTAAGTTTAATTAAACATTGATTTTATATTAAACCTAATGTCTTTAAGGTTTAATAAGAATTAATTAAACTTAATTATGTCTTTTAAGTTTAATTAAACTTTGATTTAATTCTATTTTGATATCATTAGACTTGCTTTAAGTCTATTTGGAGTTAGACTTAATTTTGACTCAACCCATCATGGAATGGGCTAAGTAGGGTGAAAGAGTGATTATTTAGGATTTTAAATTTAATAATTAATAATGAAATTTTAAATCTTAAATTTTGAAATGTCCTTTAAAATTGCTTAATGGCTTAAAAATCACTGTCTTTAGAGTCTTCATGTGCCACCCTAAAATTTCTAGCCAATTTCAATTTTCTTTTCCTTAATTTCTAATTTTTATAATTTTTTTATAAATAATTACAAAGTAGCTTAGAAATAAATGAAAAATATCCTAAGGAATTTTTCTGTCCTTAAGAAAATTAGGAGATGTGTGTCATAACAGACGGTTAATTCTGCGAAAATTTAATAATTTTTGGAATTATAATTAAATTTTTAATAATTAAATTTCTCGAGAGAGTAATTAATTAATTAAAAATAAATTATAATTCAAAAATTCAAACTTTTATTTTGACATTATTTTGCTCTTTCTCCTCTTTGCAGAGGTATTTTGATTTTATTTTTGTGATTTATCTACACAAAGTTATGCAATTTTGAAGTTTTTAAGGATACTCTAGAATTAAATTCCAAAATTATCCAGAATTACCCTCTCTCTTCATATATGCCGTTGATTTTCAAAGATCAATATCTCACTGGATTCTCAACGGATATGAGTGAATTTTTTTTTAAATAATTGTCTCGACGAGAAGCACCAATCCATATGGTGATGCATGGGTTTTGAGAGGGTAAATGGTACAGATTTCGGAATATGTATTAAACATAATAATTTTGATAATTGCTTTCATACCTTTGCCTTAAATCATTTGGAGTCGATTTGATTGTTCGAGGTGCTTCCCCTTAGCTTACTTGAGGTGGATTTCAACTCAATTTGACTCAATTTGGGTTAAAATAGGGTGGAATTTGGAATTCCACTATGTTGTTGGCGTGAGTCACCTTAAGTGGGTTTTGAGCCAAATTGGCTAGGTTGGGTGAGTCAATGTGGTTAGATTTTGCTATGACTCTAAAGTTGGGAACCTTAGCCACAATATTGTTGTAGAAGGTCAAGGGATCTGAGGAGCCTATCTTGGTTTTCCAAGTTGGTTTTTCTCTCCTCCATATGCTTGGGTTTGGGTCCTATTTATAGCCATGGGAGGGCTTTGAATGAGCTTGGCTTGCTGTGGCTTACCTAGGGGAGGTGTTAAGCAATGCCATCATTGCCGAGGATAAAATTTAAGCTAAGGGATAGCCATGGTTGATTCTCCCCAAATTTTTTATTATGAGCTTAACCAGGGTATATGTTTGATTCATAACTTGGCTTCCCTCTATTGGATCATCTATGAGGTAGATAAGGCTTCTCTATATGATCTGAATTAGTTTCCCTCATATCAGCCTCATGAGTCATTCATTGGTTTTAGAAGAGGAGGACACATAAGCTTCATATTCCCCATGACTTGTCATGATGGCCTTTAACTATGGTAATGGGGATGGTTAAATTGATGTTGCACCCCATTGGTGAGTCTATAACATGTTTGTGGTGTCACATATTTTACTTATCCCATTATTTATTTATTTATTTATTTTTTGCTCATCATGGTTTTAACCTTAGTAGGAACTTAACCTTATGTCTTGGTCTTTCTCCATTGGGTTGGGGAAGAGGTGCTTGCCACCTATGAAGCCACGTTACACCTCATCTTGAGAGGGAATGACACATATGCCTAATCATCATGATAATATCATGATAACTCCTAACCTTGGATAAAGGTGATGAGTTATGAGTTAAGTAATGTGCTAACCATGTCATGATGGTTTTTAATGGGTTTTGGGTCATATTGAATGGGTCATATGGGTTGTGTCTAACCCATATGAGGTCATGTGTGATGTCATAAAGGAAATTTGAAATTTTTGGAAAACTATAATGTCATAGGTTAAAATTCCATTTAATACCCCTTTCTTAATTTAATTTCCATTTCAATTAATTATGTTATTAATTAAAATATTGGAAATTATTTTATTAATCAATTATTAATTGGAAATAATTCCAAATTAATAATTTGATTAATTTTTATGTTATTTTTTATTTAAAATTGGATTTTGTCTCATTTCATGATTTTTTAATTTAATTTTCATTTTAATTAACTGTCATTAATTAAAGTATGAAAATTATATTATTGGTCAATTAATTAATTAAAAATAATTTTGGAATTAATTATTTGATTAATTCCATTATTTTTAATTAATTTGTGCATTTTATCATTTTTATGTCTCTTAATTTAATTTTTCATGTCATTAATTAAAATTTTAAAAATTAAATTATTAATCAATTAATTAATCACAATAATTTGAAAATTATTTATTTGATTAATTTTGACATTTTTATTTTAGTTTGGCGCATTTTGTCATTTTATGACTTTTAATTTAATTTTCATTTTAATAACTTATGTCATTAATTAAAATATTGAAAATTAAAATTTTAATTAATCAAAATAATTTTGAAATTAATTATTTGATTAATTTTGTCATTTTTGGGGTCTTAAATAGGCCATTGGGTCAATAATTGATCATTTGGTCAAAACTGACTATTTTGACCAAAGTTGACTTTTTGGGTCAAGGGTTGACCTGTTTAGTCAATAGGGTTGGTCATTGGGTCAGGATTGACCATTTTGACAAAAATGGACTTTAAGGTCAAGGGTTGACCTGTTGAGTCAATAGGATTGGTCATTGGGTCAAGATTGACCATTTTGACCAAAGTTGACTTTTTGGGTCACTGGTTGACCTATTGGGTCAATGGAGTTGGTTGAGACCTTTCATAAAAATGAGGTCAACAAAGGGGCCCCCAATATGTGTGGAATATTGCATAAGTATGCCGCACATATTGGCGTTGACCGAGGTGGTCTGAATGTTTGTTGTCAAGAAATGTTTCATAATAATCAGGAAAGGAGTGGGTGCATATTGTCCCTAAGGAATGTCAGATATCTCATATGTCAGTTCTGAGAAGGAATATCATGCAATTTATGTCCTTTCTAAGAGGAATATGATTGAAATGACATAATTTCCGTGTCTAGAAAAGACTTATATGCAATAATAGGAGAGAGAAATTCGATGTCATATTCCATTTCTTGAAATATCAATGTCGATATTTAGTTAGAGAAATGTCATAATTTCCGTGTCAGGAAAAGGACTTACATCCAATAATTGGAGAGAGAAATGGATGTCATATTCAATTTCTCGAAATGTCAATGTCGAAAGATCGATAGCTCAAATGTCAATAACAATTGTCGAAATGTCAATGTTGAAAGGTCAATATGTCAAATGTCACTAACAATTGTCAATATGTCAAATGTCGAAAGGTCGATATGTCAAATGTCGAAATGTTGATACGTCAAATGTCCAAATGTCGATATTTCAAATGTCAAAATGTCTGTCAAAGTTGGAGATATTAAGTTATGGGAATGCTATAATTTTCATGGCAGGAAAGGACTTTCATCTGAAAGTTATAAAGAGAAAATGGATGTCGTATTCCATTTCTCAAAACTGTCAAATGTTAATGTCGAGTTATAGGAATGCCATAATTTCCATGTCAGGAAAGGACTTACATCCGATAACTGGAGAAAGAAAATGGATATCAAATTTCATTTCTCGGAAATGTTAAATGTTAGTTAGAGGAATGTCATATTCCGTGTTAGGAAATGACTTATATCCAATAACTAAAGAGAGAGTATATGCCAAACTTTTTCTTGAAAATGTCAAATGTCGATTTTGAGAAGGAATGTTATGCGACTTATATCTTGTCTCAAAATTATAGCTAATGGAATGCCATATTTCCGTGTCAGGAATGGACTTATATCCATTGCTAGAGAGAAAGTATATGTTGTACTATCTCTTCAAATGTCAAATGTCGACTTTGAGAAGGAATGTTATGCGACTTACATCCTATCTCAAATTATAGCTAATGGAATGCCACATTACCGTGTCAGGAAGAGACTTATATCCATTAACTATAAAGAGAGTGGAAAACTCAGAATGAAGAGTGTATCCACTGGGGATTTGGCCTTTATAGATGTTAATCAACACAAGTTGTTTATTATGTCATTTTTAATTCAAAGTCCTTATTTTGGCATTTTTGGAACTGTTGATGTATTGTAGACAATTGAGGAAAGAGAGCAAATGTCCTGTTAATTTTTTTTAAAAAAAGGTGGCAATGTCAAAATGTCAATTTTGGAATAGGAATGTGTATGGGACTTATATCCTATCCATAAAAAAATTGCTAAAGGAAAGCCAATGTTATGATGGTCTTATATCCAATAGTGAGAAAGAGAGTAGATGTCATTTTGCATTTAAGGAGGTCTTATACTAGCTCTTAGAAATGCCAATGTCAAAATGTTGATTTTGGAATAGGAATGCGTATGAGATTTATATACTTTCCAATGATAGATTGTTAAAGGAAAACCAATTTCATGATGGTCTTATCCAATAGCGAGAAAGTACATGCCATCTTCCATTTAAGGAGGTCTTACACTATCAATGTCAAAATGTCAATTTTGGCATAGGTATGCGTATGAGACTTATATCCTATCCAATGAGAGATTGCTAAAGGAAAGCAAATGTCATGATGGTCTTATATCCAATAGCGAGAAAGAGAATATATGTCATCTTCCATTTAAGGAGGTCTTACATTATCTCTTAGAAATGACAATTTTGGAATAGGAATGCGTATGAGACTTACATCCTATCCAATGAGAGATTGCTAAAGGAAAGCCAATTTCATGATGGTCTTATATCCAATAGCAAGAAAGAGAATAGATGTCATCTTCCATTTAACGAGGTATTATATTATCTCTTAGAAATGTCAATGTCAAAATGTCAATTTTGGAATAGGAATGTGTATGAAACTTATATCCTATCCAAAGAAAGATTGGTTAAAGGAAAGCCAAGGTCATGATGGTCTTACATCCAATAGCAAGAAAGAGAATAGATGTCATCTTCCATTTAACGATTTCTTACACTATCTCTTAGAAATGTCAATGTCAAAAATTTTAATTTTGGAATAGGAATGCGTATGAGACTTGTATCCTATCCAAAGAAAGATTCCTAAAGGAATGCCAATGTCATGATGGTCTTACATCCAATAGCAAGAAAGAGAGTAGATGACATCTTCCATTTAAGGAGGTCTTACACTATCTCTTAGAAATGTCAATGTCAAAATGTCAATTTTGGAATGGGAATGCGTATGAGACATATATCCTATCCAAAGAAAGATTGCTAAAGGAAAGCCAATGTCATGATGGTCTTACATCCAATAGCGAGAAAGAGAGTAGATGTTGTTTTCCATTTAAGGAGGTCTTCTACTATGTCTTAGAAATGTTAATGTCATTTTCTTTTTCTTTTGGTTATTTGCTTCCTAGTTTACAAACATGTCATTCATTTTTGTTTATGTCACATCTTTTTCAAATACTCCGCATTGATTGGGTGTATTATGTCTTCTTGGTAGTCTACCAACTGATAGGATTTCCCCAAATGTGTCTTCTTAACAAGCATATGGGCCTTCCCATGATGATAGGTGTTTGAAGTAGTAAATCCAAATCCCTTATCTGAGTGTCCTAAGGTGAATCATTTTATCATGGGCCCGTATAATTCCAAATTTTATTGAGAATGCTTGCCTTCCAAGATTCCAAATTCTCCGAGTTGTAATTTCATATTTTCTTTTGTTATTTCATCTGCTAGTGTCATTTATAGGTAAGATCATTGCACTTTAAATGGAAGCACAACTTATGGCCCGTTCATTAGATTAAATGATGTCAGTTATGTAGGTTCATAAAGATTCCATTAATCACCAATTATATAAAGATCATTCAGATTGTCTTTCAAAAATCACTTTGACATTTCCAAATTGGGATTGGGGTTGGATCTTTAGAAAATTATGACTTCAGAGTATAATTTCCATTAATCTCCAATAACAAAGCCATTTACCTTAGTTCTTTCTTTCTGGGTCTTAGGAATTTTTCAAAATTTTGATTATGTGATCAAAATATATCAAAATATCTTTTATCTTCTAAAGAGACGTCTGAACCAATTAATAGTCAACCAAAAGATGAGATCACTTAATTCTTTCTTGAATATAATATTGAAAGAATTTTTTTTAATACAGTTTTTCAAGATTTATCAATTAGGGGAGAATTTGGACACCAATTTTTGATTTCATGCTCACCTCAAGCTTCTTCTCAGGGAATTACTATATTTGGTGGAGCATGTCAAGGATTTTGAATGTTTGAATTGAGACACCACTTTTTGCTTTTGTGCCCACCTCAAGCTTCTTCTTAGAAACATGTTTTTTTTCTTTTATTTTTTTTTTGGTAGGGCACACTTTAATGATTTTGAATGCCTGAACTCAAACACCAATTTTTGATTTGGTACTCACCTCAAGCTTCTTCTCAGAGAATTACTATATCTGGTGGAGCATATTTTAATGATTTTGAATGTCCAAACTCCCCTAATTCATAATTCTTAAATATTTCTTAAGACAAATTCTGGGATATTATAACTCATTCAAAAGTTAGGATCCAATCACATGGCAGAAGATTAAGTGGCTCATGATATGTTTAGTCAATTACTTGTATTTTGATCACAATATTTTATTTTTCATTTAGGACCCAATCTAAAGATTTAAGATAAAAGGCCCAGTTATTAGGGCATTAATTTTATTTTCCCCTGAAATCATAATTTTCTTGTCAAAATGTCAGAATTTTTGTCTTGGATTCTTCCTTTTTGAATTGTCTTTCTGTCAATAAGTGGATGAGAAGAATATTTCCAAAGATATTAAATCCAAAGGTTTCAAATTTCATCCCTCATCACAAATCAATTTGGATTTTATTTCCAAAGATTTTAAATCCAAAGATTTCAAATTTCATCCCTCGTCACAGATCAATTTTTTATATCTCCACAGAGGACATGTTAGTTGACTAGTCCTAAAACTAGACTCAACATTCAACACATATCTGATTTTCATTCTAATTGATCTCTTTCGTTCTATCAAGCTGTCCTAATGAGAAAGGAAAATCCTTGATGGAATTCATCTAAAAGCTATTGTCTTCCAAAATTTGATCAATGATTTTGATATTAGACTCTTTGGTCAATTGACAAATCAGAACCTTGAAGGTGGGGAAAAAGATCATCTTTAGATAATCCAGAGGAGTGGTTCAGAGGCTGCAAGAGCATAACCACGAAGAATAGGTTTAGAGGACATAATGGCATAACCTAGAGGAGTGGTTCAGAGGCTGTAAAAAGCATAACCATGAAGAATAAGTTCAGAGGCCATAAGGGCATAACCTAGGGGAGTGGTTCAGAGGCTGTAAAAAGCATAACCATGAAGAAAAGGTTCAGAGGCCATAAAGGCATAACCTAGCGGATTGGTTCAGAGGCTATAAAAAGCATAACCACGAAGAATAGGCTAATAGGCCATAAAGGCATAACCTAGGGGAGTGGTTCAGAGGCTGTAAAAAGCATAACCACTAAGCCAAATAAACTAAAATTGTTTGGCTGAGAAAGTATTTGCCTGAACTTATTCAAAACGACAATATCAATCTGTCTGACAATGGAATCGATGAAAACTCCGTACCTGACCAGATTTGAAACAGTATGTGAGGACTTGTAATGTAAACTGGGTGGGAAGGGGGGTAACACACGTTGTTTTTATATGTCTTTTATGTCATTTTGGTCTATCGATTATGGAAATGTAAGATTCTAGGATTTGTTCGTCATGAACAAATATTTGAATCGAAGAGGTGTTAGTTCTATTTTACTCGAGATTGAGTAAGAAATAGAATAAAAAAAAGGATGATATTACGAGGACAAATTGATTAACCAAAGACGTGGAGGGAGAATTTCCCTAGAGGAGTTGCCACTCTTTGATGGCGGTGAAAATCATTTTGTTGACTTGCATCGCTATCAATTCTTGTTTCATGTTAATGCCAAGGAGTCTCCACTCTTTTTCTCTATCTATCGACCTATTTCTTATCCTATCTAGACTTATTGTCTGGAGTCTTTAGAGAATTTTGAGAAGGATTAATCATGATAGAGATTGAGAGAAAATAAAATCAAATGATAATCTCATAGAATGAGTATTCAGATTGTATAATTACTGACATTTTTCATATGAGAAAATCATATGAATATCTTGGGTAACCAGAGAGGTTTTATAGGTAAAATACCTATCCTGAGTTCTTTAATCTTCTATAGGAGAAAGCTCCTATAGTTAATTACATCCTGAGCAATTAATACTTCCTAGGAAAACTCCCGATTAAGGTTAATATTTATCCTTGAAAAAGTGTAAGTGTTGTTGTGGCAGTGCGTTTCTGAAGAATCGATACTACCAGAAAGTTTTGTTTATGTTGGGTGTATGTCGTTGCTTTGTTGTGTTTTGTTTTGTTGTTATAATGTTATTTTGTAATTTTGTATGTCATGTCATATGTCATGTCGGGATGTCGTAGTTTGTATGTCATGTTGTTTTATGTCATGTCGTAATGCCATTTTTGTTGTTGTAATATTATTTTGTCATATTGCGTGTTGTTATGTCATGATGTCGTGGTGTTGTTTTGTCAAGCTCTTATATTATCATGATGATATTTTCTTGGTTTTATGTTTCTTTTCTTTATTTTAATTTCATCAATGTTTTGTGTTTGTTAAGGTCATTTTATCGTCGTTATGTTTTATTGTCATTCCATTTGATTTATAATTATTTTGTCTGGCTGTTGTTTTTTTGATTTATCGTTTATTTTAGAAGTGTCGGTATTATGTTAGATATCTTGTCGATGTGAATTTCAATGATTGTTTCGTGTCATCTCAAGTGTCGATTTTTGTTTGTTTTGGTTTAGTATCATATCATGTCATGTGTTATGTCAGGATGTCATAGTTTGGATGTCGTGTCATGTCATAATGTGATGTTGTATTGTCATATCATTTTATGTCATGTCTTAATGTGAATCATAATGTCATGTCTTAATGTGATGTCGTAATGTCATAAGATGTCATGATTAATATCTCGATTTGTCATGAGATATTTTATCTCCTATAAGAAGATGTCATTATTATGTCATGAGACACCTTCTATGATGTCAAGAAGATATCATTATTTATTTATTTTTGTTATTTTGTTTATAATTTCCTTTTTCGTTTAAGTTTTGGTTTTGTGGTCATCTCAATTTTATTTTTTCATATCGTTTTGTCATGTATTTGTTTTGGTTTAGTGTCATGTCATCATTTTATTGTGGTATATAAATGTCGTAGTATGTTATTGTTAATGTTGATATTATTTTAATGTCAACGTTAATGATTTTGTCATTTTATTTCAGATTTCGTGGCTAACCTAAAATTCCAGTTATCTTTGTTGTCATGTCATTTTTATTTTGTTGTTTGTAGAAAGTTTAGGTTTTGTGGCTATCATCACAGTCCTAGTTTTGTTGTCAATGTTCCTTCGTCGACGTCCTGCAAAACAGAGTTAGCACACCCTATAACATGCAAATAAAATCTATACAAAACTTCATGTCTTCATCCTGCAAGGAAAACAAAGTTTGAAATAATGTCATATCAAGATATTTAGATTACCTGGTCAAAGTGTCTGTTGATCCAGAGTTGTAGGATGTCCAAATGTGCTTGAGATGTCGATTTAGATTTATGTCGATTTAAGTTGGATTTTGCATTTTTTGTCAATTTGGATTCGATTTTGGGTTTCATGTCAGTTTGTGTCGATTTGAGATTGATTTTGGGTTTTATTTCAATTTGAGTTTAATTTTATGTCGAGTTAAGTTCGATGTGGGTCAAAGTTAAGAATTATGATGTCGTATGTTAAGTTAAATTCGATACAGGTCAAACTTATGGATTATATCAGTTTATGTCGTGTTAAGTTCGATTTAGGTCAAACTTAAGAATTGTGTCAGTTTATATCGATTATGTCAATAAAGTTTCATTTAGATCGAACTTAAAATTTATGTCATGTTAAGTTCAATTTAGATCGAACTTAAAATTTCTGTTGATTTAAGTTAACTTGGACTCATGTCGGGTTTAATCTAGAGTTTATGTCGAATTAGGTTCAGTTTGAGTTGAACCTAAGGTTTATGTCGACTTAGGTTCAGTTTGAGTTGAACCTATAGTTTATGTCGATTTAGGTTCAGTTTGAGTTGAACCTATAGTTTATGTCGATTTAGGTTCAATTTGAGTTGAACCTAAAGTTAATGTTAATTTAGGTTCAATTTGGGTTGAACCTAAGGTTTATGTTGACTTTTGTCTGTTTAAATTTGGTTTCAGTTTTTGATCTTAATTTGAGTTTAGTTTTAAGTTTTATGTCAATTTTAGTTTGGTTAGGTTCATTGTCAGTTGAAACTAAGATTTATATCAAGTTGAATTGAGTTAGTTGTCATTTGAATGTAAGATTTATGTCGAGTTGAGTTGAGTTAGGTTTATTGTCAATTGAACCTAAGGTTTAGATTTTGACTTAAGTTCAATATGAGTTGATCTTAAGTTAGGTTTTGGTTTAGATTCAAGTTAGGTTTAACCTAAGGTTCATGTTTGGACTTAAGTTCAAAGTGGGTTGAAATTAAGTAAGGTTTAGGTTAGAATTAGGTTCATGTCATGTTAAACCTAAGTATGATTTGACTTAATTCTAATATGCGTTAGACTTAAGTTAGGTTTGTAATAAACTTAGGTTCATGTCAGGTTGAACCTAAGTACGGTTTTACTTAAGTCTAATATAGGTTAGACTTAAGTTAGGTTTAGGTTAGACTTAGGTTCATGTCAGTTTGAACCTAAGTATGGTTTGACTTAAGTCTAATATGGGTTATACTTAAGTTAGGTTTAGGTTAGACTTAGGTTCATGTCAGGTTGGACCTAAGTATGGTTTGACTTAAGTCTAATATGGGTTAGACTTAAGTTGGGTTTAGGTTAGACATAGGTTCATGTCAAGTTGAACCTAAGTATGGTTTCACTTAAGTCTAATACGGGTTAGACTTAAGTTAGGTTTAGGTTAGACTTAGGTTCATGTCAGGTTGAACCTATGTATGGTTTTTTCTTAAGTCTAATATTTATGTGTTGATTTAGGTTCAATATGGCTTGAACGTAAGGTTGGATTAACTTGGATTCAAGTTAGATTGAACCTATGTTATATGTTTTAAGTCTTATTATAGTTAGGTTTACTTGGGTTTATAAGCTACTTAAGTCTAATGTAAGTAAGACTTAAGAGATAATTAAATATAAGAGGGTTAGACTTAATTTAAGGTTTAAAGGCTCTTTAAGCCTAATATAAGCAAGGCTTAAGGGTTAATTAAGTCTAATTAGGTTAGACTTAATTATGGTTTATGGTTAATTTAAGCCTAGTGTAAGTAAGGCTTAAAGATTAATTAAGTCTAGTTGGGTTAAACTTAATTATGGTTCAAGGATTACTTAAGCCTGATGTAAGTAAGGCTTAAGAATTGATCAAGTCTATCTGGGTTAGACTTAATTATGATTTAAGAGTTATTTAAGCCTAATGTAAATAAGGCTTAAGTATTAATGAAGTCTAATTGGGTTAGACTTAATTATGGTTTAATTAAATTTAACCTAACATGATTAAGGTTTAATTGGTATTTTAAACCTAATTAAGGTTTGTTTTGTATTAAAACAAATTTAGTTAAGGTTTAATAGGTTTAATTAAGCTTTGTGATGTTTTAAGCTTGATTAAAATTTGGTTTATATTAAACCTAATGCTTTTATTGAGAACTAATTAAGCTTAATAATGACTTCTAAGTTCAATTAAAACTTGATTTTATATTAAACCTAATGTCTTTAAGATTTAATCACAATTAATTAAACTTAATTATGTTTTTTAAGTTTAATTAAAAAAATTGATTTTATATTAAACCTAATGTCTTTAAGGTTTAGTAAGAGTTCATTAAACTTAATTATGTCTTTTAAGTTTAATTAAAAATTGATTTTATATTAAACATAATGTCTTTAAGGTTTAATAAGAATTAATTAAACTTAATTGAGTCTTTTAAGTTTAGTTAAATTTTGATTTTATATTAAACCTAATGTCTTTAAGGTTTAATAAGAATTAATTAAACTTAATTATGTCTTTTAAGTTTAATTAAAAAATTGATTTTATATTAAACCTAATGTCTTTAAGGTTTAATAAGAGTTAATTAAACTTAATTATGTCTTTTAAGTTTAATTAAAAATTGATTTTATATTAAACCTAATGTTTTAAAGGCTTCATAGGAATTAATAAAACTTAATTATGTCTTTTAAGTTTAATTAAACTTTGATTTTATATTAAACCTAATATCTTTAAGGTTTGATAAGAATTAATTAAACTTAATTATGTCTTTTAAGTTTAATTAAAACTTGATTTTAAATTAAACCTAATGTCTTTAAGGTTTAATAAGAATTAGTTAAACTTAATTATGTCTTTTAAGTTTAATTAAAATTTTATTTTATATTAAACCTAATGCCTTTAAGGTTTAATAAGAATTAATTAAACTTTATAATGTCTTTTAAGTTGAATTAAAAATTTATTTTATATTAAACCTAATGTCTTTAAGGTTTAATAAGAATTAATTAAACTTAATTATGTCTTTTATGTTTAATTAAAAAATTTGATTTTATATTAAACCTAATGTCTTTAAGGTTTAATAAGAGTTAATTAAACTTAATTATTTCTTTTAAGTTTAATTAAAAGTTGGTTTTATATTAAACCTAATGTCTTTAGGGTTTAATTAGAGTTAATTAAACTGAATTATGTCTTTTAAGTTTAATTAAAAATTGATTTTATATTAAACGTAATGTCATTAAGGTTTAATAAGAATTAATTAAACTTAATTATGTCTCTTAAGTTTAATTAAACTTTGATTTTATATTAAACCTAATGTCTTTAAGGTTTAATAAGAATTAATTAAACTTAATTATGTCTTTAAGATTAAATAAACTTTGATTTTATATTAAACCTAATATCTTTAAGGTTTAATAAGAATTAATTAAACTTAATTATGTCTTTTAAGTTTAATTAAACTTCGATTTAAGTCTATTTTGAAGTCATTAGACTTGCTTTAAGTCTACTTGGAGTTAGACTTAATTTTGACTCAACCCATTGTGGAATGGGCTAAGTAGGGTGAAATAGTGATTTTTTAGGATTTTAAATTTAATAATTAATAATGAAATTTTAAATCTTAAATTTTAAAATGTCATTTAAAATTGCTTAATGGCTTAAAAATCACTATCTTTAGAGTCTTCATGTGTCACCCTAAAATTTTTAACCATTTTAAATTTTATTTTGCTTAATTTCTAATTTTTATAATTAATTTTATAAATAATTACAAAGTAGCTTAGAAATTAAAGAAAAATATCCTAATGAATTTTTCTGTCTTTAGGAAAATTAGGAGTTGTGTGTCATAATAGAAGGATAATTCTGTGAAAATTTTATAATTTTTCGAATTATAATTAATTTTTAATAATTAAATTACTCCAAAGTGTAATTAATTAATTAAAAATAAAATATAATTCAAAAACTCAAAATTTTATTTTGATATTATTCTACTTTTTCTCCTCTTTCCAGAGGTATTTTGACTTTATTTTTGTGATTTATCTACATAAAGTTATGCAATTTAAAAGTTTTTAAGGATAATCTGGAATTAAATTCCAAAATTATCCAGAATTACCCTCTCTCTTCATATATGCCGTTGATTTTCAAAGAGCAATATCTCACTCGATTCTCAATGGAATTGAGTGATTTTTCTTTAAAATGATTGTCTTGACAAGAAGCACCCATCCATACGGTTATGCATGGGTTTTGAGAAGGTAAATGGTACAGATCTCGGAATATATATTAAACACAATAATTTTGAAAATTGCTTCCATACCTTTGCCTTAATTCATTTGGAGTCGATTTGATTGTTCGAGGTGCTTCCCCTTAGCTTACTTGAGGTGGATTTCAACTCAATTTGACTCAATTGGGTTGAAATCGGGTGGAATTTGGAATTCCACTATGTAGGTGGCGCGAGTCACCTTAAGTGGGTTTTGAGCCAAATTGGCTAGGTTTGGTGAGTCAATGTGGCTAGATTTTACTACGACTCTAAAGTTGGGAACCTTAGGCACAATATAGCTGTAGAAGGTCAAGGGATTTAAGCTGCCTATCTTGGTTTTCCAAGTTGGTTTTTCTCTCCTCCATATGCATGGGTTTGGGTCCTATTTATAGCCATGGGAGGGCTTTGGATGACCTTGGCTTGTTGTGGCTTACCTAAGGGAGGTTTTAAGCAATGCCATCATTACTGAGGATAAAATTTCAGCAAAGGGAAAGCATGGTTGATTCTCCCTAAATTTTTTATTATGAGCTTAACTAGGGTATATGTTTGATTCATTACTTGGCTTCCCTCTATTGGATCATCTATGAGGTGGATAAGGCTTCTCTATATGTTCTGAATTAGTTTCCCTCATATCAGCCTCATGAGTCATTCATTGGGTTTAGAATAGGAGGACACATATGCTTCATATTCCCCATTTCCCATGACTAGTCATGATGGCCTTTAACTATGGTAATGGGGATGGTTTAAGTGATGTTTCACCCCCATTGGTGAGTCTATAACATGTTTGTGGTGTCACAAATGTTGGTTAGCCACCTCACCTTATTAGAAGAGGTGAATCATCAAGCAAGTTGAAAGGAGGATGACACATATTTTACTTATCCCATTATTTATTTATTTATTTATTTATTTATTTTTTGCTCATGATGGTTTTAACCTTAGTAGGAACTTAACCTTATGTCTTGGTCTTTCTCCATTGGGTTGGGGAAGAGGTGCTTTCCACCTATGAAGCCATGTTACACCTCATCTTGAGAGGGAATGATACATATGCCTAACCATTATGATAATATCATGATAACTCCTAATATTGGTTAAAGGTGATGAGTTATGAGTTAGGTAATGTGTTAACCATGTCATGATGGTTTTTAATGGGATTTGGGTCATATTGAATGGGTCATATGGATTGTGTCTAACTCATATGAGGTCATGGGTGATGTCATAAAGGAGATTTGAAATTTTTGGAAAACTATAATGTCATAGGTTAAATTTCCATTTAATACCCCTTTCTTAATTTAATTTCCATTTTAATTAATTATGTCATTAATTAAAATATTGGAAATTATTTTATTAATCAATTATTAATTGGAAATAATTCCAAATTAATTATTTGATTATTTTTTATGATATTTTTAATTTAAATTTGGATTTTGTCTCATTTCATGATTTTTTAATTTAATTTTCATTTTAATTAGTTATGTCATTAATTAAAGTGTGAAAATTATATTATTGGTCAATTAATTAATTAATAATAATTTTGGAATTAATTATTTGACTAATTTCATTATTTTTAATTAATTTGTGCATTTTATCATTTTTATGTCTCTTAATTTAATTTTTCATGTCATTACTTAAAATTTTAAAAATTAAATTATTAATCAATTAATTAATCAAAATAATTTTAAAATTAATTATTTGATTAATTTTGTCATTTTTATTTTATTTTGGTTTATTTTGTCATTTTATGAACTTTAATTTAATTTTCATTTTAATAAATTATGTCATTAATTAAAATATCGAAGATTAAATTTTTAATTAATCAAAATAATTTTGAAATTAATTATTTGATTAATTTTGACATTTTTGGGGTCTTAAATTGGTCATTGGGTCAATAATTGATCATTTGGTCAAAATTGACTATTTTGACCAAAGTTGACTATTTGGGTTAAGGGTTATCGAAGCTTCCCAGTAACGACGCCAAAAACTTGATGTGACTATTTTATATGCAAGATTTTATGAACCCAGATTTATATATTTATAATGATTTTTTAAAATCACAATTTCAAACACAAGTATACGTATCGCTCAAGTAATACAGGGCTCTAGTGGAGTCCCGTTTATCGATCCTACAAGGAAGCGAGGAAAGAGGTTCTTAGTCAAATTCTAGTCTACTATTATCAAACTTTAGATTTGAGGGTCGATATAAGTGGTGTTTTATCTAGAACCTACTCCTAAATGCAAATGATATATGTAAGGATAATAACTATTTGTAAATGCAAATATTACTTCTAAAAATAACATTTCTGGATGAGTTGTTTTGGTGAATTTTGAGATAATAAAATCTACTATTCTTATGTTGTGAATTGGATAATGTAAAGGAATAAGATGCATTAAATATTGTATGTGCCAAATAAGAGCAATCATATTCTTTACCCTCTTTCGAGTGCATAAAGAACATTGGCTAATCCTATGTTAAATCGCTAAATCCGTGGTTAGGCTGGGAGGACTCTAGCTCTCACTCAAGAGCTCCCACTTCCCTTCGCCTGAAGGCTAACTCTTGATTTAGTTTCCAAATACTAGGATCAAATTGGGGATTTTAGTTTATCACCCTAATATCTCCATTTTAACGCCCAACAAAGTATATTTTCTATTTATTTGCATTCAACCCCCATGAACGTAACCATCCTTGAAATTTGAATGTGGTTCCACTTTGTTGAGAGTTACACCGCCCTCTTGGATCATAACACAATTACAACAAATTTTAACACTACAACGAGCTCTTATTGTAATTTAAATGAAGCGCAAGTGAAAACCATCGCATTTATAATTAAATCCACTTCTACCAAATGTCCTTGAAACTACCCAAAATTTGCAAAATTTCCTAAATTACCCAAAATTCCTCAAAGCCAATCCTAAACATTTCCCACCATTCAAATTGATCATCCTTAGCCAAATATACCAAAATTTCAAAAAAATACCCCCCAATACCCTCCAAATACACAAAATGCCCTTTTTAACCAAAAATCCATAAATTCCAAAAATTCCTAAAAACTTCCAGAAAATCCCAAATGTTCCCAATTTTATTTTGTTCAACTACAGCATAGGCCAATTTTGTCAATATAACCCACTTTACCAAAACCCCCAATTTGACCCATTTTTAACCCAAAGTGGACCCAATGTCAAACCAAATCAACCCAATTGACCTTAATTTTGATCCAATTTATTTCTAAACTTCAATTAAATATCCCTAATATCAATTTAGACCAAATCTAAGCCCGATTTGATTGACATTTTGAACAATTTCAATTTAAAGCCTAAATCCCAATTTTGGCCCATGACCTAAACCTAGCCCAAACCAACCCAATTCAACCCCAATTGGCCCCAAATCTTTCCTAAAACCTTCACAATATCCCCACAAACAAAAGACTAACAAGATTTGCCCCAAATTTTAACCTAAACTCCACCCAAACCTAACCCAAAACAAAAATCCCCTAAATTGGTCTAAACCCAAGCCTATCCCAAATGGGCTCAAATCCCAAAATCAAAGCCCAACCAAAGTTGAAAACTCTTTGTGACACTGCCATAAACATTTCTCAACATTAATGTTACATCAAATCCAACTTTAGCCCAACCTTAGCCCAAGTTAGCCCAATTTGACCCACTTTAGCCCCTTTACCAAGAAATCTCAAATTAAATCCAATTCCACTCTAAATGATACCAAATCTTTTCTAAAATGTTCATGAAACATCCCTAAATTTAACCCAACATTTTTTGGCCCAATCCTTCACAAAATTTTCATCCACCAATTTGTTTTCAAACCTAAAGGCCCACTTTCTTAAACCATTCTAAAAGCCCATTTTTACCAAATCCAAAAGCCCAAAATTGGCTCTAAAGCCCACATGGTAATTTTTTTTCATCATACCTTTAATTGATATCACCCCTAATTTTTAAAAATCACCATTAAACCATTCCAAATCAAGCCTCATCCAAATTTACACCAAAATGCCAAAATTCCAAAAATCTACTTCCATGAAATTGACTAAGCTTGGCCCCAAGCCAAATGGAGCCATGAAGCCAAGCACATGCCATATGCAAGCCATTGAAGCCACTTTACACATCACCATGCCATATTCGGCAAAAGGAGGGGGTCCTTTAATGATTCTCTTAAGAGTGATTAAACCTTTTCAAGCTTCCCCTAAACCATACTTAAGCTTAAATATGCCTAGATGGTGACTTCTGCCCACTAAGCTAGCCGACTTACCTGATTCCCTTAAGCTCAAATCAGACCTTGGTGGGTGCACCAAGCCCATTTCCATGGGTTGACCAAACCAAGTCCAAAAGAGCCCCTTCCCCATTCCATTTTGAATCAAGCTCTTTACACATGGCTAACCCCCATTGTTTGCATAAAACTCAATCTCTGGACTCACTGAGTCAAGATGGTGACCTGACCCTGCCGGCCAGCCGCCTGGGTCGCAGGAAAATGCCATGGCCGGTAGCTCCATGTGAGCCAAACTCCAAAATTCTCTCTAGACGAGCTGCCCCATGCCCAATGGCCACTGTGACTGTTCTTCCCTTGACCAAGGCAGCTGATCCCAAGAACTAACTCCCCCTGGGAGGCTCTCCAGCCATGTCTATTTAAACCTACCACCTTCTCGGCCAAACAAGGTGATGAACCAGACCTAAACGAAACTTTGCCAAAATTGTTCCAGGACCTTCTCCTAACCTAGAGCAATTGATCCCCACTGTTCTCCTGCCCTAAACCCCTTTGATTGTACTCAATTTTGGAGCTCAATTATCATCCCAGAACCAGGACATCTCCGAAACCTCCACCAAAATCAAATTAAACTCACCCACACCTGCACAGGATTAAGAGAAGGAGTTCCCCAGTGGAAGCCCCTCACCGATGCCAGCCCATTCTCTCTATCGGCAAAGCTTTGAAATCGGGCTTGGTGGAAGTTGTACCTAAGCAATTCCTGCAGCCGCAGACTTCATCCGGAGCTTCCTCGGGTGCAATCGAAGGTGCCACAACTCTCCGATCAAGCTTCACTTCTCGGTGTCAAGGTATAGACCTCTCCTTCCTCCCGAGCTTCCAGAGATTCTCCATTTTAATTTACTTAATTTCATAGCATGAAAACCATATGGATGTGTTCGTCTTCTAAAGACGAACCAATAGAGCATAAGAACACGAAAATCCATTGAGGAATGATAGAGTTCTTAGGGTTTTAGTGTGGACGGTCACGGGTGCACACCAGTCGTAGACGACGACCAGGCGCCGTCCGATCGAGGGTGTATCAGTTGAATGGCTCAAATTGCATCGGATCAGAGGAAGGAGTGGAACAGCGGGACGCGTGGCGGCTGACTCAGAAGGTGGGGTCAAATAGGAGCACTCTGCGTGGTCTTTCGATCCACCGTAGGTTGACGCGACGCTGAGTCGGATAAGCAAATAAATAGGATTTTTTCTATTTATTTAAATACCCAGAACTTGAAAATCCATATCTTTGTGTACAAAAAACACAAAAATAAAATAAAAATACCCTATTGCTCAGTGAACAGAGGAGAATAATGTGGAAAAGAAATCAAGTTATTTTGATGAGAATTTTTTTTATTTAATTATTTACTCATTTCAGTATTTTGATTCTCCATTTGCATAGACAATTCACCATGGCATGAGACCATAGGGCTTTTGAAGCCTCTGTTCTTGGGAACATTCCTTGAATTTTTCAAGGTCAGAAGCCATCTCTATGGTATGTTATGTATTTTTCAAGTTTTTTTCACTGTTTTTGGTATTTTAATTTCATTAATTAGCATATTGCTTAGAAAATTCGAGGAAAATTTGGGGAAGTTTCTTAGGACTAGAGGACTCTAGGATAATTATATTTTGAGTTAATTCATTAAGAATAACCCTAATTGGCCCAATTACTCAAAACTAATCTTTAATTAATTTGGGTTAACCACACATCAAAATAACTTGAAAAAAATTCTCCACTGATCTTTAGGATTAGAGGGACCTCACATAAAAATTTGTAATCAATTGGAAATGTTTAACCCCACTAAATGGATTAATTAAGTCATATAACTAAAATTAAAATTAAAAAATTCATAACTCCAAAAATATACTTTAAAAATTCACCAAATTGGTTTTGGGGCCTCTCTGATATCAGAGGAGCCTTAGAAAATTAAAATTAGAATTTTCTAAAAATCTTCATTTTTCATCATATTTCAATATTTTAAATAATTAAAAATAATAAAAATAAAAAAATATTAAAATTCATAAAAATGTCATATTTTGACTCCTAATCACTTAGGAACAAACCAAATATTTTTCCCAAGTCTCAAAGTAAAAATATTGAATTTTAAATACTTAAAACAATTTTTGAATTAAAAAATGAATTTCCCAACCTTTTCACTAAATTAATTCTAATAAATAAAAAAAAACCAAAAAATTATAAAATTTGTTTCTCTAAGCTCCTCGAGGTCAAAGAGATTTAAAAAAAATATAAAATTTAATTTTCAACCTTTATTTTATTTCATAATTAATTAACACTCTAAAACTCAAAATAACTATAATAAATAAAATATTATTCAAAAAATCACTAAAATTTGTCAAAGTGGTCCTCTGGTCATTAGAAACATCCCATAATTTTCTTAAGGATAGAAACCTTTCTTTGGTCATGTTGTTGAATTTCCATTGAAAATCCCTATTTTTCATTAAAACAATTATATAAATTAAATTAAATTCAGAAAAAATCACATTTTCTCCTCTAAATGTCTTAATTGACATATGAGTAAAGTGACATAAAAATTTCAAGTTCATTTGAGCTCAATTTAGTTAGTTATGAAATAAATAAGTCTAAATGGGCAAAAAGGTAATTAATGAACTTTAACCCTAATTAATATTTAGGTTTAATCAAGGGAGGGGGTTAAATATCTGATTTTATAATTTTCATTAGAAGATTGAAACTTAGAGAATTAAAGGGTAGAAACCCATTAATCATCTTGAAAATATTTGAAGTAAACTTTAATTAATTAAATAATTTGAATTTTGGAAGAATAAGTTAAAATTTGGATTATTTAAATGAGGATTTAATTTAGAACGATTATAATAACTTAAACTAAAATCCCTAAATGAATCACTCTAATAATATTTAAATTTTTAATTAACTTTAAAGTGATAATTAAAATTAATAATTAAATAATTAAAAGGAAAGTGAACTTTAATTAAATTAAAACCTAAAACATTAAATAATTTGATAATTAAATTAAAATACATTTAAAAAAATAAAAAAATTATTAATTTCAAAAATCACTTGAAAGTAAATTTAAAACAAATTTGAAACATTAAAAATTAACTTCATAAAGATAAATTCTTAAGAAAAAAATAATATAATAATCCAACCAATTAAAAAGTTAATCCGCAATATTGCAATTAGATTAAAATTAAATCATTAAATTAAAATTAAATCATTAAAGTCTAAATTAAATAAATTAAATTCCTCTTTTAATTCAAATAGTTTAAAATACTTAAGAATAAAACAACTTGAAGACTATTCCAAACTTAAATTCATTAAAATTTTATAACTAAATTAAATCACCTTATTACATTAATTTTAATTTTAAATTGCTGAAATTCCTTAATAATTAATTTGCCCTTGAAGGCTTTCATTATTATAACTCTTAAGTAAAGCATCAAGTGAAACGTCATTTTACTTATAGGATAATCAAACTTCCTAATTCACTGAGCAAGAAGGAAAATCTAAACTGAATTCCTGGATGATCAATTCACCAGTACAATTAAACTCATTTGGACTCAAAGTAATTCCAAAAATATTGAAAAGATGTTTAGGACTCTTCCTAAACACTTCCTCAATATGATGAGATATTTTAGAAGAACAATTGAATTTAATTGTTTTTTGATGAAGAAAATCATCCTTAAACAAAATACAGGAACCTAGACGTCATAGGAAATGACTAGCAATAGGATTGAGACTTTGGTAGACAACCAAAACCTTTCCCTTAGCTTTACCTAGGTACTTGTTATAAATATTTAAATGCCTTAACATGTGTTTTAAGTGCAGCTTGGAATGACGAGAAGACCCTCCAGGTAAGCTTTTATTTTATTGCAATTTACTTTATTGCAATTTTTTTATATAAGCTGTACTTTACTTTTCTTGCATGTTAAACAAGATTGTTGCATGAAAACTGAAACCTTTAGGATAGCCACAAAACTGAAACCCAAAACTAAATTAAAAGTCACAACTAGATAAAATCCACCGCCACAACATTTCAAAATATAAAACAACTCAAAATTTAATCACAAACAGAACACAAAACTATAATTGAAATTAAATTAAAACATCTCATTGGATGATCGGGAATACCTCGGATGATGTAACCTACGTGTTGGTAACGGGGTTTTCCACGGTCTAAATGAAAGTGTGGAACTCATTCTGTTGAGTTTAGCAAATTCATATAAACTAATTGAATCTGATAAAAATAACGGTGCAGGAATGATGGAACCGTGGGATCTTAACCAGTTTTGTTATAATCAACTTTATGATTCCCCTAATAAACATTAAAGACATTTGAACTTTAAGATTTTTCTAAACCAAAACAATTTTCTCATCTCTTGATTTTCAACTTCTAAAACTAAACCTCTGCAACAAGGAGCTTGGAGCATAGTGGGCAACACGACCATCGTCATCAGCAAAACCTGTGTCTACATTAGCTAAACCTTTCGTAGTTTAAAATAACCAAGCCATAGAATTTCGAGTTAGTTTGCCTAGTGAAACATAAATCCTCAAATTTTTGTTAGGCATTTGTATAATCATGTTATGCAAATTAAGCCCTAACCGGTCTTAGGATTCTGAGATAGTTGTTTGGTACGACATAAGCCCTCACATCTTCGAGGCTATTTGTGTGACTATATCATACAAGTATAAGTTCTAATTAATTAAAATTGGCAGGATTACAACATTAAATAAACTCTTAAATTGAGGACCAACATTAGGATAGTTTGAGGAGTCACCGAAGTTCACTTCGGGTCCGTGACATCCCCTACTTCTCTTCCTTTGGACTCCTAAAATAAACTGTTCTAAATTTGAGCTATTCCCTATTGAAATTTCCAAAATCCAATTTGTTTGAAACCTTAAACTTTAAAATTCTTAAGAGAAAAACTACTGATCATTATCGAGAGTTTTCTTAAATGATTCCCGTCATTTAAGACATAATTAACTATAGGGGCTTGCCCTTATAGGGAACTTTAAAGAATCCAGGTAATATAAACACTGTATTATTCTTTTATATTAAGCTGGGGAACTTGTCAGTCTATAAAATTGGTTCGCAGACCAAACGGATGTCACAAATCTTCTAGTTTATTTAATTAAGCCTCATCATCAAACAGTGTGTCTATTCTTCGGGATAGATACACGGTTTGTGGTGTGGTGCTCGTTTATATAAACTATTTGGGATGTAAGATTGGTTTAATTTCATATCTTAAAATTTTCAAATTCAAAATTATTTTCAAAATCAAATGCTACTTTCTAAATATTATATATATATATATATATATAAATTAAAACCTAAAATTCGCTGACAACTTCTGTAGGTGAGCCCTTTTTAAAATTAAACTTACAACCTAAAAATATGCCGACAGATATATATCTTGTGATGAAACGCTTGACTATCCAAACTAACGTTTGTATGAGATCAGTTTGATCTTGTATTCTCCAAAATCAAAGTATTACTTTCAAAAATCTATAAATATATACTAACTTAAATCAAATTTCTATTTTATAAAAATTAAAACCCTTTTCAAAACAAAACACCCAAAAACATAAATTTTCAAAAGAAGGAAGGAATTTTAAAACGACCGACAGAGGTTAGGTCGACTTGAAAGATCAACCCAATTACTATGCCTACCACAGGATGCTTGAACATAAGATTGAAGATTGCTTTGTTTTTAAAGATTGGATGGAGTAAAACTTCACGGGAGGGAACATAGCCATCTCCAAAGAATACTTGAAAGAGCTCGAAAGGGTTTAATCAATGTAATCTTGACTCATGAAATTATTCCTGTCAACCCTTACAAGGACGAGGACGGATGGGACATATTATGAACCAAATCATATAAGAAAATCATTAATAAATTGAAAATTGTAAAATCCATGGCTTTAAAAAAGAATGCCTCATCATTAAGAAAAGGAAAGAAACAGAAGACATGAGCTGGATTTGAAAGGATTAGAGATCATGGTAGTATAGGGGAAGCTTTTTCTTTTATATCTCTTACTTTTTCTACTACTCCTCTCTCATCTAAGTTAGTTGTCTTAAATCCCGGAAAGAAACTCAATCCATTGACCTTGTATGAATTTTTCCCTCCGGGTATAGTTAATGCAATGACCTTTAATTTCAGTTATATCCTATCAATTTTTTATTACGTGTCTTATAATAACCAATTCAGTTTTGATTCTATAGATAATTTTTAAATCATACACAAGTTTGGTGAGTCTGGTAATGATCAAGAAAACATCGACTATAAGAATGGTAGTAACAATTATGGTGATGGAAATGAAGTTCACGTTGCTACACTTGACGTGTAAGGAAAAAAAATTTCCATAGAATTTGAATCCTCAGACTCAAAGACAAAATTGTCAAAAGAGATGCAGTTAGAAAGAACCTTGTCTAAGGAAAAAGAAATGCAAGTAAGTGTGCCAGAAGGGATAGTTTCTCTCACACAAAGTGAACAAATTCAAGAGAATATGAAAGAACCTCATGGTATGGTGGACTACAATGTCTTAGCATAATTGAAGATGTTATCAGAACAGTTGAGTATATATGACGCCCTCATTCTCTCTAAAGAAATGAGGGAATCATTAATAAAAGCTATCATAGATCTTGAAATTTGTTTAGATCACCTTTCTAGTATTTCCTTGAATGAAGCCTACTCATTGGGAGAGCTGACTAACATAGTATTTACTGATGAAGATTTGTTGTTGGGCACAAAGAAACACAACCACACATTGTACATTTTAGTAAAAAAGCGACAATAACAAACATTCAAGAGTGTCATTGACCCTAGGGCTTCAATTAACATCATGAGTCTGAGAACCCTTGCCTATCTGGACATCGATGCTTGCAAAATAATGATGGACAAAATTATGGACATAGATTTGATCAATGAGAAGAAAGCGTTGTTGGTCAATTACTTTGCTACTGAGGATTGGTGACCTAGAGAAAACAAGAAATAATGTTATAGATTCCAATACATCTTTTAGCACTCAGTTGGGCTGTCCATAGCTCCATGAGTATAAAATGGTTCCTTCATCGCTACACCAACGCATCTAATACTTGTACCAAGGGCAGCAATGATGTATCAAATGTGATCTATAACCCTTCTTGATACGTGAAATCAACATACATGAAGATGCTACCTACTATGCTCCCTTAGAGAAGGAAATATTTTATAGGGATGTGAAAGTACATGTAGAATAAAAGGTTAAAAATAGGAAAATGAATGAAGAAAAATAGCAAAAAGATAAACAAAACAACATAAATCATAATATAATGTAGCATAAGGGTGCAGGCTCTCCTACAACTCGTATTTGAGTTCAAGGTTGGGGACGAGCATAAGAGAGAGAAAACTAACTGCTAAAGTGCAAAAAATCTTAAAGTTTAAAATTTGCTTAAATTCCTTTTCCGAGGAAGAAAAGAATGAAATGAAAGCAGTGGTGATAACTCAATAATAGCCACAATTCAAGATATCACTTAAAGATGGAGAAGAAAAGAAATAATTTGAATGTACATATGAAAGGATTAATCCTTATGTGTAAGCTATGACCCTAGAATTTGAAGAAGAAATTAAGTCGACAATGGACGAGCTAAAAGAAATTAACTTAGGAACAAAAGAGTACCCAAGACCAATATTCATTAGCCCACAGCTCAACAATGTTGAAGCAAGTGAAATATTTCAGTTACTCAAAGAATATAAAGACTGTTCTGCTCGGAGTTACAACAAAATGCTCAGAATTACTTCAAAAATAGCAGTCCACAAACTCGGAATAGAACAATTTATGCCCCCTCATAAAATAGGCTCCAAGCAGAATGTGTGTAGAAATTGAGCAACAAGTCGTGGATAAAGTTAAGAAATGAATTGATGCTAGGTTTTTTCAGAAAGAAAAGTACCCCACTAGGTTGGTCAATATAGTTTCTATGAAAAATAAAAATGGTTAGATCAGAATCTTGCTTTGACTTTAGGGACTTGAATAAAGCATGTCCAAAAGATAAATTCCCTCTAATGGTGCCCAAATTAATGATAGATATTGTATCAACGCTGTCGGCGCGTAAGGTTATCTTGGTAGTTTAAGTTTAAAAATGAGCCATCTAATAGAAACTGTCGGCCACCGGAACTGAGATCCCATCGCCCGCTTCAGAAGGACAGCATTTAATTTAAATCATGTATAGATTTAGGTTAGAAAAATATGAGGTCAAACTGATCCCATATATTTCACAGTTTAAATGAAAGAGTACTACACTTTAAGCTATGCACTTATCCCATAATTTAAGCACATAACTTAATAATGAGGCTCGATCAAATAAACTAGAGAAGTATATGACATCCATTTGGTCTGTGAAACTTTTATGGCCGACAAGTTCCCCTATCTAATACAAATTAATTAGATAGGGTTTATATTAATACTGGTTTCATATATATTTCCTATAAGGGCAAGCCTCTATAGTTAATTACATCTCGGATGACCAAAGTCACCTAAGAAAACTCTCGATTTAGATCAGGAAACATATTTTTACGAATTAACTTCCAAAGGTTAGGATTTTCGACGTAAGTGAGGTAATCAGAATCCAATAGGTGAGTGGTTTCAAGTTCTGGAATAGTTATTGTAGGACCCAAAAGAGGAAGAACTATGAGAGGTCATTAATCCAAGAGTAAATCTTGGTGACTTCCCAATCTATCCTATTGTTTGGCTTCAATTTGAGACATGTAATTTTAGTTTCATCCTGCCAATTTTATTTATTTTGGGTTTACATTCACTTGATATCGACCATGTGAATAACCTTGAAGTTAGGAACATTTATGTCATATCGGATGACAACCTTGGAAACCTAAGGCGAGTTGGGGCTTATATTGCACTAAGTGCAAAGCCCCAAAAGATGAGACCAGAGTTTATGCCGCACTAGGCATGTTACCTCGAAGTCCTATGGCTTGTTGTTTATTCCTAAGGAAAGGATTGCTATTGTAGATCCGTTATTTGCTCTCTCAAACATGTTCTTCCACGTCTTCAATCGTGCTGCCCACAGTGTATGGCCTGAGCTTCTTGTTGTTACAGAATGTTTTATTTAAGAAGTGACAATCAGGGGGACGAGAGAAGTGTCATGTTTTGGAAGGTTTAAAATTGAGGTAGCTTAGTGTTTTAATTTAAAAAAATATTTAAGTTGATTATGGCTACACCAGTTAGGATCCCTCGGTTCCCTCGTTCCGACATCACCATTTTCATCGTATTCACTTAGTCCAAGTGAATTTGCTAAACTCAACTGAATGAGTTCCACAATTTCATTTAAACGGTGGGAAATCTCGTTAGAAATATGTAGGTTACCTCCTACGAGGGATTCGCGGTCATCCAAGAGATGTTTTAATTTAGTTGAAGTTGTAAGTTTATTTTGGTTGGTGATTAAATTTTGAGTTGTTTAAACATGCGGTGTTCAATCAATTTTCATAATTTAAAATATGCGGGAAAGTAAAGCGAGAAAGCTACACTAAATAGGAGTATATGCTGTGGAAAGCAAAGCAAGCAAGCTAAACTAAACAAGTGTATATACTCTGAAAAGTAAAACAAGCAAACTAAACTAAACAGGTGTATATGCTATGAAAAGTGAAGCAAGCAAACTGAATTAAACAGGTGTATGTGTGCTGAAAAGTAAAGCAAGCAAACTAAACTAAATAGGTGTGTATGCGCTTAAGTGTATGCAGGAAAGGCAAAGTGTGAGACTTGTGTAATAAACCAAGAGAAACATGGAAGAAAACCAAAATGGTGAAGAAGAATGTCCCTTAAAAAATCTAAAAAATAAATCTCTGGGGAAAACTCATAAGAAAAAGAAGAGAAACTGTAAGGTAAACCTATAGCAATCCTATGGAAAATTCATAGGAAATCTGTAGAAAATATGTTGGAAAATCTGTATAAAATCCGTAGGAAATTCTTTGGAAATCCATAGAAAAAGAACGTAGGAAAACCACGAAAATGAACTACAAGTTTGGGAGGACCGTAAGCACGATGGCACAAAGGACTCAGAGCTGTGCTATATGTATCCTAACCTTAAGTGGTAACTGTTGACCTCTTTTTTGGTGAGGTCCGATCTCTCTCCTTAGTACTTAAGATCTAGCCATAGATTTTCCCTTCAACTATCCTAGAGGACTAGAAATGGGACCCACTACTTAGAAATTCAAACACTTCTTGACTCCCCTCAAACCACAAAATTTTGACTGTAAACCCCCAGGTCACTTGGAGGGTTGAAATCAATATGTGGAGGTTTAAAGGATGAGTTTCCTATAGGATTCTTTGGCCTTAGGATCACCCTGGGTGGCCTGGCCTTGGTGAGGGCAAGCTTGCACACACCACACTCTCACACACATTCTAAACCCTAAAACCACACTCTCACCCAACTTGGCTTCTTGACTCATGTAGGTAACTCATATGGATGGACCTCAACCCCTAAGCCCTGGCTAAGAGGGTTAGGAACAACATATTGAATGCCTAAAATGAGCCCTCCCATGGCTCTTGTGAGCTTAATATGGCTTCATGGCTCAACCAAAATGATCCCATTTTGCTCACACCTTATTAATCTTCATTTTCCCCAAATTTCAATTTTTGACCCCCGGGGCCCTAAACCCATCAAACCTACCAAATTCCCTTGAAATTACCCAAAATTTGCAAAATTGCCTAAATTACCCAAAATTCCTCAAAATAAATCCTAGATATTCTCCACCACTCAAATTGATCATCCATGGCCAAATATACCAAAATTTTTAAAATACCCCCCCAATACCCTCCAAATACCCAAAATACCCTTTTTAACCCAAAAATCCAAAAATTCTAAAAATTCTCAAAAAAATTCCAAAAAATCATAAATATTCCCAATTTCATTTTGTTCAACTGTCAAATACCCTAATTTTGTCAATTTAATTCAATTTGATCAAAAGTCCCAAATGGGCCCTTAAGGCCCAAAATGACCAACAAACCCAATCCACCCCAAATTCAACCCAAATGTTACGCAATTTTCCCAAAATTTGTTTTTAAAAATCTTTATAACATCCCCAAAAACAAAACTCTAACTTAATTTACCCAATATTTGGACCCAAATTCCATCCAAGCCTAACTCAAACCAAAATTTCCCAAATTGGCCTAAACCAATCATAAACCTAAACAAGCCCAAATCCCAAAATAAAGACCCAAACAAAATGGAAAACTCTTTTGTACACTCCAATAAACATTTTGCAACATCAATTTTACATGAAAACCAACATTAGCCCAACCTTAGCCCAAGTTAGCCCAATTGGACCCACTTTGACCCTATTATTAAAGAAGCCCAAATTAAACCCAATTAAACCCCAAATGACACCAAATATTTTCTAAAATTCTCATGACACATTCCTAAGCCAAATAAAACATTTATTTGACACAACTTTTTACCAAATTTTTATCCAAAAGTCCATTTTTAAAACATAAAAGCCCATTTTATTAAACCATTTAAAAGCCCATCTTTCATCAAATTGAAAGCCCAAAACCTATTTCAAGGACCACATGACATTTTCATTTATCATCTCTTTAATAAAAATCATTTCCTAAGTTCCAATTTCATCATCAAATAAATCTAAATCAAGCCTCATGACAAAATACCCCTAAATTTCAAAAATCCCAAAATCCTTGTCTCTGAGCCAAGCCATTCCCAAGCCAAATGAAGCCATGAACAAGCCATGGACAAGCCACATGAAGCCATGAGAGCTTTAACTTGTCATCACTCCATAAATGGAAAAAGGAGGAGCTTCTTTATTGATTCCCTTAAGGTCATTAACCTTACCCTTGCTTCACCCTAACCCATGATTAATCCAAATATTCATGGGTGGAGACCTCACCACCTTCTCTTGGCTGAACCCACTGATTTCTCTCAGCCTAAAATCAGATTTTGGTAGGTGCACCAAGCCCATTTCCATGGGTTGACCAAACCAAGCTCAAAATAGCCCTTCCACCTTTACCACTTAAATCAAACCCTTTACACATGTCAAACCCCAATTGAATTCACAAACCTCAAGCCCTGACCATACTGGTCAAGATGGTGACCTGACCCTGGCCGGACCACCACCCCAGCCGCCGGAAAACACCACACCCTGAGCACCTATTTGATTCAAAATTCAAATTTTACCTTGCTGAGTTGTCCCAACCCAAATGGTCGTTGCAGCTATTCTTCTCCTCCCCTAGGTAGCTGATCCTAACCTCCAATTGCCCCTGGGAAGCCCTCCAACCATGGTTATTTAAACCCACCATCCTCACGGCCATGGAAGGCGCTAAAAAAAAAACCTTACCAAAACTCTACCCAAATTGCTCCAAACTCTTCTCCTGGCATAGAGGAGTTGATCCCCACTGAAATCCAGCCCTAATCCCCACTGGTTGAGCTCAATTTCAGAGTTCAATCTCAAGCCTAAAACCAGGACACTTCACCATCGTGAGCCAATCCTCAAATTGATTGACTCTACAGCTTCACCATACCAAGAGAAGATGTTCCCCAGCAAAAGCCCCCTCACCAGGCCGGCCATTCCTTCTATCGGCCAAGGATTGAAATTGGGCTTGGTGGAAATTAGGTCTAGACATTTCACCAAGACCAGAGGCTTCATCCCTAGGCTCGTCCAGCTCAAAGAAACGTGCCGAGCCTCTCTGATTGAAGCTTCACTTCTCAGAGCCAAGGTATGGAACTCCTCCTTTCCGAGAGCTTCTTTCAATTCTCCATTTTTTCAAGCTATTTCATAGCATCATAGCCATATGGATGTGTTCACCTTGTTAAGACGAGTCTGTAGAGCCCAAAAACACATAATTTGGTTGAGTATCGAGTGAGATATTAGGGTTAGAAGGTGGATGACTCACGGGACACACCAGTCGTAGACGATGACCAGGAGCTGTCAGATGGCTTGTGTATCGGGTGAACGATAGGGATCGCGCTGGATGAAGCAATCGAACATGAACTGTGGGCCGCGTGGCATCCCAATCAGTTGGCAGCGTCGAATGGAGGCGCGCCATGTGGCATCCCAGTCAGTTGGGGGCGTCGAATGGAGGTGCACCATGTGGCATCCCAGTCTGTTGGCGGCGTCGAATGGAGGCACGCCGCGTGGAGCTTCAGGCCTGCCGAGGATGACAAGGCGCCGTTGTGGTTAAGTAGGAAATTAGGGTATTTTTGAATTATTTAAATGTCCTGAACTTCAAAAATCCATAACTTTGCGTAGAAAAATCACAAATATAAAAGAAAAATACCCTCTTACTCAGTGAACAGTGGAGAATAATGTGGAAAAAGAATTAAGTTGTTTTGTTAAGTATTTTATTTTTAATTAATTTAATACTTTTTTAAGTATTTCAATTCTCCATTCATGCATATAATTCACCATGGCATGAGACATAGGGCTTTTGTAGCCTCTGTTCTTGGGAACATTCCCTGATTTTTTCAAGACTAGAGGTCATCTCTGTGGCAAGTTAATGATTTTCAAAATTTGTGTGTCTGCTTTGATATTTTAATTCCAGTAATTAGCATATTGCTCAGAAAATTTTAAGAAACTTAGGGGAAGTAACTTAGGACCAGAGGAATCTAGGAAAATTATGGTTTGACTTAACTCCTTAAAAATAACCCTAATTAGCCTAAACACTCAAAAATGAACTTTAATTAATTAGGAGTAACCACAAGTCAAAATCACTTGAAAATAATTCTCCACTGTCACTTAGGATGTAGAGAATCTCACTTAAAAATTCCAAGTCAATTGAAAATAATTTAAGCCATTAAAAGAAATATTTAAGTTGTATGGTCATATTCAAAATTAAAAAAATCATAAAACCCAAAATACACTTTAAAAATTCACCAAATTGGTTTTGTGGGCTCTCTGATATCAGAGGAGTCTAACAAAATTAAAATTGGAATTTTCTTAAAAATTTCATTTTTAACCCTATTTTTAATATTTTAATAATTAAAAAATTAAAAAAATCACAAAAATATTAAAAATCACAAAAATATTAAAAATCACAAAAATATCATATTTTGGTCCCCTAATAACTTAGGAACCAACCAAATACTTTTCCTAAGTCCCTAGGTTATGATATTGAATCTTAAAGGCTTAAGACAATTTTTAATATTAAAAAATGGATTTTCCAACCTTTAAACCAAATTAATTCTAATAAATCAAAGAAAAATCATAAAAATATAAAGTTTATTTCTCTAGACTTCTTGAGGTCAGAGGAACTTAAGAAAAATATAAAATCTATTTTTAAACTTTAATTTTATTTTATAATTAATTAATACCCCAAAAATCAAAATAATTATAATAAATAAAATATAACTAAAAAAATCACCAAAACAAATTCAAGTGGTCCACTGGTCAGTAGGGACATTTCATAATTTTCTTAAGGACAAAAACCTTACCTTGGTCATGTTATTGAATTTTTATTGAAAACCATTATTTTCCACAATAATATTTATTAAAATTAAATTAAAAATAGAAAAATCATATTTTCTCCTCTGATATTCTAATTGACCCATGAGTATGATGAAATAAAAATTTCAAAGTCATTTGAGTTATATTTAATGAATTATGAAGTGAACAAGCCTAAGGGGCAAAATGGTAATTATTGAAATTTAGTATTTTGGCTTAATTATGGGTAATGAGTAATGAACGATCCTAGTTAATCTCCTTAGATGATTGAAACATGAGGAATTAAAGGGTAGAAACCCATATATCACTTTTCCAACATAAACAAAATGGTTATAATTTCTTAAATTATTAAAAAGTTGAAGTTAATTAAAGGAGAATGTATTAAGTGAATGGGTTTAATCTTGGAAGATATTAATTTATTAATCTTAACCCCTAATTAATGATAAAAATCAAATACCACTTAATATTAATTTAATAACTCATTCATGAAAACTAAGATAAATTAAATAATCAAATTAAAACAATTTTGTAAGATAGTTTAATAAAAATTTTTAAATAATATAATTAATTAAATTAAAAATAATTTTAAAAAGACATAATTAATTAAAAAACAGTTTACATTAAATATAATTAAATTAAAACAATTTAAAAATAATTTAATCAACTTTAAACCAAGATTAAATTAATGCAATTAAATTAAAATCAACTTCAAATCAACACAATTAAATTAAATATAACAAAAATTAAAGTTAAGACAATTTTAAAATAGCTATGTCAACATTTGAAATTTCACAATTAAATTGAAATAACATAAGACAATTATAATTAAACTAAAATATTACAATTAATTTGAATCAATCTTAAAAAACCAACTTAAATCTAAATAAGATAGTTAAGTTTCTTAATAACCTAACCTGCCCTAAAGGCTTCCACCCACATATTTCTTAAATGGAGTATCAAGTGAAATGTCACATCACTCATCGGATAATCAAATGTCTATGTTCACTGAGAAAGAAGTAAAACTTAACTAAATTCTTGGATGATTAATTCACCTGTACAATGAAATTCATTTGGACTCAAAATAATCTCAGAAGTATTGAAAAGATGTTTAGGACTTGTCCTAAGCACTTCCTCAATATGATTGGATGTTTTAGATGAACTATTGAACATAATTATTCTTTGGTAAAGAAAATCATCCATAAAACACAAGAACCTAGACGTCATAGGAATTGATTAACAGTAGGATTAGGAATTTGGTAGACAAACAGAACATTCCCTTAGCCTTACCAAGGTGCTTTCCTTGAAATGTTAAAATGCTCTGACATGTGTTTTAAGTGCAGCTTGGAATGACGGGAAGACCCTCCAGGTACACTTTTACTTTATTGCAATTTACTTACTCCGTATCGCACTTTACTTTTCTTGCATATTAAACCAGAATGTCACCCTGCATGAAAATTGAAACTTTTAGGATAGCCACAAAACTGAAACCCAAAACTAAATTAAAAGTCACGACAAGATAAAATTCACCGCCCCAACATTTAAAATATAAAACAACTCAAAATTTAATCACAAACAGAACAACAAAACCACAACTACAACTAAATTAAAACGTATCGTTGGATGATCGAGAATACCTCGGATGATGTAACCTAGATGTTGCTAATGGGATTTCCCATGGTCTAAATGAAAGTGTGGAACTCATTTAGTTGAGTTTAGCAAATTCATTTGGACTAAGTGAATCCGATGAAAATAACGGTGCCGGAATGATGGAACCGTGGGATCTTAACCGGTATTGTTATAACCAACTTTAAGATTCCCCTAACAAAATGTTAAAATACCCGAACCTTAAGACTTTTCTAAACCAGAACACTTCTCTCATATCCTGATTGTCACTTTCTAAAACTAGACCTTCTGTAACACAAAAGGAGCTTGGAGCATAGTGAGCAGCACGGCCATCGTTGTCAGCAAAACCTGAATCTACATCAGCAAAACCATTCTTAGCATTAAATAACAAAGCCATAGGATTTCGAGGTAGTTTACCTAATGCAACATAAATCTTCAACTTTTTGTTGGGCATTTTTATATTTATGTTATGCAAATTAAGCCCTAACCGGTCTTAGGATTCTGAGGTAGTTGTTTGGTACGACATAAACCCTCACATCTTCGAGGCTATTTGTATGATTATGTCATATAAATATAAGTCCTAATTAATTAAAATTGGCAGGATTGAAACACTAAATAATATTCCTAAATTGAAGCCAAACCATAGGATAGTTGGGAAGTCACCGAAGTTCACTTCGGGTCCGTGACATACCCTACTTATCTTCCATTGGACTCCTAAAATAAAATGTTTCAAATTTGAGCTTTTCCCTATTGAAATTTCAAAAATCCAATTGTTTGAAAACCTTAAACTTTAAAATTCATGAGAGCAAAACCACTGATCATTATCGAGAGTTTTCTTAAGTGTTTTTAGACATTTAAGATGTAATTAACTATAGGGGCTTGCCCCAATAGGGAACTTTAAGAACCCAGTTAATATAAACCCTGTTTAATTCCTTTATATTAAGCAGGGGAACTTGTCGGCTTATAAAATTGGTTCGCAGACTAAACAGATGTCACAAATCTTCTAGTTTATTTAATCGAGCCCCATCACCATCAGTGTGTCTATTCCTCGGAATAGATACACGGTTTGTGATGCGGTGCTAGTTTATATAAACTATTTGGGATGTGAGATTAGTTTGATTTCATATCTTAAAAATTTTTTAAACTTATAATTATTTTCAAATCAAATGTTACTTTCTAAGTTATATAAATATATTTAAATTAAATTTAAAATCTAAAATTCGCCGAAAACTTCTATAGGAGAACCCTTTTTGAAACACATAACCTAAGAATATGCCGATAATTTCTGGCGACTCCGCTGGGGAAAGTTCCTCTCTCCATTTTTATTAGTTGGTTTTGCTTTCATAAATAGGTAGCAAGTCCATGTCCCTAGTGGACCAAGCTACAATCCTTCCATTGAAATACCACGTTCATTTCTATCTTGAACGTGTATAATCAAGTCTCTCTTGGATTTTGGAGCCACTGTTTAGGCACCCCTAAACAGAGAGGTTCCGAAATCCTTTTACCTCTTTGAGGTGGGGTAGACCCCCAATAGGTGATAGCTTAGGAGCGGTTCCTCGGATTGAGAAGTCTTGTGAGACTCTCCCTTCCTTTCAAATTTCTGGATTGGGTCCAGTACCTTTCCTTTATTCTCTCCCTTTTTAATTTGTTTTGTTCCTAATGAACAAACCTTCTAGTAAAAAAATTCTTTAATAAATGAACTTTCTGTTAAACCACAAATACACAAATAAAACAAAATCCAAAAATATCTTGTAAATAAAATTAAGAAAATGAAAAGATAAATGGAGATGTGTTCAGACTCTTTTGGAGAATTTCTCTCTTTCTTCGTCCCGATGAAAGGAAGCATAAATCGGAACTTATGCATAAAATCTACCCTGCTGAAAAATTTCTACACCGAAGCTGATTTTCTCCTTCACTAGTAGGATAAACTTGGTTGTCTACAAGGACGAGCTACCTAATAACGCGGTCATTCATTTTGGACAAGGGTTCGACAATACAGACATTAAGTTCGCTGATGTTACTCTTTTCGTACTAATGAATAAAGTACCAGAAACTAGGAGCCCATAATTGAGTTCAACCTAAAATCGACTCAAGAGTTCCCTCCCCTACAAAGGGTCCCAACTGAGAGAAACACTGTTGTTCGTAGGAGGATTGTTATCTCTACCCCCACCGGTCTGGTCATCTCTGCACTGACCTCAACTTTTGCCAAACTGAAAGGAAAAGAAGTCGAAGTCAGTGATGAGCCTGTTACCGTGGAGTGTTTAGATTTTGCTACAATACCGTTTGTCTTCGAGATAGGGTCTAGTTCAAGATTTGCACCCTTAACTCGGTCACAAAGAAGACATAATAGTAGAAAGATCGCCAGGATCAAGAAAACTAAAGCTGCTGAAGTTGCTTTTCTGGAAGAGATTCCTGAGGAAGAAGAAGAACTGTCTGAGATTTCACCGCTGTTGGGAGGAAGCATATTCCACCCTCTCTCTGCTGCATCGGATGAAGAAGATGTCTGGAGGATCGCCACTGCATTACCCGGACCAGCATACTATAGTGACTGTAAGAGGAAGAGGGCCAAGACTACACCGCTTACCCGACTGCGAGCCGTAGTAGAGAAACTAGCTAAGAAAGAAGGGTGCCCCGTATCAGAGATCCTAAGAAGGATGGGACGAGTGCCAGTCAAATCTCGCCTCAGACGCGAGTAGACCCCTTCACTGCTCCAGAGAGGCCAAGGAAGAAAGTGCGAGCTAGTGAAAGAAGTTTGTCTGTTGTCGTATCAGGTCACCATATTAGGGAGGACACCACCTACCAGCGTACAGCCGATAGACCATCTGGTCCTAGGCCTTCTACTGCAAGAAGGATGGTGTGGCAACCTATTATTGCTGAACCGATACCGACACAATGTTCTGGAAAGAAGAGTCTCATCAGAAAAACCTGAATCTGAAGAGAGTGCTACTGCATTAAAGGAAACTCCTGAAAAAGAAGTTCAATAGTCATCACATGACAGCCGCAAAATCATTTGGAAGAGACCACTTGAGGATGCTATAGGAAAGCTAAGAACAGACATTTGACGGTTAGCAAGGGAAAGAGGAGAAGAATTGAGAAATGAAGTGGATTCATCAGAATTCAAGGATGAAGAATGTGCTGAGATCAATATGGTCGAGACCCGAGCATCATCATCTTTGTAGGGAGCTCCGTCAACCTCAGAAAGAGATGAACAAGAAGCACTGAGAGCGCGTCTTCAAGAAAAAGATGATACGATTTCTCAGTTGGGAAAGAGGATGGAAGAGATGGCAGCCGCCTTAGCCACTCTCCAGAGTAGCTTTAACCACCAAAGGAAACACCCCCAGAGATCATTCATATCATAGATGGAGGGAAAGAGAATACATCCGTAAATGGAGATGAACAACCAAAGAAGGATTCTGCACAGAGCATGACTCCCGAGAAGGATATTAAAAATATGGTGGAACAGCGGGAGTGAGAAGCCTTAGCCCAGTCTAAGGGCGAAAAATCTATGTAGACGGGTAGACCTTACCCCAAAGAGTTTGATGCAGTCCAATACCCGAAAGGCTTCGTACCACCTCTGTTTAAAAATTTTGATGGTACGGGAAACCCCCAGCAACATGTCAAACATTTTCGTGCTAGTTGCTACAATGCCGGTGGGAGCGACGCCTTACTCTTTCGACTGTTTGTCAATAGCTTGTCAGGAATTGCCTTTGATTGGTATGCAGAATTGCCGAATGGTTCAGTCAAGACATTTTCAGAATTGAAAAACCTCTTCGTTAAGCGGTTTGCCGGGGCTCGGCACCACATCACTATCGGTGATCTTGTGGTGGAGCAACAGAAACCGAACAAAACTTTGATAGATTACATACTTCGATGGAGGAATTTAAGCATGAAGTGTGAACCACAACTTCAGGAACAACATGCAGTCGGTATCCTACTAAAGAGTATCCATGGCCCGATAGCACTTCTCCTCAAAGGATTCACAATTAAGACTTTCGAGAAGTTGCTTAGCAAGGCATGGAGCTTGCACGAGGAGGCAAAACAACTGAGTTTTGTTGACAAGACCGATAAGCAGAAGCCCGTAAAGGCATTCAAAAAGAAATCTGGGATCATCGCGGTAGTAGACAAAGGTAAGCAGCCAATGCAAATACAGTCAGAGCGGCCACAACCTAGTTATCAACCACCACAATGGATTTATCAGCAACCTCAACAAAACTATCAACAGCCTCGACTGAGCTATCAATCATGACAGCATGATTAGCCGCCGCCTCATCCACAGCGTGCCCTGAAAGAACTCATGAATAAAGAATATCCCTTCAAGACTGAAGCAGTGGAGAAGATGTTTCGCAGTTTGATGAAGACACCCGAATTTCAACTATCAGAGCCCAAGAGGCCAGAAGAAGTCGACAAGAAGGATCATCCGAATTACTATCCCTACCACAGGATGCTCGGACATAAGATACAAGACTGCTTCACCTTTAAGAATTGGCTCGATGATAATCTCCAGAAAGGGAACATAATGATCCCGAAGGAATACATGAAGGAGCCCCAAAAAGGAGGTTCCGTTAATGTTATTTCAACAGATCCTATTGTTTCAATAGACTCTTACACGACCAATGATGGATAGAGTACCGTCTGGACAAAGTCTTCAAAGAAAATTTTGGATCACATCCAGACTGCTTCGGTGAACGCTTCAACTTAGAGTTTGAAACCTGTCAAGCCGGCACTATCTCTTGCGAATGAAGAACAGACCCAGAAGGAGGCGAAGATCATGGAAGAGAAGAAGACCGAGGTTCTGAAGGGTAGACTAGGGGCTGCTTATCCTAGGATGGTTATTTCTGATTCAGGGGAGAAATCCCTCGGACCTCTAACTCTGTATGATTATTTGCTCACCCTGGTGGGATCTTATAATGATAAGAGTTTTGGTGTTTGCTACATTTTGACTGTTTCAAACGATTACGTAACTAATGAAACCAACCTAATCCGGATCTCGATTTCAATATGAATAACGATTCTCAAATCATACTAAACCTCGACAATCACGACGAAGGAGAATACATTCACAAGGATGGCACTGAAAGCTCAAGAAGTGATGAGTCCATTTGTGAATTCTGAGGAGCTCTAATCACGATAGAATTAGAGTTATCAGATTCCGAAGCAACTCCAGAAGAGCCAGTCGTTTCGATTCAAGGGGAAACATCGGCAGATCCAACACCAGATGCAGAAGAGGTAACAGAAGTCAATCTAAGAAGTAGAAAAGTTCTACCCCCGAGAATGGGTTTAAAGGATAAAGGAAAGTAGGTGGTTGCTTAGGAAGAGCCAACTCAGCGGAAGAATTGCCTATTCGGGAAGAGACTGAAGAGCCTAGTAATAAAGTGGATTATAACGTGCTAGCCCATCTTAGGAAGCTACCATCATAACTAAGCATCTACGATGCTCTGATCCTGTCAAAGGAGATGAGGGAAACTTTGATCAAGGCCTTACTTGATCTAGAAATTTTCTTAGCTCAAATGACTGGTAATTCCTTAGACGAGGTTTGCTCGTTAAAAGAACAACAAGGTGTTACGTTCACGGACAATGATCTGCTACTTGGAACAGCTGATCACAATCGACCGTTGTACATCTCAGTCACTATCGGAAAGTTTACACTCTCCGAGAGCATCAATCAACATAATGAGCCTTTGAACGTTAACATATTTAGAAATTGAGGCTCGTGACCTCGAAGCTGGCAAGATGTTATTAAGAGGCTTCAATCAAAAAGGAGAAAGAGCTCTTGGATTGATAACACTATTAATGAAGACCAATGATTTAGCAAAGACAACCGTAAAATTCCATATAATTAATTCTGAGACATCATTCAATACTCTACTGGGTCAGCCGTGGATCCATGAAAACCAGATGGTTCTGTCATTGCTGCACCAGTGCATAAAGTATTATGAAGGAGGAGAACCGTGTATCAAAGGTGATTTACAACCATTCTCCGTGCATGAAATCGAAATTCATGAAGATGCAGCCTACTACGCGCCTCTGAAGAAAACAATCTTCTCTAAAAATACCATACCAAAGGAAGCAAAAGAAGTTCAAGACGATGAAGAACCTGAAATTCTAGTCCAACAGTTACTCACCACTCCCTTACGGCGAGATGGTGAAGGTTTCTCTAGAACTCACACCCGAGGTCGAGGCCGGGGACGAGGTCGTGGAAGAAATGGTGGAACAGTTGGACAGAAGAAACCGGTCATCGACGTTGATTGGGAGAACAGTTCCGAAGAAGAAGAAATCAAGAATGAAGCATCAACAATAAATCAGAAGAAACCACAATTCATGATCTCTCTCGAAGAAGAAAAGAATGGAGAATACAAATCAATGTACGAGAAGATTAATCACTATGTGCATACTATGACCCTGACCCTGATCCATTCTAATAAGGTCGAGGGTATGGTGGTCAAGGAAGTGTATGGTGTCAGTACTAAACCGATCAAATTCTACTGTGATGCTTCCTCTTTCAAAACTGAAAATGATGTACAATTTGAAGATGTTACTTCATCTGAATTAATGGAATTGCCTTTTGAGTGGTATTCTCCCTGTGTTCAGAATTTAATCCAATGTGGTGTCTTACCTAAATAATGGACAAAAGGTCAATCGCAACACTTTGAAAAATTATGGAACAATGTCAGTCGACCTCCCAATTTAAAACATGGTCTCGGATTCGGCACAGTAGGATCAGTTGATGATACGGGATTTTGCTTGGTTGTCACTTGCTAGCCTAATGAAGTCTCCTTGGAAACTTTAGATAATCTTGAAGATCTACCAATTGGAGATGCTCCACCAGAATTCGAAGAAGAAATTAAATCTACAATAGACTAGTTAATGGAAGTTAACTTAGGTACTAGCGAAGAGCCTAGGCCGACCTTTGTTAGCTCCTTACTCAATAAAGAAGACTCTAAAGAAGTGATCAAGTTATTAATGAAATTAAAGGACTGTTTTGCTTGGAGTTATGATGAAATGCCAGGATTAGCTCCAGAAGTTGCAGTTCACAAGCTAGGAGTAGATCACACTGCCGTTCTAGTCAGACAAGCTCCCAGAAGAATGCGTTTAGAGATTGAACAACATATAATAGTTGAATTTAAGAAGCTAATAGACGCTAAATTTGTCCGTGAAGAGCAATATCCAACTTGGTTAGCCAATGTAGTACCAACTAGAAAGAAGAATGGTCAGATCAGAATCTGCGTGGATTTCAGAGATTTAAATAAAGCATGCCCGAAGGACGAGTTCCTGCTACCAATTCCAGAATTGATGATCGACATCACTTCGACACACGAAGTCTTCTCTTTCATGGATGGATCATCAAGATACAACCAGATAAAGATGGCACCGGAAGATGAGAAACTCACAGCCTTCAGAACGCCGATCAGAATATATGATCGATGAAAAAAATACCCATTTTTATGCCTTGATTTTTATCAAATTTTTAAGGATAATTTGCTCTAATGAAAGGTATTTTTGTGTTTTTGGATATAGGTGATGGAAAAATGTTCAAGAAGAAAAAAAAGTGAAAAAGGAGCAAAAAGGAGCAAAAATGGAGCAAAAATGGAGCCAAAATGCAAAATTGTCAAAATTATTGGTCTGGCGCCAGGTCGATATGGAATCTGTCAAGATTTTTGATGACTTTTGGACAGTTATTTTGATGGTGTTAGAGGTTATTGGACCTTCTAGAAGACTGGCAGTTGTTCCTGGTTTATAGGACATGTGATACAATGTATTTGGACGCTTGAAAATGGTTTTAATCGCGAAGAGGTGCGATCCAAAGTCAAGAGGTTCGAAGAACTAGACGCAGAGTCCGGCGCCGAGGCACCAGATTCCAGCGCATAGGCGCCAGATACACCTTCTAGAAGATTCATTGAATGAGGACACATTTTGAAGAGGTGCCTCAAGGAAACCCTTGAAGCCTATAAATAGGAAGGTACTCCTTTAGAGAAAAACGCCCCATCAGAGAGAGAGAGAGAGTCTACAGTTCCTTTACAGAGAGAAATTAGAGAAATATTTTAGGGCCACTTTTATTATTTAGTGAGTTTATTTAGAGTTTGTATTGAGAGTTTAAAGAGTTGGTGCTTTTGAATTTCATTTGCTTTGGAGTCAGAATAATTCAGTGGTTCAGTAGGAGAAACACTTAAGATAAGTATTTGTAATTTTATTCATAGTTTTATTATCATGTTTTGTTGTTTAAATTCAATGTGTTCTGTGTAGTTAGTTTACTTTCTCCTTTCAATTATGAAAAGATAAATAAGATAATATAAAATTCGTTGGAGAATTAAAAACTATTTATATTTTAAAACATTGTGATGATATTAATACGAGATCTTCATTTAATTTACAAATTGATGACTTGTATTGTTAAAATCTGTTGAAGAGTTTTGATACCTAGAAGGAGATGAATTCTTAATTAGTAGATATCACATGAATCCTTGGGTAGTCGAAGGCTTTGTGTGGGTTATTCAAGGTGAAGTGCAAATCAATAGGAATATATTATATAATGGGTGTAGAATTAATAAGTTTTTAGAGTGACAGACTAAATTCTTGTGATTTGGTTCATAGAGAAGGAAAGGTCACTAGCAGGGCCGACCATAGCCACCCTTGAACATCTAGTAGTGTGAGCCTAGATTAACCCATTCTACTAACAATACATCCGGACCTGATCTATAGGCTAGCCAATGTTCGTTACACCTGGATTAAAGGGTAAGGATTATGAATGCTTCTATTTGGCACAATACCATAAATTTATATTCTCCACGAATATTATCATTATCTTATAAAATCTTCGATTAATTGAAAGGAAAAAAGTTGTGTTCTTATTAATATTTAAACCAATCGTTTCATTACTGCTTTATTATTGCATCTAGTAAATTAAAAATATCAAATTTATAACAATAAAAGAAATACCTAAAAATAAAATTAAAATATTTAAAAATTCATAACTCACTCCTCGTTGGATCGATACTGGGGTCTTTGTTTCAAAGCCCTATATTACTTGGTACGATAAGTATACTTGCGTAGTACCCCTAGTGTGTAAAATAGTTTAGATAAAATTATATTTGTATACATTAGTCGCTATTATTATCTATTACTTATATTTGAAAACATTAATTATTATATTTGTCATCAACGGAGCATGGGTAAAGTTTTTGGTGCCGTTGCCGGGGATAGAATTTTTAGCACGCATATATATAGCATTGGGTCAATATACTGCTACACAGTGATGTCTTTAGGGTTGAAGCACGCAGGAGAAACTTACCAAAAGCAATGACGAGTATTTTTTATGATATCATTCATAACCAAGTCGAGTGCTACGTGGATGATGTAGTCATCAAGAGCAAACTGAAGGAAGATCACCTATATGATTTGACAATTGTTTTCGAGCGACTAAGGCAATTTAACCTTAAGATGAATCCCTTGAAATACGCCTTTAGCGTTACCTCCGGGAAATTCATAGGGTTTGTTGTCCGACATCATGGAATTGAAATCGATTCGGAGAAGATTAAAGCTATCTTAGAAATTCCGCCTCCCAAAACTTTGAAACAACTATGATCCTTTCAAGGGAAGTTGGTGTATCTTCGACGCTTTATCTCGAATTTATTAGGTAGGTGTCAGCCCTTCCCGACATTAATTAAAAATGATGCAAAATTCATTTGGGAAGAGAAATGTCAGCGGACCTTCAAGGACATTAAGCAGTATTTAATGACACCTCCTGTCTTAGCAGCCCCAATCTCGAGTCGACCGTTGATACTTTATACTGCGGCTTTAGACGACTCCCTTAAAGCCCTACTAGCCCAGATCAATGATGAGGAGAAAAAAATGCTCATTACTACTTAAGTCGTCGTCTAATTACGACAGAAGTAAAGTATCCCCCAATTGAGAAGCATTGTTTGTTTCTGATCTTCGCCGTTCAAAAGCTCAGGCATTACATGCTCTCTCATAAGGTCAACCTTATCTCAAAAGTTAATCCATTGCATTATTTGATGACTCGACCGATGCTTTTCAGCAGACTTCCCAGGTGGTTGATGATACTATTGCAATTCGACATAACTTTCGTTCCTGTTCATGCTGTAAATTGGCAAGTCCTAGCAGACATCCTCGTAGCACACCCTTTACCGGTAGATTCGCCTCTCAACGACGACTTGCCTGATGAGCAGATAATGACCTTAGAAGACCCCGATGATCAGTGTTGGGAATTGTACTTTGACGGAGCATCCTTAGCACAGAAAGACAAAGAATTGCAATTGATAATGCCCGGTAAAGCAGGCATCGAACTAATCTTTATAACACCGGAACGGGGGATGTTAAGATATTCCTACCATCTAACAGAACCGTGTACGAACAACGAAGCAAAATATGAAGCTCTAATAACTGGACTGGAATTGACCATTCAGATGGTTATAACAGATATCAATATCTATGGAGATTCACAGCCGATCATTCAGCAAGTCACATGACAGTACAAAATTTTAAAGCCAAGACTCAAGCAGTACTTTCAAAATGTCATGAAGTTGTTAGAACAGATTCCGAATGTAATGATCTACAAGATTCCCAGAAGAGTAAATGCTATTGCAGATGCGATAGCCCGCCTTGCGAAAAAGTTTGCCTGCTTACAGGATGAGTCAGTTGAAATGTCAGTTCAGGGACGACATGTCCTCTCACAGCTCGACATGGATGCAATACACAAGTCAGGAAAAGAAGAAGAAACAGTTAGCAGAAGAATGTAGAAAATATAGAAGATTGGTGGCAGCCATTAATAGACTACCTGCAAACAGGAAACCTACCGGACGATAAGTCGTTAGCCTATCAGATTAAGAAAAGAACTCTGTCATTTGCATTAATAAACAATATGTTATACAGAAGGTCTTTTGATCAGATGTGGCTAAGGTGCCTGAGCGAGTCCGAGGCTCGTGAAATTGTTAAAAAAGTACACTCAGGACTTTGTGACGCTCATCAGTCGGGTCTGAAGATGAAAATGAAGATTAAGAGACTAGGGTACTACTGGCCCTCATTGATGACCGACTGCATGAAGGTTGCCAAAAGCTGTCACCAGTGCCAAGTGCATGGAGTGGTTCTACATCAACCTCCAAATGTGCTACATCCGACAATCGCGTCGTGGCCATTTGAGTGTTGGGGCACAGATATCGTGGGTCTGATAGAACTGCCTTCTTCATGAGGACATCACTTTATCCTTGCATCTACAAATTACTTTTCAAAATGGGCAGAAGCTATACCGCTCAGAGAAGTGAAAGCACATCACGTGCTACACTTCTTCAAAAATCAAGTCGTCTACAATTTTGGGGTACCGCAGAGAATTATTTCAGATAATGGGTAAGCATTTAGAAGCACAAAGATCAACAATTTTGTCAGAAGACACTGGATTGATTGACGCTATTCGACAATCTACTACCCAAGAGCAAACGGCTTGGCCGAGGCTTTTAATAAAACTCTCATCCAAATTCTAAAGAAAAATTTGGACGAAAACAAGAAAAATTGGCACGAGAAGTTATTAGAAGCCTTATGGGCCAACATAACGACTTTCAGAACTCCTACTCAGTCAACGCCCTACGTTCTAGTGTACGATTCCGAAGCCGTCTCACCCTTGGAGGTTCAACTTCTGTCTCTCAGAGTTGCAGTTACAAATAAAATCACTACATAAGAGAATGCCAGATTACGACTAGAAGAATTGGACAGCTTGGTAGGAAAATGACTTTCAACACAGCAGAATCTGGAACTGTATCAGGCCAAGATGATCTAGACCCACGATAAACTGGTCTGCCCAAGGACATTCAAAGTCGATGACTTGGTTCTAGTTCTCAAAAGATTTATTCTTGCACGCTGCAAGATAGGAGGTAAATTTGAACCGACTTGGGAGGGGCCGTTCGTGGTCGAGACAGTTTACTCAGGAGGTTCCTACCAACTTGTGAATTGCCGTGGAGAACGACCTATGCTTCCAATCAATGGACGATATTTGAAGAAGTATTACGCAACCTGATGTTTCGAAGGATAAACTTTAAAAAATGAAGTCTCATTCCTAGAAGCACGGGTGGAGTAATCATTTGTAACTGGGTCCAAACCCAAAACATAAAAATGGATGATAAAAAAAATCATCAAAAGAAAAATGCGTTGAAAAGAAAATATGTGAAATCATAATAATAAAATTTTGATCCTTCCTTCCAAATCAGCTCACTCCTGATCTTTCCTCATCTTTTCCTAATCTTATTAAAAACTTAAAAAAAAGAAATGAATAAAAGCTTTCCATTAATAAGTAATTTTTCTTATTGTTATTGTTCTTGGTACAACCCTTGATCATTTCCTTATTTTTCGCAGGGAAATGTTGAATGGGCGGTTGGTTCTGAACTTTAAGAATGGCGTGAGCCTAGAAATTGATGAAAAGAAGACGAAGGATGGGGCCGTGCTTGAGATCGACTCTGATTTCACACCGACCAGGCTACAGTACGAAGAAACTGATTGGACTCCTATTGAGGGTGATGAGATTGGGTGGCCCAAGTCAACAGTCCACCAGCAAGAAAAGAAAAGCAAACACCGCTCATGCAACGGGGGAAGACAAGAAAGTTAAGTCCGTGGTTGCTACAGTAGAGGGCAGGCTTGTTAGCACCATGCCCATAGAAGTTCAAGAGGTAAGAAGAGGTACTCTCACTTCGACCCAACGAAGAAACAAGAACCATCGCATTCGCGAGATGCTGACCAAGCTAGCAGCGGATCAACAAGAAGAGACGGTTGCTACCGTCAGTGTAAGTACTTCGAAGAAATTAGTTGAGCAGAAGCCAGAAAAGAGGAGACCAACTCCAAGAACAACAGAAAGGATGAAAGAAATTCCAAGAAGAGCAGAAACAGAATCAATGCCACGATGCCAGACAAATGCACCAGTTTTGAAGAGTCTTGTTGTGAAAGCAACCCCGGAGGATGTCATGACAGAGACTATCCCCGAGGAGTCGTGACATGAAGGAGAGTGTGCTGGGGTTGAACCATACATCCCATAGTACGTTACCAGATCTCACCGGTTGTAAATAATTACGGAATACGAACTAGAAAGGATGCAGAATGTTGAAAAGAAAACTTTTTAATATTTTGAGAGAATTCGTGGCAAGAGAATCAACATCCTGGAGGGCCTTGAGCTGCATACAGATGTGTTCTCAGACTATGAGCAGCAGCAAATTGTGGACTATGTTGTTGAGCTTTAGAAGATGGGCCGAGCTGGTTGTTTGAGAGAGAAGACTTACTCAGAACCCCAAGATGGATGAAAGGAAAAGGAAGAGTTACAATCCAGTGCGGGTGTTGCTACAACTTCACTGAAGACAGAAAGAGAAATCCACCAGGGATACTCCGTCGTAGTGAGGTGGATCTGATGCCAAGAATTATCAAGAGAATGGTAAAAAGGATTGCGACATGGAGGGTATTGCCTGCAGATTGCATACCCAACATCTGCATCATTAACATATACAGGGAGGGCGACTGCATACCGCCACACATAGAACATCATGACTTCATCAGACTTTTCTGCACAGTGTCTTTCGTCAACCAATGGAACATCATGTTTGGATCAGACCGTCGGATAGCTGGCCCTAGAGAATTCCGAGGGCCGGTGGAGATACGTCTACCGGTAGGTTCCATCTTTGTGTTAAAAGGAAATGGAGCAGACATAGCAAAACATTGCATTCCAGGTGTGTCTGTTGAGCGGATCTCCATCACTTTCAGGAGGATGGACGATAGCAAAATGCTTTTCCACTTTCAGCCAGATCCAGAGTTAGAGAGCCTTCGGCCCTACGAGTTGTAAGCTACATGGGAGATAGCGCACCTCCAATGCACATCTGAATGACATTTCCTGCCAAGGATGGCTTGAAAGGTGATGTTATTGTCCATGTATCTCACTATTCAGACATGGATTTCGATAGATGCTTTTGAAAGAAACTTGCAAGAATCTTACACAATCCGTTTTGGATTTATGTGGATTGTATGAGATGCTGAATTTTTAAGGAAAATATCATCATGTTTTGGATCGAGCTATATGATGTATTTTCAACAAATTGGAATGGAAACGACCATGTCGTGTTTTGCCTTCACCTCTTCTTTGCAAATTGAATGGGAAATGCCATTAAGTTAAATGAACTTCGAACAAAGAACAAAAAGAAAAGAAAATAAATAAAGAACTCTTTTTAAGAATCCGAATGTCAAAATAAACTCCAAATTAACACGAACTCTAAATAAACAAAAATGAAATTGAATCACCAAAATAAACGAAAGGAACCCAAATCTCGAATTAATCTGAATCCTCTTTTGAGTTGATTCTTCCCCACAAAAGACATCAACTTTAGTTTCAAACATCGAAACTCTGAATATGAAATTCCCAGCCTCAGGATGTTTTCAAATCTCTTCCGATTCTCTACGATCTCTTCCCTCTTTTGAGAAGTTTGCTGAGTCTACTGACACAGAGCCACAAAATTTTTGATTTGGTTCTGATGGCATGGATTCATATCCTTCTCCAAACAATCAAAATTTGATCAACTCTCTCGGAATGTGAAACACTTTCATGTCTCATTCCAATCTTCCACTAAACTAAAATTTCCATAGAATCTTCAAAACTAAATAAAAAACAAACTTCTAGGATTGGTACCTAACTTCCAATTCCCATCCTTCTGAGGCTGGTAACTAACTTCCAGTCCTCATTTCGAGATCAACACATAAATTTTGATTCTCCTAAATTAATTTCTGCCAAGTTCGCATTCCTTCAGAGAAATTTTTTCCGCATTCTAATCCGTTGAGTCGGGTATGAGAGCAACAAGGCATCCTGATCTCGGTGTCCGCCAAGTTTGCATTCCTTCCGAGAAAATTTTCCGCATTGAAATCCTCCAACTCGGGTATGAGACCAATAAGGCATCCTGATCTCAGTGTCCACCAAATTTCGCGTTCTATCCGAGAAAATTCCCCGCACTCCTGAAATTTCGAGGTCAGTACTTAACTTTTGACTCTCTTCCGAGACAAGTACCTAACATCCTGTTCTCATCCTTATTGAGTTTGGTACCTAACTTACGACTCTCTTTCGAGACTGGTACTTAACTTCCAGTTCTCTCCCTTTTCTCGATCGGTACTCAATTGTCAATTTCTTCTCGAGGCCAGTACCTAAATTCTAGTTCTCTTTGCAATCCTAAGGTTGGAATCTAATTTCCAATTCTCATTTTAAATCCAAAATCTCTGCAAAATTCATCTTGAAATCAATCTCAAATCAATCTTAAATTTAAATCAAAATTCTGATTAAGTTAAATTGCAACCGAAAATAAAACTCGAATAAAAAATTCAAACTCAAAATTCAAACTTGAAATAAAAATGAAATGGATCTAAAATCCAATCTATCCCTCTCCAGATCTTGTGATTTGGAATTCACCTCTTCTTCCCCAGCGAGGGTTCTGGAAACTTCATTCTTGGAAGCTTACTTGATACTCCCCAGTGGAAATTTCCTACACTTTGTTCTGAGTTTGTCACTCGAACATTTGTGTTGGCTTTGTTTATTTCTTCGATAAACGCCAATACGCACGGTGTGCTTGGTTAACACACCACACCTATTGGGGGTCCATTTGTTGACCTCATTTTTGGTGAGGTATGATCTCTCTCCTTAGTACTTAGGATCTAGCCATAGGTTTTCCCTTCGACTATCGTAGAGGACTGGAAATGTGACCCACCACTTAGAAATTCAAACATTTCTTGAATCCCTTCAAACCCCACAATTTTGACTGTAAAACCCCAGGTCACTTGGAGGGTTGAAATCAATATGTGAAGGTTTAAAGGATGAATTTCCTATAGGATTCTTTGGCCTTAGGATCACCCTAGGTGGTCTGGTCATGGTGAGGGAAAGCTTGCACACACCACACTCTCACGAAATTGCCCAAACTTTGCAAAATTGCCTAAATTACTAAAAATTCCTCAAAATCAATCCTAAATATTCCCCACTACTCAAATTGATCATCCATGGCCAAATATACCAAAATTTCCAAAATACTCCCCAATACCCTCCAAATACCCAAAATACCCTTTTTAACACAAAAATAAAAAAATTATAAAAATTCTCAATAAATTTCATAAAATCCTAGATATTTCCAATTTCATTTTCTTCAACTGTCACATACTCCAATTTTGTTAATTTAATCCAATTTGATCAAACGTCCCAAATGGGCCCTTAAGGCCCAAAATGACTAACAAACCCAATCCACCCCAAATTCAACCCAAATGTTACCCATTTTTCCCCAAATTTGTTTTTAAATCTTTCTAACATCCCCACAAAAAAAATTTTAACTTAATTTACCCAATATTTGGACCCAAATTCCACCCAAGCCTAACCCAAACCAAAATTTCCCAAATTAGCCTAAACCAATCATAAACCCAAACAAGCCCAAATCCCAAAATCAAGAACCAACCAAAATGGAAAACTCTTTTGTACACTCCCATAAACATTTTGCAACATTAATTTTACATAAAAACCAACATTAGCCCAACCTTAGCCCAAGTTAGCCCAATTGGACCCACTTTGACCCTATTATTAAAGAAGCCAAAATTAAACCCAATTAAACCCCAAATGACACCAAATCTTTTCTAAAATTCTCATGACACATTCCTAAGCCAAATAAAAAATTTATTTGACACAACATTTTACCAATTTTTTATCCAAAAGTCCATTTTTAAAACATAAAAGCCCATTTCCTTAAAGCATTTAAAAGCCCATCTTTCAACAAATTTAAAAGCCCAAAACCTATTTCAAAGCCCACATGACATTTTCATTTATCATCTCTTTAATCAAAATCATTTCCTAAGTTCCAATTTCATCATCAAAAAAATCTAAATCAAGGCTCATGCCAAAATACCCCTAAATTTCAAAAATCCCAAAATCCCTTTCTCATGCAAGTGAGCCAAGCCATTCCCAAGCCAAATGAAGCCATGAACAAGCCATGGACAAGCCACATGAAGCCATGAGAGCTTTGACTTGTCATCACTCCATAAATAGGAAAAGGAGGAGCTTCTTTATTGATTCCCTTAAGGTCATTAACGTTACCCATACTTCTCCTTAACCCATAATTAATCTAAATATTCATGGATGGAGACCTCACCACCTTCTCTTGGCTGAACCCACTGATTTCTCTGAGCCTAAAATCAGACCTTGGTGGGTGCACCAAGCCCATTTCCATGGGTTGACCAAACCAAGATCAAAATAGCCCTTCCCCCTTTATCACTTAAATAAAATCATTTACACATGTCAAACCCCAATTGAATTCACAAACCTCAAGCCTTGACCTCACTGGTCAAGATGGTGACCTGACCCTGGTTGGACCACCACCCCAGCCACCAGAAAACACCACACCCGTGAGCACTTATTTGATTCAAAATTCAAATTTTACCTTGTTGAGTTGTCCCAACCCAAATGGTCACTACAGCTATTCTTCTCCTCCCTTAGGCAGCTGATCTCGGCCTCCAATTTCCCCTAGAAAGCCCTCCAGCCATGGTTATTTAAACCCACCATCCTCACGGCCATGGAAGGTGCTGAAAAAAAAAACCTTACCAAAACTCTGCCAAAATTGCTCCAAACTCTTCTTCTGGCATAGAGGAGTTGATCCCCACTGAAATCTAGCCCTAATCCCCACTGGTTGAGCTCAATTTCAGAGTTCAATCTCAAGCCTAAAACCAGGACACTTCACCACAGTGAGCCAATCCTCAAATTGATTGACTCTACACCTTCACCAGAACAAGAGAAAAAGTTCCCCAATAAAAGCCCCCTCACCAGGCCGACCATTCCTTCTATCGGACAAGCTTTGAAATCGGGCTTGGTGGAAATGGGGTTTAGACATTTCACCAGGACCAGAGGCTTCATCCCTAGGCTCCTCCAGCTCCAACGAATGTGCCGAGCCTCTCTGATTGAAGCTTCACTTCTCAGATCCAAGGTATGGAACTCATCCTTCCCGAGAGCTTCTTTCGATTCTCCATTTTGTTTAAGTCTATTTCATAGCATCATAGTCATATGGATGTGTTCACCTCGTAGAGACGAGTCTGTAGAGCCCAAAAGCACATAATTTGGTTGAGTATCGAGTGAGATATTAGGGTGGACGACTCACGGGATGAACCAGTTGTAGACGATGACCAGGAGCCGTCGGATGGCTTGTGTATCGGGTGAACGGTAGGGATCGTGCCGGATGACGCAACGGAACATGAACCACGGGTTGCGTGGCATCCCAGTTAGATGGCAGGGTCGAATGGAGGCGCACCGCGTGGAGCTTTGGATCTGTCGAGGATGACACGGCACCGACATGGTTAAGTAGGAAATTAGGGTATTTTTAAATTATTTAAATGCCCTGAACTTCAAAAGTCCATAACTTTGCATAGAAAAATCACTAAAATAAAGGAAAAATACCCTCTTGCTCAGTGAACAGAGGAGAATAATGTGGAAAGACAATTAAGTTGTTTTGTCTAGTATTTTATTTTTAATTAATTTAATACTATTTTAAGTATTTTAATTCTCCATTAATGCATATAATTCACCATAGCATGAGACCATAGGGCTTTTGTAGCCTCTGTTCTTGGGAACATTCCCTGAATTTTTCAAGACCAGAGGCCATCTCTGTGGCAAGTTAATGATTTTCCAATTTTATGTGTCTTCTTTGATGTTTTAATTCCAGTAATTAGCATATCACTTATAAAATTCTAGGTAAATTAGGGGAAGTATCTTAGGACCAGAGGACCCTAGGAAAATTATGGTTTGACTTACTCCTTAAAAATAACCCTAATTAGCCTAAACATTTAAAAATGAACATTAATTAATTAGAAGTAACCGCACATCAAAATCACTTGAAAATAATTCTCCACTATCATTTAGGATGTAGAGAATCTCACATAAAACTTTCAAGTTAATTGGAAATAATTTAAGCCATTAAATGAATTATTTAAGTTGTATGGTCATTTTCAAAATTAAAAAATTCATAAAACCCAAAATACACTTTAAAAATTCACCAAATTGATTTTGTGGGCCCTCTGATATCTGAGGAGTCTAAAAAAATTAAAATTGGAATTTTCTTAAAAATTTCATTTTTAACCCTATTTTTAATATTTTAATAATTAAAAAATTAAAAAAACCATAAAAATATTAAAAATCACAAAAATATCATATTTTGGTCCCCTAATCACTTAGGAACCAACCAAATATTTTTCCTAAGTCCTTAGGTTAAGATATTGAATCTTAAAGAATTAAGACAATCTTTAATATTAAAAAATAGATTTTCCAACCTTTTCACCAAATTAATTTTAATAAATTAAAGAAAAATCAGAAAAATATAAAATTTGTTTATCTAGACTCCTTGACGTCAGAGAGACTTAAGAAAAATATAAAATCCATTTTTAAACTTTAATATTATTTTATAATTAATTAATACCCCAAAAATCAAAATAATTATAATAAATAAAATATAATTCAAAAAATCACCAAAATTGATCCAAGTGGTCCTTTGGTCAGTAGAGACATCGCATAATTTTCTTAAGGACAGAAACCTTACCTTGGTGATGTTATTGAATTTTCATTGAAAACCCTTATTTTCAGAAAAAATAATTCTTAAAATTAAATTAAAAATAGAAAAATCACATTCTTTCCTCTGATATTCTAGTTGACCCATGAGTATGGTGACATAAAAATTTCAAAGTCATTTGAGTTATATTTAATGAATTATGAAGCGAACAAGCCTAAGGGGCAAAATGGTAATTATTGAAATTTAGCTTTAATCAATATTTAGGCTTAATTATGAGTAATGGGTAAAGAATGATCCTAATTAATCTCCTTAGATAACTGAAACATTAGGAATTAAAGGGTAGAAACCCACTTATCACTTTTCCAACATAAACAAAATTGTTATAATTTCTTAAATAATTAAAAATTTGAAGTTAATTAAAGGAGAATGTATTAAGTGAAGGGGTTTAATCTTGGAAGATATTAATTTATTAATCTTAACCCCTAATTAATGATAAAAATCAAATACCACTTAATATTAATTTAATAACTCATTAATGAAAACTAAGATAAATTAAATAATCAAATTAAAACAATTTCTAAGATAGTTTAATAAAAATTTTTAAATAATATAATTAATTAAATTAAAAATATTTTTAAAACGACATAATTAATAAAAAAAACAATTTACTTTAAATATAATTAAAATAAAATATTTTTAAAATAATTTAATCAACTTTAAATCAAAATTAAATTAATGCAACTAAATTAAAATCAACTTCAAATCAACACAATTAAATTAAATATAACTAAAATTAAAGTTAAGACAATTTTAAAATAGCTAGTCAACTTTTGAAATTACACAATCAAATTGAAATAATATAAGACAGTTATAATTAAACTAAAATATTACAATTAATTTGAATCAATCTTAAAAAACTAACTTAAATCTAAATAAGATGGTTAAGTTTCTTAATAACCTAACCTACCTTAAAGGCTTCCACCCACATAATTCTTAAATGGACTATCAAGTGAAATGTCACTTCACTCATCGGATAATCAAATGTCTAAGTTCACTGAGCAAGAAGCAAAACTTAACTAAATTATTGGATGATTAATTCACCTGTACAATGAAATTCATTTGGGCTCAAAATAATCTTAGAAGTATTGAAAAGATGTTTAGGACTCATCCTAAGAACTTCCTTAATATGATGGGATGTTTTAGAAGAACAATTGAACGTAATTTTTCTTTGGTGAAGAAAGTCATCCATAAAACACAAGAACCTATACGTCATAGGAATTGATTAGCTGTAGGATTAGGATTTTGGTAGACAACCAGAACCTTCCCTGAGCCTTACCTAGGTGCTTTCCTTGAAATATTTAAATGCTCCGACATGTGTTTTAAGTGCAGTTTGGAATGACGGGAAGACCCTCCAGGTACACTTTTACTTTATAGCAATTTACTTACCTGTACTGCACTTTACTTTTCTTGCATGTTAAACAAGAATGTCACCCTGCATGAAAACTGAAACTTTTAGGATAGCCACAAAACTGAAACCCAAAACTAAATTAAAAGTCACAGCAAGATAAAAGTCACCGCCACAACATTTAAAATATAAAACAACTCAACATTTAATCACAAACAGAACAACAAAACCACAACTACAATTAAATTAAAATGTCTCGTTGGATGATTGGGAATACCTCGGATGATGTAACCTACGTGTTGCTAAAGGGATTTCCCACAGTCTAAATGAAAGTGTGGAACTCATTTAGTTGAGTTTAGTAAATACATTGGGACTAAGTGAATCTGATGAAAATAACGGTGTCTGAATGATGGAACCGTGGGATCTTAACCGGTGTTGTTATAACTAACTTTAAGATTTCCCTAACGAAATGTTAAAACAACTGAACCTTAAGACTTTTCAAAACAAGAACACTTCTCTCATCTCTTGATTATCACTTTCTAAAACTAAACCTTCTGTAACAACAAGGAGCTTGGAGCATAGTGGGCAGCATGGCCATCGTCGTCAGCAAAACTTGAATCTACATCAGTAAAACCTTTCTTAGCATTAAATAACAATGCCATAGAATTTTGAGGTAGTTTGCCTAGTGCAACATAAATCCTCAACTTTTTGTTAGGCATTTGTATAATTATGTTATGCAAATTAAGCCCTAACCGGTCTTAGGATTCCGAGGTAGTTGTTTGGTACGACATAAACCCTCACATCTTCGAGGCTATTTGTATGATTATGTCATATAAATATAAGTCCAAATTAATTAAAATTGGCAGTATTGAAACATTAAATAATATTCTCAAATTGAAGCCAAACCATAGGATAGTTGGGAAGTCACCGAAGTTCACTTCGGGTCCGTGACATCTCCTACTTCTCTTCCATTGTACTCCTAAAATAAACTGTTTCAAATTTGAGCTATTCCCTTTTGAAATTTCAAAAATATAATTGTTTGAAAACCTTAAACATTGAAATTCTTGAGAGCAAAACCACTTATCATTATCGAGAGTTTTCTTAAGTGTTTTCGGACATTTAAGATGTAATTAACTATAGGGGCTTGCCCTTATAGGGAACTTTAAGAACCCATGTAATATAAACCCTGCTTAATTCCTTTATATTAAGCAGGGAAACTTGTCGGCTTATAAAATTTGTTCACAGACCAAATGGATGTTAAAAATCTTCTAGTTTATTTAATCGAGTCTCATCACCGAGCAGTGTGTCTATTCCTTAGGATAGATACACGGTTTGTGATGTGGTGCTCGTTTATATAAACTATTTGGGATGTGAGATCGGTTTGATTTCATATCTTAAAAATTTTTTAAACTTAAAATTATTTTCAAAATTAAATGCTACTTTCTAAATTATATAAATATATATAAATTAAATTTAAAATATAAAATTTGTCGACAACTTCTGTAGGCGACCCCTTTTCAAAACACATAACCTAAGAATATGCCGACAGTAACTACTAGACCGACACCCTATGGAAGGTAGTTCTAACTCAACCTGAATAGCCAACCGTGGACCTTTGTTAATTTTCATACATTTTAATTTGGATTGCATGCAAGTTAAATTTTATGGATGGGGAGGCTATTTTTGTTGTGAAGGTAGTTTTGTATTTTAAAAAAATTTATATGTATATTTTATAAAAAATAGTGTGATCCACAGGTTGACTATCCTAATCGAACTAGGACTACTAGCAATCTAAGGGTGATAGTGGCAGAAATCCCTAAGGATGGGCGAGTAGTATCGTAAATTACTTCTTCTACCCTCTCCAGGGTCTTTGAGTCATGAGATACTACTCTAAAAATTTCTCGTATCCCTTGTCTATGCACTATCATCATCGTCCCCCCCAAGCATCCTACTTACAGCCTTGCTTGATGGCCCCACATATAGCAGAAAGCTATACGTGCGTGCTTATGCGTCCGAGTTAAGCACAAAACTATGGCTAAGAAATAAGAAGAAACAAATGAGAGGGGCCAAGGAAGAGATAGAGAAGGAAACAATCTTGCCTAAAACACGACATGATGGAGGTGGGTCGTTCCCCAAAACGACACAAAGTAACAAATATGAACTGGTATAAGGACAAAACAAGCTCCATTTATGGTGAATAATGGCAGCCACGGATCAACTAAAACATTTAAGTCGAGCCCCTCCAACATGGTCCAAGGGGTAGCTATTAAGCATGTAAGGTAAGGAAGACAGATTCATATATTTTCTTTTTTTTTTAAATTCTTGGGATGGCAGTAGAGGTAGCCAAAAAAAAATAAAAAAGAAAAAAGAAGGGAACCAAGCCCTCCAAAATGGTAACAAAAAGAGGGAAAATCTGAGCCCTTCAAATTGGGCAAAACCGAGCATGTATAAAGGGGCCAAAACACTCTTTCACATGTGTAATTAACATAACCAAAGAAGTGAAACAAGTATACATATAACAATGCCAAATTTTCCCATAATTTCAAGATTTCCCACATTTGCAGTGATATAATAATGAACAACATGAGCGCAAATAGATGTAGTCTTACCAACTAATGCATTTCCTCAAATGAATATTTTAGACCATACCACAACAAAGCTTACCACATAGAAAAGCTTGAAGGAAAAAACAGAACTAGCAAAGGAAGACATAGTGTAGAGTGCAAATATAAATGTAAGAGAACTTCCAAAAAAGAAAGCTTTGTGATGTCCCTACACATGCTCACATGTTCCAAATTATGGTGATGAAAACTAAAGCGTAAGTAGCTTTAAGATCTTAACATTTTTAAGGTGAGGCTAGAATGAAACTTCCCTCTCCACCTTCTCCTCATTTTTCTTTCTCACTTCTTTCTCTTTTTTTTTCTTTACTTTCTCACTTCTTTCTCTTTTCACGCTCCCAAATTTTCTTACCTTTTTTTCTTCTTCTCTTTCCATTTTTTTTACTCTCCCTCATTTTCTCACTTGAAAGCAACACAAATGATACTCACCAATGTAAATTTTAAGTGAGGGCAGCAAGGAAAACATTTGAACCAACATGTAAGGTGGCCACAATGGATGTTTTAACATAGGCGTAGCAAAGATAACATTTAAACAAACTAAAAAAATTTTAAACAATGCAATTTTTATGTGAAGTCTAGGTGTCGCATATATGTAAAAGTGAGAGTGTTGGTGTATGTGTGTATATAAAAGTGGAGGTGTATGTGGAAAGTGAAATTTATGTGAGATGTATGTGAATACTTTAAAATTTGGGTGATGTGTATGTGAAAGTTCTAGGTTAGCTAAGAGAAGGGAAGCCGTATAACAAAGAAATTCAAAGTAACCTTCAAGGCATGCTAACCCATAAGAATCAACCATGCATAGCCTTCCAAATGTAACATCTCAACATAAAGGCATAATGAAGAAAGTGTAAAACATGCCAAACTTAAGAAAATCCAACATAAACTTCAAGGCATGTTAATCCATCAGAATTAAACATGTGTTGCCTTCCAAGCTTTGGATTTTGTGGTATAAGCCACCATACCTTTCAAATTTTTGTAAAAGAGAATCCATAATTTCAAACTCTTACAGGTAAGCAAGGAAAGCTTCAAGTACATACAAGTAAAACACTCTTTTATGCATAGAATAAGGTGGAGCGTGTGCACAATCAAAGCTTGGGTTTTATATATGTAAATACTTAATGAAATAAGTGAAAAAAATGCCCACATGTTCTCAATTTTTGGGTGTAATATATGTAGCAATTTCAAGATCCGAAAAATCCAAATAATAAACAAATCCTCACATGCTTCAAAATGCAAAGCCCTAAGGCTAAATCATATTTGATAACATAAATAAAGCATGCTAAACTTTCCAACCAACATATATGAAGCTTTGAATGAACATGAGTAAAGCAAGTCGAATCTTCCAAATAAAGTGTATCAAACATAGGAAAGACATAGTTAAAGCAAAGCCATCCTGTTGACCTCATTTTTGATGAGGTCTTCTCTTCTCTCTTTAGTACTTAGGATCTAGCCTTAGGCTTTTCCTTTGACTATCTTAGAGGACTAGAGATGGAACCTACCCCTTTAGAAACTCAACCACTTCTTAACTCCCTGCAAACTCCACAAACTTGATTGTAGGCCCCTAATCACCTAGAGGGTTGAAATCAAATGTGGAAGTTTAAAGGATGAGTTCCTATAGGACTCTTTGGCCTTAGGACTGCACTGGGTGGCCTGGTCTGGTGAGGGCTGACTTACACACACACTACACTTATACACTACAGTTTCACACATCTCCTAAAACCACACCCATACCCAACTTGATCTCCTGACTCATGAAGGTGATTCACATGGATGGTCCTTAACCCCTAAGCCCTTGGCTAAGAGGGTTAGGAACAACATAATGAATACACAAAATGAGTCCTCTCATGGCTCATATGGGCTTAATATGGCTTCATGGCTCAACCTAAACGATTCCATGTCACTTAAATTTGATTAATCTTCATTTTTTCAAAATTTCAGTTTTGACCCCGGGACCCTACACCCTCCTAACCTACCAAAAGCCCCGAATAACTTCAAAATCTCCAAAATTCCTAAATCACCCAAAATTCCTCAAAATTGATCTTAAACATTTCCATACCACTCAAATTGATCATTTACAGCAAAAAATACAAAAAATTCCAAAAATACCCCCAATACCCTCCAAATTACCAAAATGCCTCTCTTGACCAAAAAATTCAAAAAAAATTCCAAAAATTCCCAGAAAATTTCAGAAAATCCCAAATATTCCCAATTTCATTTTGTTCAACTACACCATGTGCTAATTTTGTCAATTTACCCCACTTTTACCAAAACCCCCAATTTAACCCATTTTAAACCCAAGTGAACCCAATGTCAAACCAAACCTACCCAATTGACCCCAATTTTGGTCCAATTCAATTCTAAACTTCAATTCAACATCCCAAATGTCAATCTGGACTAAATTCAAGCCCAATTTTATTGACATTTAAATCCAATTTCACTTTTGACCTAAAAGACCAATTTTGACCCATGACTCAAACTTAGCCCAAATTAGCCCAATTCAACTCCAATTTAACCAAAATCTTTTCTAAAATCTTCCTAACATCCCCACAAACAAAACACTAACATAATTTGCCCAAAATTTGGACCCAAACCTCACTCAAATTCAACCCAAACCCAAAATCCCCTAAATGGGCCTACACCCAAACCTAACCCAAATGGGCCCAAACCCCAAAATCAAAACCCAAACAAAGTTGAAACCTCTTTGAAACACCCCCAAAAACATTTTTCAACATTAATTTTATATCAATTTCAACCTTAACCCAACATTTATTTGGCATGGCCCTTTGCAAAATTTTTTATCTAAAAGCCCATTTTGAAACATAAATACCAATTCCCTTAAACCATTTTAAAAGCCCACATTTACCAAATTTTAAAAGCCAAAAGTCCATTACCAAGCCCACATGAAACCTTTTCTTCATCATTCCTTTGATAATCCTATTTGACCAAAGTCTTAAACCATCATGAAATCAACCCATCTGTAGCATCATGACAAATCCCATCAATGGAATCCAAAGTTTTCAAAATTCCAAATAACCCTTTTCCATGCAAGTGAGCCAACCTTTTCCCAAGCCATGAGCAAGCCAAATGAAGTCATGGAGCCATGAATAAGCCATATGCAAGCTATGGGGAGCCCTTTCCACCTCACCATGCCACTTATGGCAAGAAGAGGGGAGCCTTCCTAAGCCTTCAATAAACCTTTTTAACCCCGTTCATGATACACTTTAACCAAAATTGGCCACCTCACCTTGGATGGGGACTTCACCACACATATGAGGCTGACCCAAATGATCTCACATTAGCCCAAATCAAGCCTTGGTGAGTGAACCAAGCCAAAACCATGAATTGACCCAAATTGGACCAAAAATGCTCCTTAAACCCATGCCATTTAAATCCTTGACTTTACACATGGCATAACCCAATTGATTGCACCAAGATTAAGCTCAATCATGTGAGTTTTTCTCAGCAAAAAAAACCTTGGTGAATGAACCAAGCCAACCCTCATGACCACCCAAGCTCCACCATAACCTTCCTTATTTAAACCCCACCTCCATGACCAAGGGGAGGAGATGCAAGATTTACCTTGGGGAGACTATGCCAAATTGTTCCCAAAGCTTCTCCAAGCATTTCTAAGTTCAATCAAATCATTTCCAATTGAGGCCTCACCTCTTGGACAAAGGTATCAATTTTTTTCTCCTCCAACCGAGCATGTTTTAATTTTCTATACTTATTCACATGTTTTAAGTATATCATCACCATATAGATGTGTGCTACTCAATTAGACGATCATTTTAAAAAAAAATCATTAAATTTTGTTGAGAATCTAGGGAGATATCAAGGTTTGAAGTTGGACGGTTTTGAGTGAATAGAACAAAGAAAGAGGAGCAGCAGCCGTCCGATCAGGCATGTATCCCACGGACGGCGCTGATGGAGTCGGACGTCGGCTTTATCCGTGAACGAGCAACCACGCCGGCCAAGTAGCGGCGCGACACGTGTCATTTGAGCGGGAAATGCATTTTTTTTTATTTATTTTTGAACCTAAACTTCAAAAACTCATAACTTTTCATTGAAAACACAAAAAAATAAAATAAAAATACCCTCTTGCTCACTAAAATGAGGAGAATAATGTGGAAGTGATTTTATATTTATTTGATGCATATTTTATTTTTAATTAATTAAATAGTGTTTTTAATCATTCAATTCTCCATGCATGTATACAACTCATCATAGCATTAGACCATAGGGCTTTTGAAGCCTTTGATCTTGGGAACATTCTCTGAAATTTTCAAGATCATAGGCCATCTCTATAAAGAGTTATGTATTTTCCAAGTTTATGTCACTGTTTGTGGTATTTTAATTCCAATAATTATCATGTTGTGAAATAAATTCTAAGAAAATTTGGTAATGTTCCTTAGGACCAGAGGACCCTATGAAAAATATATTTTGAGTTAACTCACTTGGAATGACCCTAATTGGCTTAAACACCCAAAATAGATCCCTAATTAATTAGAGCTCACCATACATCAAATTGACTTGAAATAAATTCTCCATGACCTTTAGGATCAGAGGAACCCACCATAAAAATTTAAGGCCAATTGGACTTCGTTAGCCCTACTAAATGGGTTGATTAAGCCATTTAGTCAATTTAAACTTTAAAAATTCATAACTTTCAAAATACTTTTTAAAAATTCACCAAATTGGTTTTGGAGCCTCTCTGATATTAGGGGAATTTAAGAAAATTAAAATTTCAATTTTCTAAAAAAGTTGATTTTTTAATATTATTTTAATATTTTAATAATTAAAAAATAATAAAAATCACAAAAATAATAAAATTCACCAAAATGTCACATTTTGAATTTTAATCACTTAGGAACAAACCCCATATTTTTCTTAGGTCTATTTAGTGAGATATTAAATTTTAAAGCTCTAGGGTAATTTTAAAATTAAAAAAATGTATTTTCTAGCATTTTCACTAAAATAATTATGATAAATCATAGAAAAATCAGAAAATTGCAAAATTTGATTTTCTGATTTCCTTGATATCAGAGAGATTTTTGAAAAATATAAAATTCATTTTTCAACATTTATTTTATTTTCAAATTAATTAACACTCCAAAATTTAAAATAATTATAATAAAAATAATATAATTCAAAAAATCACCAAAATTAGTCCAAGTGGTCCTCTAGTCATTAGGAATGTCCCCTAATTTTCTTAAGGACAGAAACTTTCCCTTGGTCATGTTATTAAATTTTCCTTGGAAATCTCTATTTTCTACTAAAAATAATTATATAAATAAATTAAATATAGAAAAATCACATTTTCTCCTCTCATGTCTTTATTGACATATGTGTGAAGTCACATAAAAATTTCAAGTTCATTTGAGTTCAATTTAGTGAGTTATGAAATTATTAAGCTTAAAGGGTAAAGTGGTAATTAAAATTTTTAATCCTTAATTAAAACTTTAGGTTTAATAAAAAATTAACAAGTAAAATATTTGATCCTAATCTGATTTGGATGATTGAAATTTAAATAATTAAAGGGTAGAAACCCATTAAGCAATTTAAAATAATTAAACCTTAATTAAATAATTGATTAAATTTGGAAGAATAATAAAATTGGAATTATTAAAATAGGGATATTATTAGGAAGAGATTTATTCTTTAATTTAAAATTCCCTAAATTAATCATCTCATTAATATTCAATTCTTAATTAAAATGATAACTCAAATTCAAAACATTAAAAGACTTAATCATTAAACTAAAATTAAATTATTAAACTCTTTTAAAAATTTCAATTAAAAATAAAAAATTAAATTAAATTAAAAATTAAATTAAATTAAGTAAATTAAATTGGATTAAATTAAATTAAATTAAATTAAACTAAAATTAAAAGTTGAATTAAATTAAATTAAATTAAATTAAATTAAATAAACAAATTAAATTAAATTAAATGAATTAAATTAAATTAAATTAAATTAATAAAACCAAATTAAATTAAGTTAAACCAAATTAAAAATTAAATTAAATGAATTAAAATTAAATTAAATTAAATTAAATTAAATTAAATTAAATCAAATTAAATTAAAATTAAATCAAATCAAATTAATTTAATGTAACATCAAATCAAACTAAATTGAATTAAGTTGAATTAAATTAAATTAAAACTCAATTAAATTAAATTAAATTAAATTAAATTAAGTTGAATTAAATATAACATCACCAAAGACATAAAGAATTCAAAATAAATCTAAAATAACTTGAACACTATTCCAAATTTAAACCCATTAATGGAAATTAAACTAAATCACAAATCATTTGAACACCAATTTACCCTCAAAAGCTTTAGTTATATAACTCCTAAACGAATATTAAATGAAATGTTACTTCACCTATAGGATATTCAAATGTCCTAGTTCACTCGAGCAAGATAACAAAACTTGAGATTCTTGGACGATTAATTCATTTGTGTAATTGAATCCATTCGGACTTAAAACAATTCTAGCAATATTGAAAAGATGTTTAAGATTCTTCTTAAACACTTTCTCAATATGATAGGATGTTTATAAGAACAATTGAATTTAATTGTTCTTTGATGAAGAAAATTGTCTTCAAACAAAAACACAAGGAACCTAGACGTCATAGGAAATGACTAGCTATAGGATTAGGAATTTAGTAGAAAACCATAACCCTTCCCTTAGCTTTACCTAGGAACTTGCTTAAATATTCTAATTGTGTTTTAAGTGCAGCTTGGGATGACGGGAAGACCCTCCGAGTACGCTTTTATTTTATTGCAATTTACTTTCTTGCAATTTACATTATTGCAATTTCATTAATCGCATCGCACTTACTTTTCTTGCATGATAAACAACTCGTTGCATGAAAACCCACACCTTTAGGATAGTCCCTAAAACTGAAACCAAAACTAAGTTAAAAGTCATTGCAAGATAAAATTCACCGCCACAACATTTCAAAATATAAAATAACTCAAAATTTAATCACAAACGAACACAAAACTACAATTACAATTAAATTAAAACGTCTCGTTGGATGATCGGGAATACATCGGATGATGTAACCTACGTGTTGCTAACGGGATTTCCCACGGTCTAAATGAAAGTGTGGAACTCATTCAATTGAGTTTAGCAAATTCATTTGGACTAAGTGAATCCGATAAAAATAATGATGCCGGAAGGATGGAACCGTGGGATCTTAACCGGTGTCGTTATAATTAACTTTAAGATTTGTTTTAATTAAAGTATTGAAAACACTTGGAAATTAAGATTTTCTCTAAACCAAAACACTTTTCTCATCCCCTGATTTATGACTTCAAAAATTGAACCTCTGCAACAACAAGGAGCTCGGAGCATGGTGGGCAGCACGGCCATCGTCATCAGCAAAACTTTCCTAGAATTAAATAACAAAGCCATAGGACTTCGAGGTAGTTTGCCTAGTGCAACATAAATCCTCAACTCTTCGTTAGGCATTTGCATTGCAAATTAAGCCCTAACCGGTCTTAGGATTCCGAGGTAGTCGTCCAGGTACGACAATAAACCCTCACATCTTCGAGGCTATTTGTTTGATTTTATCATACAAATATAAGCCCTAATTAATTAAAATTGGCAAGATCAAAACATTTCAATAAATATTAGGACTTTCCTAAACTCAAGCCAAACAATAGGATAGTCGGAAATTACCGAAGTTCGCTTCGAATCTGTGATTTCTCCTACTTTTCTTCCTTTGGATTCCCAAAACAAAATGTTCCAAATTTGATCCATTCCCTATTGAAATTCCAAAATTCAATCCCTTGAAAATTTAAACTTTGAAATCCTTGAGAGCAGAATTATTGATTATTATCGAGAGTTTTCTTTGGTGATTCCCATCACTTAAGATGTAATTAACTATAGGGGATTGCCCTTATAGGGAATTTTAAAAGAACCCAGGTAATATAAACCCCGTTTAATGCTTTCATATTAAGCGGGGAATTTGTCGGCTTATAAAATTGGTTCGCGGACCAAACGGATGTCACAAATCTTCTAGTTTATTTAATCGAGCCCCACCGTCGAGCGGTCGTCTATCCTTTGGGATAGATACACGGTTTGTGGTGCGGTGCTCGTTTATATAAACTATTTGGGATGTGAGATCGGTTTAATCTCATATCTTAAAACCTTCAAATTTAAAATTATTTTCAAAATCAAATACTACTTTTCAAAATTATTTATTTAAATTAAATTAAAAAATTTGCCGACAACTTCTGTTAGGCGACCCCCTTTTCAAAATAAAACACACAACCTAAAAATATGCCGACACCATCACATTCCATGCAACCTAGCTATCACACCTTCTTCTCCCATTTTTTTTTATCTTTCATGCCAAACATTTTCTTTGAGAACAGAAGGTGAAAACATGTCATTTGAAGCCTTAAAATAACATTTAATCCCAAAGCCATATGCACATGCCTACACCCTTTCAAAGGAACAAATTTCCAAAGCTAAACATGCTTAGTAACATGAAGTAGAACATGCCAACTTTTCCAACTAACACATGCCAAGCCTAAAGTATTTTACCAACATGAGATGAAGCATGACAAATCCTTCAAATAAAGTGTATTAAGCTTAGAAAATCATAAGTGCAGAAAGTATAGCATGTCAAATATTCCATGTAAAAATGGACTAGTAACATGTAAATGAGGAAGCAAACCCATGCACAAATTGGAGCAAGAACATGTGAGGCTTTGCAGATATGAAATGTAGAAATTTCAAAGCTTCAAAACTTACAAAAACTTGTATTTTCAGATTTTTTTTTTCAAAATGCAAAACAAAGCCACCATATCTTAAGCATGCATAGTTTTCAATGTAGCATACCAACATGTAAGACATTAAAGAAAGTATAGAGCATGATATGTAAGTCTTTACAGCTCAAGCTCCTACACTAAAGCCGCATATGTTTGTGTTGGCATATTTTTAGGTTGTAAGTTTAATTTTAAAAAGTGGTCAGCTATAGAAGTTGTCGGCAAATTTTAAATTTTAAATTTAATTTAAATATATATATATATAAATTAGAAAGTAGTATTTGATTTTGAAAATAATTTTAAGTTTGAAAATTTTAAGATATGAAATCAAACTTACCTCACATTCCGAATAGTTTATATAAACGAGCATCCCATCACAAATCATATATCTATCCCGAGGAATAGACAAACTGCTTGATGATGGGGCTTGATTAATTAAACTAGAAGATTTGTGACATCCGTTTGGTCTGCGAACCAACTTTATAAGACGACAGGTTCCCCTGCTTAATATAAAGAAATTAAGCATGGTTTATATTACCTGGGTTCTTAAAGTTCCCTATAAGGGCAAGCCCCTATAGTTAATTACATCTTAAATGACAGGAATCATTTAAGAAAACTCTCGATAATGATCAGTGGTTTTGCTCTCAAAAATTTCAAAGTTTAAGGTTTTCAAAGGGTTGGATTTTGGAAATTTCAATAGGGATCAGATCAAATTTTGAACAACTTTATTTCAAGAGTCCGAAGGAAGAGAAGTAGGAGAAGCTGAGGATCCAAGAAGAATCTTGGCAACTTCCCAAACTATCCTATTGTTTGGCTTAGATTTGGGAATTTAATTAATATTTCAATCTTGCCAATTTTAATTAATTAGGACTTATATTTGTATGACATAATCATACAAATAGCCTCGAAGATGTGAGGGTTTATGTCGTACCAAATGACTACCTCAGAGTCCTAAGACCGGTTAGGACTTAATTTGCATAAAATGATTATGCAAATGCCTAACGAAAAGTTGAGGATTTATGTTGCACTAGGCAAACTACCACAAAATTCTATGGCTTTGTTATTTAATTCTAAGAAATGTTTTGTTGAAGTAGAAACATGTTTTGCTGATGACGATGGTCGTGCTGTCCACCATGCTCCTAGCTCCTTGTTGTTGTAGAGGCTTAGTTTTAGAAGGTAAAAATCTGGGGATGAAAAAGTGTCTTGGTTTAGAAATCTTAAAATCCAAATATTTTTAATATTTTAACTAAAATAAATCTTAAAGTTGTTTAAACAGAACCGATTAAGATCCCCAATTCCGTCATCCCGGCATCGTTATTTTCACCAAATTCACTTAGTCCAAATGGATTTGCTAAACTCAACTGAATGATTTCTACACTTTCGTTTAGACCATGGGAAATCCCGTTAGTAACACGTGGGTTACATCATCCGAGGTATTCCCGATCATTCAACGTGACATTTTAATTTAGTTACAATTGTAGTTTTATTGTTCTGTTTGTGGTTAAATTTTGAGTTGTTTTATATTTTGCAATGTTGTGGCGGTGAATTTTATCTTGTGATAACTTTTAATTTAGTTTTGGTTTTAGTTTTGGGGACTATCCTAAAGGTTTTGGTTTTCATGCAACAGTTTTGTTTAACATGCAAGAAAAACTAAAGTATATTGCATGTAAGTAAATTGCAATAAAGTAAATTGCAATAAAATAAAAGCATACTTGGAGGGTCTTCCCGTCATCCCAAGCTACACTTAAAATACATGTTAAGGAATTTAAACATATTTTTGCAAGAAATACCTAAGTAAAGCTAAGGGAAAGGGTTTTGGTTGTCTACCAGAATCCTAATCTTATTGCTAGTCATTTCCTATGACGTCTAGGTTGTTGGTTTAGTTTAAGGATGATTTTCTTCATCAAAGAACAATTAAATTCAATTGTTCTCCTAAAACATCCCGTCATATTGAGGAAGTGTTTAGGACGAATCTTAAACACCTTTCAATACTTCTGGGATTATTTTGAGTTCAAATGAATTTTATTGTATTGGTGAATTAATCATCAAAGGACTCTAATTTTGTTTTGTTTCCTGCTCAATGAACATAGGACATTTGAATATCTTATGTGTGAAGTGACACTTCACTTGATGTTTCATTTAAGAGTTATAACACTAAAAGCCTTTTAAGGGCAAAGTAATAAATATTTTAATTATTTAATTTGGTTTGATTTAATTATAAAAATTAATTAATGATTATTAATTTTGGAATAGGGTTTGAGTTATTTTAGATTTAATTTAAATCTTTACACTTTAAGTGATATTATATTTCAGATTAACCTTTTATGTTTTAGATTTACTTATATTGAAAAAGGTGTTGAAATCTTTCATATATTTTGATTTAACTCTTAATGTTTTCATTTAGGTTTGTTGTTAAGTAATTTTAATTAATTTAATTTAATTTGATTTAATTTGATTTAATTTAATTTTATTTTATTTAATTTTATTTAATTTAATTTTATTTAATTTAATTTTATTTAATTTAAATTTAATTTAATTTAATTTAATTTAATTTAATTTTAATTTTAATTTAATTTAATTTTAGTTTTGAATATTTTAAATTTAATTTAATTTAATTGTTAAGGTGTTAATTTAATTTAATTTAAACTTTGACTTGACTTAATTTAATTTAATTTAATTTGACTCGAAGATTTTAAATTTGATTTTAATTATTGGACCATTTAACATTTTAAGCTTTAATTCATTTAAGGGTTATCTTCTTTTAATTTTTAATTTAATTAGTTTGAATTATTATTTTAATTTTTAATTAAGAACTAAATATTATTGAAGTGACTTATTTAGGGATTTTTAATTTAAAGAATAAATATCCTCTTAATAATATCCCTATTTTAATAATCCAAATTTTAAATATATTCTTTCCAAAATTTAAATTATTTAATTAATTAGATTTTCATTTTGATATTTTCAAAGTGTTTAATGGGTTTCTACCCTTTTAATTTCCCTAAATTTCAATCATCCAAGAGAAAATTAAAATCAAATATTTTACCCTCCATTTTGATTAAACCTAAAGTTTTAATTAAGGGTTAAAATTCTTTAATTACCTTTATGCCCTTTTAGGCTTATTTATTTCATAACTCACTAAATTGAGCTCGAATGAATTTGAAATTTGTATGACACCTCACTCACATTCCAATTAACACATTAGAGTAGAAAATGTGATTTTTCTGACTTTAATTTATTTACATAATTATTTTTAATGAATAATATGGATTTTTAATGGAAATTCAATAACATGACCAAGGTAAAGTTTCTGTCCTTAAGAAAATTATGGGATGTTCCTAATGACCAGAGGACCACTTGGACCAATTTTGGTGATTTTTTGGGTTACATTTTATTTATTATAAATATTTTTATTTTTAGAGTATTAATTAATTTTAAAATAAAGTAAAAAATTGAAAAATAAATTTTATATTTTTATTAAATTTCACGTACCACAAGGAATCCAGAGAAATAAATTTTAGAATTTTTTGATTTTTTTTTGATTTATTAGAATTATTTTAGAGAAAAAGGTTGAAAATTCATTTTTTAATATTAAAACTACATTAAGCATTTAAAATTCAATATCTTATCCTGGAGACTTAGGAAAAATATTTGGTTTGTTCCTAAGTGATTATGAATCAAAATGTGATATTTTTATGATTTTTAATATTTTATTGATTTTTATTATTTTTTAATTATTAAAATATTAAAATATTGTGAAAAATCAACTTTTTTAGAAAATTCTAATTTTAATTTTTCGGAACTCCGCTGATATCAGAGAAGCTCCAAAACCATTTTTGTGAATTTTTGAAAAGTATTTTTGGAGTTATGAATTTTTAAATTTTCATTTTGCTTATGATGCTTAATCAATCTATTTGGTGGGGTTAATCAAGTCCAATTGATTTCAAAATTTTATGTAAAGTTCCTCTGACCCTAAAGAACAATGGAGAATTGTTTTCAAGTCAATTTGGTGTTTGGTTAACCCTAATTAATTTAAATTCAGTTTTAGGAGTTTAGGCCAATTAAGGTTATTATGAATGAATTAACTCAAAATATATTTTTCATAGGGTTCCCTGGTCCTAAGAAACACCACCAAATTTTCCTAGAATTTATTTTATAACATGTTAATTATTGGAATTAGAATATCTAAAATAGTGACATGAACTTGAAAAATCAATAACTTTTCACAGAGATGACCTCTGACCTTGAAAAATTTAAGGAATGTTCCCAAGATCAGAGGGTTCAAAAGCCCTATGGTCTCATGCCATGGTGAATTGTCTATGCAAGTGGAGAATCAAAACATTAGAAACATTAAATAAATTATTAAAAATAAAATACTCATCCAGTTAACTTGATTTCTTTTTCACATTATTCTACTCTGTTCACTGAGCAAGAGGGTATTTTTATTTTATTTTTTTGATTTTTCTATGCAAAGATATGAATTTTTGAAGTTCTGGTATTTAAATAAATCCAAAAAATCATAATTTTCTACTTATCCGATTCGGCGCTGCGTCATCCTTGTCTGGATCGAAAGCCCACGCGTCGCTCTGTGATTCGGCGCCGCCATCTGAGTCAGCGCTACGGGGCCCCGCCATCACGTACCATTATGCTGTCTGGCTTGATCTCGACCGTCCGCTCGATACAAACGCGATCAAACGGTTCCTGGTCGTCGTCTCCGACTGTTGTGCACCCGTGACCTTCCACACTAAAACCTTAAGATCTCACTCGATTCTCCATGGATTTTTGCATTCATATACTCTATCAATTCGTCTTGAAGAGACAAACACAACTATACAGTTAAGGTGCATTGAAATCAACTCAAACTAAATTGAGAATCTCCAGGAGCTCGGAAGGAACAGTAAGTTCATACCTTTGCTCAGAGAAGTGAAGCTTCGATCTGAGGGTTGTGTCACCTTCGATTGAGTCCAAGCAAGCTCCAGATGAAGTCTCTTGCTCTAGGGAAATGCCTAGGTACAAATGTGACCAATGGCGATCACAAAGCTTGGAGGCTGGAAGCAATGGCTGGCCTGGTGAGGGGGCTTTTCCTAGGGAACTTCTCCTCTTGGTCTGGTGAAGGTGTAGAGTCAACCAATTTGAAAATTGGCTCACTGTGGTGAAGTGTCCTGGTTTTGGGCTTGAATTTCAACTCCAAAATTGGACTCATAGAGAGGGCTTTAGGGCTGGATTTCAGTGGGGATCAAGTTCTCTATCTCTGGAGAGGGATCTGGAGCGATTTTGGCAGTGTTTTGGTAAGGTTTGGTTCAACACCTTCTTTGGCCGAGAGGGGGTGGAGTTTAAATAGGAATGGCTAGAGGGCTTCCCAGGGGGGTTTGAAGGCTGGGATCAGCTGCTCAGGGGAGGAGAAGAAGAGCTCCAGTGGCCATTGGGGTTGGGACAGCTCAGCAGGAGAGTTTTGAATTTTTTGTCTCACATGGAGCTCTCTGGCATGACATTTTCCGGCGACCCAGGCGGTTGGCCGGCAGGGTCAGATCACCCTCATGGTCAGAAAGGCCAAGGCTTGAGGTTTGTGAGCTCAATTGACTGTTGCCATGTGTAAAGGGTTTTGATTTAAATGGAATGCGGGGAAGAGGCTCTTTTACACTTGGTTCGGTCAACCCATAGAAATGGGCTTGGTGCTCCCGCCAAGGCCTGATTTGGCCTGAAGGGAATCATATGGCTCAGTTGAATTGGAGTGGAGAAGTCTCCATCAAGATCATTTAGATTAATTTTGGGTTAGGGGGAATCATGGAAAGGGTAAAAAAGGCTTAATTATTGGTTAAGAAAGGGTTCCCCTCTCTCACCATTAATGGATTGGTGAGGAGTCCAAGGCTTTCATGGCTCCCATGTGGCTTGTGCATGGCTCCTTGGCTCGCATTTGGCTTGGGAAATGGCTTGGTCAATTTCATGGGAATGGATTTTAGGGATTTTGGCATTTTTATGGGAATTTGGATAAAGCCTAATTTGGAATGATTTAATCATAGGTTTCAAACTTTAGGGAATGATCTTATCAAGTGGATGATGAGAAAGAATTGTCAAGTGGGCTTTGGATGAATTTTTGGGCTTTTGGGTTTGGTGGAAGTACGCTTTTAAAAGGCTTAAATGGGTGAGCCATTATATTTCAAAATGGAATTTTGGATGAAGAATTTTGTGAAAGACCATTCCAAATAAATGTTGGGTTTATTTTAGGTATGTTTCATGAATGGATTGGAATCAATTTGGTGTGATTTGGAGTAGAATTGGGTTGAATTTGGGCTTTTTTCGTAAAGGGGCCAAGGTGGGCTAAATTGGGCTAACTTGGGCTAAGGTTGGGCTAAGGTTGAATTTGGTGTAAAATTAATGTTGAAAAATGTTTATGGGAGTGTTACAAAGTGTTTTCAACTTTGGTTGGGCTTTAATTTTGGGATTTGGGCCCATTTGGGTTAGGTTTGGGCTTAGGTCAATTTAAGGGATTTTGGTTTTGGGTTAGGTTTGGGAGGAGTTTAGGTTCAAATTTTGGGCAAATCAAGTTAGTTTTTTGTTTATGGGGGTGTTATGAAAGCTTTAGAAAAGATTTGGGGCCAATAGGAGTTGAATTGGGCTAGGTTTGGGTCATGGGTCAAAATTGGGCCTTAAGCCCCAAATTGGAATTGGGCCCAAATGTCAATCAAATTGGACTTGGATTTGGTCTAAATTGATATTGGGGATATTTAATTGATGTTTATAATTGAATTGGACCAAAATTGAGGTCAATTGGGGTGGTTTGGTTTGACATTGGGTTCACTTTGGTTAAAAAATGGGTTAAATTGGTGGTTTTGGTAAAATTGGGGAAAATTGCCAAAATTGGCCCATGGTGTAGTTGAACAAAATGAAATTGAGAATATTTGGGATTTTTTGAAATTTTCTGGGAATTTTTAGAATTTTTGGATTTTTGGGGTAAAAGGGTATTTTGGTAATTTTGGGGGGGGTTAGGGGTATTTTTGGAAATTTTGTTATTTTTTGCCAAATATAGTCAATTTGAGTGGTGGGAAGTGTTTAGGATTAATTTTGAGGAATCTTGGGTAATTTAGGTAATTTTGCAAATTTTGGGTCAAAAATTGAAATTTCGAAAAAAAGAAGATTGATCAAATTTGAGTGAAATGGAATCATTTTGGTTGAGCCATGAGGCAATATTAAACCTATATGATCATGAGAGGACCCATTTGAGGCATTCACTATGTTGTTCCTAACCCTCTTAGCTAGGGCCTTAGGGGTTAAGGACCATCCATATGAATTACCTACATGAGTCAGGAAGTCAAGTTGGGTGAGAGTGTGGTTTTAGGACTTGGAATGTGTGTGAGAGTGTAGTGTATGTGCAAGTCAACCCTCACCAGGCCAGGCCATTTAGGGTTTTCCTAAGGCCAAAAAGTCCTATAGGGAACTCATCCTTTAGACCTCCACATTTGATTTCAACCCTCTAAGTGATTAGGGGTCTACAATCAAGCTTGTGGGGTTTGTAGGGAGTCAAGAAGTGTTTGATTTTCTAAGTGATGAGTTTCATTTCTAGTCCTCTAAGATTAGTCAAAGAAAAATCCTAAGGCTAGATCCTAAGTACTAAAGAGTGAAGCAAAAGACCTCACTAAAATTGAGGTCAACAAATGGACCCCCAATAGGTGTGGTGCGCTAACCAAGCACACCACGCGTATTGGCGTTGAACAAAGAGATCAACAAAACCAACACAAATGTCCAAGTAAAAAACTTAGGACGAAGTAGAAGAATTTTTGCTGGGGAGTATCAGGTATATTTCCAAGACTGGAGATTCCTGAACTCTCGCTAGGGAATGGAAAAGGAGGTGAACTCCAAATCACAATATCTGGGGAATTCGATTTAGTTTCATTTTACCTTTAAATTTCAAGTTTCAATGTGTGAGTTTAGATTTTGATTTGTTCTGAGTTTCAATTTTGATTGAAGTTTAATTTTAAATCAATTTAAGGAAATATTGAATTTGAAATTTGGACTTGAAATGAGAATTGAAACCGGGGTTTCAACCTCGGGATTGCGAAGAGAACTGGAATTTAGACACCAGCCTTGGAGTGAGAATCAGAGTTTAAGTATTGACGGAAAAAGAATGAGAATCAGAATTCAGGTACTGATCTCGAGAGAGTGAGATTTGAAATTTAAGTTTCAACCCTGAGAGAGAATTGAAATTTAGGTATCGATCTCGGAAAGAGAGTCGGAATTTAGGTACCGACCTCGAAATGAGAACTGGAATTTAGGTACCAGTCTTGAATGTTGTGAATCAAAATTTAGGTATCAATTCAAATGAGAGTCGGAATTTGGTACCAACCTCGAAGGAAGAGAACTGGAACTTGGTACCAGTCTCAGAAATTTAGAATTGAAATTTGGTATCAATTCGAAAGAGAGTCAGAATTTGGTACCGACCTTGAAGGAAGAGAACTAGAATTTGGTACCAGTCTCGGGAATTTTGAATTTAAATTTGGTATCAATTCAAAAGAGAGTCGGAATTTGGTACCGACCTCGAAGGAAGAGAACTGGAATTTGGTACCAGCCTCAGAAAATTTAGAATTGAAATTTGGTATCAATTTAAAAGAGAGTCGGAATTTGGTACCGACCTCAAAGGAAGAGAACTAGAATTTGGTACCAGTCTTGGGAATTTAGAATTGAAATTTGGTATCAATTCGAAAGAGAGTTGGAATTTGGTACCGACCTCGAAGGAAGAGAACTGGAATTTGGTACCAGTCTCAGGAATTTAGAATTGAAATTTGGTATCAATTTGAAAGAGAGTCGGAATTTGGTAGCGACCTCGAAGGAAGAGAACTAGAATTTGGTACCAGTCTCGAAAATTTATCTGTATGAAGAGGGACCCGGTCTTATGCCATCAGAACAAAATCGAACAAAGTTCGTGGCTCGTGTCAATAGAACTAGTCAATCCTCTAAAACACAGAGGAAAGAGAACTGAAAGGAACTAGTAAGCGTACCAAGCTGGAAAGACTTTGACTTAACGACAAGTCGAAGAGAATATTCAAATTTCAAAAGAGTTTCTAACAGATTTCAATGGAGGAAAGAACTGAAAGGTTCGAATCAGAGGTTTGAGATCGAAATTCAATTCAGAGTTTAAATTTGTTTTGTTTGTCCTTTAACGATCCCATTTTATTTTTTTGTTGTTTATTTAGTGTTCATGTTAATTTAAAGTTCATTTTAATATTCTGATTTTTAAGAAAAGTTCTCATTTATTTTTCTTTTCTTTTTTGTTCTTCGTTTAAAGTTCATTTAACTCTAATGGCGTTTCCCAGTCAGCTTGCACAAAAAGAGGTGAAGGCAAAATATGACGTAGTCGTTTTCATTCCAACTTGCTGAAAATACATCATACAACTTGATCTAGTCATGATGACATTTTCCTCCGAAATTTAATGTCTCATACAATCCATGTAAATCTAAAACAGATTGTGTAAGATTCTTGTTGATTCATCCAAAAGCTTCTATCAAAATTCCATGTCTGAATAGTAAGATACATGGGCAATAACATCACCTTCCAAGCCACCCTTAGCAAGAATGCAGCATGGATATGTATTGGAGGTGTGCTATTTCCCATGTAACTCACAGCTCGAAGGTCCGAAGACTCTCCAATTTTGGATCTGGCTGAAAGTGGTAAGGTATTTTTCTGTCATCCATTCTTCTAAAAGTAACTGAGACCCGCTCCACAGGCACTCCTAGAATGCAATGCTTCGCAACGTCTGCTCCGTTTTCCTTTAACACCAGGATGGAACCTACAGGTAGTGGTATCTCCACCGACCCTCGGAACTCACTGGGGCCGGCAATCTAGAGGTTAGATCCGAACATGATGTTGCACTAGTTGACGAATGACACTGTACAGAAGGGTCTAACAAAGTCATGATGGTCTATATGTGGAGGTATGCAGTCGCCTTTCTTGTAGATGTTAATAACGCGACTGTTGGGTATGCGATACGCGAGCAATACCCTCCATGTTATCATCCTTTTCACCATTCTCTTAATGATTCTTTGCATCAGATCCACCTCACTGCGATGGAGTATCCCTGGTGGATTTCCTTTTCTGTCTATGGCAAAATTGTAGCAACATCCACATTGGATTGTAACTCTTCCTTTTCCTGGCATCCATCTTCGGGGTTCTAAATAGGTCTTTTTCCTCATGCGGCCAGCTCGGCCCATTTTTTGTAATTCAAGGATGCAGTCTACAATTTATTGTTGCTCGTAATATGAGAATACATCTATATGCAGCTCGAGGCTTTCCAAGATGTTGACCCTCTTGTCTCCGATTCTTTCAAAGTATTCAAAGGTTTTCTTTTCAAATAGTTGCTTTTTCTCTAGCTAGTATTCTGGGATTATCTGAAGTCCTCGGTGTCTAGTAACATACTGCAGGATGTATGGCTCAACCTCAGCACGTTTTTCTGCATGTCTCGGCTCCTCGGGGATAGTCTCTGTAAGGAAATCCTTCGGGGTTGCTTTCGTAACAAGACTCTTTAGATCTAGTACATCTGCTCGGCGTCGGGGTACTGACTCTATTTCTGCTTTTCTTGGTACTTCTTTTATCAGTTCCGACTTTCTTGGAGTTGACTTTCTTCTTTCTGGTTCCTGACGAACCGGTCTCGTTGGAGCATTTGCAATAACGGTATCCACTGTCTGTTTATGTTGATCTTCTGCTAACTTGGTCAACATTTTGCGAATGCGACGATTCTTATTTCTTCGCTGGGTAGCAATGAGAGTAGCTCTCCTTACCCCTTGAATTTATACGGGCGTGGCACTAACAAGCCTACCCTCTGCTGTGGCAACCATGGACTTAACTTTCTTATCTTCTCCGGTTGCATGAGCGGCGTTTGCTTTTCTTTTCTTGCTGCTGGATTGGTGGCTCGGGCCACCCATTTTCATCACTGTCTGGCTGTGAAGTTCTTCTCGATCAACTGGGATCCAATCATTTTCTTCGTATTGTAAGCCGGCCGGTGTGATATCTTGGTCAATCTCTATCACTGCTCCATCCCTCACCCTCTTTTCATCAAGTGCTAGACTCACGCCATTTCTAAAGTTTAGAACCAACTACCCGTTCGACATTTCCTTGCAAAAAAATAAGGAAAGGATCAGGCGCTGTATTAAGAACATGAAAAATAAGAAAAACACTTAAAAATTCTTGTTCACTTCTTTTAAATTTAAAGAAAGTAGGAAGAGATGAGAAAATATCAGGAATGAATGAATTTAAAAGGAAAGATTGACATTTTATTATTACGATTTCCCATGTTTTCTTTTTAACATTTTCGTTGATGAGATTTTTTTAATCATTCATTTTATTTTGTTTTGGGTTTGGACTCAGTCACAAAGTGATTACTTCACCCGTGTTTCTAGGGATAAGATTCTACTTTAGAGGCAACCTTCAAAACATTAGGTTGCGTAATACTTCTTTAAATACCATCCACTGATTGGAAGCATGGGTCGTTCTCCACTGCAATTTACAAGCTGGTAGGAACCTCCTGAGTAGACTTTCTCGACCATGAATGACCCTTCCCATGTTGGTTCAAATTTACCACCTATCTTGCGATGTGCAGGAATAGGTCTTTTGAGAACAAGAACTAAGTCACCGACTTTGAAAGTTCTTGGGCGGACCAGTTTATCATAGGCCTGGATCATCTTGGCTTGATACAGTTCCAAATTCTGCTACACGGACAGTCTTTTCCCTTCCAAGTTTTCCAATTCTTCCAGTCGTAGTCTGGCATTTTCTTCTGTAGTGATCTTTTCTGCAACTGCAATTCTGAGTGACGGAAGCTGAACTTCCAGGGGCAAGATGGCCTCGGACCCGTACACTAAAGCTTAAGGCGTAGACTCAGTAGGAGTCCTAAAAGTCGTCCTGTAGGCCCATAAGGCTTCAAACAACTTATCGTGCCAATTTCTCTTATTTTTTTCCAAAGTTTTATTTAAAATTTGAACGAGAGTTTTATTAAAAGACTCGGCCAAGCCGTTTGCTCTTGGGTAGTAGATCGTTGAGTATCGCCAATCGATCTTGTGTCTTCTGAGAAAATTGTTAATCTTTGTACTTTTGAATGCAGACCCATTATCTAAAATGATCCTGCGCGGTACCCCAAAATGGTGGACGACTTAGTTCTTAAAAAACTATAGCACGTGGTGTGCTTTCACTTCTCTGAGTGGTATAGCTTCTGCCCATTTAGAAAAGTAGTCTGTAGCTGCAAGAATGAAGCGATGTCCTCTTGAAGAAGGTGGTTCTATATGACCCACTATATCTATGCCCCAACACTCAAATGGCCACGACGCGATTGTCGGATAAGGCACATTTGGAGGTTGGTGTAGAACCACTCCCTGCACTTGGCACTGGTGACAGCTTTTGACAACTTTCATACAGTCGGTCACCATTGAGGGCCAGTAGTTTCCTAATCTTTTAATCTTCATTTTCATTTTTGGACCCGACTGATGAGCGCCACAAAGTCCTGATTGTACTTCTTTAACGATTTCACGAGCCTCGGATCCACTCAGGCATCTTAGTCACATCTGATCGAAAGACCTTCTGTATAACGTGTTGTTTATTAATGCGTAAGACAGAGTTATTTTCTTGATTTGATGGGCTAATGACTTATCATCCGGTAAGTTTCCTGTTTGCAAGTAATCTATTAGTGGCTTTCGCTAATCTTCTGTATTTTCTATCACTGCTGCAATTATTTCTCCTGCTTTTGTTTCTGATTTATGTATTGTATCCATGTCGAGCTGTGATAGGACCGGTCGTCCTTGAACTAACACTTCAACTGACTCATCCTGCTAGCAGGCAAATTCCTTTGCAAGGCGGGCTAACACATCGGTGAGAGCATTTTCTTTTCTGGGAATCTTATGGATTGTTACGTTTGGAATTTGTTCCAACAATTTCATGGCATACTGAAAGTACTGCTCGATCCTTGGCTTTAAAATTCTGTACTGTCCGGCGACCTATTGAATGATCAACTGAGAATCTCCGTAGATGTTGATGTCCGTTATTCCCATCTGAATGGTTAATTCCAGCCCTGTTATGAGGTCTTCGTATTCCGCTTTGTTGTTTGTACACGGTTCTGTTAAGTGGTAGGAATATCTTAACATCCCCCGCTCCGGTGTTATAAAGATTAGTCTGATTCCTGCCTTACCGGGCACTATCGTTTGCAATTTTTTGTTCTTCTGTGCTGAGGACGCACCGTCCAAGTATAGTTCCCAATGTCAATCATTGGGGTCTTCTAGGCTCATTATCTGCTCGTCTGGCAAGTCGTCGTTGAGAGGCGATTCTGCCAGCAAAGGGTGTGTTGTGAGGAAGTCTGCTAGGACTTCTCCCTTTACAGCGCTAAGAGGAACAAAAGTTATGTTGAATTGCAATAGTATCATCGACCACCTGGCAAGTCTGCCAGAAAGGGTAGGTCGGGTCATCATGTATTGCAATGGATTAACTCTCGAAATAAGGTTGATCTTATGAGAAAGCATGTAATGCCTGAGCTTTTGAGAGGCGAAGATCAGGGCCAATCAATGCTTCTCAATCGGAGGATACTTTACTTCCGTCGAGATTAGACGACGACTTAGGTAGTAGAGAGAGTTTCATTTTCCCTCGTCATTGACCTGAGCTAGCAGGGCTCCTAGAGAATCGTCTAAAGCCGTGGTATAAAGTATCAACTGTCTACCTGAGACTGGGGCTGCTAAGACAGGAGGTGTCATTAAATATTGCTTAACGTCCTTGAAAGCCCACTGGCATTTCTCATCCCAAATGAATTTGGTGTCCTTTTTAATCAATGCCAAGAAGGGCTTACAACTACCTGATAAGGTCGAGATAAAGCGTCGAAGATATGCCAACTTCCCTTGGAAGGATCGTACTTGTTTCGAAGTTTTAGGCGGAGGCATTTCTAAAATAGCATTAATCTTCTCTGGATCGATTTCAATCCCGCGATGTCGGACAAAAAATCCTAAGAATTTCCCGGAGGTGACGCCGAAGGCGCATTTTAAGGGATTCATCTTAAGGTTAAATTGTCTTAGTCCCTCGAAAAAAATTCTCAAATCATATAGGTGATCTTCCTTCAGTTTACTTTTGATGACCACATCATCCACGTAGCACTCAACTTGGTTGTGAATGAGATCATCAAAAATCATCGTCATTGCTCTATGGTATGTTGCTCCTGCGTTCTTTAGTCTGAATGGCATTACTGTGTAGTAATACACTCCGATCGGTGTTTTGAATGTCGTGAGCTTTTCATCTTCTGGTGCCATCTTTATCTGATTGTATCCCGACGATCCATCCGTAAATGAGAAGATTTCATGCGTCGAAGCGATGTCGATCATCAGTTCTGGGATTGGTAGTGGAAATTCATCCTTTGGACATGCTTTGTTTAAATCTCTGAAGTCTACTCAAATTCTGATCTAACCATTCTTCTTTCTGACTGGTACCACGTTGGCTAACCAAGTTGGGTATTGTTCTTCACGGACAAATTTAGCGTCTATTAGCTTCTTAACTTCGACTATTACTTGTTGCTCAATTTATAGACCCATTCTTCTTGGAGCTTGTCTAACTGGAACAGCAATGGGATCCACTCCTAATTTGTGAACTGCGACTTCTGGAGCTAATTTTGGCATTTCATCATAATTTCAAGCAAAACAGTCCTTGAATTCCATTAATAGCTTAATTATGTCTTCGGAGTCTTCTTCATTGAGTAAGGAGCTAACAAAGGTAGGCCTAGGCTCTTTGCTAGTACCTAAGTTAACTTCCATTAACTCGTCTATTGTAGATTTAATTTCTTCTTCGAATTTTGGCGGAGCGTCTCCGATTGGTAGATCTTCGAGGTCTTCTAAAGCTTCCAAGTAGTCTTTATTAGGTTCGCAAGTGACAACCAAGCAAAATCCCGTATCATCAACAGATCCTATTGTGCCGAATCTGAGACCATGTTTTGAATTGGGAGGTCGACCGGCACTATTCCATAATTTTTCAAAGTGTTGTGAATGGCCTTTTGTCCATCGTCGAGGTAAGACACCGCATTGAATTAAATTTTGAATACAGGGAGATTACCACTGAAAAGGTAATTCCATTAATTCCGATGAAGTAACATCTTTAAATTGTACATCTTTTTCAGTATTGGAAGAAGAAGCACCACAGCTAACACCAACACCATGCACTTCCTTGACCATCATACCCTCGATCTTATTAGAATGGATCGGTGTCAGGGTCATAGTATGTACATAATGCTTAATATTCTCATACATTGATTTATATTCTTCATTCTTTTCATCTTCGAGAGAAATCTTGAATTATGGTTCCTTCTGACTTATTGTCGCTGCTTCTTTCTCAATTTCTTCTTCTTCTTCGGAATTGTTCTCTCAATCAACATTGATGACCAGTTTCATCTGTCCAACTGTTCCAAATTTTCTTCCACGTCCTTGTCCCCGGCCTCGACCTCGGGTGCGAGTTCTGGAGAAATCTTCACCATCTCGCCGTAAGGGAGTGGTGAGTAACTGTTGGACTAGAACTTCATGTTCTTCATCGTCTTGAATTTCTTTTTCTTCATTTGGTATGGTATTTCTGGAAAAGATTGTTTTCTTCGGAGGCGCGTAGTAAGCCGCATCTTCATGAATTCCAATTTCGTGTACGGAGAATGGTTGCAAATCACCTTTGATGCACTATTCTCCTCTTTCGTAATACTTTATGCACTGGTGCAGAGACGACGGTACCATCCTATTTTCATGGATCCATGGCCGACCCAGTAGGGCATTGAACGATGTCTCAGAGTCAACTATGTGGAATTTTCCGGTTGTCTTTGCTAAATCACCGGTCTTCATTAGTAGTGTTATCGACCCAAGAGCTCTTTCTCCTTTTTGATTGAAGCCTCTTAATAACATCTTGTCTACTTCAAGCTCGAGAGCATCAATTTCCAAATATGCTAGCGTCCGAAGATTCATTATGTTGATTGATGCTCCCGGATCAACAAACACTCTGGAGAGCGTAACTTTCTAATAGTGACTGAAATGTATAACGGTCGGTTTTGATCAGATGTTCCCAGTAATAGATCATTGTCCGTGGAGGTAACACCTCGCTGTTCTCTTAACGATCAAACCTCGTCGAAGGAATCATCGGCCATTTGAGCTAAACAAATCTCTGGATTAAGTAAAGCCTTGATCAGAGCTTCCCTCATCTCCTTTGGTAGGATCAGAGCGTCGTATATGCTTAGCTTGGCTGGTAGCATCCTAAGATGGGCTAGCACGTTGTAGTCCACTTTATTATTATGTTCCTTGGTTTCTTCCTGAATGGGCAGTTCCTCTACTGGGGTTGACTCTTCTTGAGCAACCACCTGCTTTCCTTTATCCTTTGGACCCATTCTCGGGGGTAGAACTTTTCCGCTTCTTAGATTGACCTCTGTTATCTCTTCTAAATTTACCGGTGTCTCCTCTTGAATTGGAACAACTGGCTCTTCTGAAGTTGCTTCGGTGTCTGATAGTTTTAATTCTATCATGATCGGAGCTCCTCAGAATTCACAAATGGACTCGTTGCTTGTCGAACTTTCGTAGCCTCCTTTGTGAACATCTTCTTCGTCATGGTCATCGAGGTTGTGTATGATTTGAGAATCATTATTTGTATCGGAATCGAGATCCGGATTAAGCCGGTTGTCGCTAGTTACGTAATCATTAGAAACAATCAAAATGTAGCCAACGCCATAACCCTTATCATTACAAGTTCCCGCCGGGGCGAGCAGATAATCATACAGAGTCAGGAGTTCAAGGGATTTCTCCCCCGAATCGGAAACAACCATCCTAGGATAAGCAGCCCCTAGTCTACCCTTCGGAGCCTCGGTCTTCTTTTCTTCCACGATCTTCTCCTCCTTCTAGGGCGGTTTTTCAATCGCAAGTGATAGTGTTGGCTTGACAGGTTTCAAACTCTGAGTTGAAGCACGTACCGAAGCGATCTGGATGTGATCAAAAATTTTCTTTGAAGACTTTGTCCAGACGGTACTCCATCTATCATCAGTCGTGTAAGGGTCTATTAGAACAATAGGATCCGTCGAGATAACATTGACAGAACCTCCTTTTTGGGGTTCCTTCATATATTCCTTCGGGATCGTTATGTTACCTTTCTGGAGATTGTCATCAAGCCAACTCTTGAAAGTGATGCAATCCTCTATCTTGTGTTCGAGCATCCGGTGGTAAGGGCAATAGTTTGGATGATTTTTCTTGTAGACTTCTTCCGGCCTCTTGGGCTCTGGCAGCTGAAAATCTGGTGTCTTCATTAAACTGCGGAACATCTTTGCTATTGCTTCAGTTTTGAATGGATATTCCCTATTCAGCAAATCTTTTAGGGTACGCTGTGGATGAGGCGGTTGTTCATAATGCTGAGGCAACTAATAGCTCGGACGAGGTTGCTGATAACTCTGCTGAGGTTGCTGATAGATCTATGTTGATTGTTGGTATGTCTGTTGCGGTGGTTGGTAACTAGGCTGTGGCCGCTCTGGCTGTATCTGAACCGGCTGCTTGCCCTTATCCACTGCCACGACGATTCTGGATTTCTTTTCAAATGCTTTTACAGTTTTCTGATAATCATTTTTGTCCACGAAACTTAACTGCTTTGTCTCTTCTTGCAAGCTCCTTGCCTTGCTAAGCAACTTCTCGAAAGTCTTGATTGTAAATCCTTTAAGGAGAAGTGTTATTGGGCCATGGATACTTTTGAACAAGATGCCGACTAAATGTGGTTCTTGAAGCTGTGGTTCACACTTCATGCTTAAATTCCTCCATCGAAGTATGTAATACACTAAAGTCTCGTTCGATTTCTGTTGCTCCACCACTATATCACCGATAGTGATGTGGTGCTGAGCCCCGGCAAAACACTTAACTAAGAGATTTTCTAGTTCATAAAAGGTCTTTACTGAACCGTTCGGCAATTCTGCATACCAGTCGAAGGCAATCCCTGATAAACTGCTGACGAACTCACAGAAGAGTAAAGCGTCACTCCCATCGGCATTGCAACAACTAGCACGAAAATGTGCAACGTGCTGCCGAGGGTTTCCTGTACAATCAAAAGTCTTGAAGAGAGGTGGTACGAAGCCTTTTGGGTATTGGATCGCATCAAATTCTTCGGGGTAAGGTCTTCCCGTCTGAATAGATGTTCTATTCTTAGATTGTGCTAAGGCCTCTCGCACCTGCTGTTCTACCATGTTTTTAATGTCCTTTTCGGGAATCATGCTTTATGCAGGATCTTTCTTTGGTTGTTCATCTCCATTGACAGATGTGATCTCTTTTCCTCCATCTACAATATGGATAATCTCAGGGGTTGTCTCTTTCTGAGGCTGAACCTGACTCTGGAGAGTGGTTAAAGCGGCAGCCATCTCTTCCATCCTCTTTGCCATATGGGAAATTGTATCATCCTTCTCTTGAAGTCTTGCTCTCATCACTTCCGTTTTATCTCTTTCTGCAGCTGCTGGAGCACCTTGTGAAGCTGATGATGCTTGAGTCTCAACCATGTTTATTTCAGCATACTCGTCATTCATAAATTCTGATGAATCAACTTCATCTTCAAGTTTTTCTTCTCTTTCTTTTGCTAACCGTCAGATGTCGGTCCATAACTTGTCCATGGCATCTTCTAGCGGCCTTTTCTGCACGGTCTCATAGTTGTCACGTGACGGTTGTTGAACTTCCTTTCCGGGAGTCCCCTTTATTGCAGTAGCACTTTCTTCTGATTCAAGTCTCCTGACGAGACTTTTCTTCTTAGAACAATGTTTTGGTCTTAGCTCACTAGTAGTAGGTCGCCACACCATCCTTCTTGCAGCTAGAAGCCTAGGACCGGATGGTCTGTCGGCTATATGTTGGAAGGTGGTATCCTCCTTAATTTGCAGACCCGATACAACAACGGGTGAAATGGCTTTTATCTTCTTCTTTGGTTTCTCTGTGGTAGCAATAGGCTCTATTCACGGTTTGAGGCGGGATTTAGCTGGCACCCGTCCCATCCTTCTTAAGATTTCTGACACAGGGCATCTTTCTTTCTTTGCCAATCTTTCTATCACAGCTTGCAGTCGAGCGAATGGCATAGTCTTAACCCTTTTCCTTTTTGTAATCGCTGTAGTACGCAGGTCGGGGTAATGCAGCGATGATCCTACGGACATCCTCTTCATCTGATGTGGTAGAGAGAGGGTGAAACCTGCTTCCTTCCAACAGAGGTACATACTCAGGCAGTTCTTCTCTTTCCTCAAGAATTTCTTCTAGAAAAGCAACTTCAGCAACTTTGGCTTTCTTGATTTTGGCAATCTTTCTGCTTCTATTTCTCCTTTGCGTCCGAGTTAGGGGTGAAACTCTTGAACTGGACCCAATCTCAAAAACAAATGGTATTGTAGCAAAATTTGTACCCTCCACGGTGACAGGCTCATCACAGACTTGGATTTCCTTCCCGTTCAGTTTAGCAGAAGTCGGGGTAGGTGCATGGATGACTAGACTGGTGGGGGTAGTGACAACAGTCCTCCTGCGAACAGTAGTACTCCTTTCAGCTGGAACCCTTTGCAGGGGAGGGAATTCTTGAGTCGATTTCAGGTTGAACTCAATCACATGCTCTTCAATTTTTGGCACTTTGTTCATTAGTGCGAAGAGAGTGACATCAGCAAACTTGATATCTGTATTGTCGAATCCTTGTCCAAAACGGATGATTCCATTATCGGGCAGCTCATCCTTGTAAACAGCGAAGTCCATTCCATTGGTGAAGGAGATGATTAACTTTGGGGCAGTCATTTTCTGTAGGACAGATTCCGAATGTCAGTAACGAATTATACTTCCTTTCGTCGTAAAATTTAGGACGAAAAAGAAAGAGTCCGAACACATTTTCATTTATCTTAGTGTATTTGTGATTTTCAAAAGAGGTTGTTTATTAGAAAGTTGTTTATTAGCGGATTTGTTTGTTAGAAACAAAACGATTAAAGTAAAAAGGTTATAGAAAGGTAAAGGGCCCGATTTAGAATTGGAAAGGAAGAGAAAGTCTTATGCAAGGCTTCTCGACTCGAAGGACCACTCATAAACTAACACTTATTGGGGGTCCACCCCACCTCAGAAAAGAGGTAAAAGGATCTCAGAACCTCTCCGTTTAGGGGTGTCTAAATAGTGGCTCCTAAATCCGAGAGAAGTTGGTTATACCCGTTCAAGATAGAAATGAACGTAGTATGCCAACGGAAGAATGATAGTTTTGGTCCATGATCACTGAAAATTTTATTAAGAAATTCATACTTATTTTTGATGTAATTGCACTTTAAAGAAAGCTATTTTCTTTATTTTATTGAAGGAATAGAGAATTTAGGTGATAAAAGCAAAAATCATAAAAAGGAGCGAATTTGGAGCAAAAAGGAAGAAAATAATACAATTTGTACTGAGTCGCCGACAGCGAGATGGAGCCCGCCGACGGCGAGGGTACGAGGAAGACATTTCTGAAGGAATTATAACTGTCTCGCTGACAGCGAGCCCGAGCCCGCTGACAGCGAACTAGCACTGTTTGAGATCTTCTAGAAACCTCGCCTACAGCGAGGTAGTTCATCGCCGACGGCGAGCTAGTTCAAATGGCGCAGATACATTGAACCTTGACACTTTTTGAAGGGATGCTTACACACCTCTTGGTCCTTTGCTCACCTCTATATATAGAGGCCGAAATTCAGCATATGGGTGTGCAGTTTTTGTGTTCTAAGTTTTATTTTGTGTTGTGTGTGTGTCAATTTGAGTTCTTAGAGTCTTAATTAGTAAGTCTTTAGTGAGTTAGTGAGTTTTTAGTGAGTCTTGCTGTACTGGAAGGAAGAGTCAAAGGAACTGCGAGGAGTCTGCTTGGGGATAAATCGAGATAAGTATTTGTATTTATTGTTTTTAACTTTAAATGAAATCCAAGCTTAGTTTAGTTCCTATGCATTCTGAGTAGTTTATTAGTCTTTCCCCCTGTTTATGAAATTAAGTGACTTGATGAACTAAAAATAGAAGTACTTTTATATATTAATAAATTGTAATATTTTTTACTTAAAACTTAATTTACTTTAAAACTGGCCATTTGATTTGTTAAAATATGTTGAATATCTACTATAGTAAAAATTACATCTGATATTCGGGAATTCAAAAGCCTTGGAAGGAAGGTGCAAATAAATAGGAAATAATATCATTGGGCGTAGAATTGAGCATTTTAGTGTGACGTGACTAAAATATTCAATTCGGTCCTATTGTTTCGTAGCCGAAGTGTAGATGTTAGCCCTCAGGTGAGGGGAACGTGGGAGCTCTGAAGTGGCAGTCGGTATCCTCCCACCCTAGCCGCAGATTCAGTAATCAAACATAGGATTAGTCAATATTCTTAACACCTGAACCAATGGGTAAAGAATAGGAATGCTCCTATTTGTCACAATACCTTAAAATTGTCTATTTAAATTCATCAATCACTTAAATTTCTAAACAAGGGGAAAGATACTTTTTCTGAATAGTTAAGACTTATTTAGCAATTAGTTTAATTTCCTGCACTTTCAATACGTATTAATTTTCTACTTAGTTAAGTTAACTAATTAAAATACTTAGTTTAATTTATTGCGCTTAAATTTAGAATTCCAAATTTTTGTATATTATTTTAAAATTATTATTATTTTAAAATTAGTTGTTATTTAAATTTCTCTTTCCCTGTGGGATCGATAACCAGGACTCCACTAGAGCCCTGTATTACTTGATACGATACGTATAATTGCGTAGCATCCACAACATAAACAATTACAATTCTATAGATATAATATAGCGGGGTAAAGTTTTTGGCTTCGTTGAAATTAAATTAAAAAAATCATAACAAAAAATTGTGGGTCAAGTTTTTGGCGCCGTTGCCGGGGAAAGTAAGAAAAATTTACTAGAGTAACGGACTATTTTAAAATAATCATAATAAATAAATTTATATCTATTCTAAAATTGTATGCGCAAATTTGGAAACGAAAATTTAATACCTTACGTTTCTGAATTAGAGCGTACAATTAAAAGAATTAGAAAACAAAAGAAACAAATTATAAATTTAACACAAATGGCGAATATTACCGAAATTCAAAATATGAACCAACAAAGACCATTAAGAGATTATGCCAACCCTACATCGGATGAAATTCTTTTAACTATTCAAAACCCCGATGTAGCCGCTAATTCATTCGAACTTAAACTCGCAATTATCCAAATGGTACAAAACATTCAATTTAGTGGTTCACCTACTGAAAATCCTAACTTACATCTTGCTAGTTTTCTAGAACTTTGTGCTACTTTTAAATATCAAGGAGTATCTGACGATGCTATAAGACTTAGACTTTTTCCTTTTTCATTAAGGGATAAGTCTAAAATGTGGTTGAATTCGTTAAGCACTCGGATCTATTAAAACTTGGGGAGAATTATCACAAAAATTTCTATCCAAATATTTTCCACCATCTAAAACTCGCTAAGTTTAGAAATGATATAACTTCTTTTTGTCGATTAGATGGAGAATCGATATATGAAGCTTGTGAGAGATTTAAGGAACTTCTTAGGAAATGCCCACATCATGCGCTACCGTATCAGTCGATTATTCAAACCTTTTATAATGGATTAGTAGGATATTTAAGATCAATCATCGATGCTATCGCTTGGAGGTTCATTAATGTCTAAACCATTTGATGAAGCTTATGCACTAATCGAAGAAATGACAACAAATAATTTCCAATGGCCTCATTGATAGAGTAAATCCGAAAAGATAGCCGACATTCATTAAAATGATGCAATATCTATGTTAGCTCCTCAAATTACTGCTATATCTAAGAAATTAGATCATTTTGGAATGAACTACTCTCCTACTTTAGAAGAAAACTCATCTGGACAAATCATAGAATCTCAATCTAATTATGAAACTTTAAATGCTATTAATAATAGAACTAATAACCCTTATTCAAACTATTATAATCCTGGTTGGAAAACTCATCCAAATTTTAATTGGAATAACACATCTAATCAACAATGGATGAATCAACCTAATCAAACAAATCCAAACTATAAACCTAATTACCCACTTCGGATTTAATAACAATAACCCTCAATTCAAAGATAAGAAATTATCTATGGATGAATTAATTTTGAATATGGGTCATCAACTACAAAATCAAGGAAATCAACTACAAATTCAAGGAAATCAATTACAAATTCAAGGAGCATCTATTAAAAATATTGAAACTCAACTTGGACATATTGCTACTGCGCTAAATAATAGAATACCTGGAACTTTTCCTAGTAATGTGGAAATAAATCCTAAAGATCAAGGAAAAGAATAAATTAAAGCAATACAACTAAGGAGTGGAAAAGAATTAGAACCTCAAATTCAAAAAGAACTTGAAAGCCAAAAAGAAGAAGTGGAAATTAAAAAGGAAACACTTCAACAAGATTCAAACTTAGAATATCCTTTAATACTTATGAAAATTTCTGTTGAAAAACCTCCACCACCATTTCTACAACGACTAGCTCAACATAAAAAAGATAAACAATTTGTTAAATTTCTTGAAATATTAAAGAAATTAACAATCAATATACCTTTTGTCGAAGCTTTAGATCAGATGCCAAATAATGTAAAATTTATGAAAGATATTCTAAATAAGAAAAGAAAATTCACTGATAATGAAACAGTCGCACTTAGTGAAGAGTGTAGTGCTATTATTCAGAAGAAGCTTCGTGAAAAAATAAAAGATCCTGGTAGTTTCACTATACCCTGCGCTATAGAAGAAAAATTTTATGGAAAAGCTTTTTGTGACTTAGGAGCAAGTATCAATCTAATGCCTCTATCGATTTTTAAAAGATTAGGATTAGGAAAAATTACACCTACTTCAGTAACCCTTCAATTAGCTGATCGTTCGGTTACCTATCCTAAGGGAGTTATTGAAGATGTGTTAGTAAAAGTGAATAAATTTATCTTCCCAAGTAGATTTTATTGTTTTAGATATGAAGGAAGATAAAGAAATTCCTATCATTTTAGGAAGACCATTTTTAGCTACCGGAAAAGCTATGATTGATGTTCGAAAGGAGAATTAACTATGAGAGTAAATGACTAAAAAGTTACATTTAATATTGCAAAATCAATGAAATATCCTGCGCTAGAAAAAGATGATGAATGTTTTCGGATGGAAATACTTGAACATTTACAACAACAACATTTTTAGGAATATTATGAAGATAAATTAGAAAAAGAAAATACTAAATTAATTGAAGATAATAATGAAGAACTAGATTATATTCAGGAAAGATTTGAATTTTTGGATATTACTGAAAACACTGACAAGAATATAGTTCCATTAATTATTAAACCTCCTGAACTTGAGCTAAAAATATTACCTGATCATTTGAAATATACTTTTTTAGGTAATTCTTCAACTTTACCAGTTATTATTTCATCTGCATTAAATGAATCTCAATAACAAAAACTTTTAGAAACCTTAAAAAAATATAAGAAAACTTTTGGTTGGACTTTAGCAGATATCAAAAGAAATTAGTCCTTCAATCTATATGCATAGAATTATTTTAGATGATGAACATAAACCTAAATCAGATCCCCAAAGGAGATTAAACCCGATAATGAAAGAAGTAGTTAAGAAAGAAATTTTAAAATGGTTAGATAATGGTATTATATATCCTATTTCGACGAGTGCTTGGTAAGCCCAATTCACTCGTGTTCCTAAGAAGGGAGGAGTGATCAGTAATCGCCAATGAAAATAACGATCTTATTCCTATAAGACAAGTTACCTGGTTGGCGTATATGTATTGATTATAGGAAATTAAATGCCGCCACCAGGAAAGATCACTTCCCTTTACCATTTCTAGACCGGATGTTAGATAGATTAATCGGACATAAGTATTTTTGTTTTCTAGATGGATACACCGGTTATCATCAAATACAAATTGCTCCCGAGGATCAAGAGAAAACTACATTTACTAGTCCTTATGGAACTTTCGCTTTTCGAAGAATGCCTTTTGGATTATGTAATGCACCAAGTAACATTCCGTAGATGTATGATGTCTATATTTAGTAAGTTAATCGACAATGGAATAGATGGATGATTTCTCCGTATTTGGAACATCATTTGACACATGCTTAACTCATCTTGAAAAAGTATTAGAAGTATGTGAGAAAACAAATTTAGTTCTAAATCGGGAGAAATGTCAATTTATGGTTGCGGGCGACATTGTATTAGGGCATAAAATTTCGAAAAAGGCATGGAAGTGGACCCCGCAAAAATTCAAGTTATAGCTTAAATTACCACCTCCAACTACGGTAAAAGGGGTAAGAAGTTTTCTTGGACATGCTTGGATTCTACAGACGCTATATAAAAGATTTTTCAAAAATTACTAAACCTCTATGCAAACTTCTCGAAAAGGACAAGAAATTTGAATTTACAATCGAATGCTTGAATGCTTTTGAACTCTTAAAAGAAAAATTAATTACAGCACCTATAATAGTTTCACCTAACTGGGAGAAACAATTTGAGCTTATGTGTGATGCTCGTGATTATGCTGTAGGAGCAGTTCATGGGCAAAGATATGAAAAGATTTTTAAAGTTATATACTATGCTAGTAAAACTCTAAATGATGCCTGAAATAAATTATACGATTACTGAAAGAGAATTATTAGCAGTAGTATATGGTTTTAATAAATTTAGACCTTATCCGATTGGAACAAAATGTATCGTGCATACCGATCATTCTCGCTATCAAATATTTAATGCAAAAGAAAGATTCCAAACCAAGATTAATTAGATGGATGCTATTAATGCAAGAATTCAATTTTGAGATCGTTAATAAGAAAGGAACCGATAATCAAATTGCGGATCATTTATCAAGATTAGAAAATCATGAATTATCCGATATTGAAAATGAAATTATGTACGCTTTCTCCGATGAACAACTATATAATATCAATGAGTGGAAAATACCATGGTATGCCGATATAGTAAACTATATAGTTAGTAATATTTTACCACCTATGCTAACTTTGCAACAACGAAAAAAATTCATCCATGATACGAAAACCTATTTTTGGGATGAACCATATTTATATAAGCAATGTAAGGATTTAATTATTAGAAGATGTGTACCTTCCGAAGAAACCGAACCAATTATTCAAAAATGTCATGATTCCGATTTTGGAGGACATTTTGGGACCGATAAAGCTGCTTATAAAAATCTACAATCTGGATTTTACTGGCCTACTCTATTTAGAGATGTATACAGATATATTAAAACTTGCGATAAATGTCAAAGAGTAGGAAATATATCTAGAAGAAATGAAATGCCTTTGAATTTTATATTAGAACTTAAAATTTTTAATGTTTGGGGATTAGATTTTATGGGACCTTTTATTCCTTTGTTTGGAAACTCATATATATTAGTAGCTGTTGATTATGTTTCCAAATGGATCGAGGCACAAGCTTTACCTAGGTGTGATGCTAAGAGTGTTTCAAAATTTCCGATGAAAAATATTTTTACTAGATTTGGAATGCGACAGGTGATTATCACCGACGGAGGAACTCATTTTAGAAATAAATACATTCACAAACTAGTAGAAAAATACAATATTACTCATAAGATATCCAATCGCTTATCATCCACGTACTAGCGGATTAGCCGAAGTATCTAATCGTGAGATTAAACGTATTTTAGAAAAATCCGTAAACCCAAATAAAGTTAGATTGGTCTATTAGATTAGACACTACATTATGGGCTTATAGGACTGCTTATAAAACTCCGATTGGAATGACTCCTTACAGGCTTATATATGGAAAAACATGCCACTTACCAATTGAATTAGAACATAAAGCATATTGGGCGATTAAAGAATTTAATTATAATATGAAGGAAGCTGGTGAGAAAAGATTGCTGCAATTAAATGAATTAGAAGAATTAAGAAATGAATCATATGATAATGATCGTATTTATAAAGAAAAGATGAAATTATGGCATGATCGGAAGATTAATCAGAGAAATTTTGAACCAGGACAAGAAGTTTTGCTATATAATACTAGATTGAAATTATTTCTCGGAAAATTGAAGTCTCGATGGTTAGGACCTTTCACCATAACTCAAATATTTTCATACGGAACTATAGAAATCAAAGATCCAAAAACTCGTACATAAATTTAAAGTTAATGGACATAGATTAAAACCATATTTTGAAGGTATAAGACCTAACTATAAAGAGGTTTTAATGCTTAGTCGACTCGATTAATAATTGAAATTAGGTCGGGTCGACGATGTTAAACCAAGCGCTTTATGGGAGGCAACCCATATTAGTTATCTATTTTTATTGTATCTTAATAGTTAGTCTATATTATTGAAACTTTACTACTCAATTATTATTAAAAATCATCACATATTCGAACCATTATGATGAGAAAAGAAATTATTCGATTTAGAGCGAAATTGGACATTATTTTGGAATCTCGCCGACGGTGAGGACGATACTCGCCGACAGCGAGGTTCGTGCCTAAATGAAATTCAGTTTATTTATCGAGCTCGCTGACAGCGAGAAAAGAGCTCGCCGACAGCGACAACATGGGAGGCAGTTTTTATAACTGAGTCGCCGACGGCGAGAAACTTCTCGCCGACAGCGAGGAAGTTATAAAGATGAGTTATTTATACTTTGAATGCCGATTTGGACGGTTTCAACACCAATTCCTTAGTGAAAACCCATTCTTAAATCATTCTAGATCTGCCTTCTTCACTAGAATTTATTCCATTCACCGTAATGGCCTCCAAATTCTTAGATTCCTCTAATTCTGGAGTGTTTAACCGGAGAAAATTTGTGAGTGTGGAAGAGGTATTATGTTACACTACGTCTGCTGTTGTTATTCCAGTTGTGAAAGAGTTCTACTCTAACTTACATGCGATCAACAATGGGAATGTCTACGTCCGAGGAAGATGGGTGACGTTTACTCCATCAAGAGTAAATGAATTATTCTCTATAGAAAACACCCCGGTATGTCACTATTCAAATTTTGTGTCTTCTAGATATAATATGAATGAGATATTTCGATATCTGACTAATGAAACGGAAGATTGGGAAATGCGTGAAGACGGGTATGTTAGTTTCTCTGCATCACTTTTGAATCCTTTCTCAAAGCACTGGCACTTTTTCATCTCATCTAAATTGTTACCTACTATGAGGGTAAACAAGGTTTCGAAGGAATGCGCTATATTGAATTATTGTATTCAAAATGGATTGCCTATTGATGTTGGGTCAATAATTGTTAAGTCTACATCGGGTTTAATTGTGCATGTGTCGGTTCACTGGACTAGGACACCCATCTACTATTTTTGCATTATGCGATCGATACCGTGTTTCTTATGAAGCTTGGGAAAAGGTTATGTTACCTTGGAAGCCGCTTGATCCTACAGATATGTTCCCTACTTTGGACAATAATGAAAACATTACATTCATCTCTGATAGAGCTTCACAGAATAATCCTATATCAAGGCCTATTTCAGATAAAACGAAGTTACTTATGAAGAAAATTAAAGGAATGGAGAAAGAACTGCAGAATGTGAGAGATTTAATCTACAATATATCTGATTTATTTGATCACATTGATCGGAGGATGAAGGAACACTTTGATCATTCCGGACACCTCGAAGCTAGCTTTCTTCATATGCCGAGACGAAGGGTTGGATCACCGAAGAATCGCTTCCGAGTTTCCCTTCGAGCCTTTCTATAACTTATTTGTGCATCATCGTCATATCGTAAATATCGAGAAAATGAAGATTCCGACATTTGAAGAGTAGTAGTAAAGATTTCCATAGTATGTTTGTATTTATGTTATTTGATTTGATTTAGATTTTATTATGTGTGGAGTGATGATTCGAATATCTCAAACTTAATTGAGATATGTGTCATAGTTTTGTATCAGCATTTAGTATGTCGTGGATTGGTTTGCGATGCTGATTAGTAGTAAGGATTGAAGTTTGAAGTTTGATTATAGAGTTTAAAATTATGTTAGTTTGTACATCTCATGGATTTCAATATTAAAGTTAATTTGTTGTGTTGTGTGAATTTTTTTGTGTATAATTAGCTAATCTTCATATTAAATTAATAAATGATGTGATCGGAAATATAATATAAGGCAAATTAAGGACAAAAATGAGTGACGAATTTCAAAAATTTAAATTTTTGGAATCTCGCCGACGGCGAGAAAAATCCCCCCGACAGAGAGATCGATTTCGCTGACAGCGAAGAATTTCTCGCCGACAGCGGATTTTTCCCGAGAGTTTTTTGTTCCAAAAAATATTAGCTCGCCGATGGCGAGAAAAATCTCGCTGACAGCGAGGTCGGGAAAAACATATATTTTGACCGGTCAAAAACACTATTCATCATCCCCAACCTCTCATTTTCGCAAAACCGACCTCAGGACTCGAGAGATCTTGGATTTGAAGCGATTTCAACATTTTTTTGACACCGGATTTCATCTTCCCTTGGTAAGAGCTTCACTCCTATGCAAAAATTTTTGATTTTCACCATATATTTTCACCACATTGCAAATATTGGGAAAAATCAAAATGTGGAAGAAATATTCAGTGGAAATCCATGGAATTTGATTTAAATTACTTATAAATGTTGTAGGAAGCCTTCTTAGTATTATTTTTAAGTTTAGTGAAAATTTTCACGATTTTCACGATTTTCACAGATCGATCGTATGGCTCCACGACAAAAACGTCGAGTAGAATTCGAAGAAGACTGATTCATCAATGCACGAGCACAGGCTAAATATTTTAAAAACATACAAGGAAAAAAGTGCATTGCAGATCGGGTTTTCAAAAATCCGGGAGGAGAAGTAGAGCGGATTATTAAGGAACGAGGTTGGGAGAATTTCTGTTACATTCAATATAGAGCAGTTGTAGAAGTGGTTAAAGAATTTTATGCCAATTGATTGCCGCCGAAGATGCACCAGTAAAGGTACGAGGATTTTTTGTAGATTTCAATGCTGCAAGAATTAACTTCTTCTATGAAGTTCATGACTCGCACTTTAGCGAGTAAGAAACTTTTGGAACGATGGAAGGACCACTGGAGGAAGTCATTAACTTTCTCACTGATGGGACCGGAGTTTGGAAAATTAAGCAGCAGGAAAGAGTGAATTTTCCTCTTTCTAAATTAAATGCAGTCTCAAAAGCCTCGGCATTACTTTATTTGTTCTACTATGTTACCCACATATCACCACAGTGAGGTAACACGAGATGAAGCATCTCGAATTTCGTATTCGAAAAACGAAACATCAACATCGGGAGAATTATTTATCAAAACATCCCGGCCACTCCTCGAAATGAGAGTGGACCCGGATCGGGACACCCGGATTAATTTTCGCACTCGCCAACTCTCCGGAGTTGAGGCTAGAGATGATGAAGAATGGGTGGAACCTATGAAACCACTCACACTGCCAACATTAAGAATTATGAATCTCATGAAGGGTGGAGATCGAGAGTGAGAAGTTATTTCACTCGGCTAAGTAGAGATATACCCTCTACTAGCTATGAACCTCCCGAGCCTACCACACCTACCCTACAAGATCCGATGAATGAATTGACCCCGCATAGGAGAAGTTTTGAGCGGCTTGGAGAAACAATGGGGAGAAGATTTGATCATTTTGATCAAAGGATTGATAATCTGGATAGGAGATATGATTATGATAGTGAGTACCTCCAGCGTCATTCGGAATACGAAATTACATACTATGAAGCTGAACGTCGTTATAGGAGTGGAGATTTAGATGTTGTCTTTCCCGGATTACCCTGTGTATACTCAGTATCATCCTGATCAGTCTTCTCAGCCTACAGATCAAGGAGGGGATGATAATATAGTTTGAGACTTTGATGGTGAAGATTATGACTTTATTTGTTTTATTTGTTTGATGTTAAGTTATTTTGGAAACTTTTATATGTTTGTAATATTCAGTACTTTATGTTGTGAGACATTGGATGTTTGTTAGATTATTTGCTTGAATTGTGATAATAGTTTAGTTTTTGTTTTTGTGTTAGTTAATTGCATTTATTTTTATGTTAAATAGGATGTTAGTTTTCTTTAGTATGTTTTTATTTTATTTTGTATTGTTTTAAGTTTTAAAAATTGTTAATCTGTTAGTTCAATTCTTTTTAATATGTTGGTAATTCATATGTGTAGTGTAGAGTAATTTTAATTACTGTATTTAATACTTATCTCAGATTTTATCCCTGCATTTTCTTTAAATTGTTATATATATATGGAGAATACTAACAGTACAAGTTCAATGAAAAATGAAAAAGCCTGCAAAAATTTCAAAGAAAAAAAAGAAATACCTAAACTTCAAAGGTATGATTTATTTACTTTCCTTCTTTTTCATTATTTAGAGTAGATATAAAAATTTAAGTTTGGGGGAGTAAAATACAAATTTAGTTATTAACTTGTTCTCAATTTCTATTTTCAAATTATTATAAAATGATTTTTATAGCAAATTTTTCAATTTAATTTAATATGAATTATTTTATTTAATTATTATAAAAGGTTAAATGAAATATTTCTAGTTCTTTAATTGATTAAATAGAATAAAATGTTTGGTTAAAGGGAATAAGAATATAGTAAACTATTTTTAGTAAGGAAAACTATATTCTAAAATTAAAATTCTTAAGTATTCAAGTGAAAAAGAAAAGATTGAAAATCAATGAAGTAAAAACTATGAAGTATAAATAAGCTAAGAAATATTTCTAAGTTTCAAATTTAGGAAGATGAAAATGAAGTTCAAAATTATTAACAGGCTCTCCAGATACAGTAATCCTTTAAAAAAAAAAAATTGAGGAGAAGCTTGAGGAGATGCATTATCAAAAATTGGCTTCATTTGAATTAACCTAAAGGGAAAAACTTAGATATTTCCAAACTTATGTTTATGGATTAGAATTTTACCTAATAGTGTTTTCTTGAATTTCTTATCATATGAATATCTTAAGTAGTTATTCTTTTAAATATAGTCATTCCCGAAATGAATAGTAAGCTAGAAGTCTTAGACTCGATAACTAAATAATTTATTTCTATAAGATTAATTAAATTACATGAATTATTTTTATTTAACTTTATTATGATATTAATTAATCTAATTCATAGTTATTTAAATTGAAAAATCTTATTATAAAACTCATTATTTTTATGTAGTACTAAAATTACTTGAGGACAAGTAATAAGTAAGTTTGGGGGATTTTGATCACCGAAAATTTTATTAAGAAATTCATACCTATTTTTGATGAAATTGCACTTTAAAGAAAGTTATTTTCTTTATTTTATTGCAGGAATGGAGAATTTAGGTGATAAAACCAAAAATCATAAGCGAATTTGGAGCAAAAAGGAAGAAAATAATACAATTTGTGCTGAGTCGCCGACAGCGAGATCGAGCCCGCCGACGGCGAGGGTACGAGGAAGACATTTCTGAAGGAATTATAATTGTCTCGCTGACAGCGAGCCCGAGCCCACTGACAATGAGCTAGCACGGTTTGAAGATCTTCTAGAAGCCTCGCCGACAGCGAGGTAGTTCGTCGCCGACGGCGAGCTAGTTCAAATGGGGCAGATACATTAAACCTAGACACTTTTTGAAGGGATGCTTACACACCTCTTGGTCCTTTGCTCACCTCTATATATTGAGGCCGAAATTCAGCATATGGGTGTGCAGTTTTTGTGTTCTAAGTTTTATTTTGTGTTGTGTGTGTGTGTGTCAATTTGAGCTCCTAAAGTCTTAATTAGTAACTCTTTAGTGAGTTAGTGAGTTTTTAGTGAGTCTTGTTGTACTGGAAGGAAGAGTCAAAGGAACTGCGAGGAGTCTGCTTGGGGATAAATCGAGATAAGTATTTGTATTTATTGTTTTTAACTTTAAATGAAATCCATGCTTAGTTTAGTTCCTATGCATTCTGAGTAGTTTATTAGTCTTTCTCCCTGTTTATGAAATTAAGTGACTTGATGAACTAAAAATAGAAGTACTTTTATATATTAATAAATTGTGATAATTTTTACTTAAAACTTAATTTACTTTCAAACTGGCCATTTGATTTGTTAAAATATGTTGAATATCAACTATAGTAAAAATTACATCCGATATTCGGGAATTCAAAAGCCTTGGAAGGAAAGGTGCAAATAAATAGGAAATAATATCACTTGGGCGTAGAATTAAGCATTTTATTGTGACGGACTAAAATATTCAATTCGGTCCTATTGTTTGAGAGTCGTAGTGTAGATGTTAGCCCTCATGCGAGGGAACGTGGGAGCTCGAAGTGGCATCGGTATCCTCCCGACCTAGCCGCGATTCGATAATCAAACATAGGATTAGTCAATATTCTTTACACCCGGACTAAAGGGTAAAGAATAGAATGCTCCTACTTGTCACAATACCTTAAAATTATCTATTTAAATTCATAAATCACTTAAATTTCTAAACAAGGGAAAGATACTTTTTCCGAATAGTTAAGACTTATTTAGCAATTAGTTTAATTTCCTGCACTTTCAATACGTATTAATTTTCTACTTAGTTAAGTTACCTAATTAAAATACTTAGTTTACTTTATTGCGCTTAAATTTAGAATTCCAAATTTTCGTATACCATTTTAAAATTATTTTTATTTTAAAATTACTTGTTATTTAATTTTCTCTTTCCCTGTGGGATCGATAACCAGGCCTCCACTAGAGCCCTGTATTACTTCATACTATACGTATACTTGCATAACATCCACAACATAAACAATTACAATTCTATACATATAATATAGCGGGGTCATGTTTTTGGCTTCGTTGCAATTAAATTAAAAAAATCATAACAAAAAATTGTGGGTCAGTCCACTAGGGATATGGACTCACTATCGATTTATGAAAGCAAAACCATCTAATCAAAATGGAGAGAGGAACTAGTCCCCAGCGGAGTCGCCAGAAGCTGTCGGCATATTTTTAGGTTGTAAGTTTAATTTTAAAAAGTGGTCGCCTACAGAAGTTGTCGGCGAATTTTAAATTTTAAATTTAATTTAAATATATATATATATATATATAATTTAGAAAGTAGTATTTGATTTTGAAAATAATTTTAAGTTTAAAAATTTTAAGATATGAAATCAAACCTATCCCACATCTCGAACTGTTTATATAAACGAGCACCGCATCACAAATTGTATATCTATCCCGAGGAATAGACACACTGCTTGATGATGGGGCTCGATTGAATAAACTAGAAGATTTGTGACATCCGTTTGGTCTGCTAACCAACTTTATAAGCCGACAGGTTCCCCTGCTTAATATAAAGAAATTAAGCAGGTTTATATTACCTGGGTTCTTAAAGTTCCTTATAAGGGCAAGCCCCTATAGTTGATTACATCTTAAATGACGGAAATCATTTAAGAAAACTCTCGATAATGATCAGTGGTGTTGCTCTCAAGAATTTCAAAGTTCAAGGTTTCCAATGGGTTGGATTTTGGAAATATCAATAGGGATCAGCTCAAATTTTGAACAAGTTTATTTCAAGAGTCCAAAGGAAGAGAAGTAGGAGAAGCTGAGGATCCAAGAAGAATCTTGGCAACTTCCCAAACTATCCTATTGTTTGGCTTAGATTTGGGAATTTACTTAATGTTTCAATCTTACCAATTTTAATTAATTAGGACTTATATTTGTATGACATAATCATACAAATAGCCTCGAAGATGTGAGGTTTTATGTCGTACCAAACGACTACCTCGGAGTCCTAAGACTGGTTAGGACTTAATATGCATAAAATGATTATGCAAATGCCTAACGAAATGTTGAGGATTTATGTTGTACTAGGCAAACTACCACGAAATTCTATGGCTTTGTTATTTAATTCTAAGAAATGTTTTGTTGAAATAGACACAAATTTTGCTGATGACGATGGCTGTGCTGCCCACCATGCTCCAAGCTCCTTGTTGTTGCAGAGGTTTAGTTTTAGAAGGTGAAAATTAGGGGATGAGAAAAGTATCTTGGTTTAGAAATCTTAAAGTCCAAATATTTTAAATATTTTAATTAAAACAAATCATAAAGTTTTTTAAACAGAACCGATTGAGATCCCACGGTTCCGTCATCCCGACACCATTATTTTCACCGAATTCACTTAGTCCAAATGAATTTGCTAAACCCAACTAAATGAGCTCCACACTTTCATTTAGACCGTGGGAAATGCCGTTAGCAACACGTGGGTTACATCATCCGAGGTATTCCCGATCATTGAACGAGTCATTTTAATTTAGTTGCAATTGTAGTTTTGTTGTTCTGTTTGTGGTTAAATTTTGAGTTATTTTATATTTTGGAATGTTGTGAAGGTGAATTTTATCTTGTGATAACTTTTAATTTAGTTTTGGTTTCAATTTTTGGGACTATCCTAAAGGTTTTGGTTTTCATGCAATAGTTTTGTTTAACATGCAAGAAAAAGTAAAGTACAGTGCGTGTAAGTAAATTGCAATAAGTAAATTACAATAAAATAAAAGCGTACCTGGAGGGTATTCCCGTCATCCCAAGCAACACTTAAAACACATGTTAAGGCATTTAAACATATTTTTGCAAGAAATACCTAGATAAAGCTAAGGGAAAGGGTTTTGGTTATCTACGAGAATCCTAATCCTATTGCTAGTCATTTCCTATGACGTCTAGATTGTTGGTTTAGTTTAAGGATGAATTTCTTCATCAAAGAACAATTAAATTCAATTGTTCTCCTAAAACATCTCGTCATATTGAAGAAGTGCTTAGGACGAATCTTAAACATCTTTCAATACTTCGGGGATTATTTTGAGTTCAGATGAATTTTATTGTATTGGTGAATTAATCATCAAAGGATTTTAATTTTGTTTTGTTTCTTGGTCAGTGAACTTAGGACATTTGAATATCTTATGTGTGAAGTGACACTTCACTTGATGCTTCATTTAAGAGTTGTAACAATTAAAGCCTTTTAAGGGCAAAGTAATAAATATTTTAATGATTTAATTTGATTTGATTTAATTATAAAAGTTAATTAATGATTATTAAGTTTGGAATAGGGTTCAAGTTATTTTAGATTTAATTTAAATCTTTACACTTTAAGTGATATTATATTTCAGATTAACTTTTTATGTTTTAGATTTACTTATATTGAAAAAGGTGCTGAAATCTTTCATATGTTTTGATTTAACTCTTAATGTTTTCATTTAGTTTTGTTGTTAAGTGATTTTAATTTAATTTAAATTAATTTGATTTAATTTATTTTAATTTAATTTATTTAATTTAATTTAATTTTAATTTAATTTTAATTTAATTTAATTTAATTTAATTTAATTTAATTTAATTTTAATTTAATTTTAATTTTAATTTAATTTTTAATTTAATTTAATTTTAGTTTCAATATTTAAAATTTAATTTAATTTAATTGTTAAGGTATTAATTTAATTTAATTTAAACTTTGACTTGACTTAATTTAATTTAATTTAATTTTACTCCAAGATTTTAAATTTGATTTTAATTATTGGACCATTTAATATTTTAAGCTTTAATTCATTTAAGGGTTATCTTCTTTTAATTTTTAATTTATTTAGTTTGAATTATTATTTTAATTTTTAATTAAGAACTAAATATTATTTAAGTGACTTATTTAGGGATTTTTAAATTAAAGAATAAATATCCTCTTAAAAATATCCCTATTTTAATAATCCAAAGTTTAAATATATTCTTTCTAAAATTAAAATTATTGAAATAATTAGAGTTTCATTTTGATATTTTCAAAGTGTTTAATGGGTTTCTACCCTTTTAATTTCCCTAAGTTTCAATCATCCAAGATAAAATTAAAATAAAATATTTTACCCTCCATTTTGATTAAACCTAAAGTTTTAATTAAGGGTTAAAATTCTTTAGTTACCTTTATGCCCTTTTAGGCTTATTTATTTTATAACTCACTAAATTGAGCTCGAATAAATTTGAAATTTTTATGTCACCTCACTCACATGTCAATTAAGATATTAGAGGAGAAAATGTGATTTTTCTGACTTTAATTTATTTATATAATTATTTTTAATGGAAAATAGGGATTTTTAATGGAAATTTAACAACACGACTAAGGTTAAGTTTTTGTCCTTAAGAAAATTATGGGATGTTACTAATGACCAGAGGACCACTTGGAAAAATTTTAGTGATGTTTTTAATTATATTTTATTTACTATAATTGTTTTAAATTTTAGAGTATTAATTAATTTTAAAATAAAGTAAAAATTAAAAAATAGATTTTATATTTTTCTTAAATTTCTCTAACCTCAAGGAGTCCAGAGAAACAAATTTTATAATTTTTTTATTTTTCTTTGATTTATTAGAATTATTTTAGTGAAAAAGGTTGAAAATTCATTTTTTAATATTAAAAAATACATTAAGCCTTTAAAAATCAATATATTATTATAGTGACAGAAAAAATATTTGGTTTGTTCCTAAGTGATTAGGAATCAAAATGTGACATTTTTATGATTTTTAATATTTTTGTGATTTTTATTATTTTTTAATTATTAAAATATTAAAATATTGTGAAAAATAAACTTTTTTAGAAAATTCCAATTTTAATTTTTCTGAATTCCCCTGATATCAGAGAAGATCCAAAACAATTTTTCTGAATTTTTGAAAAGTATTTTTGGAGTTATGAATTTTTAAAGTTCCATTTTGCTTATGAGGTTTAATCAATTCATTTGGTGGGGTTAATCAAGTCCAATTGATTTCAAAATTTTATGTAAGGTTCCTCTAACCCTAAAGAACAATGGAGAATTGTTTTCAAGTCAATTTGGTGTGTGGTTAATCCTAATTAATTCAAATTCAGTTTTGGGAGATTAGGCTAATTAAGGTTATTATGAATGAATTAACTCAAAATATATTTTTCATAGGGTCCCCTGGTCCTAAGAAACACTACCAAATTTTCCTAGAATTTATTTTACAACATGCTAATTATTGGAATTAGAATACCTAAAACAGTGACTTGAATTTGAAAAATCAATAACTTTTCACAGAGATGGCCTCTGACCTTGAAAAATTTAAGGAATGTTCCTAAGATCAGAGGTTTCAAAAGCCCTATGGTCTCATGCCATGGTGAATTGTCTATGCAAATGGAGATTAAGACATTTGAAACAGTAAATAAATTATTAAAAATAAAATACTCATCCAATTAACTTGATTTCTTTTCCATATTATTCTCCTCTGTTCACTGAGTAAGATGATATTTTTATTTTATTTTTGTGATTTTTCTATGCAAAGATATGAATTTTAGAAGTTCTAGTATTTAAATAAATCAAAAAAATCATAATTTTCTACTTATCTGACTCGGCGCCGCGTCTTCCTTGTCTGGATCGAAAGCCCACGTGTCACTCCGTGATTATGCACCGCCATCAGAGTTAGCGCTACGGGGGCCCGCCATTAACGTACCATTGTGCTGTCTAGCTTGATCTCGACCGTCTGCTCAATACACGCACGATACAACTGTTCCTGGTCATCGTCTCCGACTGGTGTGCACCCGTGACCGTCCACACTAAAACCTTAAGATCTCACTCGATTCTTCATGGATTTTTGAGTTCTTATACTCTATCGATTCGTCTTGAAGAGATGAACACATCTATACGGTTAAGGTGCAATGAAATCAACTCAAACTAAATGGAGAATCTCTAGGAGCTCGAAAGGAAGTGTGAGTTCATACCTTTGCTTAGAGAAGTGAAGCTTCGATCTGAGGGTTGTGTCACCTTCGATTGAGTCCAAGCATGCTCCAGATGAAGTCTCTTGCTCTAGGGACATGCCTAGGTACAAAAGTAACTAAGGCTGATCACAAAGCTTGGAGGCTGGAAGCAATGGCTGGCCTAGTGAGGGGGCTTTTGCTAGGGAACTTCTCCTCTTGGTCTGGTGAAGGTGTAGAGTCAATCAATTTGAAGATTGGCTCACTGTGGTGAAGTGTCCTGGTTTTGGGCTTGAATTTCAACTCTAAAATTGGACTCACTGAGAGGGCTTTAGGGCTGTATTTCAGCGGGGATCAAGTTCTCTATGTCTGGAGTGGAATCTGGAGTGATTTTGGCAGAGTTTCGGTAAGGTTTGGTTCAACACCTTCTTTGGCCGAGAGGGGGTGGAGTTTAAATAGGAATGGCTAGAGGGATTCCCGTGGGGTCTCAAGGCCGGGATTCACCGCTAGGGAGGAGAAGAAGAGCTCCAGTGGCCATTGGGGTTGGGACAGCTCAGTAGGTGAGTTTTGAATTTTTTGGCTCACATGGAGCTCTCGGGCATGGCGTTCACCGGCGACCCAGGTGGCTGGCCGACAGGGTCAGGTCACCCTCATGGTCAGGAAGGTCAAGGCTTGAGGTTTGTGAGCTCAATTGACTGTTGCCATGTGTAAAGGGTTTTGATTTAAATGGAATAGGGGAAGAGGCTCTTTTAAACTTGTTTTGGTCAACCCATAAAACTGGGCTTGGTGCACCCACCAAGGCCTGATTTGGGCTGAAGGGAATCATATGGCTCAGTTAAATTGGAGTGGAGAAGTCTCCATCAAGATCATTTAGATTAATTTTTGGTTAGGGGGAATCATTGAAAGGGTAAAAAATGCTTAATCACTGGTTAAGAAAGGGTTTCCCTCTCTCACCATTAATGGATTGGTGAGGAGTTCAAGGCTTTCATGGCTCCCATGTGGCTTGTGCATGGCTCCTTGGCTCGCATATGGCTTGGGAAATGGCTTGGTCAATTTCATGGGAATGGATTTTAGGGATTTTGGTATTTTGATGGGAATTTGGATAAAGCCTAATTGGAATGATTTAATCATAAGTTTCAAACTTTAGGGAATGATCTTATCAAGTGGATGATGAGAAGGAATTGTCATGTGGGCTTTGGATGAATTTTTGGGATTTTGGGTTTGGTGGAAGTGGGATTTTTAAAAGGCTTAAATGGGTGGGCCTTTATATTTCAAAATGGACTTCTGGATGAAGAATTTTTTGAAAGACCATGGAAAATAAATGTTGGGTTTAATTTAGGGATGTTTCATGAATGGTTTGGAATCAATTTGGTGTGATTTGGAATATAATTGGGTTGAATTTGGGCTTTTTTTGGTAAAGGGGCCAAGGTGGGCCAATTTGGGCTAACTTGGGCTAAGGTTGGGCTAAGGTTGAATTTGGTGTAAAATTAATGTTGAAAAATGCTTATGGGAGTGTTACAAAGAGTTTTCAACTTTGGTTGGGCTTTAATTTTGGGATTTGGGCCCATTTGGGTTAGGTTTGGGCTTAGGTCAATTTAAGGAATTTTGGTTTTGGGTTAGGTTTGGGTGGAGTTTAGGTTAAAATTATGGGCAAATCAAGTTAGTGTTTTGTTTATGGGGGTGTTAGGAAGACTTTAGAAAAGATTTGGGGCCAATTGGAGTTGAATTGGGCTAGGTTTGGGTCATGGGTCAAAATTGGGCCTTAAGCCCCAAATTGGAATTGGGCCCAAATGTCAATCAAATTGGACTTGGATTTGGTCTAAATTGATATTGATAATATTGAATTGAAGTTTAGAATTGAATTGGACCAAAATTAAGGTCAATTGGGGTGGTTTGGTTTGACATTGGGTTCACTTAGATTAAAAAATGGGTTAAATTGGGGGTTTTGGTAAAAGTGGGGTAAATTGGCAAAATTGGCCCACTGTGTAGTTGAACAAAATTAAATTGAGAATATTTCGGATTTTCTAGAATTGTCTGAGAATTTTTAGAATTTTTTGATTTTTGGGGTAAAAGGGTATTTTGGTAATTTTGGGGGGCTTAGAGGTATTTTTGGAAATTTTGGTATTTTTGGCCAAAGATAGTCAATTTGAGTGGTGGGAAGTGTTTAGGATTATTTTTTAGTAATCTTGGGTAATTTAGGTAATTTTGCAAATTTTGGGTCATTTCAAGGGTATTTGGTAGGTTTGGTGGGTCCGGGGGTCAAAAATTGGAATTTTGAAAAAAAGAAGATTGATCAAGTGTGAGTGAAATGAAATCATTTTATTTGAGCCATGAAGCCATATTAAGCCCATATGAGCCATGAGAGGACCCATTTGAGGCATGCACTATGTTGTTCCTAACCCTCTTAGCCAGGGGCTTAGGAGTTAAGGACCATCCATATGAATTACCTACATGAGTCACGAAGTCAAGTTGGGTGAGAGTGTGGTTTTAGGACTTGGAATATGTGTGAATGTGTAGTGTATGTGCAAGTCAACCCTCACCAGACCAGGCCATCCAGGCTATTCCTAAGGCCAAAAAGTCCTATAGGGAACTCATCCTTTAAACCTCCACATTTGATTTCAACCCCTAGGTGATTAGGGGTCTACAATCAAGCTTGTAGGGTTTGTAGGGAGTCAAGAAGTGTTTGAATTTCTAAGTGGTGGGTTCCATTTCTAGTCCTCTAAGATTAGTCAAAGAAAAAGCCTAAGACTAGATCCAAAGTACTAAAGAGAGAAGCAAAAGACCTCACCAAAATTGAGGTCAACAGTTTGATGCCATCACTTTCATCAAATAAATAAAAGTAGAAAGTATGCAAGTATAAAGAAAAGTGAGGAGGGGTTAGCTAAGTAGTAATTAAAAGAGAGCTAGCAAATATTTTCCAAAGCATGCAAACGGTAACCATAAAGTTATAAACCATCCAAAAGCTAGGTTAGCATGCAATTTACTCTCTCAAACTTTCCCATTTTTTTACTCTCTCATACTTCTCTTTTTAAAAGTGAAACACCACATTCCATCATACATGAGCCATGCATTAAAGAGAGCAAGCATAGAGAAGAAATACCTCTTGTACTTGCATACACCCGACAAAGGACCAAAAACCCCAAAGATTCAAGTAAAATACACCAAGCCTAGAAATGAGTAGTATGCATGTAGAATTTCACAAAAATAACAATGAAAAGAGGAGAAAAGAGTTCATGGTAAGACACCAAAGCCTCCCAAGTGTCTATAAGCAAGGTACCAAAACCTTTAAGCTCTTATGCTCAAGTAAGCAAACTTCCCTTCTTTTTTGCTAAAACAACATCGCAAATTTCAAGTACTAGAGGTATGCATGTACAAAACCCCACAGCTAGAAAAGGGGGAGTTGATTACAAAAAAATAGAAGGATAAAGGGAAAGAGCTACAAAGCCTCCTCCATAACATGCCAACAAAAGGAACTAAAACATGCATGATCCTTAAACTGTATCTTACTAAACATAAAGGGGGCATAAATATAGAGATTAGAGCATGTCATATAAAGCCATCATTCCAAAACCCACCATAGAAGACACATGAATTTGATGCCATTTTTTTATGAAATAACAAGTATTGGAGCATGCACATAGAAAGCTCAAAGCTAACTAAAAGAGAGCCGACCATATAATAAAAGGATTCTAGAATAGCTTTCAAGACATGTTAATCATAGGAATCAAGCATGCATGACTTTCCAAGTAAAACATACCATACCTAAAGAAACATGACTAGAGAAAGCCTAACATGCCATTCAAACTCTCTATCCAACCTCCTCCCCTTTCTTTTTCTCTTTTTTTTTTGTTTTTGTTTTGAAACAAATGCTTTAAGACGAATAAAGCATCACATTTCTAGCATACATAAAACCATGCATACTTGATGCCATTCTCAAAAAAAGACAATAGGTTGTAGAGCTTGTAACAAGTATAAAAAAAAGATACTAAAGAGCTAGCCAAACATAAGCACCTAGAGAACAAACCAAACTTGTTATCTCATTCTCTTTACAAAGATAAGATAAATAGAAAAAATTCCAAGTAAAACTATGAATAACAAACAAACATGAAAGAAGAAGAAAAGGGTAAAAATCACCTTGCTTCAAAATCTTTTTATTCAAAAGAAACAATGGAGCTTCAAGCCAAAGCACCTAGAGAACAAACCAAAAAATGCAAAGCTACTCCAACAATTTCCCTAAAAATTTTGGCAGCACTTCCACCCCTTGCAATTTTTGGCCAACACAAAAAAGAGCAAAAAAAAGGGTTATTTTATAGATAAAGAAGAAGAATAAGAAAAAGAAGAAGATCCCCAACCTACCTATGGGTAAAAACCCTTGGTCCATATAGTATGCAACCTTTAAATTACCATGAAATGATGGTGAAAAGAAAAATCACAGTAAGACATGACTACTCCATGGAGAAGAAGATGGGATGAAAGATAGGAGAGATTCTCCCATGGCTTGGAGAGGAAGAAAACCCATGGAAGCGGAGGATGCCATGGCTTTTTTTTTTTTGCAAAGAGGAGCAGGGAGGACGTCAAACAATGCTTGATTTCATGAAATAGAGGGGGGGTGTGGCACCTGCTAGGTTAGGCATGAGATGGTGTGTGTGAGGGATTTGGGTGGTTAAAATGTAAATTTTTAATTATTTGACGGAAACGTGCTGAATTTCGAGCCATATTTTCATGCACAAAATCATAGCAAGCTATATGTCATTTCCAAGTAATTTCAAAGTTCTAGACGCAACGACGTAGTACATTTTTCGATCCTAGGTTTTTTAGGCAACTTCATCGTCGAACGGATAAAAAATAAGTCAAATTTGAGGTTTTCGATTTAAATCAGATTTTGGTGAAATTTGGGGTCAAATTGGGGACAACTGAATGTTGCATTTGATTTAGGGGAGTGTTACGAAGGATTTAAAATTCGAATTGGGGGAAATTGGCTGACATTGGGTTCAATTTGGCTCAAATTGGAGCTTAGGTCAAAATTGGGGTTTTTTGTGAAATTGGGTAAAATTGATCAAATTGAGCTATGTTGTAGTTGAAGGAAATGAAATTGGAGATATTTAGGAGGTTTTGGGAATTTTGGGATTTTTTGGAATTTTTGGAATTTTTGGAATTTCGGGCAGAGGGATAATTTGGTTATTTTGGTGATTTTTGGGGTAAGTGTTCAAAGGCTAAATTGAAAGCTCGAGGGAGTTTAAAATGAAATTTGGAGTCAAAACAACAGTGACTGGGGGCATATTTGATCAATGTGGAGGGTTTTATGAGGCCTAGAATGTTGTTCAAGTATCAGCTACTTTAGCCTTAAGGGGACTAAATGTAGCTCCGAAGTATGACAAGTTTACAGTCAAAATTCACAGTATAACGAGGGGAACACTCTGGAATGGTTTTTGCAGAGCTTGGGTAATTCTGGAAATTTTGGGTCAAAAAAGAAATTTTGGGGGAAATGAAATGGCTTCAAGGTAGGAAGAATTTGACCATTGGTTGAGTCATGAACCAAGGAAAACCCTCTTTTCGTCCTCTATGTGTTGGTCCTAGCAATTTTAGCCATAGGCTGAAAGTTGATGAGACCACCCAAATGAGTTTCCAAAGAGTTAAGGAAACAAAATGGGATTTTTTTGGTTTAGAATTGTGAATATAAAGTGTAATGTGTATTTGTGAATGTGCTCCAAATCTCTAAGGGTTTACCCTAAGGCCTGACCACCTATAGGAATCCCACTTGGACTTCCTTATGCTTGGTCTCTTCCTCCCAAAAGTTGGAGTTTAAGCCTTAAGCATATGATAGTTCTAAGTGAGGGAAACAAGCATGTGGAATTTCGATGTGGTAGGGTTTAATTGTTAGTCTTCTAAGAAAGTCACCAAGAGAGTCCTATGACTGGACCCTAGGCTATCTAAGGAGAGACTAAACCTCAACCAAAATTGAGTTCAACAAACACACATGATATTTTCTTTTTGGATGGGTAATCAGGTTACAATCAAATTAAAATGTAGTCAGAAGATGAATAAAATATATCCTTTTAAATACCTTTCGGGATTTACTACTATAATGTAATACCCTTCGGACTTAAGAATGCTGGTGTGACATACCAGTGGCCATGAAAGGCATCTTTGATGAACTCATCCACAATCAGGTTGAGTGTTATGTGGATGAATTAGTTGGTAAGAGTAGACAAAAGGACGACTGTATGTGTGATCTATGTATTATCTTTGAACGATTATGATAATTTAATCTTAAAATGAATCCCTTAAAGTGCACATTTGGTGTTACATTCGGGAAATTTTTTAGATTTTTTGTTCACCATCAAGGGATCGAAATTGACCCTCTCAAAATCCAAAATATCCTAACATGCCTCCTCCAAAGAATCTAACCCAATTACGATCTTTCCACGAAATGCTAGCATACATAAGAAGTTTCATTCCTAACTTATCAGGAAATACGTCAAGCTCTCACTACGTTAACTAGAAAGGATGCTAAATTATTATGGGATGATAAATGCCAACATAAATTTGAAAGTATCACACAATATTTAACAAAAATTCCTGTTTTACCAGCCCTATCTTAGCAAAATTTCTAATTTTTTATACCGGAAAGCTAGATGAATCTCTTGGAGCTTTACTTGACCAAATCAATTAAAAGGGTAAAGAAAATGCATTATATTACCTGAGTCGGCGCTTAGTTTCTTCTGAAATAAGATATTAAGCAATTGAATAACATGGCTTAGCCTTGATCTTCGCTTTTATAAGCAAAGGCACAATATGATTTCTCTAAACTGACCCTCGTTTTAAAAGTCAACCCCTTACAATTTTTAACTCGACCGACACACTCTAAAAGATTAGCTAAGTGGCGATGATTCTACTTTTTACATAACATTTGCGCCTTTGCATGTCGTTAAAGGACAAATATTCAGATTTTCTAGCAGCACATCCGATGCCTATAGAGTCTCCTCTTAACGAGGACCTACTTGATGAACAGCTATTAAAATATGGAATCCTCAGTAATTCACAGTGGAAATTGTATTTTGATGGCGCTTCATCTGCTAATAAGGACACATACAAGCAAATGACCATACGTGAGAAAGCATGAATATGATTGGTCTTTATTACCCAAGACAGAGCAATGATTCCAATCTCCTACCACTTGAAGGAGCCATGCACAAATAACGAGACTGAGTACGAGGCACTCATAACTGGTTTGGAACTCATAATCTTGATGGAAATTAAAGACGTTGAAAGCCTAAGCTACAATGTTTCGTACTTCCCTGCAATCTAGTTGATAATAAGTTGAGAAATTGATAGAACATATTTCGATTGTAACTTTTTTTGATTCAATGGTGAGATAACTCTTCGGAAGACATGTTGGTGATACTTGTAGAAAAGTTTTCTTGCCTAGAAAAGGGTTATATCCCAATCTCAGTACAAGGACGATGAGTTCTTTCACAAATAGATATAAATAATCTTCACATGATTAGGACATAAATGACTATAACAACTATCGAGAAAGAAGAAGAGGAATGGTAGAGACCGATCATTAAACATTTACAGACAAGAGATTTTCTAGAAGACAGTTCTACCACGAACTAAATCAAGTAGTGAGCATTGTCGTACACTTTTGTTAACAACATCCTCTACCGTAGATCTTTTGATCAAATGTGGCTATGATGTTTGAACAAATCTGAAGCTCAAGGAATCATTAAAAAAGATCATCAAAATCTCTGTGGTGCACACTAGTCAGAGCAAAATATGAAAATGAAAATGAAAATACTCAGATACTATTTGCCAACAGTAATGATAGATTGTATTGAAATTGCCAGGAAGTGTAACCAGTGCCAAGTGCATGGGGTAGTTTTACACCAGCCTCTAAATGTACTACACTTGACAATTGCCTCGTGTCTGTTCAAGTGTTGGGGCACAAACATAAGGGGCCCTACAGACCGTTCATCATCTAGGGGTCCCCAGTACATTCTTCCTGCTACAAATTTGTTTTGAAATGGTCAGAGGCGGCACCACTCAGGGAAGTTAAACCGAATCAAGTACTTCAATTCTTCAAGATGCAGATCGTCTACAGATTTGGAGTAACTAGAAGAATAATCTCAGATAATGAGACAACTTTCAAAAATACAAAGATACATAATTTTTTTCAGAGACATGCAATATAGTAGAAGATTCAACGATCTATTATCCCAAAGCTATTTGTTTAGCTGAAGCTTTTAATAAAACATTGGTTCAAATCCTAAAAAATACATTAACAGGAAAACCAAGACTATGGTATGAAAAGCTACTTGAAGCCTTATGGGCATACCATACTACGCACCAGACATAGAAATGGTCTGCTTGAGGAACAACTTTCTTCCCTCAGAATAGTAGTTGCTGATAAAATAATTGAAGAAGAAAATGTGAAACTAAAACTTGAAGAACATCAAAGCCTGGAGGGTAATAACTTTTGGTTTTAACAAAACTTGGAGCTATACTAAGAATAAATGATATGAGCCCATGAGAGCTGGTCTGACTGAGGACATTTCAAGTCAATAATTTAGTCCTAGTCCTCCGAAGACCTACTCTCAACTATAAAAAGATAGCTGAAAATTTTGAACAGACATGCGAAGGCCTGTACGTTGTTTAAAACACTTACTCTGGAGGAGCCTACCTGTTGATTAATGAACTCGAATAAGAACTATGCCCCCGATCAACGGTCGATATCTAAAGAAATATTATGCGGCTAGAAAGTGACTCATCTGTAAATTGAAAAAATAAAAATAAATAAAATAAATTAGAACTGATCTCTTTGAATTTAATTTTCGATCACACGACTAAAATCTTGTTTTCTGAAACTACTTTCTGCTCATTCAACAAGTGTTGATGAGTTTTCCTGTTACAAAAAAAGAAAAAATATACATAAAATATATTAAAATCAAACAACATAATATGCAAAAAAATTGAAATTAAATGAAAGAGACGAACTAGAGGGAAAGTCGATACTGACTTGCTCACATAAATAAGTTATTTGTAGGAAAATGTCAATCAACAGGCTTATTTTCTCTTCGAGTAATGCTGTTTTCTTGGTTCTGGACCATCGGTGTGCAGAAAAATGAGAAAAAATCCATTTTGAAATTGACGAGGTGCAAATGGAGTTATTTTACAATGGACCATTAATATCCATCGTCTGACAGGAGGAAATAGACAAAATCCAACAACTTTGGAGTTCATACTCAGACAGTCAAAAAGCTCTCAAGAAAATGCAAAACTGACAGAACTAAAACAGAGAACTAATGGCAAACAATAAGGTCAGTCATGGTAGCCGCCACTCAAGGGATTTTAGAAGCTTCAAAGTCAGGATTAAACAGAATAAAGACCGGATTAACCCTTAGACAGCGTAGAAATCGTAATAAATGACTTAAAAGAGTTGAAGAGCAAATATTTGAAAAATAATTGTCGTCGTAGCTTATGAATGAACATTTCACAAAATTTGAAATCCCAGTTCCAAAATGTACTCTTAGAAAGATGTATGCCAATCTGGGGATGAATAATCCTGATCCGAGAGAGTAAGAAATATAGTGGACATTTTTAACTTCAATCCCATTCAACACACAAATTCTTGATCCCATGGTAACAGAAGAATTTATTGCTACACAGATCATCTCTGAATAAGAACTAAAGTGCATACAAACCATCAGATGAAATTAAATTGAATAATTTATAAGAATCAACAACTTGAAGATCAACATTCTCGAGGGCATATAGCTGGTTACTAAGGTCTTCGATGAAGACGAATAAGCGATCATCGTCGAGCATGTGATGGAAACACGTGATCGAGGATGAGTAGGATATTTAAATAAAATAACTTATTATGAACCTAACCATTGGAAGTGAGGAAAAGGAAGGATCACCATCCAATGTGTTTGTTGTTACAATTATGATAAGGATTGAGATGGTAATCCCTCAGAAATTCTATAATGCGAACTAGAGTATCCAATGGCTTCCATTATCATGAAACATATTGCCTTCTGATTGTATTCCAGACATTTGCATCATCAAAATTCACAAAGAAGGAGTTTGCATTCTACTACACAATGATCATCATGAATAAGAGAGACCATTCTATATGATCTCACTGTTAAATAGATGTGCTATATTATTTGAAAAAGAAATACTGATAGAGGACTCAGAGAATTTTAAAGTTTGTACTAACTGGAAATCAGGGTTTCAGGGTTGGACCGGTGCCTCGCCGCCTACCTAGAGCATCTAAGAACCCAAAACAGCTTCCTAGACATTTTACTCGAGAGCCTAGAAGTCTAGCACCATGTCCTTGGTACCTAGGTGACAATTGGGTACCCGGGCTCTAATTCTGGGTGCTTAGGCCCCCAAAAGCACAAAAAATATCCCTAAACCCGAGAGACGTAATGTTTTGAGCCACATGGGTGTGCCAGGACACTAGAGCCTAACTCCATGTCTTTAGATAGGCACCTAGGCATCAGTCACATCCCAAGTGACAAAATTTAGCCATTTTTGACACCTTTTTGCATTCATAACCTGCTGGAATTGCAAACATTTGATGATGGTCTTTGGGTCTGAGAAAATAGGATGGAAAATACATCTTTGGCACTCACTTTAGAAACTTCCACTGAGCTCTATGGCAGTATTCTTTTTTATTTTGAGGAGAGGGAGGAGCCAATTAAGTGACCTTTCCCTCATTTTGATTGATTGACTCCATTCAATTGAGAGAGCTAAGGGAGAGTATTATGAAGAGCTGAGGGATTTTAAAAGGTAGCTTTACTTGGTCGGCTTCCCTTCTCTACTCCTTTTTTCTTCTCTTTTTTACCTATCCATTTCTTCATCTGGTTGTTTCCTTGCGAGAAAGGATGTGGAGGGGTTTTCATACGCTACCACATTGAAGCCCTATTCTTGAGAAAAGACTCCTCATTCTGAGAGAAGGTTCTTCACCAAAGATTGAGACCTCAACGAACTCTCCTTCTAATGGAAAGCTTCATTACGCATTTTCAGAGCATCGCCAAATCATCGTTGGTCCAAATTGTGTGCTCTCTCCTACCTTTGGGAGTGCTTCTTCCCATAATTTGATGGAAATTGAGCAACCAACATGAAGTTATAGCCATCTAAAAATTTTGTGTTTTTACTTCTTAGCTAGCCCTAGGAATATTTTTTGAGAGGCCTCTGGGCTTGAGCACCCTCATGAAGTGAGTCAGTAGGCTGACATTATTCGGTGTGGCCACCCACCTTTGTTTTGGTCTTTTCACTCCTATAGAAAAGCCATATATTTAGATTTTATGTGTGTTAGCCAAACTCTTGTAATGCTAAGATATTTCCTCTGTGAATCCTCTGCAAAATCTCAGGGGGTTGGAGTGCTTATGTCCTCTTGCTTTGGCAACCCCAAACTTCCATGAATATTTTGGATGTTTAGATTTTGCAAAGTGAGAAAAGCTTTGTAGCTAGCTTACTCTACAAAACCTTTAGGAGTTGTGATATAGGAAAGCTTTGTAGCTAGCCCATTCCACAACCTCATGAAGAGTTTCTTTCTTGGAGATCTGGAAGTAAAGTTCCCCACACACCTTGCCAATGTAGGAGGCAGCATTGACACGCATCCAAATACTAAATGCTAGTATTCTAAGTGAGATTATTAGTATGAGTACGACTTAATATTGACCATGGTTTCCTGCTTTGAATTGTGGTATGTGTATGCCTTACATGGAGCATCCTGCACTTGTACAATGCCTTTATCAGTCTTCCCGACCTGATTGGCATCCCTTATGCCTCAACCTGCCACCCCTGCTTGGTTAGCACCACTTGTGCCTTAATCGACTGTCCTGGCCTAATCAGGATCACTATTGCCTTGATTAGAAGCCTCAGTCAGGTCTGCACCTCTTGTGCTTTGATCATCCATCTTGGCTTGATCAAAATCACTTTGTTTTGGACTGCAGCCGCAACCCGATCGGCACATTTTGTGCCTTGATCAATCGTCCCAACCCCATCAGTATCATTTTTGCCTCGACCAACCACCCTGGACAGGTTGACATCTCTTGTAATTTGTTCAACCATCTCGGCCTATTCAGTATCACGATACACCTAAAATATATAGTATTTTTTTGCACATTTTTATACCTATTTTTGATGATATTGCACTTTAATGGAAGATATTTTGTGTTTTTCTTGCAGGTATGATGAAAATGAGTGATTATGATGAAAGGAGAAAAATTGGATCAAATTTGGGGAAAAAAATGAAAAATGAAATTTTGGGCACTAGCGGCTAAGCGCCGCTGGACCGACGCTTAGCCGCCACAGAAAAAAATCAAGATTAATTTGAATTTGGCGTCATTTTCAAAGGGATCGAATGCAACTCTTGGTGGTAACTTCCATAACTTCCTTTGGGCGGCAAGTTTGAATGAAGGGGTGCATTCTTTGGTGGATACATCGAATCTGGACACATTTTGAAGAGACACCGGGGCACCTTTTGGTTTAATTTTTAAAGAGAGTCTTAGGAAAGATTAGGGGCTCTTCCATTGCATTTTGAAGAGAGTTTTTACAGATTTTTTATTGTATTTCATTAGGAGTAGGAGTAGAGAATAGAAAAGAGAAAAGGGTAGGATTGAAGCCTTCTTCTTCCCACTTCTTTTCATTCCTTTAGTTTAGTTTTTATTGAAGTCTGAAGTTTATTTCTGAGTCATTAGAGTTGGGAGACCTGCTCTAAGGAGTAGTTTAGTGAAGAGTCAAAGTTTCAGAGGAATTTCCTGAGTCTTGTGGAGAGGATTTTCAGATAAGTGTTTAAATTTGTTATTACATTTAGTTTTTAATTAATACTTGTTGTGTTTGTTGTTTTTCTTATGGTTTTTAATTTCAAATCAATGTGTTTTTGTATTTTATCGATGCGTTCTGAGTAGTTTACTTTATCTTTTTCTTTCTTAAATGAAGAAGTAAGTAATTCATGAAGAATTGTTGTCGAATGTATATGTGTTTAAAGTTGGAAGAAGTTGTGAAGATTGATTCTATAAACTTTATTTACTTTTTAATTTGGTCTGTTAAGATGTAAAAGTTGTACTGAAATTATGTAAGATCCAATGTGATATTGTCTCATGAAAGTTAGTAAGAATCACATGCAATTATATGGGTGAAAATTGTAGTTCATATAATTGAATGCAATATATTAGAAGATGTTTTAAAGGGGAGTAAAATTAGAGGATTTTTAGTGTGACATGCTAAAAGCCCCTAATTTGGTTTGAAATTTTGAATTTTCTTATAAGAAGTTAGCCCCCAGGTGGAGGGAAATGAGGGAACTCTAGAGTGAGAGATGGTATCTTCCCTGCCTAACCATGTTCAAAATGATAAAATTTCAAATTAACTAATGTTCTTTATAGAACCAAGTAAGGGTAAAGAATACATTTGCTTCTATTTATCACAACAAATTTAAATACTTCCACAACAATACTTTCATAATTATTACTACTTTATAAAGGAAAGAAAAAGATATTCTAGTTAATAGTGTTTTTCATACTGTGTTGATAGTTATTATTAAAAATTTCTTGTTTGTCTTTTATAAGAAAATTTAAAGAGTGAAATCAACTATCAAACTTTTCAAAAAACAAAACATACTTTCAAAAGCCAATTAAAAAATAAAAAGATAATTTTCTTTTTTTAAAGATTTTTTACATTTCCTGTGGGTTTGATATCTCAAAGCTTAATCAGAAAGTCCTATATTACTTGATAAATGATACGTATACTTATGTAGTATCCACATTATAAATAAAAATCATAAGCATATATATCCGGCAGGATCAAGTTTTTGTCATCGTTGTCAATTTTCATATCATATTTATAAGTATAAATATCGGGTGGATCAAGTTTTTGGCGCCGTTCCGGGGAAAGAAATTAATTAAAATTACATTTTAAAGAAAATTAAGAAATTTTAAATTTTTACTTTTCTTTATTTTTGTTAGTGTGTTGTATTTTTTTTTATTTAATTTTTGTATGTGTACTTCAGATTCTGAGGGACTTGTGCCTTACGATTCTGAATTAGAAAGAACTATCAGAAAAATAAAAAAAAAATTAAAATTACAGAAAAAGATAAAAATATTAAAGAAATGGCAAATCATCAAGATCAAAATGTTGGCATCCATCAAGAATTAAGACCTTTAAGAGATTATGTTAACGCTACAGTGGATGAACTTCGTGGTAGTATTTAAAACCCTGCTGTAGCAGTTAATTCTTTTTAGCTTAAACCTGCTATTATCCAAATGGTGTCTAATATTCAGTTTGGGGGAGCAACAACTGAAGATCCTAATTTGCATCTTACTAATTTTCTAGAGTTGTGTGCTACTTTTAAATATGATGTTGTTTCGGATGATGCTATTAGACTTAGACTTTTTTCCTTTCTAACTAAGGGATAAAGCTAAAATATGGTTACATTTGTTAGCACCTGGATCAATTAGAACTCGGGGTGAACTGTCACAAAAATTCCTTGCTAAATATTTTCCACCATCTAAGACTGCAAAGTTGTGAAATGATATTACATCTTTTTGTCAGTTTAAAGGGGAATCAATATATGAAGCATTGGAAAGATTTAAAGATCTCCTTAGGAAATGTCCACATCATTCGATACCAGATTAGTTAATAATTCAAAACTTTTTATAATGAATTAGTTGGATCTCTTAGATTGATCATCAATGCTGTTGCTGGTGGATCATTAATGTCTAAACCATTTTCTGATGCTTATGCTTTAATTGAAGAAATGACTAATAATAATTCTCAAAGGCCTTCTGAAAGGTTAAATCCTAAAAAAGTAGCCAGTGTTTTTGAAAATGATGTTTTTACAATGTTAGCAAATCAAGTTGTTGCTATTTCAAGGAAGATAGACCAATTTGGGATGAATTTTTCTCAGCCACATTCCATGATTGAAGAAAATTCATTAGGCCAAATGGTTGATTCTTATTCTTCACCAGAAACTGTGAATGCTATAATTAGCCTAATAACCCATATTCCAATTATTATAACCCAAGTTGGAAGAATCATCCAAGATTTAACTGGAATACCAATAATCAGGGCAGTGTTAATCAATAATGGGGGAACAACCAAGTAAACTCATTAGGGAATTGGAATAACCAAGGAAATAATAATAATAATAGATTAACTTATCCTTTAGGTTATAAAAATGCTTTACAATTAAAGGAGAAGAAGTTGTCAGTTGAAGAAGTAGTGTCACATATGGGAAATCAATTACAAATTTAAGGAGCAATCATCAAAAATATTGAAAATCAATTGGGACAAATTGCAAATGACTTAAGTAATAGATCCCAAGGAATGCATCCAAGTAATACAAAAGTAAATTCAAGACAAAAGAATAAAGATGAAGTAAAAGCAATTCAACTGAGAAGTGGAAGAGAATTGGAAGATAGAGTTCAAAATAAAACTGAAGTAGAGAAAGAAGAGATTAAAGAACCAAAAGAGGACGCTCCGAAAGGTTTGGAAAGACCTTTTCCTCCACCTAAGGTAGATTTAAAAAAACCACCACCTCCATTTCCTCAGAGACTTCGTCAACAAAAGTTGGATAAGCAATTTTCAAGATTCTTGGAGATATTTAAGAAGTTTACTATTAATATTCCATTTGCTGAAACCTTAGAATAAATGCCAAGCTATGCGAAATTTATGAAGGATATTCTTAAAAAGAAAAGGAAGTTTGAAGATAACGAGACTGTTGCACATAGTGAGGAGTGTAGTGCAATAATTCAGAAAAAGCTTCATGAAAAGCTTAAAGTTCTTGGTAGTTTCACAATTCCATGTGCAATCAGAGATAAATTCTATGGAAAAACTTTATGTGATTTGGGTGCTAGCATTAACCTTATGCCTCTATCAATATTCAAAAGACTGGGACTAGGAGAAATAACCCCAACTACTGTAACTCTGCAATTAATAGATCATTCGATCACATATCCTAAAGGAGTTATAGAAGATGTTTTAGTTAATGTGGATCAATTTATTTTTCTTGTTGATTTCATTGTGTTAGATATGGAGGAAGATAAAGAGATACCTATAATTTTGGGAAGACCTTTCCTAGCTACAGGCCGAGCCATGATAGATGTGCAAAAAGGGGAATTAACGATGAGGGTTAATGATCAGACTGTTACATTTAATATTTCAAAATTGATGAAATATCTTGCTAGAGGTCAAGAAGATGAATGTAATAGGATGGATGTTATCAAATATTTAAGTGAATGTTATTTCAAATCAACTTATGAAGATAAATTTGAAAGAGAAGAATTGGAACATAAGCAAGAAGTGGAGTTACTTGATTCTGAAGATTTTCAAGAGAAAAATTTAAAGTATGTTCATGAAAGTTTTGAATTATTGTATTTGACCGAAAATGATGAATCTTATGGTCCATCAATTGAAAAATCACCTGAACTTGAGTTAAAAATGCTTCTTGATAATTGGAAGTATGTTTTTCTAGGTGAATCCTCAGCCTTGCCAGTTATAGTTTCCTCTCAATTAACTGAAAAGGAAGAAGAGAGTTTGCTTGAAATTTTGAAGAAGCACAAGAAGGCCTTTGGATGGACAATTGCTGATATTAAAGGAATCAGTCCTTCAATTTGTATGCAGAGAATTCTTATGGAAGATAATTGCAAACTGCAGGCTGATCCCCAAAGGAGATTAAATCCTATCATGAAGGACGTTATTAAGAAAGAAATTTTAAAATGGTTGGATGCTGGAATTATCTACCCTGCTTCTTATAGTGGATGGGTTAGTCCTATTTACTGTGTAACTAAGAAAGAAGGAGTGACTGTGACTGTTAATGAAAAGAATGAAATAATACCAACAAGACAAGTTACAGGGTGGCGAATATGCATTGATTATAGAAAATTAAATCTTGCCTCAAGGAAAGATCACTTTCTACTCCCATTTCTGGATCAAATGTTGGATAGACTGGCTAGGCATAAATACTTTTGTTTTCTGGATGGATATACTGGTTACCACCAAATTCAAAGTGCTCTTGAGGATCAAGAGAAAACCACGTTTACCAGTCCTTATGGTACGTTTGCTTTTAGAAGAATGCTCTTTGGTTTATGTAATGCCCCTGCTACATTTCAGAGATGTATGATGGCTATTTTTTGTGATTTAATTGAAAAAGGGATTGATGTTTTTATGGATGACTTTTCATTGTTTGGAATTTTGTTTGAATCATGTTTAGAACATTTATCTAAGGTTTTAAAATGTTGTGAAGAAACTAATTTGGTCCTTAACTGGGTAAAATGCCAATTTATGGTAGCATGAGGAATTATTTTGAGACATCGGATTTCAAAAAATGGTTTGGAGGTAGATCCTGCAAAAATTCAAGTTATATCTAATTTACCTTGCCCAACCAATCTAAGGGGAATTAGAAATTTTTTAGGACATGATGAATTCTACAGGCATTACATAAAAGACTTTTCAAACATTACAAAACCTTATGTCGTTTACCGGAAAAGGATGAAATTTTTAATTTTGATGATGATTGCCTCAAAGCCTTTGAAACATTAAAAGAAAAATTAATCACTGCACCTATAATAATTTCACTAAATTGGGAAAAACATTTTGAATTAATGTGTAATGCTAGTGATTTTGCTATTGGTGTTAATTTGGGTTAGAAATATGATAAGATTTTCAAAGTTATTTATTATGCTAGTAAAACTCTTAATGAAGCTCAAATTAATTATATGACTACTGAGAAATAGTTATTAGCTATAGTATTTGCCTTTAACAAATTTCGATCATTTTTAATTGGAACCCAATGTGTTGTGCATACTGACCATTCTGCTACCAAATACTTATTGAAGAAAAAAGATGCAATACTGAGACTGATAAGATGGATTCTTTATTTGTAAGAATTTGACTTTGAGATAGTAGATAGAAAGGGTTCTGAAAACCAAATTGCTGATCATTTGTCCAGACTTGAAATTGAAAAATCTCTCTGTGATGCTGAAGAAATTAATGAACATTTTCCTGATGAAAAATTGGTCACTGTTAATGAGTGGCATGTTCCGTGGTATGCAGACATAGTAAATTTTATTGTCAGTGATATTGTACCCTATGGCTTGACATATCAGGAAAAGAACAGATTTATGTCTGATGCTAAGACTTATTTTTGGGATGACTCATTTTATATAAATAAGGAAAGGATCTTATAATTTGAAGATGTGTACCTTTGGAAGAGACTTATGAAATTATTCAATAATGTCATGATTCTAATTATGGGGGACATTTTGGAAGTGATAAAACTGCATATAAAATCTTACAATCTGGATTTTATTGGCCTACAATTTTTAAGTATGTGAATGCTTATATTAAAAATTGTAATAGATGTCAGCATGTAGGCAATATTTCTAGGAGAAATGAGATGCTCGTCAATTATATGTTGGAAGTTGAAATATTTGAAGTTTGGGGAGTAGATTTTATGGGACCATTTACACCATCTTTCAGAAATGTTTATATTTTGATGGCAGTAGACTATGTTACCAAATGGATTCAAGTTATTGATTTACATCGACGTAATGCTCAAAGTGTTGCAAAGTATTTAAGAAAGAATATATTTTACAGATTTGGAATACCAAGAGTAATCATAACTGATGGGGGAAGTCATTTTAGAAATGCGATTATTTGAAAGTTAGTAAAGAAATATCATATTAATCATCACATTGTTACTGCTTATCATCTGAAGACAAGTGTTTTGGTTGAATTATTCAATCGTGAAATTAAAAGAATATTGGAAAAGACTGTTAATCCAAATAAAAAGGATTGGTCAATCAAGCTGGATTATGCATTGCAGGCCTATAGGACTGCCTACAGAACCCCTATAGGAATGTCCCAATATAGGCTTATTTTTGGAAAAGCTTGTCATTTACCTATTGAACTTGAGCATAAAGCATTTTGAGCTATTAAAGAGTTCAATTATAAATTGAAAGATGCTACTGAGAAGAGATTATTGCAATTAAATGAGCTTGAAGAGATAAGGAATGAATCTTATGAAAGTGCTAAGATTTATAAGGAAAAGATGAAGTTATGGCAAGATCAGAAGATTATTACTAAAAATCTTGTGCCACGATAGAAAGTTTTGTTGTATAATGCCAGATTGAGAATTTTTTCTGGAAAATTTAAGTCCAGGTGGATGGATCCTTTTATTGTGATGAAAATTTATTCCTATGGAGCTGTGGATATTCAAGATCCTAAGACTGGAAAAATATTTAAAGTTAATGGAAATAGACTAAACCATATTTTTTAGTAGAGCAATCTAAGTCTGATAATAATCTAAAGTTGGGTCACTCAGAATGAGTTCTGGGTTTGTCAGGCTGAAGACGTTAAACCAAGCGCTTTTTGGGAGGCAACCCATTATTATCAGTGTGTTTTGCTATATGTTTACTTTGTGTGCTATGTTTGCTTTGTTTGGTTTGTTTTTATGTTTTTAGTGGTATTAATTTGGAGTTTTTAAACTAAATAGAGTTTATTTGACCTTATTTGATGACTTAGAGGAGTCAGAATGAAAATTTGGACATTTGGCAGACCTGTGCTAAATTGAGCACTGACGGCTAAGCGCCGCCAAGTTGGCGCTTGTTGTCATATTTTTTGGTTAAGTGTTTTATTTTGAAAAGGGGTCGCCAAATAGAAATATTACGACGAATTTTAGGTTTTTAAATTTAATTTAAATATATATATAATTTAGAAAGTAGAATTTGATTTTGAAAATAATTTTAAGTTTGGAAATTTTAAGATATGAAATTAAATCGATCTTACATCCCAAATAGTTTATATAAATGAGCACCACACCACAAACCGTTTATCTATCCGGAAAGATAGACACACTGCTTGATGATTGTACTCGATTAAATAAACTAGAAGATTTGTGACATCCGTTTGGTCTGCGAACTAATTTTATAAGCCGACAAGTTCCCCTACTTAATATAAAGGAATTAAGCAAGGTTTATATTACCTGGGTTTTTAAAGTTCCCTATAAGGGTAAGCCCCTATAGTTAATTACATCTTAAATGACGAGAATTATTTAAGAAAACTCTTGATAATGATCAGTGGTTTTGCTCTCAAGAATTTCAACGTTTAAGGTTTTCAAATAATTGGATTTTGGAAATTTCAATAGAGAATGGATTAAATTTGGAACAGTTATTTCAGGAGTTCAAAGGAAGAGAAGTAGGGGATGTCACAAACCCGAAGTGAACTTCGGTGACTTCCTAACTAACCAATGGTTTGGCTTTAATTTGAAAGTTTATTTAATGTTTCAATCCTGCCAATTTTAGTTAATTAGGACTTATACTTGTATGATATAATCACACAAATGACCTCGAAGATGTGAGGGTTTATGTCGTACCAAAAGACTACCTCGGAGTCCTAAGACTGGCTAGGGCTTAATTTGCATAACACAATTATGCAAATGTCTAACGAAAAGTTGAGGATTTATGTTGCACTAGGCAAACTACCTTGAAATCCTATGGCTTGGTTATTTAATTCTAAGAAAAGGTTTTGCTATTTTGCTGATGAAGATGGTCGTGCTGCCCACCGTGCTCCAAGCTCCTTATTGTTGCAGAGGTTTGGTTTGAGAAGGTGACAATCAAGAGATGAGAGAAATGTTTTGGTTTGGAGAGTCTTAAGGTTCAGGTGTCTTAATGTTTTAATTAAAACAAATCTTAAAGTTGATTAAGCAGGACCGATTAAGGTCCCACAATCTCGTCATCCCGACACCACTATTTTCAATAGATTCACTTAGTCCAAATGAATTTGCTAAACTCAGCTAAATGAGTTCCACGCTTTCATTTAGACCGTGGGAAATCTCGTTAGCAACACGTGGGTTACATCTTCCGAGGGATTCCCGATCATCAAATGAGACGTTTTAATTTAGTTGTAGTTGTAGTTTTGTTGTTTTCTTTGTGATTAAATTTTGAGTTATTCTATCTTTTGAGTGTTCTGGCGGTGAATTTTATCTTGTGTTGATTTTTAATTTAGTTTTGGGTTTCAATTTTGTGACTATCCAAAAAGTTTCGTTTTTCATGCAGGGTGACATTGTTGTTTAACATGCAAGAGAAGTAAAGTACAATGATAAATTATAATAAAATAAAAGCATACCTGGTGGGTCTTCTCATCATTCCCGACTGTACTTAAAATACATGTCAGAGCATTTAAATATTCCAAGGAAAGCACATAGGTAAAGCTAAGGGAAGGTTCTGGTTGTCTACCTAAATCCTAATCTTATCGTTAGTCAATTCTTATGACGTCTAGGTTCTTATGTTTTATGGGTGATTTTCTTCACCAAAGAACAAATAAGTTCAATTGTTCCTTTAAAACACCTCATCATATTGAGAAAGTGCTCAGGATGAGTCCTGAACATCTTTTCAATGCTTATGAGATTATTTCGAGTCCGAATGAATTTCATTGTACAGGTGAATTGGTCATCCAAGAATTTAGTTAAGTTTCGTTTCTTGCTTAGTGAACTTGGACATTTGATTATCCGATGAGTAAATTGACATTTCGCTTGATGCTCCATTTAAGGGTTATAAATGTGAGAGCCTTCAGGGGTAGATTAGTTAATTGAGGAATTTGACTTATTAAAGTTGATTTGATGATTTAAAACAATCCAACTTAATAGTAAGGTTTCAGGTTGATTTTTAAATTTTTTTAAATTACTTAGGTTGAAAGAAGTGTTTAAGTTATTTAATTTCATTAAATTTTGATGATTTAATTTGGATTAATTATAATACTTTAGGTTTGTTTTAATTAGTTTGATTTTCAAATTTTTAATTATGAATTGTTTTAAGATTATTTAATGTTTCAATTTTTTTTAAGTTTGTTCTTAAGTGATTTCAAATTAGTTTTAGATGTTTTAAATTTATTTTAATTTGATTATTAAATCATTTAATGTTTTAAGCTTTAATTTAATCAAGGATTATTTCCTTTTTAATTATTCATTTCAATCATCATCATTTTTTTAGAATTAATTATGAGTTGAATATTATTGAATTGATCCACTTAGGAATTTTTAGATTAATGAATTGATACCTTTTTAAGCCATGTTCCTAATCTTAATAATCCAAATTTTAATTATTCTTCTAAAATTCAAATTATTTAATTAATTAAGGTTCCATTTTGATATTTTCAAAGAAATTAATGTGTTTCTACCTCTTAATTTCCCTAAGTTACAATCATCCAAGAGAAAGTTAAGATCAAATATTTTACCCTCCCTTTGATTAGGCCTAAAATATTAATTAGGGTTAAAGTCCTTTAATTACCTTTATGCCCTCTTAAGCACATTCACTTCATAACTCACTAAATTGAGCTCAAATGAACTTGAAATTTTTATGTCACCTTACTCACATATCAATTAAGACATTAGAGAAGAAAATGTGATTTTTCAATTTTAATTTAATTTATATAATTATTTTAATGGAAAATATGGGTTTTCAATGAAAATTTGACAATATGACCAAGGTAAAGTTTCTATCCATAGCAAAACTATGGGATGTTCCTACTAACCAGAGGATCACTTGGACCAATTTTGGTGATTTTTTGAATTTTATTTTATTTATTATAATTATTTTAAATTTTAGTGTATTAAATTATAAAATAATATTAAAGTTGAAAATTGAGTTTTATATTTTTCATAAATCTCCCTTATCCTAAGAAGCTCAGAGAAATAAATTTTATATTTTTTTTTATTTTTCTTTGAATATTTAGAATTATTTTAGTGAAGGTGTTGGAAAATCCATTTTTTAATATTAAAAATTACCCTAAGCCTTTAAAATTCAATATCTTTTCTTAGGGACCTAGGAAAAATACTTGGTTGGTTTTTAAGGGACCAGGAGACAAAATGTGACATTTTTGTGATTTTTAATATTTTTTTTATTTTTATTATTTTTTAATTATTAAAATATTGAACAAAAGGTTAAAAATGAAAATTTTTAGAAAATTTCAATCTTAATTCTCTTAGACACCTCTGATTTCAGAGAGCCCACAAAACCAATTTAGTGAATTTTTGAAATGTATTTTAGGTTTTATGAATTTACAAATTTTTAAAATAGTTATGTCACTTAATTAATTCATTTAATGGGTTAAATTATTTCCTATTGACTTGAAATTTTTATATGAAATTCTCTGTATCCTAAGTGACAATGGAGAATTATTTTCAAATGATTTTAATGTGTGATTACCCCTAATTAATTAAAATTTAATTCCAAGTGTTTAGGCTAATTAGGGTTATTTTTAAGGTATTGAATCAAACCATCATTTTCCTAGGGTCCTCTGGTCATAAGATACCTTCCCTAATTTTTCTAGATTTTTATAATCAACATGTTGATTTTCACAATTAATTCTATAAAACATATTTGTGAACTTAGAAAATAGATAACTTCACATAGACATAGCCTCTAGTCTTGAAAACTTCAGGGAATGTTCCCATGGTCAGAGGCTACAAAAGCCCTATGGTCTCATGCCATGGTGAATTATGTATGCAATTGGAGAATTAAAACATCACAGAGAGTATTTAAATCATTAAAAATCATAGACTCAACAAATTAACTTAATTCTTTTTCAACATTATTTTCCTCTGTTCACTGAGCAAGTAGGTATTTTTCTTTTATTTTTATGATTTTTCTACGTAAAGATATGAATTTTTGAAGTTCTGGCTATTTAAATAAATAAAAAATACCCTAATTTCCTACTTAACCACGTCGGTGCCACCTCAACCTACGGTGGGTCGAAGCTTTAAGCATCACTTCCTGGTTCGACGCCGCCATCTGACTCGGTAGCCACGCAGCCCACAGTTCACTTTCCGTTGTTTCGTCCGGCGCGATCCTGACCGTTCACCCGATACACAAGCCATCCGACGGTCCCTGGTCATCGTCTACGACTGGTGCCTCCCAAGTTCCGTCCACCTTCTAACCCTAAGATCTCACTCATTTCTCAACCAAATTACATGAAATTTGATCCTATGTGTTCATCTAAATGAGAGCTACAAATCCATACGACTAATAGGCCTTTAAATCAAGTAAAACAAAATAAGGAATCGCTGGAAGCTCGGGATAAGGAGAAGTCTCCATACCTAGGTCCAAGAGGTGAAGCCTCGATTGGATGTGCTCGACAAGTTTGCTGGAGTCCAAGGAGTCTACGGATTGAGGCTCTGGTCTTGGTGAATTGCCTAGGTATGATTTCCACCAAACCCAATTTCAAAGCTTGGCCGATAGGAGGAATGGCTGGCTTGGTGAGGGGGCTTTCACTTGGGAACTTCTCCTCTTCGTCTGGTGATGGTGTAGGGTTGATCAATTTGAAGATTGGCTCACTGTGATGAAGTGTCCTATTTTTGGGCTTAAATTTGAGCTCAGAAATTGAGCTTACAGAGAGGATTTTATGGCTGGATTTCAGTGGTGATCAACTGATCTAGGTTAGGAGAGGAGTTTGGAAACCATTTAATAGGGTTTTACTAAGGTCCAGTGCATCCAACCTTTTGGCCGTGGAGGCGAGGAGTTTAAATAGCCATGGCTAGAGAGCTTCACGGGATCAATTGATAGCTAGGATCAGCTGCTAAGGGGAGGAGAAGAAGAGCTATGGAGTCCAATTGGAATGGGACAGCTCAGCAAGGGAGTTTTGATTTTTTTGGCTCAAATGGAGCTCTCGGCCTGGTGTTTTCCGGTGACCCGGGAGGTGGTCCAGCCAGGTTCAAGTCACCCTCATGACCAGTGAGGTCAGGGATGGGGTTTGGTGAATTCAATTGGCTGCTGCCATGTGTAAAGGGTTGATTTAAATGGTATGGGGGAAGAGTGCATTTTGGGCTTAAAATGGTCAAGCCATGGAAATGTGTTGGGTGCACCTCCCCCAGGCCTGATTTTGGGATGAGGGAATCAGTTGGGTCAGCTAGCAAAGAGTGGTGAAGTCCCCATCAAAATTGTTTGGATTAATCTTAGGTCAAGGGGAATCATGGAAAGGGTTAATGAATTTTTAAATGGTGTTTAAAGGCCCTCCTCCTTTTTCCATTTAGGGAGTGGTGACAAGTCAAAGCTCTCATGGCTTCATATGGCTTGTCCATGGCTTGCTCATGGATTCATTTGGTTTGGGAATGGCTTAGTTCACTTGCATGAAAATGGGTTTTAGGGATTTTTTTGATATCTTGATGAAAATTTGGATGAAGCTTGATTTGGAATGGTTTAATGATGACTTTGAAACTTAGGGAAGATTTTAATTGAATGCATTATGAAGAGGAATGTCATGTGGGCCTTGGAATAGGTTTTGGGCTTTTTAAATTTGGTGGAGATGGGCTTTAAAAATGTTTTAAGGAGATGGGCTTTTAGGTATTTTTTTTAAAAAAATAAACTTTTGGATAAAAATTTGGAAAAATTTTGTGCCAAATAAATGTTGCATTTAGTTTATGAATGTGTTATGAAGCTTTTAGAAAAGATTCAGGGTCATTTGGAGTTGAATGGGGTTTAATTTTGGGTCTTTTATTAATAGGGTCAAAGTGGGTCAAATTGGGCTAACTTGGGCTAAAGTTGGGCTAATGTTGGTTTTGATGTGAAATTAATGTTGCAAAGTGTTTATGAAGGTGTGAAAAAGAGTTTTCATTTTTGGTTGAGTCTTGATTTTGGGATTTGGGCTTGTTTGGGTTCATGATTGGTTTAGGCCAATTTGGCAAATTTTAGTTTGAGTTAGGCTTGAGTGGAGTTTGTGTCTAAATATTGGGTAAATTAAGTTAGAGTTTTGCTTGTGGGGATGTTAGGAAGGTTTCAAAACAAATTTGGGGAAAATTGGGTGACATTTGGGTTCAATTTGGGATGGATTGGGTTAATTGGTCACTTTGGGCCTTAAGGGGCCATTTGACATTTTTTGATCAAATTGGGTTAAATTGACAAAATTGGGGTATGTGGCAGTTGAAGAAAATGATGTGTATAATATTTTGGAATTTTTGGGATTTGTTTGAGAATTTTTTGAATTTTTGGAATATTAGGCTATTTAGGGTACAAGGAGAGTACATGAAAGGTATTGGGGGCTATTTTTGGAAATTTTGGTATATTTTGTCATGAATGATCAATTTGAGTGGTGGGGAATGTTTAGGATTGATTTTGAGAAATCTTGGCTAATTTAGGCAATTTTGGAGATTTTGGGTAATTTCGAGGGTATTTGGTAGGTTTGGTGGGTTCAGGGCCCCGGGGGTCAAAAATTGAAATTTGGGAAAAATGAAGATTGACTAAATGTGAGTAAAATGAAATCATTTAGGTTAAGCCAAGAAGCCATGTTAAGCTCACAAGAGCCATGAGAGGACTCATCTTAGGCACTCAATATGTTGTTCCTAACCCTCTTAGCCAGGGGCTTAGGGTTGAGACACATCCATATGAGTTACCTACAAGTGTCAGGGAGTTGAGTTGGGTGAGAGTGGTTTAAGGGTTTAGAATGTATGTGAGAGTGTAGTGTGTGCATGCTGACCCTCACCAAGACCAGGCTACCCAGGGTAATCCTAAGGCCAAAGAATCCTATTGGAACTCATCCTTGAACCTCCACATTTGACTTTTAACCTTCCAAAGAGACATGGAGGTTTATGGTCATCTGTGTGGGGTTCAAGAAAACTTAATAAGTGTTTGAATTTCTAATTGGTGGGTTCCATTTCTAATCCTCTAGGATAGTCAATGGGAAAACCTAAGGCTATATCCTAAGCACTAAGAGGAAAGGAAAGACCTCACCAGAAATGAGGTCAACAAATGGATCCCCAATAGGTGCGGTGTGCTAAAGGAGCACACCGCGCGTATTGGCGTTGACCGAAGAGATCAACAAGACCAACAAAAACGTCTAAGTGACACACTTAGAATGAAACATAGAAAACTTCTGCTGGGGAGTATGTGGTAAATCTCCTAGACTGAAGATTCCAAAACTCTCGCTGGGGAAAAAGGAGGAGAATTTCAAATCACAATATTTCAAGAAATTGGATTTTAAATTCTTTTCTTTTTCATTTCAAGTTTTAAGTATGAGTTTAAATTTTGAGTTGAGTTTCAATTTTGGTTGAATTATGACTTAAGACTGATTTTAAGGTGGATTTCACAGAAGTTCTGAATTTAAAATGAGAATTGGAACCTAGGTTCCAACCTCGGGATTGTAAATAGAACTGGAATTTAGGTACAAGCCTCTGTCGGCATATTTTTAGGTTGTGTATTTTAAAAAGGGGGTCACCTACAGAAGTTGTCGGCGAATTTTTTAATTTAATTTAAATAATTTGAAAAGTAGTATTTGATTTTTGAAAGTAATTTTAAGTTTAAAAATTTTAAGATATGAAAACAAACTTATCTCACATCCCAAATAGTTTATATAAACGAGCATCGCACCACAAACCGTGTATCTATCCCTAAGGATAGACAAACTGCTTGATGGTGGGGCTCGATTAAATAAACTAAAAGATTTGTGACATTCGTTCGGTCTGCGAACCAATTTTATAAGCCGACAAGTTCCCCTGCTTAATATAAAGAAATTAAGCAGGGTTTATATTACCTGGGTTCTTAAAGTTCCCTATAAGGGCAAGCCCCTATAGTTAATTACATCCTAAGTGACGAGAATCACTTAAGAAAACTTCGATAATGATCAGTGGTTTTGCTCTCAATAATTTCAAAGTTTAAGGTTTTCAAAGGATTGGATTTTGGAATTTTAAAAGGGAATGGATCAAGTTTGGAACAATTTATTTTAGGAGTCCAAAGAAAGAGAAGTAGGAGAAGCTGAGGATCCAAGAAGAATCTTAGCAACTTCTCAAACTATCCTATTGTTTGGCTTCAATTTGGGAGTTTGTTTAATGTTGCAATCTTGCCAATTTTAATTAATTAGGACTTATATTTGTATGACATGATCATACAAATAGCCTTGAAGATATGAGGGTTTATGTCGTACCAAACAACTACCTCGGAATCCTAAGACCGGTTATGGCTTAGTTTGTATAATATGATTATGCAAATGCCTAACGAAAAGGTTGAGAATTTATGTTTCACTAAGCAAACTACCTCGAAATCCTATGGCTTGGTTGTTTAAAACTAGGAAAGGTTTTGCTGAAGTAGACTCGGGTTTTGCTGATGACGATGGCCGTGCTGCCCACTATGCTCCATGTTCCTTGTTGTTGCAGAGGTTTAGTTTTAGAAGTCATAAATCAGGAGATGAGAGAAGTGTTTTGCTTTAAATAAAATCTTAAAATCTAAGTGTTTTTAATATTTTAATTAAACAAATCTTAAAGTTGGTTAAACAGAACCTATTAAGATCCCACGGTTCCGTCATCCCGGCACCGTTATTTTCATCGAATTCACTTATTCTAGATGAATTTGCTAAACTCAACTAAATGAGTTTCACACTTTCATTTAGACTGTGGGAAATCCTGTTAGCAACACGTGTGTTACATCATCCCAGGTATTCCTGATCATTCAACGACACGTTTTAATTTATTTAAAGTTGTAGTTTTGTTGTTCTGTTTGTGATTAAATTTTGAGTTGTTTTATATTTTGTATGGTTGTGGCATTGATTTTTATCATGCAATGAATTTTAATTAAGTTTTGGTTTTAGTTCAGGGACTATCCTAAAGGTTTTGGTTTTCATGCAACAGTTGTTTATCATGCAAGAAAATTAAAGTGCAGTGCATATAAGTAAATTGCAATAAAGTAAATTGCAATAAAATAAAAGCGTACCTAGACGGTCTTCCCATCATCCCATGCTGCACTTAAAACACATGTTAAGACATTTAAATGTTTCAATAAGTACCTAGGTAAAGCTAAGGGAAAGGTTTTGGTTGTCTACCAAAGTCCTAATCCTATAGCTAGTCATCTCCTATGACGTCTAGGTTCTTGTGTTTTGGTTTAAGGATAATTTTCTTCACCAAAGAACAATTAAGTTCAATTGTTCTTATAAACATCCCATCATATTGAGGAAGTGCTTAAGACGAGCCTTAAACATCTTTTCAATACCTCTAAGATTGTTTTAAGTCCAAGAGAATTTAATTATACAAGTGAATTAATCATCCAGGAGTTTAAGTTTTGTTCTCTTGCTCAGTGAACTAGGACATTTGAATATCCTATAAGTGAAGTAACACTTCGCTTGATACTTCATTTAGGAGTTATAATAATAAGAGCTTTAAAGGGCAAATCAACTTATTAAGTATTTTAATGATTTAAACTTAATGATTTAATTTTAATTTTGACTTAATTATAAAAAATTAGTTTAAGTTTGGAATAGTGTTCAAGTTACTTTAGATTTATTTCTTAATGATTTCATTTAGGTTTGTTGTTAAATGATTTTAATTTAATCTAATTCAATTTAATTTTAATTCAATTTAATTTAATTTTAATTTAATTTGATTTGATTTTAATTTAATTTAATTTGATTTAATTTAATTTAATTTTTAATTTAATTTAAATTTAATTTAATTTAATTTAATTTAATTTATTTTAATTTTAATTTAATTTTAATTTAATTTTAATTTAATTTAATCTTAATTTAATTTAATTTAATTTAATTTTTAATTTAATTTTAATTTAATTTGATTTTAATTTAATTTAATTTAATTTAATTTTATTTTATTTTAATTTTAATTTAATTTTAATTTTAATTTAATTTAATTTAATTTAATTTAATTTAATTTAATTTAATTTCAATTTAATTTACTTTAATTTTAGTTTAATTTTAATTTGGATTATTATTTTAATTTTTTAATTAAGAATTAAGTATTATTGAAGTGATTTATTTAGGGATTTTTAAATTAAAGAATAAATATCCTCTTAATAATATCCCTACTTTAATAATTCTAATTTCTATTATTCATCCAAAATTTCAATTATCTAATTAATTAAAGTTTTATTTTAATTATATTTGAAACGGTTAGTAGGTTTCTACCCTCAATCATTTAAGTTTCAATCATCCAAAATCAGTTTAAAATCAAATATTTTACCCTCCCCTTTTTGATTAATCCTAAAATTTTAATTAAGGGTTTAAATTTTTAATTACCCTTTTGCCCTTCAAGCTTAATAATTCTGTAACTCACTAAATTAAGCTCAAATGAACTTGAAATTTTTATGTAACCTCACTCACATGTCAATTAAGACATTAGAGGAGAAAATGTGTTTTTTCTGTATTTAATTTATTTATGTAATTATTTTTAATGGAAAATAGGGGTTTTCAAGGAAAATTCAATAACATGACCAAGGAAATGTTTCCACCCTTAAAAAAATTTTGGGATGTTCCTAATGATCAGAGGACCATTTGGACTAATTGTGGTGATTTTTTAAGTTATATTTTATTTATTAGAATTATTTTGATTTTTGGAGTATTAATTAATTTTAAAATAAAATTAAAGTTGAAAAATAGATTTTATATTTTTCATAAATCTCTATCGACCTCAAGGAGTCTATAAAAATAAATTTTATATTTTTCTGATTTTTTTATTTATTAAAATTATTTTAGTGAAAGGGTTGGAAAATACATTTTTAAATATTAAAAATTACATTAAGCCTTTAAAATTCAATATCTTATCCTAGGGACTTAAAAAAAATTGGTTTATTTCTAAGTGATTAGAATTAAAAATGTGACATTTTGGTGATTTTTAATATTTTTATGATTTTTATTATTTTTAATTATTAAAAATATTAAAATAATGATAAAAATCAACTTTTTTAGAAAATTACAATTTTAATTTTTTTTTAAGTTCCTCTGATATCGCAGAAGCTCCAAAACCATTTTTGTGAATTTCTGAAAAGTATTTTGTGAGTTATGAATTTTTAAAGTTTAATTTTATCCATTTTGCTTAAGAGGCTTAATCAACCCATTTGGTGGGGTTAATCAAGTCCAATTGACTTTATGTGATGTTTCTCTGATCCTAAAGATCAGTGGAGAATTATTTTCAAGTTAATTTGATGTGTAGTTAACCCTAATTAATTAAAGTTCAATTTTGGGTGTTTAGGCCAATTTGGGTTATTCCATGTGAATTAAGTCAAAAACTATTTTTCCTAGATTCTACTGGTCATAAGAAACATCACCAAATTTTCCTAGAATTTATTTCTCAACATGCAAATTGTTGGAATTAAAATACTCAAAACAGTAAAATGCAATTGAAAAATCAATAACATATCATTGGGATGGCCTCTGACCTTGGAACATTCAGGGAATGTTCCCAAGTTCGGAGGCTTCGAAAGCCCTATGGTCTCATGACATGGTGAATTGCCTATACAAATAGAGAATTAAAACAATGCAGAGAGTAAATAAATCATTAAAAATAAAATACTTAATGAAATTACTTAATTTCTTTTCCACATTATTCTCCTCTGTGCACTGAGCAAGAGGGAATTTTTATTTTATTTTTATGATTTTTTAACACAAAGTTAAGCATTTTTGAAGTTTAGGGTAAAAAATAAATAAAATATTTCATTTTCCCGCTCAATCTCCACGTGTCGCTCCTTGATTTGCTGGCGCGGTTCTGTTCATGGATGCAGCTACCGTCCCACTCCATCAGCACTATCTGTTAGATACACGCCTGATCGGACAGCTGCTGCTTCTCTCCCCTAGTTCTATTCACCCAAAACAGTCCAACTTCAAACCTTGATATCTCCCTCGATTCTCAACGAAATTGAATGAATTTTTTTTAAAATGATCTTCTAATTGAGTAGCACACATCTATATGGTAATGATATACTTAAAACATGTGAATAATTATAGAAAATTAAAACATGCTCGGTTGGAGGAGAAAAAATTTGATACCTTTGTCCAAGAGGTGAGGCCTCAATTGGAAATGATTAGATTGACCTTAGGAGTGCTTAGAGAAGCTTTGGGAACAATTTAGCAAAGTTTCCCCAAGGTAATCTTTTGCATCTCCTCCCCTTGGTCATGGAGGTGGGGTTTAATTAAGGAAGGTTATGATGGAGCTTGGTAGGCCATGAGGGTTGGTTTGGTTCATTCACCAAGGTTTTTTTGGCTGAGAAAAACTCACATGATTGAGCTTGATCTTGGTGCAATCAATTAGGTTATGCCATGTGTAAATTCAAGGATTTAAATGGCATGGGTGTAAGGAGCATTTTTGGTCCAATTTGGGTCAATTCATGTTTTTGGCTTGGTTCACGCACCAAGGCTTGATTTAGGCTGATGTGAGATCATTTGGGTCAGCCTCACATGTGTGGTGAAGTCCCCATCAAAGGTGAGGTGGCTAATTTTGGTTAAAGTGTATCATGAATGGGGTTAAAAAAGGTTTAGTTAAGGCTTAGGAAAGGCTCCCCTTTTCTTTCCATAAGTGGCATGGTGAAGTGGAAAGGGATCTCCATGGCTTGCAGATGGGTTATGCATGGCTCCATGACTTCATTTGGCTTGTTCATGGTTTGGGAAAAGGTTGGCTCACTTGCATGGAAAAGGGTTATTTGGAATTTTGAAAACTTTGGATTCCATTGATGGGATTTGTCATGATGCTACAAATGGGTTTATTTCATGAGGGTTTAAGACTTTGGTCAAATAGGATTATCAAAGGAATGATGAAGAAAAGGTTTCATGTGGGCTTGGTAATGGACTTTGGGCTTTTAAAATTTGGTAAAGGTAGGCTTTTAAAATGGTTTAAGGAAATGGGCTTTTATGTTTCAAAGTGGGCTTTTAGATCAAAAAATTTGTAAAGGGCCATGCCAAATAAATGTTGGTTTTAGTTTAAGGATATGTCATGAGTGATTTAAAACAAATTTGGAGTGATTTAGGATTGAATTGGGTTGGATTTGGGTTTATTTGGTAAAGGGGCTAAGGTGGGCCAAATTGGGCTAACTTAGGCTACGGTTGGGCTAATGTTAAAATTGATGTAAAATTGATGTTGAGAAATGTTTAGGGGAATGTTATTAAGAGTTTTCAACTTTGGTTGGGGTTCAATCTTGAGATTTGGGCCTATTTGGGTTCATGGTGGATTTAGGCCAATTTAGGGAATTTTGGGTTTGGGTTGAATTTGAGTAAGGTTTGGGTCCAAATTTTGGGTAAATTGTGTTAGTGTTTTGTTTATGGAGATGTTAGGGAAGATTTATAAAAGGTTTGGGGTTAATTGGAGTTGAGTTGGGTTAGGTTTGGGCTTAGTTTAGCTCATGGGTCAAAATTGGGCTTTAAGTTTAAGAATGAAATTGGACCTAAATGTCAATCAAATTGGGCCTGGATTTGGTCTAAATTGATATTGGGGATATTGAATTGAAGTTTAGAATTGAATTGGACTAAAATTGAGGTCAATCGGGGAGGTTTGGTTTGACATCGGGTTCATTCTGGGTTTAAAATGGGTCAAATTGGGGATTTTAGTAAAAGTGGGGTAAATTGACAAAATTGGCCCATGGTATAGTTGAACAAAATGAAATTGGGAATATTTGAGATTTTCTGGAATTTTTTTAGGAATTTTTGGATTTTTGGGTCAAGAGGGGCATTTTGGTAATTTGGAGGGTATTGGGGGTATTTTTTGAATTTTTGGAATTTTTTGTCAAAGATGATCACTTTGAATGGTGAGAAATTTTTAAGGACTGATTTTGAGGAATTTTGAGGAATTTGGGTAATTTTGCAAATTTTGGGTCATTTCAAGGGCATTTGGTAGGTTTGGCGGGTCCGGGTCCCTAAGGGTCAAAAATTGAATGTTTGGCAAAATGAAGATTGATTGAATGTGAGTAGAATGGAATCACTTTGGTTGAGCCATGAAGCCATATTAAGCCCATATGAGCAATGAGAGGACTCATTTGAGGTAGTCACTATGTTGTTCCTAACCTTCTTAGCTAGGGGCTTAGGGGTTAAGAACCATCCATGTGAATTACTTACATGAGTCATGAAGTCAAGTTGGGTGAGAGTGTGTTTTTAGGAATTGGAATGTGTGTGTGAGTGTGGTGTATGTGCAAGTCAACCCTCACCAGACTAGGCCACCCAGGGTATCCCTAAGGCCAAAAAGTCCTATAAGAAACTCTTCCTTTAAACCTCCACATTTGATTTCAACCCTCTAGGTGATTAGGGGTCTACCATCAAGCTTGTGGGGTTTGCAGGGAGTCAAGAGGTGTTTGAATTTTTAATGGGTGGGTTCCACTTCTAGTCTTCTAAGATTAGTCAAATGAAAAGCCTAAGGCTAGATCCTAAAGACTAAGGAGAGAGAAAAGAAAAGACCTCATCAAAAATGAGGTCAACAGCCTCGGAGAGAGAATCAGAATTTAGGCATTGATCGAGAAGGATGAGAAATGAAAGTTAGGTACCAGTCTGGGAAGAGAGTCAAAAGTTAGGTACCGACCTCGTAAAGGGTGAGAACTGGAAGTTAGGTACCAGTCTCGGAAGAGAGTCAGAAGTTAGGTACCGACCTCAAAAAGGGTGAGAACTGGAAGTTAGGTACCAGTCTCGGAAGAGAGTTGGAAGTTAGGTACCAATCTCGGAAGAGAGTCGGAAGTTAGGTATTGACCTTGAAAAGGGTGAGAACTGGAAGTTAGGTATCGATCTCGGAAGAGAGTCGGAAGTTAGGTACCGACCTCGAGATTTCAGGAGTGCTGAAAAGTTTCTTGGAAGAGTGTGAATTTAGCAGACACCGAGATTAGGATGCCTTGTCGGTCATATACCCAAGTCGGAGGATTAGAATGCGAAAAAGTTTCTCGGAAAGAGTGCAAGATTAGCAGACACTGAGATTAGGATGCCTTGTCGGTCTTATACCCAAGTCGGAGGATTAGAATGCAAAAAATTTTCTCAGAAAGAGTGCGAGATTAGTGGACATCGAGATTATACCCAAGTCGGAGGATTATAATGCGAAAAAGTTTCTCGGAGGATGCCTTGTCAGTCTTATACCCAAGTCGGAGGAATAGAAAGCAAAAAAGTTTCTTGGAAAGAGTGAGAGATTAGCACACCGAGATTAGGATGTCTTGTCAGTCTAATACCCAAGTCGGAGGAGCAGAATGCGAAAAAGTTTCTCGGAAAGAGTGCGAGATTAATGGACACCGAGATTAGGATGCCTTGTCAGTCTTATACCCAATTCAGAGGATTAGAATGCCAAAAAGTTTCTTGAAAAGAGTGCGAGATTAGTGGACAACGAGATTAGGATGCCTTGTCGGTCTTATACCCAAGTCGGAGGATTAGAATTTGAAAAAATTTCTTGAAAAGACTGCGAGATTAGCAGACACCGAGATTAGGATACCTTGTCGGTCTTATACCCAAGTCGGAGGATTAGAATGAGGAAAAGTTTCACGGAAAGAGTGCGAGATTAGCATACAAAGAGATTAGAATGCTGTGTCGGTCTTATACCCATGTTAGAGGATTAGAATGCAGAAAAGTTTCTTGGAAGGATGCGGGATTGGCGGTAATTCAGAGAAGAGAATCAAAATTTAATTATCGATCTTGAAATGAGAACTGGAAGTTAGGTACCAGCCTTAGAAAGATGGGAACTAGAATTTAGGTACCAATCCCAAAAGTTGGTATTTGATTTGGGTTTTGAAGATTCTGTGAAAATTTAGTGTAGTAGAAGATTGGAATGAGATATGAAAGTGTTTCACATCCCGAGAGAGTTGATCAAAGTTTGATTGTTTGGCGAAGGATATGAATCCATGCCATCAAAACCAAATAAAAAATTTCATGGTTCTGTGTCAGTAGAATCAGTCGACCTTCTCAAAAGAGAAACGAAATCGCGGGGAGTCGAGAAGATTTGAGAACAGTGGGAGGCTGGGGATTTCAGATTTGGGAATTCGTTTTCATTGTTTGATTTTAGTAATTTGATTTTGTTTGATATTTAAGTTTGAATTTTTGTTTTGATTTATATTTTTTTTGATTCATTTCTTTTGTTTACAATTCGAGATTTAGATTCATTTTGTTCGTTTTAGTGATTCGATTTCATTTTTATTCAATTAGAGTTCACGTTATTTTTTTATTTTTTTATTACTTTTTTTTTGGAATTTGTTTTGGCATTTAGATTATTAAGAAGAGTTCTTTATTCATTTTCTTCTTTCTTTTCATTCTTCGTTCGAAGTTCATTTAACTTAATGGCGTTTCCCAGTCAATTTGCACAAAATAAGTGAAGGCAAAGCACGATGTGGTCGTTTCCATTCCAATTTGTTGAAAATACGTCATATAACTTGATCCAAAACATGATGATATTTTCCTTGAAAATTTAGTATCTCATACAATCCACATAAATAAAAAAATGGATTGTGTAAGATTCTTACAAGTTTCTTCCAAAAGCCTCTGTCGAAATCCATGTCTGAATAATGAGAAACATGGACAATAACATCACCTTCCATGCCATCCTTGGCAGGACATGCCGTTCGGATGTGCATAAGAGGTGTGTTATATCCCATGTAGCTCAAAGCTTGTAGGGCCGAAGACTCTCTAATTATGGATCTGGATGAAAGTGGAAACACATTTTGTTGTCGTCCATCCTCCTGAATGTGACGGAGGTTCGCCGAATAAGCACCCCTGGAATGCAGTGTTTTGCTATGTCCGCTCTGTTTCCTTTTAACACCAAGACAGAACCTATCGGTAGAGGTATCTCCACCGGCCCTCGGAATTCTCCGGGACCTGCTATCCCGAGGTCAGATCCAAACATGATGTTACATTGGTTAACAAAAGACACCGTGCAGAAAGGTCTGACAAAGTCGTGATGATCTATGTGTGGCGGTATGCAGTCGCCCTCCTTGCATATGTTAATGATGCAGCTGTTGGGTATGCAATCTACAGGTAATATCCTCCCATGTGATCTATCCGAATAATGAGATCCGTCGAGATTTAACATTGATGGAACCTCCTTCGGGGTTCCTTCATGTACTCCTCAGATCGTTATATTCCTTTCCGAAGATTGTCGTTGAGCCAACTTTTGAAGGTAATACAATCTTCTATCTTATGCCCAAGCATCCTGTGGTAAGGGCAAAAGTTTGGGATCAACTTTCTTGTCGACTTTTCCTCGTCTCTTAGGTTCTCGGTAGTTGGAAATCCGGAGTCTTCATCGATCAAGGAACATTTTCAGCACTCGCCTCATTCTTGAACAGATACTCCCCGCTCTGTAAGCTCCCTAATGCACGTTGCGACGAGGCGGCCGTTCATACCGCCGAGATGACCGATAGCCGGTCGTGGTTGCCGGCACTTGCGAAGGTTGCCGCGATCGTTCGACGATATTTTGCACGTTGCTTGCCCTTATCGACCGCCGCAACGATTCCGGACTTCTTTTCAAAAGTTTTTCACGGCTTCGTTTGTCCGTTTTGCCTGCGGAAACTTAATTGCTTCGCCTCCTCTCGTTACAAGCTTCCGCCTTGCTACAACTTCTCGAAAGTCTTAATAGTAAATCCCTCGAGGAGAAGCTGCCACGCGCGTTTGCTCTTAAGTAAAATGCCAATTGTATGCTGTTCTTGTAGCTATGGCTCACACTTCATACTTAGGTTCCTCCATCGAAGTATGTAGTCCACCAAGGTTTCGTCGGGGTTTCGCTTCTACCACTAGATCACCTATATGATGTGGTGCCGAGATCCGACAAATCGCTTTCGATGAAGAGATTCTCTAGTTCTGAAAATGTCTTCGCCAACCATTCGGTAATCGCATACCAATCAAAGGCGATCCCCGACAGTCAGCCGACAAATTGTCGGAAGAGCAAGCATCACTTCCGCCGCATTACAAATAACCGGCACGAAAATGTAACATGCCGCCGAGGGTTTCCTGCCCACCACACCTCAATGCAGGTGGTACAAAGCCTTTCGTATATTGGACAAATGGCCAAATTCTTCGGTAAGGTCTACCCGTCCGAATGGATGTCCCCCTCTTTGATTGTGCCAAGGCTTCGCACCTCGCCGTTCCACCATGCTCTTGATATCCTTTTCCGGAATCATGCTTTCGTGTCGCATCCTTCTTAATCGATCATCCCCCATTGACTCGACGTAATCTCCTTTCCCCTCGTCTACTATGTGAATGACTTCTCGGGGGTGTCTCTCTTTGGGATTGCACCTCGACTGAGAGTGGCTAGGGCTACAACCATCTCTTCCATCCTTTTTGCCGTTCGGCGATCATATCATCTTTCTCAAGCCGCCTCCTCATTACTTCCGGCTCCTCTCTTCGCCGCTCGGCAGGCCACCGTGAAGCCGACGGCTCGTGTTTCAACCATGTTAATTTCTCGCATATTCATCATCCATGAACTCGACGAATCATTCTCATCTCTCGAATTTCTCTTTCTTTCCCCTTGCTAATCGCCGAATACGTGCCTACTTTTCCATAGCATCTTCAAAGGGTCTTTCTCCGTACATCCTTGCAGCTTGTCATGTGATAACCGTCGGCTTCCTTTCTCATGAGTCCCTTTACCGCAGCACTTTCTTCGACTCCGTCCTCCCCGACGAGACTTTCCTTCGGTGTCGTTGTTTTAATCTTAATTGTCCTAGACACGCCATACCATCCTTCAGCCAGGTCTGTGACCGGATGGTCCTGTCACCAAATGCCGGAAGGTGGTATCCTCCTCAATCGTAGTCCCGAAACAAGGATGGGCGACTAGCTTTCATTCTCTTATTTGGATTCTCCCAACGATAGCAAATTCCACTCGCGGCCCAAGACAAGATTTCGTCGCACCCGCCCTATCCTTCAAAATTTCTGATACACAGGCATTTTTCCTTCTTTGCCAACTTTTCTATGAAGGTCATAACAGCAACATGAATTCTAGCCCTTTTCTTACGGCTATCGTTAAATATGGGCCGAGGCACAAGCAGAAGAATCTTGCGAACATTTTCCCGATCCTCTCCGCGCAGAGAGGGGATGAAACCTACTTCCTCCCAAAAGTGGTATTCATAGCAGTGTATATCGGCACAGATTTCCTCCGTAGGCGAACTTCTGCGCCCGGCTTCTCTAGCAATCCTTCTACTTCGTTCCTCCTCCGAGTCCGTGTCGGGCAGTGGAATTCTCAAGCCGGGACCCAATTTCAAAACGAAGGTCTCTTCACAGAAGGTCTCGTACCCTCCACGGTAACAAAGTTCATCACGCCCCGAATTTCCTTCCCTTTAGTCCGGCGGTAAGCCGGGGTAGGTGCGTAGACAACTAGACCCGCGGGGGGGTAGCAACAAATTCTTCCGTGGAACAGCAGCATTCTCCCCGCCTGGAATCTGGCAGAGGGGAGTGGGAATTCATGGTGCCGACTCGAGGTTAAACTCAATCAACGCGCTTCTCGCCGTACTTTGCTCGCAGTGAAAAGAGATTGACGTCGTGGATTTTGATGTTGGTGTCCCCGAATCCTTGTCCGAATCGAATAATTCCATTGTCGCGCTCGTCCTCGAACACGCCAGTCGAGTCCGTTGATGAAGGAGAAGATCGGGGCCGGGCTTCCATTTCTGTAGGGCACCTGCGGTTAGTCCCCGACCGTGCGTTTCTTGTCATAAACATATGACGAAAAAGAAAGAGTCCGAACACATTTTCGTTTATCTTAGTGTATTTGTGATATTAAAAGAAAATTGTTTTTTCGAAAAGATTTTGGTTGTTGCTAGTAGCGGAGAATTATTAAAAGAAGGAGGGAAGAGTAAAAGGAATTGATTAGGAACGGGAAAAGGAAGAGAAAGTCTTGTAGAAACTTCTCGACCGTCAAAGAAACCGCTCCTAAACTAATACCTATTGGGGGTCCACCCCACCTCGTAAATGAGGTAAAGGATCTCAGAACCTCTCTCGTTTAGGGGTGTCTAAACAAGGGTTCCTAAATCCTGAGAGAATGTTGGCTATACTTGTTCAAAGTAGAAATGAACATAAGATTTCAACGGAAAGAAGGATAGTTTGATCCACTAGAACATGGATACACTACCGATTTTGGAAAGTGTAATTATCCGATTAAAACAGAGGAATTTTCCCCAAATGAGTCGCCAGAAATTGTACGGCTTATTCTCGGGGTTGTGTGTTTTATTTTGAAAAAAAGGGGTCGCCTACCGTAAATTGCCTGGCGAATTTTAAATTTTAAATTTAATTTAAATATATATATAATTTGGAAAGTGGCATTTGATTTTGATAATAATTTTAAGTTTGAAAGTTTTAAGATATGAAATCAAACTGATCTCACATCCCGAATAAGTTTACATAAACGAGAACCGCACCACAAACCGTATATCTATCCCGAAGAATACACACGTTCGACGATGGGACTCGATTAAATAAACTAGAAGATTTGTGACATCCGTTTGGTTTGCGAACCAATTTTATAAGCCGACAAATTCTCGCTTAATAAAATGAATTAAGGTGGTTTATATTATCCGGTTCTTAAAATTCCATATAAGGGCAAGCCCCTATAGTTAATTACATCTTAAGTGACGGAATCACCTAAGAAAACTCTCGATAATAACTGCTCGCTTCTCAAGAATCTCAAAGTTTAAGTTTTCAAGGGATTGAATTTTGGAATTTCAATGGGTGGAAATTGAACAAGTTTGGAACATTTTACTTAAATTCAAAGGAAGAAGGTAGAGAAATTACGTATTCGGCTAAACTCGGTAATTTCTCAACTATCCTATTGTTTGGCTTAAATTTAGGAAAGTCCTAATGTTCATTTAATGTTTTGATTTTGCCAATTTTAATTAGTTAGGGACTTATATTTGTATGATAAAATCATACAAATAGCCTTGAAGATGCGAGGGTTTATGTCGTACCAAATGACTACCTCGGAGTTCTAAGACCGGTTAGGGCTTAATTCTACATGACCTCATCATGCAAATGCCTAACGAAGAGTTGAGGGTTTATGCTGCACCAGGAAAACTACCTCGAAGTCCTATGGTTTCATTATTTAACTCTAAGAAAATTTTGCCGAGGTAGATCCGAGTTTATCGATGACGATGGTCGTGCCGCCCACCATGCTCCGAGCCTCGTTTGTCATGCAGGGTTTAGTTTTAGAAGTCATAAATCAGAGATGAGAGAAGTGTTCTGGTTTAGAGAAAATCTTAAAATCCAGGTGTTTTTTTTAATATTTTAATTAAACAAATCTTTTAAAGTTGATTATAACAACACCGGCGAAGATCCCACTGCCTCCATCCTTCCTGCCATTTTATTTCTCTGGATTCACTTAGTCCGTATGAATTTGCTAAACTCAACTGAATGAGTTCCACCTCATTTAGACCGTGGGAAATCCCGTTAGCAAGACGTAGGTTACATCATCCGAGGTATTCCGATCATCCAACAAGACGTTTTAATTTAGTTGTAATCATAGCTTTGTGTTCTGCTTCTTTACATTTCTCAAATTTCGAGTTGTTTTATATTTTGAAATGTTGTGGCGGTGAATTTTATCTTGTAATGACTTTAATTTTGTTTTGGTTTCAGTTTTAGGGATCTTTATCCTTAGCGTGTGGGTTTTCATGCAACAAATAGTTTATCAGCGCAAGAAAAGTAAGTGCGATGCGATTAAATAAATTGCAATAAAGTAAATTGTAATAAAATAAAAAGCGTACCCGGAGGGTCTTCCCGTCATCCCAAGCTGCACTTAAACACAATTTAGAATATTTAAGCAAGTTCCTAGGTAAAGCTAAGGGAAGGGTTAGCGGTTTTCTACCAAATTCTAATCCTATGCTCTAACATTTCACACGTCTAGCAAGCCTCAGAGCTTGGGTTTCGAGGACGATTTTCTTCATCAAAGAACAATTAAGTTCAATCGTTTTATAAATATCCTATCATATTTGAGGAAGTACAAGAAGAATCTTAAACATCTTTTCAATATCATAATTGTTTTAAGTCCAAATGAATTTAATTATACAAATGAATTAATCATCCTAGAATCCAAGTTCGTTGTTATCTTACTCGGCATTAGACATTTCAATATCTTATGAAAGGAAGTAACATTTCATTTATCGTCTGCTTAGGAGTTATGACAACAAAAGCTTTCGAGGGCAAATTGATGTTCAAATGGTTTGTGATTTAATTTTATTTCACATCAGGTTTAAATTCGGGAATGTTGTTCAAGTCAAGCTTCATATTTATTTTTGAATTTTTATGTCTCTTAGGTAATGTTATTTTTTAATTCAATTTAATTTAACTTTAATTCAGTTTAATTTGGTTTAGTTTTAATTTTAATCAATTTAATTTGATTTGATTTTAATTTTAACTTGATTCTATTATTTAATTTAATTTAATTCAATTTTAGTTTATCGATATGATTTAATTTAATTTAATTTAATTTGATTTAATTTAATTTGATTTTGATTTTACTTAATTTAATTTTAATTTAATTTAATTTAATTTAATTTATTTTGGTTTAATTTAACTTTAATTCGATTTAATTTAACTTAATTTTGATTTAATTTAATTTTATTTAATTTAAATTTATTTTTAATTTTTATTTAATATTTTATTTTTAATTTTAATTTAATATTTTATTTTTAATTTTAATTTAATATTTTATTTTTAATTTTAATGATGATTTAATTTTAATTGTTAAAGTATTAATTTAATTGAAATTTTAAAGAGTTTAATTTAAATAATTTAACTTTAATTTAATTTAATGATTAAGTCTTTTAGCATTTTAAATCTTAAATTTGGATTATCATTTTAATTAGGAATTAAATATTATTGAGATGATTAATTTAGATTCTTAAATTAAAGAACAAATCTCTTTCCTAATAATATCCCTATTTTAATAATTCCAATTTTATTATTCTTCCAAATTTAATCAATTATTTAATTACTATTTTAATTATTTTTAAATTATTTAGTAGGTTTTAAAATTTCCTTTAATTATTTAAATTTCAATCATCCAAATTTAGATTAGATCAAATATTTTACTCTTTAATTTTATTAAGCCTAAAGTTTTAATTAAAGAGTAAAATTTTAATTACCATTTTGCCCTTCAAGCTTAATAATTTCATAACTCACTAAATTTAGCTTAAATGAACATAAAATTTTTATGTGACTTCACTCATATGTCAATAAAGATATGAGAGGAGAAAATGTGATTTTTCTGTATTTAATTTATTTATGTAATTATTTTTGTGAAAATAGATTTCTAAGGAAAATTTAATAATATTTACCTCAAGAGAAATTTCTGCCCTTAAGAAAATTATGGGACATTCCTAATGATCTGTGGAGGAATCTCACTTCGACCAATTTTAGTGATTTTTTTGAATTATATTTTTTTATTATAATATTTTGAATTTTGGAGTATTAATTAATTTAAAAATAAAACAAAGGTTGAAAAATAAATTTTATATTTTTCTAAATCTCTCTGATATCAAGGGAATCAAAGAATCAATTTTTACAATTTTCTGATTTTTCGATTTATTAGAATTATTTTAGTGGAAATGCTTAAAAATACATTTTTTTAATTTTAAAATTACCTTAGGGCTTTAAAATTTAATATCTCATCATATAGACCTAAGAAAAATACTGGCCTGGTTCCTAAGTGATTAAAATTCAAAATGTGACATTTTGGTAAATTTTATTATTTTTGTGATTTTTATTATTTTTTTAATTATTAAAATATTAAAATAATACAAAAAATCAACTTTTTTAGAAAATTGAAATTTTAATTTTCTTAAATTCCCCTAATATCGAGAGGCTCCAAAACCAATTTAGTGAATTTTTGAAAAATTATTTTTGAAAGTTATGAATTTTTAAAGTTTAAATTCACAAATGGCTTAATCAACCCATTTAGTACGGCTAACCAAGTCCAATTGACTTCAAATTTTTATGGTGGGTTCCTCTGATCCTAAAGGTCAGTGGAGAATTGATTTCAAGTCAATTCGATGTATGATTACCAATTAATTAAAGGACCTATTTTGGGTGTTTAAGCCAATTAGGGTTATTCCAAGTGGATTAATTCAAAACCTATTTTTCCTAGGGTCCTCTGGTCATAAGAGACATCACCAAATTTTTCTAGAATATTTCACAATTTGCTAATATTGGATTTAAAATACTCAAAATAGCAAGCAACCCGTCTTGTCGACGAAACTTAATTGCTTCGCCTCTTCTTGCAAGCTTCCGGCCTTGCTTAACAACTTCTCGAAAGTCTTAATAGTGAATCCTTTGAGGAGAAGTGCTTTATCGGGCCGTGAATGCATTTAAGCGAGATGCTGACTGCATGTTGTTCTTGCGGTTGTGGTTCACACTTCATGCTTAAGTTTCTCCATCGAAGTATGTAATCCACCAAAGTTTCATTCGGCCTTTGTTTCTCTACCACTAAATCACCTATAGTGATGTGGTGTCGAGCTCCGACAAATCGCTTGATGAAGAGGCTCTCTAGCTCGCGAATGTGTTCACCGAGCCATTGGGTAGTTCGCATACCGGTCGAAGGCGATTCTGACGGATTGTCGACGAGCTGTCGGAAGAGTAATGCATCGCTCCCGCCGACATTGCAACAAGCGGCACGAAAGTGTGCGACATCTTGTCGGGGGTTCCCGGTTCCGTCGAATGTCTTGAACGAGAGGTGGTACGAAGCCTTTCGGGTATTGGACGGCGTCGAATTTTTACGGGTAAGGTCTACCCGTCCGAATGGATGTCCCGTTCTTCGATTGTGCTAAGGCTTCTCGCACTCTTTGTTCTACCAAGTTCTTGATATCCTTTTTAGGGATCATACTTTGTGTCGTATCCTTTTCGGTGGTCATCCCCATTGACGGATGTAATCTCCTTTCCTCCGTCTACAATGTGAATGACCTGCGGGGTGTCTCTCTATGTGGTTGTACTTGACTGCGGAGAGTGGCCGGAGCTACGGCCATCTCTTCCATCCTTTTCGCCGTTTGAGCGATCGTGTCGTCCTTTTCCTGAAGCTGTCTTCTCATCGGTTCCGGCTCCTCTCTTTCTGCGGTTGCGAGGAGCACCTTGCGAAGGCGATGAAGCTCGTGTCTCGACCATATTGATTTCGCATATTCGTCGTCCATGAACTCCGATGAATCGATCTCATCTCCGAACTTTTCTTCTCTTTCTTTTGCCGACCGTCGGATGTCGGTTCTCGGCTTTTCCATGGCATCTTCTAGCGGAGCTTTACTGTGTGTCTTTGCGGTTGTCATGCGATAGTTGCCGGGTCCCTTTTCACGAGTCCCCTTTATCGCGGTAGCGCTTTCTTCGATTCCGGCCTCCGGAGAGACTTTCTTTCTCGGAGCTGCTGTTTCGATCTCAACTTCCCGGTAGTGGGACGCCACACCATCCTTCTAGCGGCGGAAGGTCGCAGGACCGGATGGTGCGTCGGCCAAATGCTTTGGAAGGTGGTATCCTCCCTAGTCTGTAATCACGAGACTACGACGGGCGGGCTAGCCTTCATTCTCTTGCTTGGCTTTTACGTCATGACGGCGGGCTCTACTCGGGGCCCAAGACGGGATTTGGCCAGGCACCCGCCACTATCCTTCGTAGAATTTCCGATACGGGGCGGTTTTCCTTCCTTGCTAACTTTTCTACCAAAGTTTGCGGTCGAGCAAACGGCGTAGTTCTAGTTCTTTTCTTGCGGCTATCGTTGTAGTATGCGGGCGAGGTAATGTGGCGACAATCTTGTGAACATTCTCCTCATCCTCTGCGGCGGAGAGGGGATGGAACTGCTTCCTCCCAAAAGTGGTATGTAGTCGAGCGGCGGTGTATATTACGGTAGCGGTGTATATCTTGGCGGCTCCGGAATTTCCTCCGGGAAAGCAATTTCGGCGGCTACGGCTTCTCTGGCGATCCTTCTACTTCTGTTTCTTCTTTGGGTCTTTGTCAGTGACGGAATCTTTGAACTGGACCCGATTTCGAAAACAGAAGGTCTTACAAGAAGATCTGTACCCTCCACGGTAACAGGTTTACCATAATTCTGGATTTCTTTCCCCTTTGATTTGGCGAAGTCGGGGTAGGTGCGAAACAACTAGACCGGTGGGGGTAGTAAGAACGGTCCTCTGCGGACGGCAGTACTCCTCCTAGTCGGGACCCTTTGCAGGGGAGGAAACTCTTGGGTCGACCTAAGGTTGAACTCAAGCAATGGCTCCTCAGCTTCAGATACCTTGTTCGTCAGTGCAAAGAGGGAGATGTCGGTGACCTTGACATTCGTGTTTTCAAATCCCTGTCCAAATCAGATGACCCCATTGTCGGGCAGCTCATCCTTATAGACAGCGAAGTCCAGTCCGTTGGTGAAGGAGAAAATCAGTTTCGGGGCTTCCATTTCTGCAGGGTAGATTTTGGTTGTCAGTCCCAAGTTATGCTTCTTTTCTTTAGGACGAAAAGAAAAGAATTGAAAAGACTCCGAACTCGTTTTTTTTGTTCATGTATTTATAAGAGGGAATCATTTGTTAAAAGAGTCACTTATTAGAGAGTTTGTTTATTTAGAACGGAATGTTCGAAAGTGTAGAGAAGGTAAGGAATCTGATTCGGAGTTGGAAAGGAAAAGAGAGTCTTAAGCAAGACTTCTCGACTCGAAGGATCATTCCTAAACTAACACCTATTGGGGGTCCACCCCACCTCGAAAATGAGGTAAAAGGATCTCGGAACCTCTCTCGTTTAGGGGTGTCTAAACGGTGGCTCCTAAATCCAGAGAGAATGTTGGCTATACTCATTCAAGATAGAAATGAACATAGTATTCCAACGGAAAGAAGGGTAGTTTGATCCACTAATGACATGGATACACTACCGATTTTTGAAAGCGGAATTATACGATTATAATGTAGAGAGGAATTTTCCCACGTGAGTCGCAGAAATACTGTCGGCATATTTTTAGGTTGTGTTTTATTTTGAAGGGGGGGTCGCCTAACAGAAATCTGTTGGCGAATTTTTAATTTAATTAAAATAAATAATTTGAAAAGTAGTATTTGATTTTGAAAATAATTTTAAATTTGAAGGTATTAAGATATGAGATTAAACCGATCTCACGTCCCAAATAGTTTATATAAACGAGCACCGCATCACAAACCGTGTATCTATCCCTAAGGATGGAAACACTGCTTGACGGTGGGGCTCGATTAAATAAACTAGAATATTTGTGACACCCGTTTGGTCTGCGAACCAATTTTATAAGCCGACAAAATTCCCCTGTTTAATATGAAAACATTAAACAGGGTTTATATTACTACAGGTTCTTCAAAATTCCCTATAAGGGCAAGCCCCTATAGTTAATTACATCTTAAGTGACGGGAATCACCTAAGAAAACTCTCGATAATAATCAATAATTCTACTCTCGAGAATTTCAAAGTTTAAGTTTTCGAGGATTGAAGTTTTGAATTTTAATAGGGAATGGATCAAGTTTGGAAAATTTTGTTTTGTGAATCCAAAGGAAGAAAAGTAGGAGAAATCACAGATTCGAAGTTAACTTCGGTAATTTCCCGACTATCCTATTGTTTGGCTTAGATTTAGGAAAATCCTAATGTTTATTTAAATGTTTTGATTTTGTCAATTTTAATTAATTAGGACTTATATTTATATGATAGAATCATACAAATAGCCTTGAAGATGTGAGGGTTTATGTCGTATCGAACAACTACCTCGGAATCCTAAAACCGGTTAGGGCTTAATTTGCAAGGCAAATGCCTAACGAAGAATTGAGGATTTATGTTGCACTAGGCAAACTACCTCGAAGTCCTATGGCTTTCTAATTTAATTCTAGGAAAGTTTCTGCTGAAGTAGACTCGAGTTTCTTGCGATGACGATGGCCGTGATGCCTAGCCATGCTCGAGCTCCTTATTGTTGCAGAGGTTTAGTTTTAGAAATCATAAATCAGGAGATGAGAAAAGTGTTTTGGTTTAGAGAAGTCTTAATTTTCCAAGTGTTTTTTGTATTTTGATTAAAACAAATCTTAAAGTTGATTATAACGACACCGGTTAAGATCCCGCGGTTCCATCCTTCGGCATCATTATTTTTATCGGATTCACTTAGTCCGAGATGAGTTTGCTAAACTCAGCTGAATGAGTTCCACACTTTCATTTAGGCCGTAGGAAATCCCGTTAGCAACACGTAGGTTACATCATCCGAGGTATTCCCGATCATCCAACGGGACGTTTTAATTTAGTTGCAATTGTAGTTTTGTGTTACGTTTGTGATTAAATTTTGAGTTGTTTTATATTTTGAAATATTGTGGCGGTGAATTTTATCTTGCAATGACTTTTAACTTAGTTTGGTTTCGGTTTTAGGGACTATCCTAAAGGTGTGGGTTTTCATGCAACGTGTTGTTTTATCATGCGAAAAAAATAAAGTACAATTGCAAGAAACTAAATTGCGAGAAAAGTAAATTGCAAGAAAGTAAATTGTAATAAAATAAAAGCGTACTGGAGGGTCTTCCCGTCATCCGAAGCTACACTTAAAACACAATTAGAATATTTAAGCAAGTTCCTAGGTAAAGCTAAGGGAAAGGTTATGGTTTTCTACCAAATTCCTAATCTTATAGCTAGTCATCTCCTATGACGTCTAGGTTCTTTGTGTTTTTGTTTGAGGACGATTTTCTTCATCAAAGAACGATTAAGTCCAATTTGTTCTTATAAATGTCCTATCATATTGAGGAAGTGCTTAAGAGGAATCTTAAACAACTTTTCAATATTTCTAGGATTATTTTAAGTCGAAATGAATTTAATTATACAAATGAATTAATCGTCAAGAATTTCAAGTTTTATTGTTATCTTGCTCGAGTGAACTAGGACATTTGAATATCACTATAGGTGAAGTAACATTTCACTTAATATTACTGTTTAGGAGTTATGATAACTAAAGCTTTCGAGGGTAAATTGGTGTTGAAATGGTTTGTGATTTAGTTTAATTTCCATTAATGAGTTTAAATTTGGAATAGTGTTCAAGTTATTTTAGATTTATTTTGAATTCTTTATGTCTTAGGTGATGTTATATTTAATTTAATTTAATTTAATTTAATTTAATTGAGTTTTAATTTAATTTAATTCAATATAGTTCAATTTAATTTGATTTGATGTTTAATTAATTTGATTTGATTTAATTTTAATTTAATTTGATTTAATTTAATTTAATTTAATTTAATTATTTAATTTAATTATTTAATTTAATTTAATTTATTTAATTTAATTTAATTTTAATTTAATTTTATTTTTTTTAATTTTAATTGAATTTTTTTAAAAGAGTTTAATAATTTAATTTTAGTTTAATGATTAAGTCTTTTAATATTTTGAATTTTGAGTTATCATTTTAATTAAGAATTGAATATTAATGAGATGATTAATTTAGGGATTTTTAAATTAAAGAATAAATTTCTTCCTAATAATATCCCTATTTTAATAATTCCAATTTTATTATTCTTCCAAATTTAATCAATTATTTAATTAAGGTTTAATTATTTTAAAATTGTTTAATGGGTTTCTACCCTTTAATTATTTAAATTTCAATCATCCAAATCAGATTAGGATCAAATATTTTACTTGTTAATTTTTTATTAAACCTAAAGTTTTAATTAAGGGTTAAAATTTTAATTACCACTTTACCCTTTAAGCTTAATAATTTCATAACTCACTAAATTGAACTCAAATGAACTTGAAATTTTTATGTGACTTCACTCATATGTCAATAAAGACATGAGAGGAGAAAATGTGATTTTTCTGTATTTAATTTATTTATATAATTATTTTTGGTAGAAAATAGAGATTTCCAAGGAAAATTTAATAACATGACCAAGGGAAAGTTTCTGTCCTTAAGAAAATTAGGGGACATTTCTAATGACTAGAGAACCACTTGGACCAATTTTGGTGATTTTTTGAATTATATTATTTTTCTTATAATTATTTTAAGTTTTGGAGTGTTAATTAATTTAAAAATAAAATAAATGTTGAAAAATGGATTTTATATTTTTTAAAAATCTCTCTGATATCAGGGAAACCAGAGAAGCAAATTTTGTAATTTTCTGATTTTTCTATGATTTATTATAATTATTTTAGTGAAAAAGCTAGAAAACATATTTTTTAATTTTAAAATTACCTTAAAGCTTTAAAATTTAATATCTCACTAAATAGACCTAAGAAAAATGTGGGATTTGTTCCTATGTGATTAAAATTCAAAATGTGACATTTTGGTGAATTTTATTATTTTTGTGATTTTTATTAATTTTTAATTATTAAAATATTAAAATAATATTAAAAATCAACTTTTTTAGAAAATTGAAATTTTAATTTTATTAAATTCCCCTAATATCAGAGAGGCTCCAAAACCAATTTGGTGAATTTTTAAAAAGTGTTTTAAAAGTTATGAATTTTTAAAGTTTAAAATGACTAAGTGCTTAATCAACCCAATTAGTGGGGCTAACCAAGTCCAATTGACCTCAAATTTTTATGATGTGTTCCTCTGATCCTAAAGGTCAGTGGAGAATTGATTTCAAGTCAATTTGATGTATGGTTAGCTCTAATTAATTAGAGACCTATTTTGGGTGTTTAAGCCAATTAGGGTTGTTTTAAATGAACTAATTCAAAACCTATTTTTCCTAGGGTTCTCTGATCATAAGGAACATCATCAAATTTTCCTAGAATTTATTTCACAACATGCTATTTATTGGAATTAAAATACTCAAAACGAGTAACTCGAATTTGAAAAATCAATAACTTTTCATAGGGATGGCCTCGACTTTTGAAAATTCAGGGAATGTTCCCAATTCGGAGGCTTCAAAAGCCACTATGGTCTCATGCCATGGAAAATTGTATGCATGCATGGAGAATTAAAATAATGCGAGAAAGTAAATAAATTATAAAAAATAAAATACTTGATGAAATTAAATGATTTCTTTTCCACATTATTCTCCTCCGTTCATCGAGCAAGAGGGTATTTTTATTTTATTTTTCTGATTTTTCTACACGGAGATATGAATTTTTGAAGTTTAGGGAATTAAATAAATAGAAAAATATCCTAATTTTCTATTTATCCACGCGGCGCCGCGTCGACCTCGGCAGACTCCGAACGCACACGCGGTCGCGCTCCCATTCGACGCCGCCACCCGAGTCGGCGGCCCGGGCCCCGCGGTTCTCGTACCGTCTCCCGGTCCGACGCCATCTCGAGCCGTTCATCCGCGCGTGTATTGAATGGACGGCATCCGTTCATCGTCCCCGAGCGTCCTCACCCGAGAGCCGTCCACACTAAATATCTAAGATCTCACTCGATACTCAATGGATTTTTATGTTCTTATGCTCTATGGATTCGTCTTGAAGAGACGAACACATCTATATGGTTAACATGCATTGAAAATAAGGCATTTGAAATGGAGAATCTCCAGAAGCTCGGGATGAAGAATTAGCTCATACCTTTGCTCAGAGAAGTGTGGCTTCAATCTGAGAGTTGTTGTACCTTCGATTGGATCCTAACAAGCTCCAGATGAAGTCTCCTGGTGCAGTGAATTGTACGGATGTGATTTCGACCAAGCACGATCACAAAGCTTGGAGGCTGGAGCAGCTGGGTGGCACTGGAGATGGGGCTTTTGCTGGTGGACACCTTCCCTTGGTGCAGTGAAGGTGTAGAACCAATCGATTTGGGAATTGGCTCACTTGTGGAGAAGTGTCCTGGTTTTGGGTGGAATTTCGACTGCGAAATTGAGCTCGCGAGAGGAGAAATGGCGGGGGGATCTCACTGGGAATCAAGTGCTCTGTGTATGGGGAGGAGTCTGGAACAATTTTGGCAGAGTTTGGGCAAGGTTTGTGCTTAGCTCTTCTCATGGCCGAGAGGGGTGGAGTTTAAATAGGAGAGGCTGGAGAGCCTTCCAGGGGGAGTTGAGGCATGGGATCAGCTGCTCTGGTGAGGAGAAGAACAGCCATGGTGGCCATTAGGCATGGGGCAACTCAGCAGGTGAGAATTCCAAGCTTGGGCTCACATGATGCTCTCGGGTGTGGTGTTTTCCGGCGATCCAGGCGGCTGGCCGGTAGGCATGGGTCACCATCTTGACCAGGAAGGTCAGGGCTTGGCAATGGTGAAGTCAATTGGGCTTGGACATGTGTAAAGTGTTTGAATTAAAATGGAATAGGGAGGGGGTCATTTTGGCCTTAATTTGGTCAACCCATTGGTTTGGGTTGGGTGCACCTCCCCATGGCCTGATTTTGGCTGAGAGGATCGGTTGGGTCGGCCAAGGGAGAGTGGTGTGGTCTCCATCCATGATGAGGTGGCTAAGCATGGTTTAGTGTGTGACATGCTTAAGGTAAAAAAGGGGTTAAGGAGGATTAGGAAAGGGGCCCCTCCTTTTGCCATTAATGGCTTGATCACATGTTAAGCCTTCCATGGCTTCATGTGGCTTGTCCATGGCTTGCATGGCTCACCTTTGGCTTGGCAAAAAGTTTGGTCAATTTCATAAAAAAGGATTTTAAGGATTTTGGATAATTTGGTGGAAATTTGGATGAAGCTTGATTTGGAATAATTTGATGGTGAATTTAGGACTTAGGTAATGGATTTAATTAAGTGGATGAAAAATGGAGATGTCATGTGGGCTTTAGGGTAGATTTTGGGCCTTTGGATGTGGTGAAGCGGGCTTTTAGGAAAGTTTAAGGGAAATGGGCTTTTGATTTTAGGATGGGTATTTGGATAAAAATTTTGTGAATAACTTTGTCAAATAAATGTCATAATTGGTTTAGGGATGTTCTATGAAGGGCTTGGAATTAATTTGATGTGATTTGGAGTTGAATTGTTTTGAATTTGGGTTTATTTGGTAAGTGGGCCTATGTAGGTCCAAGTGGGCCAAGTTGGGCTAATGTTGGGCTAGAGTTGAAATTGATGTAAAATCAATGTTGAGAAATTTTTATGGGGGTGTTTCAAAGAGGTTTTGGCTTTGGTTGGGCTTTGATTTTGGGGTTTGGGCTCATTTGGGTTAGGTTTGGGTTTAGGTCAAAATTGGGCCTTTTGGTTTTGGGTTGAATTTGAGTGGGGTTTGGGTCTAAATTTTGGGCAAATCATGTTAGTGTTTTGTTTGTGGGGATGCTAAGGAAGATTTAGAAAAGATTTGGGGTTAATTGGAGTTGAATTGGGTGAGTTTGGGTTAGGTTTGGGTCCAAATTGGGCTTTAAGGCCAAAAGTGAGATTGGATCCAAATGTCAATCAAATTGAACTTGGATTTGGCCTAGATTGGTGTTGGCAATGTTGAATTGAAGTGTAGAATTGAATTGGACCAGAATTTGGGTCAATTGGGTAGGTTTGGTTTGACATTGGGTTCACTTAGGGTTAAAATGGGTCAAATTGGGGGTTTTGACAAAAGTAGGGTAAATTGATAAATTTGGCCCATGGTGTAGTTGGACAAAATGAAATTGGGAATATTTGGGATTTTCTGGAATTTTATGGGAATTTTCTGAATTTTTGGATTTTTAGGCCAAGAGGGGTATTTTGGGTATTTGGAGGGTATTGGGAGGTATTTTTGGAATTTTTGGTATTTTTGGGTATGGATGATCAGTTTAAGTGATGTGGAAATGTTTGGGATTGATTTTGGAGAATTTTAGGTAATTTGGAAATTTTTGAAAAATTTGTGTAATTTCAAGGGTTTTGGGTAGGCTAAGCGGGTGTAGGGTCCCGGGGGTCAAAAATTGAAAATTTGGGAAATTGAAGATTAGGTGAATTTAAGTGGAAAGAAATCATTTTGGTTGAGCCATGAAGCCATATCAAGCCCACATGAGCCATGAAGGGACTCATTTGAGGCATTCATTATGTTGTTCCTAACCCTCTTGCCGAGGGCTCGGGGGTCGAGGACCATCCATGTGAATCACCTACATGAGTCGGGAGGTCGAGTTAGGTATGGGTGTGGTTTTATGAGGTATGTGGAAGTGTAGTGTGTAGGTGTAGTGTATAAGTGTGGTGTGTGTAAGTCGGCCCCTTCACTGGACCGAGCCACCTGGAGGCGGTCCTAAGGCCAAAGAGTCCTATAGGAACTCATCCTTTAAACTTCCACATTTGATTTCAACCCTCCAGGTGATTAGGGGTCTACGGTCAAGTTTGTGGAGTTTGCGGGGAGTTAAGAAGTGGTTTGAATTTCTAAAAGGTGGGTCCCAATCCTAGTCCTCTAAGATAGTCAAAGGAAAAGCCTAAGGCTAGATCCTAAGTACTAAAGAGAAGAAGAGAAGACCTCATCAAAAATGAGGTCAACAGACCCCTTTTCAAAATAAAACTCGACCTAAAAAATATGCCGACACTCGTCCCCAGCCTCGACCTAGGATGCGAGTTCTGGAGAAATCTCCACCATCTCACCATAAGGGAGTGGAGAGTGACTGTTGGACTAGAACTTCAGGTTTTTCATCGTCTCGAACTTCTTTTGCTTCATTTAGCACGGTGTTTCTGGAGAAGATTGTTTTCTTCGAAGGTGCGTAATAAGCTGCATCTTCATGGATTCCAATCTCATATACGGAGAAAGGTTGCAAATCACCATTATTTCACTATTCTCCTCCTTTGTAGTATTTTATGCACTGATGTTGAGACGATGGTACCATCCGGTTTTCATGTATCCACGGTCAGCCCAGTAGCGCGTTGAACGATGTTTCAGAATCAATTATATGGAATTCTGCGGTTGTCTTTGCTAAGTCACTGGTCTTCATCAATAGTCTTATTGATCCAAGGGCTCTTTCTCCTTTCTGGTTGAATCCTCTTAGTAACATCTTGTCCGCTTCAAGCTCGCGAGCATCAATTTCCAAGTATGCTAGCGTCCAAAGATTCATTATGTTGATCAATGCTCCTGGATCCACCAATACTCCGGAGAGTGTAAATTTTCGATTGTAATCGAAATGTACAATGGTCGGTTGTGATCAGTTGTTCCAAGTAGTAGATCACTGTCCGTGAAGGTAACACATCGCTGTTCCTTTAACGAGCAAACCTCGTCTAAGGAATCTCCGGCCATCTGAGCTAAACAAATCTCTGGATCAAGTAAGGCCTTGATTAGAGCTTTCCTCATCTCTTTTGATAAGATGAGAGCGTCGTAGATGCTCAGTTTGGCTGGTAGTTTCCTAAGATGGGCTAGCACGTTATAGTCCACTTTGTTACCATGTGTCTCAGTTTCTTCCCGAACGGGCAATTCTTCTGCTGGGGTTGATTCTTCCTGAACAACCACCTGCTTCCCTTTGTCTTTTGGACCCATTCTTGGAGGTAGAACTCTTCCGCTCCATAAGTTGACTTCTGTGATTTCTTCTGAATCTAGTACTGAGTTTACTGGTGTCTCTTTTTGAATCTGCATGGCAGGTTCTTCTGGAGTTGCTTCGGAATCTGAAAGCTCTAACTCTATTGTGATTGGAGTTCCTTGAAATTCACAAATAGACTCATTGCTTGTTGAACTTTCATAGCCTTCTTGGTGAATGTCTTCTTTGTTATCATGATTGTCGAGGTTGTGTATGATTTGAGAATTGTTATTGGTATCGAAATGGAGATCCGAATTAGATTGGTTGTCGTTAGTTACGTACTCATTAGAAACAATCAAAATGTAGCCAACGCCATAACTCTTATCATTATAAGATCCCGCCAGAGCGAGCAAATAATCATACAGAGTCAAAGGTTCGAGGAATTTTTCCCCGAATCGAAATAACCATCCTAGGATAAGCGGCCCCTAGTCTAGCCTTAGGAGCCTCGGTCCTTTCTTCTTCTACAATCTCTTTCTTTTCTATGATCTTTTCTTCCCGGGGTGTTTCTTCAATTGCAAGCGATAGCGGCCGGCAGACAGGTTTCAAACTTTGAGTTAAAGAATGTGCCGAAGCGGCCTGGATGCGATCCAAAATTTTCTTCGATGACTTCTTTCAAGCGGTACTACATCCATCATCAGTTGTGTAAGGGTCTATCGGAACAATGGGATCCGTTGAAATAACATTGACAAAACCTCCTTTCAGGGGTTCTTTCATGTATTCCTTCGGGATCGTTATGTTCCCCTTTCGGAGATTGTTGTCAAGCCAACTCTTGAAGGTGATGCAATCCTCTATTCTATGTCCAAGCATTTGGTGGTAAGGGTAGTAGTTGGGATGGTCCTTCTTATTAACTTCCTCCGGCTTCTTGGGTTCTGGCAGTCGAAAATCCGAAGTCTTCATCAAACTGCGGAACATCTTTGGCACTGCCTCATTCTTGAATGGATATTCTCTATTTATAAGCTCCTTTAACGTGCGTTGTGGGCGAGGCGGTTGTTCATATTGTTGAGTTGGCTGATAACCAGGTTGAGGTTGTTGGTAGTTCTGCTGAGGTTGTTGATAGCTGGGCTGCTGTTGCTTCGGCTGTATTTGCATTGGCTGCTTGCCCTTATCGACTGTCATGGCGATCCCGGATTTCTTTTCAAGTGTCTTCATAGCCTTCTGTTTGTCTATTTTGTCGACGAAACTTAGTTGTTTCGCTTCCTCTTGCAAGCTTCTGGCCTTGCTTAACAACTTCTCGAAAGTCTTAATTGTAAATCCCTTAAGGAGAAGTGCTATCGGGCCGTGAATGCTTTTAAGCAAGATACCGAATGCATACTGCTCTTGTAGCTGTGGGTCACACTTCATGCTTAGATTTCTCCATCGAAGTATGTAGTCCACTAAAGTCTCGATCGGTTTCTATTTCTCCACCACTAAGTCACCGATGGTGATATGGTGCTGAGCTCCGGCAAACCGTTTCACGAAGTGGTTTTCTAACTCTGGAAATGTCTTTACCGAACCGTTCGGTAACTCTGCATACCAATCGAAGGCGATCCTTGACAGGCTGCTGACGAATTGTCGGAAGAGTAAGGCATCACTTCCACCGGTGTTGCAACAACTAGCATGAAAATGTGCAACATATTGTCGAGGATTTCCGGTACCATCAAAAGTTTTGAACAGATGTGGTATGAAGGCTTTTGGGTATTATACTACATCAAATTCTTCGGGGTAAGGTCTACTCGTCTGAATAGATGCTCCGCTCTTAGAGTGTGCTAAGGCTTCTCGCACCTGCTGTTCTACCATGTTCTTGATGTCCTTCTCTGGAATAATATTCTGAGTAGAATCTTTCTTTGGCTGATCATCTCCGTTAACAGATGTAATCTCTTTTCCTCCGTCTGTAATATGAATAACTTCTGGAGGCATTTCTCTTGGGGGTTGAACCTGACTCTGAAGAGTGGCTAGGGCTACAGCCATCTCTTCCATCCTTTTTGTCATTTAAGAGATTGTATCATCTTTTTCTCGAATTTGTGCCCTTAATGCTTCCGGTTCATCTCTCTCTGCAGCTGCCGGAGCACCTTGCGAAGCTGACGATGCTCGTGTCTCGAACATGTTGATCTCCACATACTCGTCATCCATGAACTCTGACGAGTCAACTTCATCTCCAAACTTTTCTTCTCTTTCTCTTGCTAATCGTTGAATGTCGGTTCTTAGCTTTTCCAAAGCGTTCTCCAATGGTCTTTTTCGTGTGGTTTCATAGTTATCATGCGATGGCTGTTGGATTTCCTTCTTGGGAGTCCTCTTCATTGCGGTGGCGCTCTCTTCGGACTCGAGTCTCCTGATGAGACTTTCCTTTTCAGGTCGTTGTTTCCGTCTTAATTGGCCAGTAGTAGGACGTCGTACCATCCTTCTAGCGGCCAGAAGGCCTAGGACCGGATGGTACTGTCGGTTGAATGCTGGAAGGTGGTATCCTCCCTGATCTGTAAACCTGAAACAACAACAAGTGGACTAGCTTTCATCTTCTTATGCAGCTTTTCTGTGGCGATAACGGGTTCTACTCGCGGCCCAAGACGAGACTTGGCTGGCACCCGCCCTATTCTTCTTAAAATCTCTGATACAGGACATTTCTCTTTCTTTGCTAACTTCTCTATCACAGTCTGTAGTCGGGCAAATGGTGCAATCCTAGCCCTTTTCTTTCAGCTGTCGCTATAGTATGAGGGTCGAGGTAGTGCCGAAGCAATCCTACAGACATTTTCCTCGTCAGCTGCGGCGAAGAGGGGATGGAATCTACTTCCTTCCAAAAGCGGTGTATACTCAGGCAATGGTATGTACTCAGGTAGTGGTGTGTACTCAGGGATTTCTTCCAAGAAAGCAACTTCGGCGGCTGCGGCGCTTCACGGCGATCTTTCTACCTCTGTTTCTTCTCCGAGTCCGTGTTAGGGGTGGAACCCTTGAGCTGGATCCAATTTCGAAAACAGAAGGTCTTGCACGAAAATCTGTACCCTCCACGGTAACATGCTCGTTACAAATTTGAACTTCCTTCCCCTTTAGTTTGGCGGAAGCCGGGGTAGGTGCAGAGACGACCGGACCAGTGGGGGTAGAGATAACAGTCCTCCTATGGATGGTAGTATTCTTCTCAGCTGGAACCCTTTTCACGGGAGGGAACTCTTGAGTTGACTTAAGGTTGACCTCGATCAAAGGTCTTTCAGTTTCAGGCACTTTGTTTGTAAGTGTGAAAAGGGTAACGTCAGTGATCTTGACATTTGTGTTCTCGAATCCTTGCCAAAACGGATGATCCCATTGTCGGGCAGCTCATCCATGTAAACATTGAAGTCCAATCCTTTGGTAAAGGAGAAAATTAGCTTTGGGGCAGACATTTTCTGCAAGGTAGATTCTGATTGTCAGTCCCAAGTTATGCTTCTTCTCATCAGGATGAAAAGAAAGGAATCGAAAAGAGTCCGAACACATTTTTGTTCATGTATTTATAAAAAAGGAATTATTTGTTAAAAGAGTCATTCATTAGAGGGTTTGTTTATTAGGAACGGAATGTTCAAAGTCGTAGAGAAGGTAAGAAATCCGATTCAGAATTGGAAAGGAAGAGAAAGTCTTATGCAAGACTTCTTGACTCGAAGGACCGTCCCTAAAATAACACCTATTGGGGGTCCACCCCACCTCAGAAAAGAGGTAAAAGGATCTCAGAACCTCTCCGTTTAGGGGTGTCTAAACAGTGGCTCCTAAATCCGGGAGGAGTTGGTTATACTCGTTCAAGACAGAAATGAACGGGGTATTCCAACGGAAGAATGGTAGTTTGGTCCACTAGGGGCATGGGCTCACTACCAATTTATGAAAGCAAAGCCATCCGATCAAAATGGAGAGAGGAACTAGTCCCCAGCAGAGTCGCCAGAAGTTGTCGGCATATTTTTAGGTTATGTGTTTTGAAAAGGGGTCGCCTACAGAAATTGGCGGCGAATTTTCATATTTTTAATTTAATTTAAATATGTATATAGTTTAAAAGATAACATTTGATTTTGAAAGTAATTTTAAGTTTAAAAGTTCTAAGATGTGAAATCAAACCGAACTTACAACCCAAATATTTTATATAAACGAGCACCGTATCACAAACCGTGTATCTATCCCGAAGGATAGACACACTACTTGATGATGGGGCTCGGTTAAATAAACTAGGAGATTTTTGACATCCGTTTGGTCTGCGAACCAATTTTATAAGCCGACAAATTCCCCTGCTTAATATGAATGAATTAAGCAGGGTGTATATTACATGGGTTCTTAAAGTTCCCTATAAGGGCAGGCCCCTATAGTTAATTACATCTTAAATGAAGGGAATCACTTAAGAAAACTCTCGATAATGATCAGTGGTTTTGCTCTCAAGAATTTCAAAGTTTAAGGTTTTCAAACAATTAGATTTTTGTAAATTTCAATAGGGAATGACTCAAAATTTGGAACAATTATTTTCAGGAGTCCAATTGAAGAGAAGTAGGAGAAGCTGAGGATCCAAGAAGAATCTTGGTAACTTCCCAAACTATCCTATTGTTTGGCTTAGATTTAAGAAAGCCCTAAAATTATCTGATATTTCAATCTTGCCAATTTTAATTAATTAGGACTTATATTTATATGACATAATCATACAAATAGCCTCGAAGATGTGAGGGTTTATGTCGTACCGAACGACTACCTCAGAGTCCTAAGACTGGTTAGGGGTTAATTTGCATACCATGGTTATACAAATGCCTAACGAAGAGTTGAGGATTTATGTTGCACTAGGCAAACTATCTCGAAATCCTATGGATTGGTTATTTAATTCTAAGAATGGTTTTGCTGAAGTAGACCGAGTTTTGTTGATGACGATGGTCGTGCTGCCCACCATGCTCCGAGCTCCTTGTTGTTGCAGAGGTTTAGTTTTAGAAGTCATAAATCAGGAGATGAGAGAAGTGTTTTGGTTTAGAAATCTTAAAATCCAAGTGTTTTTAATACTTTAATTAAAACAAATCTTAAAGTTGATTATAACATAACCGATTAAGATCCCACTGTTCCGTCATCCCGGCACCGTTATTTTCATTGAATTCACTTAGTCCAGATGAATTTGCTAAACTCAACTGAGTGAGTTCCACACTTTCATTTAGACCGTGGGAAATTCCGTTAGCAACACGTGGGTTACATCATCCGAGGTATTCCTGATCATTCAAAGAGACGTTTTAATTTAGTTGTAATTGTAGTTTTGTTGTTCTGTTTGTGATTAAATTTTGAGTTGTTTTATATTTTGAAATGTTGTGGCGGTGAATTTTATCTTATAATGATTTTTAATTTAATTTTGGTTTCAGTTTAGGGACTATTCTAAAGGTTTTAGTTTTCATGCAATAATTGTTTATCATGCAAGAAAAGTAAAGTGCATTGCGATTAATTAAATTGCGAGAAGGTAAATTGCAATAAAATAAAAGCGTACCTGGAGGGTCTTCCCGTCATCCCAAGCTGCACTTGAAACACGTATCAGAGTATTTAAGTATTCCAACAGGTACCTAGGTAAAGCTAAGGGAAAGGTTTTGATTGTCTGTCAGAGTCCTAATCCTATAGCTAGTCATCTCCTATGACGTCTAGGTTCTTGTATTTTGGTTTAAGGATGATTTTCTTCATCAAAGAAACAATTAAATTCAATTATTCATATAAACATCCTATCATATTGAGGAAGTGCTTAAGACGAGTCTTAAACATCTTTTCAATACCTCTAGGATTGTTTTAAGTCCAAGAGAATTTAATTAATCAGGTGAAGTAATCACCCGAGGTTTAATTAAGTTTTGTTCTTTTGCTCAGTGAACTAGAATGTTTGAATATCCTATGAATGAAGTGACACTTCACCTAATACTCCATTTAGGAGTTATGATAACAAGAGCTTCTAAGGGCAAATTGATGTTTTAGTGATTTGTGTTTTAATTTAATTTTAGTTTAATGGATTTAAGTTTGGAATAGTGTTCAAGTTGTTTTAGATTTATTTTGAATTCTTTATGTCTTAAGTGATGTTATATTTAATTTAATTTAATTAATTTTAATTTAATTTAATTTTACTTTGGTTTAGTTTTAATTTTAATTTTATTTTAATTTTTAATTTAATTTTAATTTTATTTTAATTTTATTTTAATTTCATTTTATTTTTTATTTAATTAAATTTAATTTAATATGTTTCAATTTAATTTAATTTAATTTAATTTAATTTTAACTTTAATTTAATTTAAATTTTAATTTTATTTTATTTTCATTTTAATTCAATATTTTATTTTTCATGTTTTAAAGGTGATTTAATTTAATTGTTAAAGTATTAATTTAATTGAAATTTTGGAAGGATTTAATTTAAATGTTTTAATTTTAATTTAATTTAAAGATTAAGTCTTTTAGTATTTTAAATCTTGAATTTGAATTATCATTTTAATTAGGAATTAAATATTATTGAGGTGATTAATTTAGGGATTCTTAAATTAAAAAACAAATGTCTTCTAAATAATATCCACTATTTTAATAATTTCAATTTTTACTAATCTTCCAAATTTAATTAATTAATTGATTAAGGTTTATTCTTAAAAATGATTGATGGGTTTCTGCCCTTTAATTATTTAAATTTCAATCATCCAAATCAGATTAGGATCAAATATTTTACTCTTTTATTTTATTAAGCCTAAAGTTTTAATTAAGGGTTAAAATTGTAATTACCATTTTGCCCTTCAAGCTTAATAATTCCATAACTCACTAAATTGAGCTTAAATCAATTTGAAATTTTTATGTGACTTCACTTACATGTCAATTAAAACATTAGAGGAGAAAATGCGATTTTTCTGTATTTAATTTATTTATATAATTATTTTTTGTGGAAAATAGAGATTTTCAAGGAAAATTTAATAAGATGACCAAGGAAAATTTTCTATCCTTAAGAAAATTACGGGACACTCCTGATGACTAGAGGACCATTTGGACTAATTTTGGTAATTTTTTGAATTTTATTTTATTTATTATAATTATTTTGAGCTTTGGAGTATTAATTAATTTAAAAACAAAATAAAGGTTGAAAAATAAATTTTATATTTTCAAAAATCTCTCTGATATCAAAGAAACCAGAAAACAAATTTTTATAATTTTCTGATTATTCTTTGTTTTATTAGAATTATTTTAGTGAAAAGGTTGAAAAATACATTTTTAATATTAAAAAAAATACATTAAACCTTTAAAATTCAATATCTTATCCTAGGAACTTAAGAAAAATATTTGGTTTGTTCCTAAGTGTTTAGAATTCAAAATATGACATCTTGGTGATTTTTAATATTTTTGTGATTTTTATTATTTTTAATTATTAAAATATTAAAATATTGATAAAAATCAGCTTTTTTAGAAAATTATAATTTTAATTTTTCTAAGTTCCTCTGATATCAGAGAAGCTCCAAAACCAATTTTGTGAATTTTTGAAAAGTATTTTGTGAGTTATGAATTTTTAAAGTTTGATTTCATTCATAGGGCTTAATTAACCCATTTGGTGGGGCTAACCAAGTCAATTGATCTCAAATTTTTATGTGGTGTTCTCCTATCCCTAGAGGACGAGTGGAGAATTATTTTTAAGTCAATTTGATGAATGGTTAACCCTAATTAATTAAAGTTCAATTTTGGGTGTTTAGGCCAATTAGGGTTGCTCAAAGTGAATTAGCTCAAAAATTATTTTTCCTAGGTCCCTCTGGTCATAAGAAACATCACCACATTTTCCTAGAATATATTTCTCAACATGCTAATTATTGGAATTAGAATACTCAAAACAGTAACATGAATTTGAAAAATCAATAACTTCTCATAGGGATGGCCTCTAATCTTGGAAAATTCAGGGAATGTTCCCAAGTTCAGAGGCTTCAAAAGCCCTATGGTCTCATACCATGATGAATTTCCTATATGCATGGAGAATTGAAATAGTGCAGAGAGTAAATAAATCATTAAAAATAAAATACTTAATGAAATTACTTGATTTCTTTTCCACATTATTCTTCTCTGTTCACTGAGCAAGGGGGTATTTTTATTTTTTTTAGGATTTTTCTACACAAAGTTATGAATTTTTGAAGTTCTGGGTATTTAATAAATAAAAAAAATCCCTATTTTCCTACTTATCCACGCGGCGCCACGCCACCCTCAACAGCTCCGAAAGGCCACGCGGCGCGCTCTGATTCGGCGCCGCCATCCGACTCAGAGCTCCAGGGGCCCGTGGTTCATGTCCCATTGCTCCGTCCAGCGTGATCCTGGCCGTCCACTCGATACATGCGCAATCCAACGGTACCCAGTCATCGTCTACGACTGGTGTGAACCCGTGACCGTCAACCTTCTAACCCTAATTTCTCACTCGATTCTCAACGGATTTTTGAGTTCTTATGCTTTATGGATTCGTCTTGAAGAGACGAACATATCCATATAGTAAACATGCATTGAAATTAACCCAATCTAAATTAAGAATCTCTGGAAGCTCTGGAGGAAGAGTGAGTCCATACCTTTGCTCAGAGAAGTGAAGCTTCGATCTGAGAGTTGTGTCACGTTTGATTGGGTCCAAGCAAGCTCCAGATGAAGTCCCTTGGCCTGGTGAATTGTCTAGGTATGATTTCGACCAAGCTCGATCACAAAGCTTGGAGGCTGGAAGCAATGGCTGGCCTGGTGAAGGGGCTTTTGCTGGGAAACTCTCCTCTTGGTCTGGTGAAGGTGTAGGACCAATCAATTTGGAGATTGACTCACTGTGGTGAAGTGTCCTGGTTTTGGGCTTGAATTTCAACTCTGAAATTGAGCTCACAGAGAGGAAATGGCAGGGGGATTTCGGTGGGGATCAAGTTCTCTATGTGTAGAGAGTGATGCGGGATGATTTTGGCGGGGTTTCGGTAAGTTGTGGTTCGAGCACCTCTCATGGCCGAGAGGAGGTGGTGTTTAAATAGGAGAGGGTGGAGGGCCTCCCGGGGGGTTTAAGGCTTGGGATCAGCTGCTCCATGCAGGAGAAGAACAGCCATGGTGTTCAATTGGGCTGGGACACTTCAGCAAGGCAGAATTGAAAATCTTGGCTCCTCTCAAGGTCTCGGCCATGGTGTTTTCCGGCGATCCAGGCGGCTGGCCGGCAGGCATGGGTCACCCTCAAGTTCAGGTGGGTCAGGGCTGGAGGTTTGTGCAGGCAATTGAGCTTTGCCATGTGTAAAGGGCTTGGATTAAAATGGCATGGGGGAGAGGCCATTTTGGCTTGATTTGGTCCAAGCCATGATTTTGGGTTAGGTTCACCTCCCCATGGCTGATTTGGGCTGAGAGAGGATCATTTGCATCAGCTAGAAAGGGGTGGTGAAGTCCCCATCTAAAGTGATGTGGCTAATCATGGTTTAGTGTGTAACATTGAAGGGGTTAAAAAGCTTAATGAAGGTTTAAGAAAGGGGCCCTCCTCTTGCTACTTTGGGCATGGTCACATGTCAAACATCCCATGGCTTCATATGGCTTGTACATGGCTCGTCTTTGGCTCACCTATGGCTTAGCAAGAGCTTAGTCGATTTCATAAAAAGGATTTTGTGAATTTTGGCATTTTGATGGAAATTGTTATGAGGCTTGATTTGGAATTGTTTAATTGACAAATTAGGACTTTAGGAAAGATTTTAAGTTGAATGTGTGATGAGGAAAAGTGTCATGTGGGCTTTAGATTGATTTGGGCTTTTGAATTTGGTGGAAATGGGCTTTTAGGAAGGTTTAAGGGAGTTGTCCTTTATGTTTTTAAGAATGAATTCATGGATGGGAATTTTGTAAAAGGTTGGGCCAAATAATTGTTGGGTTTGGTTTAGGGATGTGTCATGAATGATTTAAAATAAATTTGAAGTGGTTTGGGCTTAAATTGGGTTGGATTTGGGTTCATTTGGTACACGGGCCAATGTAGGTCAAATTGGGCTAATTTGGGCCAATGTTGGGCTAGGGTTTAAATTGATGTAAAATTAATGTTGTGAAATGTTTATGGGGGTGTTTCAAAGAGGTTTCAACTTTGGTTGGGTTTTGGTTTTGGGACTTGGGCTTATTTGGGTTAGGTTTGGGTTTAGGTCAAAATTGGGCTTTTTGGTTTTGGGTTGAATTTGAGTGGGGTTTGGGTCCAAATTTTGGGCAACTCATGTTAGTGTTTTGTTTTTGGGGATGTTAGGGAAGGTTTAGAAAAGGTTTGGGGTCAATTGAAGTTGAATTGGTTTGGTTTGGGCTAAGTTTGGGTCATGGGTCCAAATTGGGCTTTAAGGTCAAAAGTGAAATTGGACCCAAATGTCAACCAAATTGGACTTCAGATTTAGTCTAGATTGATGTTGTGGATATTGAATTGGAGTTTAGAATTGAATTGGACCAAAATTGGGGTCAATTGGGTAGGTTTGGTTTGACATTGGGTTCACTTGGGTTAAGAATGGGCTAAATTGGGGGTTTTGGTAAAAGTGGGATAAATTGACAAAATTGGACCATGGTGTAGTTGGAAAAAATGAAATTGGGAATATTTGGGATTTTTTGGAATTTTCTGAGAATTTTCTGGGAATTTTCTGAATTTTTGGATTTTTTGGCTAAGAGGGGCATTTTGGGTATTTGGAGGGTATTGGGGGGTACTTTTGAAATTTTTGGTATTTTTGGCTATGGATGATCAATTTGATTGGTGAGGAATTGTTCAAGGTTAATTTTGGGGAATTTTGGGTGATTTGGAAATTTTGGAGGATTTGGGCAATTTTAAGGGTTTTTGGTAGGTTTGATAGGTGTAGGGTCCCCGGGGTTAAAAATTGAAATTTTGGAAAAAAGAAGATTAATCAAATATGAGTGAAATGGAAGCACTTTGGTTGAGCCATGAAGTCATATTAAGCCTATATGAGCCATGAGAGGACTCATTTGAGACATTCACTATGTTGTTCCTAACCCTCTTAGCCAGGGGCTTAGGGGTTAAGGTCCATCCATATGAATTACCTACATGAGTCAAGGGGTCAAGTTGGGTATGGATGTGGTTTTAGGATTTGGATTGTGTGTGTGAGAGTGTAGAGTGTGAGTGTAGTGAGTGTGTAAGTCAACCTTCACCAGACCAAGCCACCTAGGGTGGTCCTAAGGCTAAAGAGTCCTATAGGGAACTCATCCTTTAAACCTTCACTTTTGATCTCAACCCTCTAGGTGATTAGGGGTCTGCAATCAAGCTTGTGGGGTTTGCAGGGAGACAAGAAGTGGTTGAAATTTCTAAAGGATGGGTCCCAATTCTAGTCCTCTATGATAGTCAAAGTTAAAGCCTAAGGCTAGATCCTAAGCACTAAAGAGAGAAGAGAAGACCTCATCAAAAATGAGGTCAACATATGTGTGGATTGATATGGAACAAATATTTATGTTATTGTGTCAAATAGGAGCATAGATGATTCTTTACCCTTAAAAGAGTATCCCCTCTTCTAAGCATGAAAAGATTATTGACATATCCTAAGTTTAGTCACTAAATCTAAGGCAAGGCTGAGAGGATACATGCTCTCACTTCGGAGCTCCCACTCACCCTTCACCTGAAGGCTAACCTTCGAGTTTAGTCACTAATCCTAGAACCAATTTGGGGATTTTAGCCTGTCACCCTAAAATCTCCACATTAAAGTCCATCAAAACACATTTCCTTATTTATTTGCACTTAATTCCCATGAACTACGCAATTCATCCATATAAATTGAATGGATCTTTCATTACTGTTGTAGGACATTAAATCCTTTCAGAATTAATGTTCAACAACATATTTTAACATTTCAATTAGCCAAATTGAAAAGTAAATTAAGTTCGAAATGAAAAACCATCACAATTTCTTCAACACATTAAAGGCACATCAAATCCACATCAATCCATCATCACATCTTTTTGCTAGAAGAAAGACAAAGGAGACTACTCAGAATTCATGAAGAAGATACAATAAAACATGGATTTATATATAAAAGAAAAGTTATACAAACCACAAAAAATACAACCCTTGATTCTTTCTTTAGAATGGAATGGAAGAAGCAATCTCTCACTTTACTCTTTCTCCTTCACTCCTTAGAGATGAATTCCTCTTAAATCCTCACTTCTACACACTCTTCTCCTAAACCCTAACACTTAACACATATTAAAACTACTCTAGAAGACACCCATTTTCGTCCAAAAATAGTTACTTATAAGTTAGAAACAAAATCCCAAGAGTTTCCATAGGCATCCGTTCAATAAGTCGCCAAAACTCTTCAAATTTAAATTCCACCGGGCGCCGCCGGTGCACTATCATGTCATTAAATGCTGAGGTCTCTGGAAAATGGTGCCGGCGGTGCCAAAACATGTTTTCCACCATTTTGCTCCCTTTTTCTCCTTTATACTCCGAATTCATTCATTTTTGCTTCTTTTCGCTCCAATCACCTAAAATCATCGTACTTGCAACAAAATATGAAAAATACCTTTCTTTAAAGTGCAATATCACCAAAAATGGAAAAAATTATATAGCAAAAACCGTATATATTTTTGGTGCATCAAAATCCCCCAAACATTAACTATTACTTGTCCTTAAGTAATCCTTTTACTACATAGAATATAACTCTAGGCAATGTACTTTTCAACTGTAGGACACTAAAATTTTCATTCAAAAGAATATATTGGTTAGATTTTTAGAAAGAAATTTATTAACTCAGGTCAACACTACAGGTATAAGAATATTTAACAATCAAGTCTAAATGTTCTAGTCTTCTATTTATTTCAAGATAAACCATAATTTATCACATTAAGAGTGCCTTGAAAGACTGTGAAAAAGGAGTTCATGCAAACTTCATTAGAATGTAGGCAAATACTTTAAACATAAATTCAGAATTGAAATCAAGTTCTCTCTTTAGGGCGAGTCAAGTGAATCCAATTTTTTATTAGACATGTCCTCAAGCTTCTCCTCATAAATATTTTTCTTTCTTTTTCTTTTCTTTTCTTTTCTTCTTTATTTTTGGGATTGTTTTTCAATCCTTATTTTATTTTCTTTTCCTTTTTTTAATGAGGATTACTATATGTGGATAGCCTTTAATGATTTTCAACTTCACTCTCCTCTTTCTAAAGTTCAACCTCGAGACATCTCCTTACTTTATAGTTAAGTACAAGCTTTATTATTCATCATAAAGTTACAATCTCTTCTTGACACACAAACTTTATGTCCCTTAACATTTCAAAAATACAGTTTTCTTTACTTTAAATAGTTGACTATAATCAAATTCTTTCATACCAAATATCTTACTTCTATAAAATTAACCTTTATTACTAAAATCTTTCATCTAATCCTTCCATAATATTCAACTGAAATAAAAAGTTTTAGTTACTTACAATGAGGTTCAACTACTAAAAGTTATGCTAATAATTTTTGAAAATATAATAATTTAGAACAAATAAAAGTTAATATTTCTTTACCCACCCCCAAACTTAAATTTTTCAGTAAATTTGAAACATTAGAGAGTAGAAGAAAACTAACGTTTCTGTGCTGTGATTTTGAAGTCTTAAACAGCTATCTGGTATTAGTCAAAATTTACAACTAACAGGCATGAAACAATTAGTAGCAGTGATATAACAATTTTAAATATTTGCATGAGTAAAGAGAAATTAACTTTAAACATCTAAACATCCAACAAAACACTATAATACTAAACAAACGATCACAGTACTACACAGTCCAGCTAACAGTTTCAATGTTTCAGTACACCAACAGGGTTACACATCATATAAAAATAAATAACTAATACATCATGACAATACAACACAACACAATAAGAACAACAGAAATAGAAACAAACAATCTACCAATCTCCATCACCAGGGTCAGCAGAGTCATCAGCAGGGTCATCAGTAGGGTCAGGTCTATATGGTGTATAACTGGGGCAAGTAGGAAATAAAACATCAGACTCCCCCCTCATAAATCTAACCTGAGCATCATAATAAGAAATATCAAACTCAACTCTCCCCTGCAGATATTCTTCATTCACATCACTCCTCACATCCATCCTATCATGGAGTCTATCAACAGTAGCACTCTGTAGTCTCAGTTGCTCCATAACATCAGATAAGGTAGGCGGCTCAGATGTAGATGGAACATCATAACTCATAGTAGGAATATCAGTACTCCTACGCTCAGCTCTGGCTTCCACATGAGACTCATAAGTACGTATAATAGTCTTTGTAACTGGTCTCAGAGGTATAGCCACTTCTTCATAACTACTGAATTCCACTCCAGACTGAACACATAGGGCATGAAATAAGGCAGGATGTCCTAATCCTCAAGTTGTCTCACCTTAGCAATGGTCTGAATGTTCTTGTAAACAATAGTTCCAGTATCAATTTTTTTCTTCTTCTGAATGCAATAGTTCAGAATCACTCTATCCCTTGAAACTTCACTGTGGTGATAAGATGGTAATAGTCTCGCAGAGATGAAATAATGCCAAACTTTTGATGCAACATTCAATGTGGAAGCGGTGAAATTAATCAACTAATTTTGACTTACTTTCCATTCCCCTCTTCCATCAGTCAGAAAAGCAATAGCTTCTCTCATATTCTCCCCTTGAGTATCAAATTTTTTGTATTCACAAACGAATGGTTCCCGAGTCTGATAAAAAGCATTGATTTGTTAAGGAGTAAACTCAACCATTTTTCCTTTAACAAGCACGTACTCAGTCTTAGTCTAGGGCACATTAGAATATAACTCTCTAACCACTCCTATAACAGCATTTGCAGTAAAATAGCAGAATTATTCTCAGTTCCGTTCTGCAATTAGCTGTTCTACAGATCCACCAGGACTATCAAAAGCTCGATCCTGGATACACTTCTTGTTGTAAAGTTAAGAGTTAAAGCGAAATTGGGATTTAATATTAACAAACTTCTCCTCATCAAAATCTAATTTCCTCTTCCCTTTACTCAAACTTGGAGCTATGTGAATTTCTAAAATATGCAAGAAAATTCCAATAGATCCCAAATTGACAATGTAACAAAATCCAAACACTATTCTAAACAAGTATGAGCAAATTTCATCATGGAAATCTCAAAATCTCTTTAAAATTCCAAAAATTCCATCCTAAGCAATGTGAGAGATTTTCATGGTGAAAATAAAAATTTTTTAACTTAAAGCGAAGCTCTTACCAAGAGAAGTGTAGATCCTATGTTGAAAAGCTTTGAAATCATCTTGAATCTGAGATCTAGCAAGCCCTAGATCTTCAAAATTGCAAAAATGGAGGAGGAGGACGAAGGCAAAGGAGAAATTTGTGGTCCCAGGGTAAAAATCATGAAAATGAAGGTTTTTGGCCTTTTACTGGGTTCAGGCGCCGGCGGTGCTCTATTTAAGAAAAATAGCTTATCTATAAAAAATACATATTTCTTTATGCTTTAATTCTTATCAATTTCAAAGGATATTATGCTTTAATGAAAGGTATTTTTTTGTGTTTTTGGATGTAGGTGATGTAAAAAGGTTCAAAAAGGAAAAAGAAGCAAAAATTGAGCAAAATATAAAAAGTATAAAAAATATGGCCTGGCGCCTAGGCGCTAGAAGTTGGCGCCTAAGCGCCAGACTCGATACAGAAACTTTTGAGTTTTTGACAACATTTGAACGGTTATTTTGACGAAGTGAGAGTTTATTAGACATTCTAGAAGACTGACAGTTGTTCCTTGATAATAGGATATGTGATACAATGCATTTGGACACTCCAAAAAAGTTTTAATCGCGAAGAGTTGCGAGCCAAAGTGAAGAGGTGCGAAGAACTGGACGCGGTGTCTGGCGCCTAGGCGCCAGACAAACCTTCTACAAAATTCATTGAATGTGGATATGTTTTGAAGAGGTGCCTCAAGGAAGCCCTTGAAGCCTATAAATAGGAGTACATTTCTTCAGAAAAACATGCCCACCATTATAACCCCTTTCTCTTATCCACTTTAGGATCTATCATCCTTAGAGAGAGAAATTTAAGGCCACTTTTGTTTAGTTTAGTAAGTTTATTTTCAAGTTATTCCATCTGAAGTTCATTACACTGTGGAGTCAGTAGGAATCAGAAGATCTGTAGAAGGAATATTTGAGATAAGTATTTTTCATTTGATTCAAACTTTATTTATTATGTTTTACTGTTTATATTCAATGTGTTCTGAGTAGTTAGTTTACTTTCTTCCTTCAATTATGAAGAGATAATTAAGATAATAAAAGATTCGATGGTGAATTGAAATTCAAAATATTTTCAAAACATTGTAATGGCATTCTTACCTGATCTTACTTTAGTTTTTAAATTGGTCATTTAAATTGTTAAAACCTGTTGAAGAGTTTTGAGACTAGAAGGAAAAAAACTCTTAACTTGTATGTGTCACATGAATCCTTGGGTAGTCGAAAGCCATGTGCGGGCTATTCAAGGTGAAGTGCAAATAAATAGGAAGATAAGATTTAAAGGTCGTAGAATTGATAAGTTTTTAGAGTGATAGACTAAATTCTTATAATTTGATTTATAGATTAGGAATAGGTCACTAGTAGGGCCGACCATAGCCACCCTTGGACATCTAGAAGTGTGAGTCTAGATTAACCCATTCTACTAACAAGACATCCAGACTTAATTTGTAAATTAGTCAATGTTCTTTGTGCTTGGATCAAATGGTAAAGAATATGAATGCTTCTATTTGGCACAATACCATAAATCAAATTCTCCAACGAATATTAAATTATCTTAAAAATCTTAGATTAATTGAAGGGAAGAAAGTTGTTTATTTTATATAGTTTTCATAAAATCATTGTCTTATTATTTTTTTCTTTATTTGCATCTAGTAAATTAATAGTAAAATAAAAAAAGATTTTGGAAATATAGTATTTAGAAAATTTATTACTATAATTTTTCCCCGTGGGATCGATACTGGGGTCTTTGTTTCAAAGCCCTATATTACTTGAAACGATACGTATACTTGCGTAGTACCCCTAGTGTGTAAAATATTTTCTAAATTTTACAATATTTTGATTTTATACACTAGCCGCTATTTATAAATTGAATCAAGTTTTTTACCATCTTTTGGAAGCGAATATTACTGCATTATTGCAGGCCGGGTCAAGTTTTTGGCGCCGTTGCCGGGGAAAGAAATAGAATAGTATAAATTTTCTTAAAAAAATATTATATTTCCAAAAATAAAAAAATAATATATATATATATTTATTTATTCCTTGTTTTATGCGAAGATTTGGTTATGAAGGATTAATACCTTTAGATTCTAAATTAGAAAGAACAATTAGAAAAACTAAAAAAGGGAAAACAAATTAAAAAATTTCAAGAAATGGCTACTTTACAAAATCCAATTGAACTTAATGATCAAAATGTTTATAAACCATTAAGGGATTATACTAACTCTACTGTAGATGAACTACATAGTAGTATTCAAATACCCACTGTAGATGCTAATTCTTTTGAACGTAATCCGTCTATTATTCAAATGGTGCAAAACAATCAATTTGGTGGAACACCAAATGAGGATCCAAATTTACACCTTGTTAGTTTTTTAGAACTTTGTGCTACCTTTAAATATAACAATATTTCGATGATGCTTATTAGATTTAGACTCTTTCCTTTTTCTTTAAGAGATAAAGAAAAGATGTGGTTAAACTCATTAGTGACTGGTTCTATTAAAACATGGATTGAAATGGCACAAAAATTCCTTGCTAAATATTTTCCTCCATCTAAAGTTGCTAAATTAAGAAATGATATTACTTCGTTTAGTCAATTTGACGGGGAGACAATATATGAAACTTGGGGAAGATTTAAAGAACTATTAAGAAAATATCCTTATCATGCTTTACCTGATTGGTTAATTTTTCAACCATTTTATAATGGATTAATTGGATCTTTAAAATCAATTATTCATGCTGCTGCTGGAGGTTCTTTAATGTCTAAATCATTTAAAGAAGCTTACACTTTAATTAAAGAAATGACTAATAACAATTTCCAATGGCCTTCTGAAAGGATTAATCCTAAAAAGATGGCAAGTATTCACGATAATGAAGCCTTTTCTATCTTAGCTTCACAAGTAGCAGCAATATCTAAGAAATTAGATAATTTTGCAATTAATATTTCACATAATAACTCTGCTAATATTGAAGATTCTCAAACTATTGAAACTTTACAAACTATTGCAAGTAAAAATAATCCTTATTCAAATTATTATAATCCCAGGTGGAAAAATCATCCTAATTTTAAGCTGGAATAATTCACAACAACAATGGGGTAATAATCGATCTCATCCCACTTGGAAATTGGAATAATCAAGTTAATCCGAATTATCAACCTTACGGATTTAATAATCAACGAAAAAAGTAATCAATAGAAGAATTAATTTTACAAATGAATAATCGATTACAAAATCAAAATACTGTTATTCGTAATATTGAAAATCAAATGAGGCAAATTGCTACTTTAATTAATAACGGACTCTGTAGGAACACTTCCTAGTAATGTTGAAATTAATCCAAAGTAAGCTGGAAAAGAACATGAACAAGTTAAAGTCAGTACAACTTAGAAGTGGAAAGGAATTAAAAGAAAGAATGCAGAATGAAATTGAAAAAAAGATTGAGGTTGAAGAGATTGAAAAACCTAAACAAACTCTCTCTCCTAGTCAAGATCTGACTGTTATACCTGTTAATGTGGAACTTGAAAAACCACCACCACCTTTTCCTCAAAGAATTAAACAACATAAATTAGATCATCAGTTTTCTAAGTTCTTTGAAATCTTTAAGAAACTTACTATTAACATACCTTTTACTGAAGCTTTGGAACAAATTCCAACTTACGCAAAATTTATGAAGGATATTTTAAGAAAAAAATGAAAATTTGAAGCTTTTGAAACTGTTACATTAAGTGAAGAATGCAGTGCAATAACTCAAAAGAAATTACTTGAAAAGCATAAGGATCCTGGAAGTTTTACTATACCCTGTGCTATTGGAGAAAAATTTTGTTGAAAAGCTTTATGTGATTTAGGAGCAAGTATTAATCTCATGCCATTTTCTATCTTTCGAAGATTGGATTTAGGAGATATTACTCCCACCACTGTAACCCTTCAGTTAGCTGATAGATCTATCACTTATCCTAAAGGAGTTATAGAGGATGTATTTGTTAAAGTAGATAAATTTATCTTCTCTGTAGATTTCATCGTACTTGATATGGAAGAAGATAAAGAGATACTTATTATTTTAGGGAGACCTTTTTTAGCTACCGGACGAGCTATGATTGATGTGCAAAAGGGAGAACTAACCATGAGAGTTAATGATCAAGAAATTAAATTCAATGTTCTTGAATCAATGAAGTACCCTGATAAAGAGAAATGTTATCGAATGGATATAATTGATTATTTAATTGAAAAACATTATCAAGAAAAATGTAAAGTCATTTCTGAAGAAAATTTTGAATTTTTAACTGATGAAAATGAAGTAGTAGAAGAAGAAAAGGCTCATTTTATTAAAGATAATTGGGAAACTTTAAACATAACTCAAATTGATATACTTTTACCATCAATTAAAAAAGCCCCTGTACTAGAATTAAAAATGTTACCTTCACATTTAAAATATGTGTTTCTTGGAAATTCGTTAACTTTAACTGTTATTATTTCTTCTGAACTGAGTAAAGATCAAGAAGAAAAACTACTAGGTGTGTTAAAGAATAATAAGAAAGCTTTTGGTTGGACTATTGCTGATATAAGAGGAATAAGCCCTTCCATTTGCATGCATAGAATCTTAATGGAAGAAAATTTTAAACCTACTATAGAATCGCAAAGAAGATTAAATACTATCATGAAAGAGGTTGTTAAAAAAGAAATTATTAAGTGGTTAGATGCTAGTATTATTTATCCTATTTCGGATAGTCAATGGGTAAGTCCTATTCATTGTGTTCTGAAGAAAGGAGGTGTAACCGTCATTATTAATGATAAAAATGAATCAATTCCTACAAGACAAGTTACTGGATGGCGAATTTGTATTGACTATAGGAAATTAAATAAAGCCAATAGAAAGGATCATTTTCCTTTACCTTTCTTGGATCAAATACTCGATAAATTAGTTGGACACTCATATTTCTGTTTTCTGGATAGATATTCTGGTTATCTTCAATTACTTATTGCTCCTGAGGACCAAGAAAAGACAACATTTACAAATCCTTATGGAACATTTGCTTTTAGAAGAATGCCTTTTGGTTTATGTAATGCACCTGCAACTTTTTAAATATGTATGATGCCGATATTTTGTGATTTGATTAACAAAAGAATTGAAATATTCATGGAAGATTTTTCAATTCTTGGAACTTCTTTTGAATCTTGTTTGGAAAATATAGCTAAAGTTCTGAAAAGATGTGAAGAAACAAATTTAGTTCTTAACTGGGAAACATGTCAATTCAAGGTCACAGAAGGCATTGTACTTGGTCACAAAGTGTCACAAAAAGGGATGGAAGTAGATCAAGCAAAAGTGAAAATTATTATTGAATTGCAACCACCTACTACTGTTACTGATGTGAGAAGTTTTCTAGGTCATGCTGGATTTTATAAAGGATACATAAAGGATTTTTCTAAAATTGCTAAACCTCTTTGTCATTTATTGGAAAAAGATGTAAAATTTAAATTTAATAAAGAATGTATTAATGCTTTTAATATTCCAAAAAGAAAAATTAATAACTGCACCTGTTATTGTTGCACCTAATTGGAGTAAGTCTTTTGAATTAATGTGTGATGCAAGTGATTTTGCAATTGGAGTTGTATTAGGACAAAAATATGAGAAAATTTTCAAAGTTGTATACTATGCTAGTAAAACTCTCACCGAAACACAAAGAAATTACACTACCACTGAGAAAGAGCATTTAGCTATAATATATGCCTTTGATAAATTTAGACCTTATTTTCTTGGTACTAAATGCATAGTTTATACTGATCATTCTGTTATTAAATATCTATTATCTAAGAAGGATTCTAAACCTAGACTTATAAGATGGGTTTTACTTCTACAAGAATTTGATTTTCAAATAGTAGATAGAAAAGGAACGAGAAAACCAAATTTCGATCATTTGTCTAGAATTAAAAATGATATTATTTCAGAAGAAAATATAAATGAGAAATTCACTGATGAATCTTTATATGTTATTCAAAGATGCAAAACACCTTAGTATGCTGATATTGTTAATTATTTAGTTAGCAATATTTTGCCTTATGACTTGGATAACAAATTTATTAAGAAATTTAAATATGATGCTAAATCTTATATTTGGGAAGAACCTCATTTATTTAAAATTTGTAAATATTCTATGATTCGAAAATGTCATGATTCTGATTTTGGAGGACACTTTGGCATGGATAAAACTGCATTTAAAATTTTAAATTCTGGATTTTATTGGCCTACCTTATTTAAAGATGTGACACAATATGTGAAAACATGTGATAGAGGTCAAAGGATGGGAAATATATCTAGGAAGGATGAAATGCCTTTAAACTATATATTGGAAGTTGAAATTTTTGATATATGGGGTTTAGACTTTATGGGACCATTTGTTCCATCATCTGGAAAAATTTATATTTTATTAGCAGTTGATTTTGTTTCATAGTGGATTGAAGCTGTTGCTTTACCAATCTGTGATTCCAAAAGTGTTACTAAATTTTTAAAGAAAATGATATTTTCAAGATTTGGAATGCCTAAGGTAATTATCACTGATGGTGGAAGTCATTTCAGGAATATAAGAATTCAATCATTACTACAAAAATTTGGAATCAAACATAGAATTGCAACTGCTTATCACCCACAAACGAGTGGAATGGCTGAAGTATCAAAAAGAGAAATTAAAAGAATTTTTGAGAAGACTGTTAATCCTAAAAGAACTGATTGGGTTGATAGACTTGATTCTGAATTATGGGCTTATAGAATGGCTTATAAGACACCAATCAGAATGTCACCTTACCGGTTAATTCATGGTAAACATTGTCACTTACCTGTAGAACTTGAAGATAAATCTTATTGGGCGATAAAGGAGTTTAATTTTAATTTGAATAAAGCAGAAGAAAAACGATTATTGCAATTAAATCAGATGGAAGAAATAAGAAACGAATCATATGAAAATGCGAGGATTTATAAAGAGAAAACGAATATGTTGCATGATAAGAAAATTTCAGGAAAAATTTTTGAACCTGGACAAGAAGTATTACTGTTTAACTCTCATTTAAAACTTTTCCTGGAAAATTAAGATCTAAATGGATTGGACCCTAAATTGTTGAGAAAGTATACCATTATGGAGCTGTGGATATTAAAGATCCCAAAACAAGAAAAATTTTTAAAGTTAATGAAGTAAGATTGAAGCCTTATTTGGGAGATATTAAAAAGATTTATAAAGAGGCTTATGAATTGAGTCAACCTGATTAAGGATTTACTTAAGTCGGGCTAACGACGTTAAACCAAGCGCTTTGTGGAAGGCAACCCATAATTATCTTTTGTTATGAATTTTTTTGTGTTTTAATGTAAGGTTATGCCTCGATCTTGATTAATTTTATATTACTTTAAAAAATTTTGATGCTCATAAGTCTTTGTTGACTTAGGCTGAAAATTATTTTGAAGTATGTAAGATTTAGAAATTGGATGACTCTATTCTGAATATGAGTAAAAAGGAGATCAAGTTAACCTTCATTAAAATTGTTTACAATGTGTGTTATTGAGTCTAAATTACTCTTACCAATATAATTTACCTATCTTGGAGAATGAAATTTTGAAATTTGATGATTAGGAAAAACGATGTTGAACATAATTCCGGCGCCTAGGCTCCAGAATTCTGCACCTATGCGCCAGAATCAAACTATGTATCAATAGGTCCAGCGCCTAGGCGCCAGATTCGGCACCTAAGCGCCACGGTTACTGGGTCATGCAAAAACAAAAAATTTTCAGTTTTTCACACGATTTTCACCTTTAAATTAACCTATCTTCTTCCCTAAACATCAAGCAATCAAAATTACGTCCCTTGCCCTTCATTCTTGTGAGATTTGAGAAATTTTTGAAGAATATGGAAGGGAAAAATCATGGAGAAGAAGCTAGGGACAAGGTCTCAAAGGATCCTCAACCCTACTTCAATGGTTTCATCGCTGTAAGTTTAGAGAAAATTTCTAGTCGTTTGGATAAGTTTGAAGTGGAGTTTAAAAGCATTGGAGATCGCCTTCATAAGATGTTTCATCAAGTTGAACATCTAGATTGTCAAATGAAACTTCAATTTGATCATTTTGCGGCTTATCAAGATGCTCAAGTTGAAATGTATACGAAGAACAAGTTTATTGACGAAAAGATGACTACGGATTTCCCGAGAGCGTTAGTGTACTTTCCAAGTGGAATACACAATTTCCCTTGTGAAGATTAGAATATTCTGGTAATGAGATAGTTATTATATGGTTTGTTGAGTCGTTGAATCGATTTAGAGAATCGATTGTGTTTGTTTGTGTATTTGCTTTTATTTTCAATATGTGTTGTTTTTGCTTAGAAATTGTTGTGTTTGAGCATGTATTAGGAACTTGAATCAAGTGTAATACTTATCTAGAATGTATTGAGTCAATATTGAAGATTATAAATAGAATTTAGTGAGTTTGATTAAAACCTTTTGTTTGATTGGTGAATTAAATATTTAATTTTTATAAATTTTTAAAAAATGTTGTGGAAGTTAGAAACTAAAGCCCTACTCTGATATGAGTAATTGGAAGTTGAATTTATGAATTTTGGTGGAAAATTAAATTTAAAAATAATTTTTGTGAAAGGCGAGTCTGGCGCCTAGGCGCCAGAATTCTGCGCCTAAGTGCCAGTTCAGCTTGTACCCGAAAATTTACTTAAATAACCCCCAAAATCCATTTTTGACGCCTAAGCTTCATCTTCTTCCCCATTTTCCGAAAATATACATTTTAGATCCATTTTTAGGTCAAAACATCAAGGATTTGAGCGCGAAACCACTCGATTTCTTCATCTCAAGGTCAGATCTACACTTTAAACCATTTATTTTCGATTTTCACCATAGATTTCCCTAGGTTTTCCTAAGAACCGAAATTTTAAAAAAAAATTCGATTTTTAGTGATTTCTTTGGATTTTTAAACTTATTTTAAGTTTTATAAACTTAAAAAGAGTTTAAATCTTTAACTCTTAAATTTATTCTTATTTTATTTGACGTTTAGATGGCTCCAAAATCTAAACGGGGGAAGGCACGAGATAACTTTGATAGCAGCAAATTTTCTACTACGACTGCGCATTTTCGCTTCCATGAATTTGCGACGTCCAGAAAGTTCATTTCTAAACGAAGTTTCTATCATCCGGGAGAAATGATTGAAAACACTATCGTTGCAAACAATCGGCAACGATTCTGTTGTTTCACTTTTGTTGCTGTTATCCCTATAATTCGAGAGTTTTATGCAAATTTTCTGGATGCCGAAGATTATGAAGTCCTTGTTAGAGGTATCGGAGTAGGGTTTAGTCCAGAAAGAATCAATGTATTTTATGGCCTGCCACCGACTATAGAGTGCTACTATTCTGGATTATCACCATCTGAGGGAGATTTGGATATGATCATTGCTTATTTGATAGACGGTACTGGATCTTGGAAGATCAGGAATGAAAAAAGGGTAAACTTCAAATCCTTCAAATTAAATGTTATTTCTAAAGCATGACACTATTTTATTTCTGCAAGATTGTTACCTTCCAACCACTTGAGTGAAGTGACTAGAGATCGAGCGATCTTAAATTACTGCATTCAGGAAAGGAAACCTATTGATGTCGGGAGTATTATTTATGATTCTGTGGATTCTACTGCGAGTCTAGCACTTTTGTTGGATTGGGATTCCCATCTCCAATTTATTCATTATGTGTTAGTAATGGAGTCACTGCTGATATTTCTGAGGAGAAGTTAAAGTCTACCAAGCCAATTGGGCAGGAGAGTATTAGTATCTATGAACGTCTTCGAGGGAAGAGATCGACCGCTCCTTCTACTTCTGCACATATTCCAGGTAGACCTTCTACTTCTCGACCCTCTACTTCTGTTGAGCCACCATCATGTTTCTGGGAATCAATGCATGATCAGTTTTTAGAGCAGAAGCAGGAGTTATTTCAAACTCACTGCAGGATTGATACTATTGAGAGGAAACTTGATCATTTATCTGATTATACCCAGAGGAAGGGTAGTTATATGCTGAGTATGATGAAGCCCTAGTCAGATTTCTGAAGGGTGAACAAGATGTTAGTTTCCCTACTTTTCCTAGTTTCACACCATTTGTTGTTCCTAATGACGTAGAATTTTCCTTTGGTGACGATGATGATGATGAGGCTACAGCTAGTGACTAGTAGTTATAGATCTTTATGATGAGCTACTCTGCTAGTTTGTTTTATTTGGATTGTTTGTTTAGTTGTGTATTTCATGTTGTTGATTTGTTTAAATATCTGTGTGGATTGATTAGTGTTAAGATTATGTTGTTAAAATATTCTTATTATATTGTGTTGAGACTGAAGTTAGGGTTAATTTATGTTATGTTTGTTTTAGTCTACTATTTAGTAATTAGTAATTTTGCTCTGCTTAAATGTTGTTTCAAATTTAGTATAAATAAAAAAATTTATCCTGCGTACTTTTTATACATGCTTCAATTTTATCTTAATTATTCATAAAAGCATGATAGAAGTTAATTTTTCTTTTTAAGATTGTTTTTACATATAAAAAATTTTATGATTTTCTTTCTCTCATACTTTCAAATTATCATAGTATACCAAAACTTAAGTTTGGGGGAAGGGAAAATACATTCAAATTTAAATTTTATTTGTCCTTAAAGAGCTAATATTTTCATAAAAATAAACACTTTTTAACATAACTTAAGGAATGAAGAATTTATTTGAGATCACTTTTATTTTTGAAATTATGAACAATTTAGTGAAATTAACCAAAATTTTAATAACTTTGATTGATTTTAAGAATAGAATTATTTAACTTAAAGAAGAATAAGATTAAAAAAAAAATTTCCATTCATGATAGAAATAATAGAATTTTAGAAATATTAAGTAATCAAAAATTATCTCTTGAAAAAGAAAAGATTGGAAATCTTTTTGAATTCTTATTTATGTTATAATAATTAAGTGGAAATGTATAAGTTTTGAAAATATAAGTTAAGGATAGTGAAGTTCAAAACCATTAACAGGCCATCCAGATATAGTAATCCTCTCTATATAGATTCAAAAAAAAAAAAAAAAAAGAAGAGAGGAGAAGCTTGAGGAAATGCCTAATCAAAAATTGGCTTCACTTGAATTATCTTATAAGAAAAAAAAACTAATTACATATTTTACTTAATTTTTATACATGAATATTTATTTAGGGAATATTCTTCAAGAAGATCTTTTTCTTGTAAATAATCTATGAGAGCTTAATATAATATACTTCTATTATTTTCAAAATGGATGAAAAGTTTGAAATCTTATGATTTGGTAGTTAGATATTCTTTAAATTCTTAAAATTAAACCTAGTTAGTGAAATTGGGTTAATAATTTACTAAAGACTTTATAAAATAAAAAATTATAAGGAATCTTAAATATTTATCTTTTATTTCAAAGGTTATACATTTTATATAGTAGAAAGAGTTACTTGAGGACAAGTAACATTTAAGTTTGGGGGATTTTAATCAATAAAAAATACCTATTTCTTTATGTTTTAATTCTTATCAATTTCAAAGGATATTATGCTTTAATGAAAGGTATTTTTTTGTGTTTTTGGATGTAGGTGATGTAAAAAGGTTCAAAAAGGAAAAAGAAGCAAAAAGGAGCAAAAAGAAGCAAAAATGGAGCAAAATACAAAAAGTATAAAAAATATGGCCTGGCGCCTAGGCGCCAGAAGTTGGCACCTAAGCACTAGACTCGATACAGAAACTGTCATGTTTTTGACAACGTTTGAACGGTTATTTTGACGGAGTGAGCGGTTATTGGACATTCTAGAAGACTGGCAGTTGTTCCTTGATAATAGGACAAGTGATACATTGCATTTGGATGCTCTAAAATGGTTTTAATCGTGAAGAGGTGCGAGCCAAAGTGAAGAGGTGCGAAGAACTAGACGAGGTGTCCGGCGCCTAGTCCAGCGCCTAGGCGCCAGACAGACCTTCTAGAAGATTCATTGAATGTGGACATGTTTTGAAGAGGTGCCTCAAGGCAACCCTTGAAGCCTATAAATAGGAGTCCATTTCTTCAGAAAAATGTGCCCCCCATTGTAACCCCTTTCTCTTATCTACTTTAGGATCTTTCATCCTTAGAGAGAGAAATTTAATGCCACTTTTGTTTAGTTTAGTGAGTTTATTTTCAAGTTGTTGCATCTGGAGTTCATTACACTGTGGAGTCAGAAGGAATGAGAAGATCTGTAGAAGGAATATTTGAGATAAGTATTTTTCATTTGATTCAAAGTTTATTTATTATGTTTTGCTGCTTATATTCAATGTGTTTTGAGTAGTTAGCTTACTTTCTTCCTTCAATTATGAAGAGATACTTAAGATAATAAAAGATTCGATGGAGAATTGAAATTCAAAATATTTTCAAAACATTGTGATTGCATTATTACCTGATCTTACTTTACTTTTTAAATTGGCCATTTAAATTGTTAAAACCCGTCGAAGAGTTTTGAGACCTAGAAGGAGAAAAACTCTTAACTTGTAAGTGTCACATGAATCCTTGGGTAGTCGAAGGACATGTGCGGGCTATTCAAGGTGAAGTGCAAATAAATAGGAAGATAAGATTTAAAGGGCGTAGAATTGATAAGTTTTTAGAGTGACAGACTAAATTCTTATAATTTGATTTATAGATTAGGAAAGGGTCACTAGTAGGGTCGACCATAGCCACCCTTGGACATCTAGAAGTGTGAGTCTAGATTAACCCATTCTACTAACAATACATCCGGACTTGATCTGTAAATTAGTCAATGTTCTTTGCGCCTGGATCAAAGGGTAAAGAATAGGAATGCTTCTATTTGGCACAATACCATAAATCAAATTCTCCAACGAATATTAAATTATCTTAAAAATCTTAGATTAATGGAAGGGAAGGAAGTTGTTTATTTTATATAGTTTTCATAAAATCATTGTCTTATTATTGTTTTCTTTATTTGCATCTAGTAAATTAATAGTAAAATACAAAAAGATTTTTGAAATATAATATTTAGAAAATTTATTACTATAATTTTTCCCCGTGGGATCGATACTGGGGTCTTTGTTTCAAAGCCCTATATTACTTGAAACGATACATATACTTGCGTAGTACCCCTACTGTGTAAAATATTTTCTAAATTTTACAACATTTTGATTTTATACACTAGCCGCTATTTATAAATTGAATCAAGTTTTTTTCTTTTGGAAGCGAATATTACTGCATCATTGCGGGTCGGGTTAATAGCCAAACTCTTTGGATTTGGGTGTCGGTGGCGTCCATTCTGGCGCCTGCTGCATCAGTTCAAAATTTTTTTCTGGGTTCGAAAATTTTTTCGTAATTTTGATCGCTTCGACTTCCACAATGGTGTTTAACACTTGAATAGGCATTTACATCATCTGACAAGCAATAATTAACACAATTCTTACACAAACAATACACAACAAACTTATATATATATAATTCAAGTTACAACTTAAACAACAAATATGTTCATTCAAACTAAACCAACTCTTAGATGTTTTAGTGTTGCAAGTACACTACAATAGGCAAAACACTAAAATCTAAGCACACAATGAAAGTAAGAATATCCAAATCAAAATTTAAATTATAAAGCGAAGCAAATACTACACACCAAGTATAATTAAGCAAAGCAAATTAAACACATAACAAACATAAGTAGAATCCATCAATTACTCCACATCAGTTTCAGAACTATCCTCTCCTCAAATGTCTCCAATCGATTGCTGATGTGCAAAAAAATTATAAAATGGACGAAATGGAAATTCGTCAGATGATTCCTCAGCAATCACAGTGTTCTTCTTCATCAAGTTAATCAAGCCCATCTCAATTCGTCCAGTGTGATCAAATTGTTCCTTCATTCTCCAATCTATATGATCGAATAAATCAGAAATGTTATTGATTGCACTCATAATGTTCTGTACTTGTTTCTCCAACTCTTTAATCCTCTTCAATATCATTCTGGAATCTTCGGGAAAATAGGGTCGAATTGGTTGTGAAGACTGTGTTGGTTGATCAGCAAGCAAATTCATGTCATCTTCATCTCCCACTGTCTGGTAGTTATAAGGATTAGTTGGATCAATAGGCCTCCATGGAAGAAGAACCTTTTCCCAAGTTTCATAAGGAACTTGCGATTGAATACATAACAGAAATATGGTGGACGTGTGTCCAAGCCCATATTTAGATCCATGAATAATTAATCCCAAAACTAATTTCACAATGATATTACCAATGTTAATCGACCTCCCAGTTTGAATACATAAATTCAAAATGGAGCTTTCCTTGATTACCTTGCTAATTTTCAATGTCGGAAATAATTTTTCCAAAATAAAGTAGTGCCACTCCTTCGACACTAGATTGAGAGATGTAGATGGGAAACTAATGTATCCAGTCTCTCTAATTTCCCAATCCTCATTCTCATAAGTCAAATATCGATACACATCATTCATCTTATCTCGTGTGGCATTGAAATTAGAATAATGACAAATAGGTATGTTCTCGATCATAAAGAGATCGTTAATTCGTGGAGGAGTGAATTGCATAAATTTATCACGCACAAATATGAACACTTGGTTGATCCCGTGAAGATTTGCATAGAATTCTTTCAAGACAGGAACAACAACGACACTGGTAGTGTACCAAAGCACTTCCCAACGTCTCTCCTTAATAATCTCTTCAATTCTAGTAGTAGGATTATCCATACCTTCATTTATGAAGTCTCTTTCCTTGATAATCCTTCTCTTCATCATCACTTTATTGAGAAAACGTTGTGCTTCGAAACTTATGAACTTCCTTCGGTTGAAAACGCGAGATTGACGGGTTTCAATGGAATAGTAATCCATGAGATACGAATTGGGAATGGCAGTTTTCATTTTTATGGAGTTAAGAAGTCAAAAATGGAGTTTAGGGAGTTATAAGGACGAAGATCTCGCTCAAAATTGCCAAAAATCACATTTTGAAACTTAAAAACCGTCAACAGGTTTCGGGCTCCGGCAACGCTCGAGAGGGCAACGACAGCGCTCTATAGGGCGTCGGCGGCGCTCGATAGGGCATCAGCGGTGCTTGATAGGGCACTGTTGGCGCTCAAACCTGTAAGTTCAGTGTATAGTATGTGATAGGGTGCCGGCGGCGCCCATTATGACGCCGGCGGCGCCAGTGATCAAAAATTCACACCGAACTTCGTTTAGCCAAAATATTCCAATTTCTAAATTCGATCCAATATTTATCCATTTTAAAAGTATTTAGGAGTAATTAGGATTAAAAAACAACTATCTAAAAAGCACAACTACAACAATCAAGAAAACACACCACAAAGATACATATGGGTTGCCTCCAATAAAGCGATTGGTTTAACGTCTCCAGCCCGACAAACCATTCAGTTAATCGAGATGACTAAGCATTAAAATCTCTTTAAAGTTAGGTTGAAACCTATCAAAGTAAGGCTTTAATCGATGCCCATTAACCTTAAAAATCTTTCCAGTATCAGGATCTTTAATATCAACAGTTCCAAACGAATGAACTTTTACAACTGTAAAAGGTCCTAACCATCTAGACTTGAGCTTTCCAAGAAATAATTTTAATCTTGTGTTGTATAATAAAACTTTTTGTCCAAATTCCAAGTTCTTTATCAATATCTTCCGATCAAGCTACAATTTCATTTTCTCTTTATAGATCCTGTCATTGTGATAAGATGCATTTCTAATCTCTTCCAATTCATTCAATTGCATAAATCTTTTTTCTCTAGCATTTTTTAAATTAAAATTCAACTCTTATATCACCTAATATGCTTTATGCTCTAATTCAACTAGTAAAAGGCAAGTTTTACCAAACACTAGTTTATAAGGAGATATTCCAATAGAGGTTTTAAAAGCAGTCCTATAAGCCCATAAAGCAGTATCTAATCGAGCAGACCAATCTAATTTAAGATTATCCACAGTTTTCTCCAAAATTCTTTTAATTTCATGATTAGATACTTCTGCTAAACCACTAGTTTGGGGATGAAAAGCAGTAGAGATTCTATGAAAAATATTATATTTCTCAATTGATCTCTTAATTCGATTATTCCTGAAATGGGATCCACCATCAGTTATGATCACTCTCGACTTTCCATATCTTGTAAATATATTTTTCTTTAAAAATTTTGAAACACTATGAGCATCACATCTACGTAAAGCAATAACTTTAATCCATTTCTAGACATAATCTACGACAACCAATATATATAAATTTCCAAATGAAGGAGTAAATGGTCCCATAAAATCTAATCCCCATACATCAAAAATTTTAACTTCCAAATTATAATTTAGAGGCATTTCATTTCTTCTAGAGATATTGCCGACTCTCTAACATCGATCACATAATTTAATATATCTATAAACATCTCTAAAAATAAAGAGCCAATAAAATCCAGATTGTAAAATCTTAGAAGCAGTTTTATCAACACCAAAATCACCTCCAAATTCAGAATCATGACATCGTTGAATAATCAAATTTGTTTCTTCTTGTGGAACACATTTCCTAATAATCAGATCCTTACACTATTTATATAGATAGGGCTCATCCCAAAAATAAAATTTTGCAACATATTTAAACAAATTTTTTTGTTGCCTTGTTAAATCAGGTGGTACAATATCGCATACAATATAATTCACAATATCAGCATACCAAGACAAATTACTTCCCATAATAGTATAAAGTTGCTCGACAGGGAAAATTTAAGTAATTTCCTTCTCAAATTCAAATAATTTATCATAGTCTATTCTTGAAAGATGATCAGCTATTTGATTATCAGCTCCCTTCCTATCAACTATCATGAGGTCAAATTCTTGCAGAAGAAGTATCCATCTAATTAGTCTAGGTTTAGCATCCTTCTTTTGCATTAAATATTTGATAGAAGAATGGTCTGTATGCACAATACTTTTAGCTCCAATTAAATAAGCTCTAAACTTTTCAAGAGTAAATACTATAGCTAATAACTCTCTTTCAATAGTGGTATAATTAATTTGAGCCTCATTAAGAGTTTTACTATCATAGTAAATGACTTTGAAAACTTTATCATGCCCTTGCCTTGTTGACCTCACTTTTGATTGAGGTCTAGTCTCTCTTTAGAATAGCCTAGGGTCTAGCCATAGGATTCTCTTGGTGACTTTCTTAGAGGACTAGTCATGGAACCCTTCCCATAGAAATTCAAAACTCTTCTTGCTTCACTAGGGGGTTTTCATATGCTTAAGGCCTAACCTCTACCTTTTGGTAGGAAAAAGGCAAGCATAAGGAATCCTAGGGGAAGTCTCCTATAGGTGGTCAGACCTTAGGATTTGCCCTGAGGGAGGTATAGAGATCACCACTCATACACTTCACATTCACAACATACACACACTGCACATCCTAATTTCAACCCTGAACTCTTTGGAAACTCATGTGGATAGCCCAGCCCTCAGTCTATGACTAAGTGGTAGGGACCAACACATAGAGGACCAAATGTAAGTGACCATTGGTCATTACATCATGCTCACTTTGAAGCCACATTCAAATCTCCAAAGGTTCAATTTTTGGCCCCCGACCTCCCAAAATTTCCAAAATTACACAAATTCACTAAAATCCCCCAAAAATCATTCCAAGATATTCCTTACCACTTAAATTGACCATTCATGACCAAAAATTCCAAAATTTCCAAAAATACCTCTCAATACCCTCAAAATACCCAAAATACCCTTTTTGGCCAAAAATCCAAAAATTCAAAAAAATTCTCAAAAAAAAATCTAGAAAATCCTAAAATCCCCAATTTCATTTTGTCCAACTACATTATGGGTCATTTTTGCCAAATTAATACACTTTCAATCAAAAATCCCAACTTGGCTCATTTAACCTAAAGGTGCTTAAACCAAACCCAATCTTGACCCAATTGACCGCAATTTTGATCAAATTCAATTCCAAACCAAAATTTAACATCTCAAATATCAATCTAAAATAAATTCAAGTCCAATGTGACCCACATTTGAATCTAATTCCACTTGAAATCAAAATCCCCAATTTTGCCTAAATAACCCAAAACTCCTAAAGTGACCCAATGTCAATCAATTCCTCCTAAATTTCAATTCCAAACTCTTTATAACACCACCTTAAACTGAATTGGATCATCAATTTCCCATAATTTGAGCTCAGGTCGTACCCAAATCCATTTTGGACCAAAGAAACCCTAATTTTGACCCAAGCTGAACACATGTTTTAAATCCACCAAATTGACCCTCTAAACTTTGTTAAAACCATTTTATATCTTCATAAAAATTCTTTTAGACAACCATATCTACATTATTCTTGCAGACCTCTGAACCCCATTCCCACTCAAACTCAAGATAACTTTACTCGAACCCAACATGGTCCAAAATAATAAAAAATCCAATCCATGACAAAATTTAACCTCCAAATGAGCTCAAAACCACTTTGTGTCTTCATGAAAGATCTTCATTACAATTATGTGGACAATATTGATCAAGGCACTTTGTCTTCATTCGAGTTCTAGCCCAATCTAAAATCAAGTTAGCCCAATGTTCTTAAAATGGACCCAAAATCCAAAACTCACCAAATTAAAATACACCCACTCACACACACCCACACACTTCATTTTTTTTACACCTCACGGTAGCCCTAAAAGCGAAAAAAATAAAATACATTTTTTTTTAAAAAAAAAAAAAAGAAAAATATCTCTCCCTCACCTCTCCCTCATCTCTCCCTCACCTCTCCCTCATCTACCCGCCACCTCACCCTACCCTCCTTACCTTCACCTTACCTTCACCATGCCTCCACCATATCTCTTCCTCACTCCCCCATTCACTCCCTTGCTGTGAGCTGCTCCAAAAATCCCTCCCATAATCTCACTTACACACTCCCTTACACACACACTTACACATTTCCTCATCCCCCCCCCCAACTCCTTCTAGCCGTGAGCCTCTCTTCTCCTTCTCCTCCTTCTAATCTAGCCACAATCACTCACTTCCCCTCTTAGCCAAGGTTTCCAACATGTGCTTCTCCAAGGCAAGGTAACATCTTCCCCTTCTCTCTAATTTTACTTTTAGTTCAAAATTTCTTAAAGGGAAAAGTTCATCGTCATGTTTATGTTTAACTTAAAAGTCTAAATCGCACATACATGCATTTTTTTTCTTATTCTCCTTCATAGGTTTTTCAAAAAAAAAAAAAAATTATGTGTTAATCCCTTTCACAAATCTTCAAGCAATTTAAACTTTCCCATGCTTAGGCTTTAGGATATTTTTGTGCAAAATTATTTAGCTATTTCCATGACTTAGCCTTAAGGTATTTTTCATGCAAAATAATTTTTTTTTTATCTTTCCATGTTTAGTCTTAAGATCTTCTTTTCATGCAAATTATTTAATTAGCTTACTAATTGTAAATATTTACAAATCTACCACCTATTTTTTTCTAATTTGAAAAATAAATTTTAAAATTCAAAAGAGATAATATAACATAAAGGAAATAAAAATAAAATAGAAAAGAGTAATGAACATAAGGATAAAATAAAAATAAAACAAAAGAAAATGAAATAAAAATCAAAAATAAAAACATAAGTGATATAATTGTAGATTTAAATAAATAAAATAATATCTTTACTAAATTGTTAATAAAACAACTATATTAAATTTAAAATAACTATGTTAAAATAACTATACTAAATGTGAATAATGTAACCATACTAAATTTTATAACTTTACTAAATAAAAATAAAAAATAAAAAAAAAACTACTACAATAAATTTAAATAATAAAACTACACTATATTTAAATAAATACTACTAAAAACTAAATCACCAAATAAGTAATAATATATGAATAATAACAATATGTAAATAATAAAAAAAATGAGTGATAAGAATAAAATAAATAGATAATGAAAATATAAGAAAAATGATTATAATAATAATAAATAAAATAATAATTGTAAATATAAACAAATAACAAAAATAAGTAAATAAAAATGTCTTTCTTTTTTTAAAAAAATAATATAAATGTAAATATATAAATAAATAATAATTGTAAAAGCTTTAAATAAATGGCAATAACTTAAAATAAATAAAAGGATAATTTAGGAGAGAGAAAATTTAAAAGCTTTAAAAATAAATAAATAATAATAATAAATGATAATAATAAATAATGTAAATTAATAATATAAATTAACAATGATAAATAAATAATATTTAAGTAATAAAAATGTACATATAATTAATTAAAATAAAATAACTTATAAGGGATAATAAAAATAAAGTATACATATATATATAAATTGAAAATAATTTAAATAATATAAATGAATAATGAATTAAATTAAAATTAAATAGTTAAAATCAAATAATAATTTAATTAAATAAATTAAATTAAATAATAATTAAATTAAATAAATTACATTAAATAATAATTAATTAAGTAAACCAAAAACAATTAAATAAATAATAGTTTAAATTAGATTAAATAAATTAATTAAATAAAATAAATCAAAATTATATTAAATTAAATGATAATGTAAATAAATAAATAATTTAAAATTAAATTAAATAAATTAAATAAATTAAATTAAGTTCAATAAATTAATGAAAAGCGAATATTAAATTAAAGTGAAATAATAATTGTAAATAATAATAAATTAAATTAAATTAATTAAATTAAATAAATCAAATCATATTAAATTAAATTAAATAATAATATAAATAAAAATTAAATTAAATAAATTAAATAAACAAATTAAATAAATTAAATTGATAAAGCAAATAAATAATAAATTAAATTAAACTAAATAAATTAAATAAATTAAATTAAATTAAATGATAATGTAAATAAATAGTAATTTAAATTAAATTAAATAAAATAAAACAAATTAAATTAAATTTTATTAAATTAAACAATAATACTTTACATTAAATTAAATAAATAAATTAAATTAAATTAATAATAATTGTAAGTAATAATAAATTAAATTAAATTAAAATTAAATTAAATAAAAAAATAAATTAAAATAAAACCAAAGATAATAATTTAAATAAACAAATATTAAGTTAAAGTAAAATAAAATAAATAAGTAACAAACAGTTAATAAAATAAAATAAATAAATAACAATTAATTAAATAAAACAAATGAATAACAATTAATTAAATCAAACTAATAACAATTAATTAAATAAATAAATGATAATAAAGTAAATAAATCACAATGAATTTAATAAGATAATAAATTAAATAAATGATAAACATAATAATAATTTTAATTATAAAGAAAAGATAATAATTTTAAACAACACATAATAAAAATAACAATAATAAAACACATAAATAATAAATAACAATAATAACATAAAATAATAATACATAACAACATAAACAATAATAACATAATAAAATGATAATATATAAATAAAACAACAATCACAAATCACAACAATCACAATATACAACAACAGTCCTGATCATAATGCGATACCAACACGATAACAATCAAACCTATGATAGGCCCCCTGAGGCATGACCTATTTTCCCCTTTATAAAGTCCCCTACGAAATCACAACATAATAAAGATATCCTTATGCTTAGGGAATACATGGAGTAACCCAAATTTTACCCGATATCCACACAAACTTCCCAATCCACATTCCAAACTCAAAAATCCCTAGTTTCAAAACATAAACCAAACCAAATCCAAACACAAACCAAATTTAAACATAAACCAAAACTAAATCCAAACACAAACCAAATTCAAACATAAACCAAAACCAAACCCAAACCAAAACCAAAGCCAAATCCAAACATGAACACAAGCAAATCTTCACAAAATCTTCACAGCACTCCCATAAGTCTAAATCAAACTACCAGTTACCACCAAATACAAACTCAAATCACACCTAAACCCATTTGCCCCAACCTACTCCGAACAACTGTGTTCATTAAGCATAAGGGTATAAGTAGGGTGAATTGTTAAGTAATATAATAAGTCTAAATGAGCCCGAGACTTTTCATCAGAATATGAGAGGGAAGCATGGACCTGCATCCTTCTTTGACTGTTTGGATACCTCTGATGGTCTATTAGACTTAATATGTCTGCTTAACGAAACCATCCTCAATTAAATTAAACAAAGTTCATTGAAACACAACATAGGAATTCACATAGACATCAAAGGACTTGGTAGACAACCAAGATTTAAACATAGACATCATAGGATTGAGTAGTTACTTCTTGTTAGTTCTATTTCTTCCTGTTTTCTGGCATGCTTTAATTTCTGCAAAATTATAAACACATATATAAAATGCAATACTAAAGTCTTAGCTGGGAATGATGAGAAGACCCTCCAGGTACGCTTTTACTTTTTTGCAAATTACCTTATTGCAATTTATTCACCTGCACTGCGTTTTACTTTTCTTGCGTGATAAATAAGATTGTTGAATGAAAACTGAAACCTTTAGAATAGCCACAAAACTGAAACCCAAAACTAAATTAAAAGTCATACAAGATAAAATTCACCGCCATAAAATTCAAAATATAAGACAACTAAAAATTAAATCACAAATAGAACAAAAAAATTAGAATTTTAACTAAAATTAAAATGTCTCGTTGGATGATCGGGAATCCCTCGGATGATGTAACCCACGTGTTGCTAACGAGATTTCCCATGGTCTAAATGAATGTGTGGAACTCATTCAGTTGAGTTTAGCAAATTCATCTAGACTAAGTGAATCCGATAAAAATAATGATGCCGGATGGATGGAACCGTGGGATCTTAACTGGTGTTGTTATAATCAACTTTAAGATTTGTTTTAATTAAAACATAAAAAAAAACACTTGGATTTCAAGATTTCTCTAAACCAAAACACTTCTCTCATCTCCTGATTTTCACCTTTTTAAAACTAAACCTTTGCAACAACAAGGAGCTTTGGAGCACAGTGGGCAGCACGACCATCGTCTTCAGTAAAACATGAGTCTCCTTCAGCAAAACCATTCTTAGAGTTAAACAACCAAGCCATAGGATTTCGATGTAGTTTGCCTAGTGCAACATAAATCCTCAAATTTTTGTTGGGCATTTGCATAATTGTCTTATGCAAATTAAGCCCTAACAGGTCCTAGGACTCCGAGGTAATCGTTCGTACGACATAAACTCTCACATCTTCGAGGCTATTTGTGTGATTATATCATGCAAGTATAAGTCCTAATTAACTAAAATTAACAGGATTACAACATTAAATAAACTCTTAAATTGAAGCCAAACAATAGGATAGTTTGGGAAGTTGCCAAGATTCTTCTTGGATCCTCAGCTTCTCCTACTTCTCTTCCTTTGGACTCCTGAAATAAACTGCTCCAAATTTGATCTATTCCCTATTGAAATTTCCAAAATCCAATTTGTTTGAAAACCTTAAACTTTAAAATTCTTGAGAGCAAAATCACTGATCATTATCGAGAGTTTTCTTAAATGATTCCTGTCATTTAGGATGTAATTAACTATAGGGGCTTGCCATTATAAGGAACTTTAAAATCCCAGGTAATATAAACCTTGCTTAATTATTTTATATTAAGCAGGGGAACCTGTCGGCTTATAAAATTGGTTCGCAGACCAAACGGATGTCACAAATCTTGTAGTTTATTTAATCGAGCCCCATCGTCAAGCAGTGTGACTATTCCTCGGGATATATACACAGTTTGTGGTGTGGTGCTCGTTTATATAAACATTTTGGGATGTGAGATCATTTTGATTTCATATCTTAAAATTTTCAAAATTAAAATTATTTTTAAAAATCAAATGCTACTTTCCAAAATATATATATATACTAAAATTAAATTTACAACCTAAAAAATATGCCGACACTTCTGGCAACTCCCATAGGGACTAGTTCCTCTCTCCATTTTGATCAGATGGGTTTGCTTTCATAAATCGGTAGTGAGTCCTTGCCCATAGTGGACCAAACTACAATTCTTTCCGTTGGCATACCCCGTTCATTTCTTTCTTGAGCGAGTATAGTCAACTCCTTTTTGGATTCTGGAGCCACTGTTTAGACACCCCTAAACAGAGAGGTTCCGGAATCCTCCCACCTCCCTAAAGAGGCGAGGTAGACCCCCAATAGGTGTGTTAGAATAGGAACGATCTATTCATGTGATTTCAATGTGAATTCGACCTCCTCTAAATCTCGGGACCAGGTCCGATACTTCATTCCTCTTTGGGTTTGACTTGTTGTAAACATGTCAAACTGAAATTCCGCTCTAACAACCTTCCAATAAACTCTGAACAAAATAAAATTTTGTTAAAACTTCAATTCAAAATTAAATTCTCAAAACCCATCGAATACACAATAATAAAACAAAATGCAAAATTTTGAGATAAAAAAAATTCACATGAATAAATTTTAAAGGATGCCCAGTTTACAGGACAAGTGCATTAACTTGAGTATTACCACTGAAATTACAAGGCAAAGGACGTCATTGAATTCTGAATGTTCTTCAGAAGACGATCTACACATTCACCGAAGGACTGTCCTGCTACGAAGCTGCAAACAAGTTCAAATGCCATGTATTAACAATCTAAATGGATAGAAGGATGTTAGGTAGTGGGTCCCGACCCTCCCCCCACAAAACAGTAAAAAAAAACAACAACTCGACAATGGGTCGTGGGTCCCGACCCTCCCTCCACAGCAAAAATATAAAAAAAATAACCTTGAGCACGTTCAAAGTTTAGCATAAAGATAATCAAGAAGGGGTGAGACACGATGAAACTTCAGCATTTTAATAAGAGTATGCCTTTAGGAAAGAATGAAATTAATGCCCTAATGACTGGGTCCTTCACTTTAAGGAATTTTGACTGGGTCCTAAGTTGATTTCAAAATGAAGTAGTGTGGTTGAAATACGAGTAATTGATTCGGGATATCACGGGCCTTTTAATTTCCCGCCATGTGACTGGGTCCGGACTTTTGGAAAAGTTATAATATCCCAGGATTCGCGTTAAGGAACATTTCAGAATTAATAATTAGGGGAGTTTTGACATTCAAAATCTTTAACAGAAATATGTCCTGCCAAATACAGTAATTCTCAGAAAACAAAAGGAGCAAAAAAAAGGAGTGTTCCTGAGGAGAAGCTTGAGGTGAGCACAAAATCAAAAATTGGTGCCCCAATTCAGGCATTCAAAATCTTTAACAAGTGCTCCACCAGATATAGTAATCCTCAATAAAAAAAATGGAAAAAAAAGGGAAAAGAAAAATAAGAAATAAAAGAAGAAGGCTCCCTGAGAAGAAGCTTGAGACAAGCATATAATCAAAAATTTGTGTCTTAATCCTCCCCTGATTAATAAAACTTGAAAGACAACCTTAAAAAGTTTTCTCCGATATTATGCTTTGAAAAGAGTCAAGTGATTTCATGCCTTTTTGTCGGTTATTAATTGGCTCAGAAATACCTTGGGCAATGAAAAATATTTACTCACATGAACAGAAATTTTGAAATCTGCTTAGGCCTGGGAAGGAAGAATTAAAGAAAGGGTCACGTTGTTGGCAATTAATGGAAATTTGACCCTGAAGTCGTATCTTTCAGTGTCCAGCAAATACAACTCCAACTTCAACTCGAAGAACGTCAGAAAGATTTCTCGAAGACAACTTCAACAACCTTTACAGAATCTGCAACAAATCAAATGATGACTGCTACAAACGAAGCTACAAAATTCTGTCCTCTTCAGCGATGATGTTCTTAGAGATAACACTTCTTTATAGGTGCTTGAAAGAATATAATTCTGATAGCACCTTAAAGAGTGGGTTATTTTCTACAGTTGCCTAGAGTCAATAGACGATACCTCAAGAAGTACTGGTGTCGTTTCAAAGACAACCTTATTCTACAAAGTACTGATGTCGCCCTTGTCTATGACTGGGTCCAAATCTTAAAAAAAATACAATAATAAAAAAACTCTGCATCAAACACAATGAAAGAAAAGAAATTGAAAACAAAGAAAGAAAACATTTTCTCCTACAATCTCGAATACCTCACTCTCTTTTGCATTACCCTTTGTCACTTTAGGGGCCGCCCCCTATTGCATTCCTTTCCGTCTCTTTAGGGGCCGCCCCCTATTGCGTTCATTGTCCGTCGCTTTAGGGGCCGCCCCCTATTGCGTCCTTTATTTGTTGCTTTAGGATCTCCTATCACAACCTTTCAAGTATTAAATTCTGGAGATTGAGGATTCCTCATCCTACTCCGTGGTACTTTAGGGGCCGCCCCCTATCTCATTCTTTGTTCGTTGCTTTAGGATCTCCTCCTATCGCAATCATTCAAGTATTAAATTCTAGAAGTTGAGAATTCCACATCCGATTCCATGTCGCATTAGGGGCTGTCCCCATCTTACATACCTTTCTGGTGCTTTAGAGGCCACCCTTTACTGCATCCTTGTCGTCACTTTAGGGGTTGTCCCCCTCTTACATACCTTTCTTGTGCTTTAGAAGCCGTCCTCTACTGCACTCTTATCGTCACTTTAGGGGCCGTCCCCCTCTTACATACCTTTTCAGTGCTTTAGAGGCCGCTCTCTACTGCACTCTTGTCTGTCGCTTTAGGAGTCGCCCCCTACTGTGTTCATTGTCCGTTGCTTTAGGGGCAGCCCCCTATTGCTCTCTTTATCATCTCTTTAGGGGCCGCCCCCTATTGCGCTCTTTGTCGTCGCTTTAGGGGCCGCCCCCTATTGCGTTCATTGTCCGTCGCTTTAGGGGCCGCCCCCTATTGCGCTCTTTGCCGTCGCTTTAGGGGCCGCCCTCTATTGCGCTCTTTGTCGTCGCTTTAGGGGCCGCCCCCTGTTGTGCTCTTTGCCGTCGCTTTAGGGGCTGCCCCCTATTGCACTCTTTATCATCTCCTTAGGGGCCGCCCCCTATTGTGTTCATTGTCCGTCGCTTTAGGGGCCGCCCCCTATTGCGCTCATTATCTGTCGCTTTAGGGGCCGCCCCCTATTGCGTTCTTTGCCGTCGATTTAGAGGCCGCCCCCTATTGCTCTCTTTGCCGTCACTTTAGGGGCAGCCCCCTATTGCGCTCTTTTCCATCGCTTTAGGGGTCGACCCCTATTGATCTCTTTGTCGTCACTTTAGGGGCCGCCCCCTATTATATTCATTATCCCTTGATTTAGGGGCCGCGCTCTATTGCGCTCTTTTCCATTGCTTTAGGGGCCGTCCCCAATTGCGCTCTTTGTCGTCGCTTTAGGGGCCGCCCTCTATTGCGTTCATTGTCCGTCGCTTTAGTGGCCGCCCCCTATTGCGCTCTTTGTCGTCGCTTTAGGGGTCGCCCCCTATTGTGCTCTTTGTTGTCGCTTTAGGGGCCGCCCCCTATTGCGTTCATTGTCCATCTCTTTAGGGGTCGCCCCCTATTGCGCTTTTTGTCGTCACTTTAGGGGCCGCCCCCTATTGCGATCTTTGCCGTCGCTTTAGGGGCCGCACCGTATTGAGTTAATTATCCGTCGCTTTTGGGGCCGCCCCCTATTGCATTCTTTTTCGCCACCTCTTGGGTTGGATGTGAGTTCTTATGCTTTCCTTCCCAATGCTTTAAATTTTATCGATCAGTCTTTGAGTTGGATGTGAGTCTTTGTCCTTTCCATCTCAAACGGTCTTGTCATTTTTCTAAATTTCAAACTTTTACCAAATTAAAGACCAAAATTGATATTGAAATTGAAATTAAAACCGAAATCAAAATCAAATTGGAATTAAAGTCAAAAGAAAAGCGAAGTAAATCGAATTCAAATTTGAAAATTGAAATTTGAAAATTAAAGTTGCAACTCTTAAATTGAAAATTCCTCCTCTTGTTTCCCCAGCAGAAACAACTCTCTCTTAATTCTGCGTTTTGCCCTAGGTATTTTACTTAGGCGACTTTGCGTTGGTTTGTTTAACTTTTTTGGTCAATACCAATACGCGCGATGTGTCTGTCCGGCACACCACACCTATTGGGGGTACATTTGTTGACCTCACTTTTGGTTAAGGTCTAGTCTCTCTTTAGAATAGCCTAGGGTCTAGCCATAGGACTCTCCTGGTGACTTTCTTAGAGGACTAGTCATGGAACCCTTCCCATAGAAATTCAAAAATCTTCTTGCTTCACTAGGGGTTTTCATATGCTTAAGGCCTAACCTCCACCTTTTGGTAGGAAAAGGCAAGCATAAGGAATCCTAGGGGAAGTCTCCTATAGGTGGTCGGACCTTAGGATTTGCCCCGAGGGAGGTCCGGAGATCACCACTCATACACTTCACATTCACAACATACACACACTACAGATCCTAATTTCAACCCTGAACTCTTTGGAAACTCATGTGGATAGCCCAACCCTAAGTCTATGACTAAGTGGTAGGGATCAACACATAGAGGACCAAATGTAAGTGACCCTTGGTCATTACATCATGCTCACTTTGAAGCCACCTTCAAATCTCCAAAGTTTCAATTTTTGGCCCCCGACCTCCCAAAATTTCCAAAATTACCCAAATTCACCAAAATTCCCCAAAAATCATTCCAAGATATTCCTTACCACTCAAATTGACCTTTCATGACCGAAAATTCCAAAATTTCCAAAAATACCCCCCAATACCCTCAAAATACCGAAAATACCCTTTTTGCCCAAAAATCCAAAAATTTCAAAAAATTCTTAAACAAAATTCTAGAAAATCCTAGAAATCCCCAATTTTATTTTGTCCAACTACACTATGGGTAAATTTTGCCAAATTAAAACACTTTCAATCCAAAATCCCAACTTAGCCCATTTAACCTAAAGGTGCCTAAACCAAACCCAATCTTGACCCAATTGACCCCAATTTTGATCAAATTTAATTCCAAACCAAAATTTAACATCTCCAATATCAATATAAACCAAATTTAAGTCCAATGTGACCCACATTTGAATCTAATTCCACTTGAAATCAAAATCCCCAATTTTGCCTAAATAACCCAAAACTCCTAAAGTGACCCAAAGTCAATCAATTCCTCCCAAATTTTAATTCCAAACTCTTTATAACACCTCCTTAAACTTAATTGGATCATCAATTTCCCATAATTTGAGCTCAGGTCTTACCCAAATCCATTTGGGACCAAAGAAACCCCAATTTTGACCCAAGCTGAACACATGTTTTAAATCTACCAAATTGACCCTCTAAGCTTTGTCAAAACCATTTTATGTCTTCATGAAAATTATTCTAGACAACCATATCTACATTATTGTTGAAGACCTTTGAACCCCATTCCCACTCAAATTCAAGATAACTTGACCCGAATCCAACATGGTCCAAAATAATAAAAAATCCAATTCATGCCAAAATTTAACATCCAAATGAGCTCAAAACCACTTTATGTCTTCATGAAAGTTCTTCATTACAATTATGTGGACAATATTGATCAAGGCACTTAGGCTTCATTCGAGCTCTAGCCCAATCTAACTCAAGTTAGCCCAATGTTCTTAAAATGGACCCAAAATCCAAAACTCACCAAATTAAAATACACCCACTCACACACACCCACATATTTCCTTTTTTTTACACCTCACGACAGCCCTAAAAGAAAAAAATAAATAAAATGCATTAAAAAAAGAAAGAAAAATATCTCTCCCTCACCTCTCCCTCACCCTACCCGCCACCTCACCCTACCCTCCTTACCTTCACCTTACCTTCATCATGCCTCCACCATATCTCTTCCTCACTCCCCCATTCACTCCCTAGCCGTGAGCCTCCTCCAAAAATCCCTCCCATAATCTCACTCTTACACACTCCCTTACACACACACTTACACATTTCTTCACCCCCCCCCCCCCCGCGAACTCCTTCTAGCCTTAAGCCTCTCTTCTCCTTCTCCTCCTTCTAAGCTAGCCACAATCACTCACTTCCTCTCTTAGCCAAGGTTTCCAACATGTGCTTCTCCAAGGCAAGGTAACATCTTCCTCTTCTCTCTACTTTTACTTTTAGTTCAAAATTTCTTAAAGGGAAAAGTTCATCATCATGTTTATGTTTAACTTAAAAGTCTAAATCACACATACATGCATTTTTTTTTTATTCTCCTTCATAGGTTTTAAAAAAAAAAAAATTATGTGTTAATCCCTTTCACAAATCTTTAAGCAATTTAAACTTTCCCATGCTTAGGCTTTAGGATATTTTTGTGCAAAATTATTTAGCTATTTGCATGACTTAGCCTTAAGATGTCTTTCATGCAAAATATATATATATAGATATATATATATATATTATCTTTCCATGTTTAGTCTTAAGATCTTCTTTTCATGCAAATTATTTAATTAGCTTACTAATTTTAAATATTTATAAATCTACCACCTAATTTTTACTAATTTGAAAAATAAATTTTAAAATTTAAAAGAGATAATATAACATAAAGAAAATAAAAATAAAATAGAAAGGAGGAATGAACATAAGGATAAAATAAAAATAAAACAAAAGAAAATGAAATAAAAATAAAAAAAAAACATAAGTGATATAATTGTAGATTTAAAAAAATTAAATAATATCTTTACTAAATTGTAAATAAAATAACTTTATTAAATTTAAAATAACTATATTAAAATAACTATACTAAATGTGAATAATGTAACCATACTAAATTTAATAAGTTTACTAAATAAAAAAATATAAAAAAAAACTACTACACTAAATTTAAATAATAAAACTACACTACATTTAAATAAATACTACAGAAATATAAATCACCAAATAAGTAATAATATATGAATAATAACAATATGTAAATAATAACAAAAAGTGTGATAAGAATAAAATAAATAGATAATGAAAATATAAGAAAAATGATAATAATAATAACTAAAATAATAATTGTAAATATAAATAAATAACAAAAATAAGTAAATAAAAATGTCGTTCTTTTTTTACAAAAAAATAATATAAATGTAAATATATAAAAAAATAATAATTGTAAAAGCTTTAAATAAATGGCAATAACTTAAAATAAATAAAAGGATAATTTAGGAGAGAGAAAATTTAAAAGCTTTATAAATAAATAAATAATAATAAAATTGATAATAATAAATAATGTAAATTAATAATATAAATTAACAATGATAAATCAATAATATTTAAGTAATAAAAATGTACATATAATTAATTAAAATAAATAACTTATAAGGGATAATAAAAATAAATAATACATATATATATATATAAATTGAAAATAATTTAAAAAATATAAACGAATAATGAATTAAATTAAAATTAAATAGTTAAAAAAATAAGAAATAAATTAAATTAAATTAATTAATAAAATTAATTAAATTAAATAAATCAAAATTATATTAAATTAAATGATAATGTAATTAAATAAATAAATTTAAAATTAAATTATATTAAGTTAAATAAATTAATGAAAACCAAATATTAAATTAAAGTTAAATAATAATTGTAAATAATAATAAATTAAATTAAATTAATTAAATTAAATAAATCAAATCATATTAAATTAAATTAAATAATAATATAAATAAAAATTAAATTAAATAAATTAAATTGATAATGAAATAAATAATAAATTAAATTAAACTAAAGAAATTAAATAAATTAAATTAAATTAAATAATAATGTAAATAAATAGAACTTTAAATTAAATTAAATAAAATAAAACAAATTAAATTAAATTTTATTAAATTAAACAATAATACTTTACATTAAAAAAATAAATAAATTAAATTAACATAATAATAATTGTAAATAATAATAAATTAAATTAAATTAAAATTAAATTAAATAACAAAATAAATTAAAATAAAACAAAGATAATAATTTAAATAAATAAATGTTAAGTTAAAGTAAAATAAAATAAATAAAATAAATAAATAACAAACAATTAATAAAATAAAATAAATAAATAACAATTAATTAAATAAAACAAATGAATAACAATTAATTAAATCAAACTAATAACAATTAATTAAATAAATAAATGATAATAAAGTAAATAAATCACAATGAATTAAATAAGATAATAAATTAAATAAATCATAAAGATAATAACAATTTTAATTAAAAATAAATGATAATAATTTTAAACAACACATAATAAAAATAACAATAATAAAAAACATAAATAATAAATAACAATAATAACATAAAATAATAATACTTAACAACATAAACAATAATAACATAATAAAATGATAATATATAAATAACACAACCATCACAAATCACAACAATCACAATATACAACAACAGTCCTGATCATAATACGATACCAACACGACAACAATCAAACCTAGGATAGGCCCCCTGAGGCATGACCTATTTTCCCCTTTATAAAGTCCCCTAGAAAATCACAACATAATAAAGATATCCTTATGCTTAGTGAATGCATGGAGTAACCCAAATTTTACCCGATATCCACACAAACTTCCCAATCCACATTCCAAACTCAAAAATCCCTAGTTTCAAAACATAAACCAAAACCAAATCCAAACACAAACAAAATTTAAACATAAACCAAAACTAAATCCAAACACAAACCAAATTTAAACATAAACCAAAACCAAACCCAAACCAAAACCAAAGCCAAATCCAAACACGAACTCAAGCAAAACTTCACAAAATCTTCAGAGCACTCCCATAAGTCCAAATCAAACTACCAGTTACCACCAAATACAAACTCAAATCACACCTAAACCCATTTTCCCCAACCTACTTCTAACAACTGTGTTCATTAAGCATAAGAGTATAGGTAGGGTGAATTGTTAAGCAACATAATAAGTCTAAATGAGCCCGAGACTTTTCATCTGAATATGAGAGGGAAGCATGGACCTCGCATCCTTCTTCGATCGTTTGGATACCTCCGAGGTCTATTAGACTTAATATGTCCGCTTAACGAAACCATCCTCAATTAAATTAAACAAATTTCATTGAAACACAACATAGGAATTCGCATAGACATCATAGGATATGGTAGATGTACGACTTATTTTTAGGTCGTGTGTTTTATTTTGAAAAGGGGGTCGCCTAACAGAAATTATCGGCGAATTTTTAATTTAGTTTAAATAAATAATTTGAAAAGTAGTATTTGATTTTGAAAGCAATTTTAAATTTGAAGATTTTAAGATATGAAATCAAACCAATCTCACATCCCAAATAGTTTATATAAACGAGCACCACACCACAAACCGTGTATCTATCCCTAAGGATGGACACACCGCTTGATGGTGGGGCTCAATTAAATAAACTAGAAGATTTGTGACATCCGTTTGGTCCGCGAACCAATTTTATAAGCCGACAAATTCCCCGCTTAATATGAAAGCATTAAACAGGTTTATATTACTCGGGTTCTTAAAATTCCCTATAAGGGCAAGCCCCTATAGCTTAATTACATCTTAAGTGACGGAATCACCTAAGAAAACTCTCGATAATAATCAATAATCTCGCTCTCAATAATTTCAAAGTTTAAGTTTTCAAAGGATTAAATTTTGGAATTTCAATAGGGAATGGATCAAGTTTGGAACATTTTGTTTTGGGAATTCAAAGGAAGAAAAGTAGGAGAAATTACATATTCGAAGCAAACTTCGGTAATTTCCCGACTATCCTATTGTTTGGCTTGAATTTAGGAAGGCCCTAATGTTTATTTAATGTTTTGATCTTGCCAATTTTAATTAATTTGGACTTATATTCGTATGAGACAATCATACAAATAAACTTCGAAGATATGAGGGTTTATGTCGTATCGACGACTACCTCGGAATCCTAAAACCTAGCTAGGGCTTAATTTGCAATGCAAATGCCTAACGAAAAGGTCGAGGATTTATGTCGCACTAAGCAAACTACCTCGAAATCCTATGGATCGGTTATTTAATTCTAAGAAAGTTTTGTCAAGTAGCACTCGTGTTTTGCCGATGACGATGGTCGTGCCGCCCACCATGCTCCGAGCTCCTTGTTGTTGCAGAGGTTTAGTTTTAGAAGTCATAAATCGAGAGATGAGAAAAGTGTTTTGGTTTAGAGAAATTCTTAATTTCCAAGTTTTTTTATATTTTATTTAAAACAAATCTTAAAGTTGATTATAACAACACCGGTTAAGATCCCACTGGCTCCATCCTTCCGCATCGTTATTTTTATCGGATTCACTTAGTTCGTATGAATTTGCTAAACTCAACTAAATGAGTTCCACACTTTCATTTAGACCGTGGGAAATCCCGTTAGCAACACGTAGGTTACATCATCCGAGGTATTCCCGATCATCCAACGAGACGTTTTAATTTAGTTGTAATTACAGTTTTGTGTTCTGTTTGTGATTAAATTTCGAGTTGTTTTATTTTTTGAAATATTGTGGCGGTCAATTTTATCTTTTAATGACTTTTAATTTAGTTTTAATTTCAGTTTTAGGGACTATCCTAAAGGTGTGGGTTTTCATGCAACAGTTGTTTATCATGCAAGAAAAGTAAGATGCATTTGCAAGAAAAGTAAATTGCAATAAAATAAAAGCGTACCTGGAGGGTCTTCCCATCATCCCAAGCTGCACTTAAAACACAATTAGAATGTTTAAGCAAGTTCCTAGGTAAAGCTAAGGGAAGGGTTATGGTTTTCTACCAAGTTCCTAATCCTATAACTAGTCATTTCCTATGACGTCTGTGTTCTTGTGTTTGGTTCGAGGACGATTTTCTTCATCAAAGAACAATTAAGTTCAATCGTTCTTATAAGTATCCTATCATATCGAGGAAGTGCTTAAGAAGAATCTTAAACATCTTTTCAATATTGCTAGAATTGTTTTAAGTCCAAATGAATTTAATTATACAAATGAATTAATCGTCCGAGAATTCAAGTTTTATTATCTTTGCTCAGATGAACTAGGACATTCGAATATCCTATAAGTGAAGTAACATTTCATTTAATGTTCTGTTTAGGAGTTATGATAACCAAAGTTTTCGAGGGCAAATCGGTGTTCGAATGGTTTGTGATTTAATTTCTAGCTATCTGATTTAAATTTGGAATAGTTGTTCAAGTTACTTTATATTTAATTTCTTTATGTCTTAGGTGATGTTATTTAATTCAATTTAATTTAACTTTAATTTAATTTAATTTGGTTTAGTTTTAATTTTAATTTAATTTTAACTTTAATTTTAATTTTAATTTTAATTTTAATTTTTATTTATTTTAAATTTTTTATAATTTAATTTTAATTTTTAATTTAATTTTAATTTTTAATTTAATTTTAATTTTATTTGATTTGATTTTATTTTTATTTTATTTTATTTTAATTTAATTTAATTTAATTTAATTTAATTTAATTTAATTTAATTTAATTTAATATGTTTTAATTTAATTTAATTTAATTTAATTTAATTTAATATGTTTTAAGTTAATTTAATTTAATTTAATATGTTTTAATTTAATTTAATTTAATTTAATTGGTTTGATTTAATTTAATTTAATCTTTAATTTAATTTTATTTTTAATTTTAATTTAATTGAAAATTTAAAAGGAGTTTAATAATTTAACTTTAATTTAATTTAATGATTAAGTCCTTTAACATTTTAAAAATTAAATTTGAATTATCATTTTTAATTAGGAATTAAATATTATTCAGATGATTAATTTAGGGATTTTTAAATTAAAGAATAAATCTCTTCCTAATAATATCCCTATTTAAAAATTCCAATTTTATTATTCTTCCAAATTTAATCAATTATTTAATTAAGGTTTATTTTAATTATCTTCAAATTACTTAGTAGGTTTCTACCCTTTAATTATTTGAATTTTAATCATCCAAATCAGATTAAGATCAAATATTTATTTGTTAATTTTATTAAACCTAAAGTTTTAATTAAGGGTTAAAATTTTTTTTAATTACCATTTTGCCCTTCAAGCTTAATAATTTCATAACTCACTAAATTGAGCTTAAATGAATTTGAAATTTTTATGTGACTTCACTCATATGTCAATAAAGACATGAGAGGAGAAAATGTGATTTTTCTGTATTTAATTTATTTATAAAATTATTTTTGGTAGAAAATAAGGATTTCCAAGGAAAATTTAATAACATAACCAAGGGAGAGTTTCTGTAATTAAGAAAATTATGGGACATTCCTAATGACCAGAGGATCACTTGGACTAATTTTGGTGATTTTTTGAATTATATTATTTTTATTATAATTATTTTAAATTTTGGAGTATTAATTAATTTAAAAATAAAGTAAAGGTTCAAAAATTAATTTTATATTTTTCAAAACTCTCTCTGATATCAAGGAAATCAGAGAATCAATTTTTACAATATTCTAATTTTTCTTTGATTTATTATAATTATTTTTGTGGAAATACTAGAAAATACATTTTTTTAATTTTAAAATTACCCTAGGGCTTTAAAATTTAATATCTCATTAAATAGACCTAAAAAAATATGGGGTTTGTTCCTAAGTGATTAAAATTCAAAATGTGACATTTTGGTGAATTTTAATACTTTTATGATTTTTATTATTTTTTAATTATTAAAAATATTAAAATAATACCAAAAAATCAACTTTTTTAGAAAATTGAAATTTTAATTTTCATAAATTCCCCTGATAACAGAGAGGCTCCAAAACCAATTTGGTGAATTTTTGAAAAGTATTTTGAAAGTTATGAATTTTTAAAGTTCAAATTGACTAATTCGCTTAATCAACCCATTTAGTAGGGCTAACCAAGTCAAATTGACTTCAAATTTTTATGGTGGGTTCCTCTGATCCTCAAGGCCAGTGGAGAATTGATTTCAAGTCAATTTGATGTATGGTTAGCTCTAATTAATTAAGGAGCTATTTTGGATGTTTAAGCCAATTAGGGTTATTTTAAATGAACTAATCCAAAATCTATTTTTCCTAGGGTCCTCTGGTCATAAGAGATATCAACAAATTTTCCTAGAATTTATTTCACAACATGCTAATTATTGGAATTAAAATACTCAAAACAGTAACATGAATTTGAAAAATCAATAACTTCTCATAGGGATGGCCTCTCGACTTTGAAAATTCGTGGAATGTCCCCAAATTCATAGGCTTCAAAAGCCCTACTGTCTCATACCATGGTGAATTTCCTATATGCATGGAGAATTAAAACAATGCTGAAGGGAAATAAATCATTAAAAATAAAATACTTGATGAAATTAAATGATTTCTTTTCCACATTATTCTCCTCCGTTCACCGAGCAAGAGGGTATTTTTATTTTATTTTTCCGATTTTCCTACACAAAGTTATGGATTTTTGAAGTTTAAGGAATTAAATAAATCGAAAATACCCTAATTTTCTATTTATCCACGCGGCACCGCGTCAACCTCGGCAGCCTCCGAAACGCCGCGTGGCGCTCTCCGATTCGACGCCGCCATCCGACCCGCCGCTCCGGGGCCCGCCGTGTCGTTCCATCTCCCCGATCCGGCGCGATCCTGGCCGTCCGTCCGCACGTGTATTAAATGAACGGCATCCGTTCATCGTCCCCAGGCGTCCTTACCTGAGAGCCGTCCGTCTTCTAGGCCTAAGATCTCACTCGATACTTGACCAAATTGAACGTTCTTATGCTCTATGGATTCGTCTCGAGAAGACGAACACATCCATACGGTTTATGTGACATGAAATCGACTAAATGAAAATGGAGAATGTTCGAAGCTCGGGAAGAAGAGTGAGGCCATACCTTCGCTCGCAGAAGTGTGGCTTCGATCCGAGGGTTGTGTCACCTTCGATCGGATCCCGACAAGCTCCGCATGAAGTCTCCTGGTCCGGTGAATCGCCTAGCTATGAAAGTGACCACGCGCTCGATCACAAAGCTTCGGAGGTCGAGCAACCGGGTGGCTCCGGAGATGGGGCTTTTAGTGGGAAACTTCTCCTCTTGGTCCAATGAAGTTGTAGGACCACTCAATTCGAGGATTGGCTCACCGTGGCAAAGTGTTCCGGTTTTGGGTGAAATTTCGCTGAGAAATCGGATTCGTCGGTGGGGATTGGGGCAAATCGACACCTGGGATCAACCGCTCTGCAAGTATGGAGAAGGGTTTGGAACAATTTTGGCGAAGTTTCGGCGAGGTTTGTGCAACTCTCCTCTCATGGCCGCGAGGGGCTCGGATTTAAATGAGGTGGCCGGAGAGCCTCACAGGGATGGCCAAGGGCCGGGATCACTGCTCCGGTCATCGGGAAGAACACCCATGGTGGCCATCGGGCATGGGGGCAGCTCGGCAAGGTGGAATTCCAAAGTCGGCTCACATGTGAGCTCTCGGGTGTGGTGTTTTCCGGCGACTCGGTGGCCGGCTCGGCCGTGCACCGGTCACCATCGTGGTCGATGAGGTCGAGCTCGATTCCCGCGAGTTCAATCGATGGTTTCCATGTGTAAAGGTGGTGAATTGAAATGGAATGGGAAAGGGGTGATTTTGGCTTGGTTTAGGTCAACCCAAGTATTTGTGCTTGGTTCACCATCCAAGGCTTCGACCTCGGGCCGAGGGGAATCATTTGGGTCACTCGAATTATGGTAGTGAAGTCCCCATCCATGGTGAGGCGGCTAAACATGGTTTAGAGTGTATCATGCTTAAGGTAAAAAGGGCTTAAAAAGGGTTTAAGAAAGAGACCCTCTCTCTTACCATTAATGGTTCGGTGAGGTAGAAAGTGGATTCCATGGCTCTCATGGCTCCTATGGGGCTCATGCATGGCTTCATGGCTTGTCTTCGGCTTCGGGAAAAGCTTCGTCAATTTCATGAAAATGGATCTTAGAAATTTTGGTAATTTGATGGGAATTTGTATGGGGCTTAATTTGGAATCATTTGATGATTGATTTGAACTTAGGGATGATTTTAATTAAGGGTATGATGAGAAGAATTTGTCATATGGGCTTTAGCATGAAATTTGGGCTTTTAGGAAGGCTTAAGAAGGTGGGCCTTTGGTTTGAAAATAAATTTATGGATGGGAATTTTGTAAAGGATTGGGCCAAACAAATATTGTGTTTAGTTCATAGATGTGTCATGAGTGACTTGAAGCAAATTGGGAGTGATTCGGGTTTGAATTGGGTTCGAATCGGTCGAATTTGGGCTTCTTTGTGAATGGGCTAATATGGGTCAAATTGGGCTAACTTGGGCCAATGTTGGGCTAGGGTTGAAATTGATGTAAAATAAATGTTGGGAAATGTTTACAGGAGTGTTTCAAAGAGGTTTTGGCTTTGTTTGGGTTTTGATTTTGGGGTTTGGGCTTATTTGGGTTAGGTTAGGGTTTAGGTCAAAATTGGGCCTTTTGGTTTTGGGTTGAATTTGAGTGGGGTTTGGGTCCAAATTTTGGGCAAATCATGTTAGTGGTTTTGTTTGTAGGGATGTTAAGGGAGGTTTAGAAAAGATTTGGGGTTAATTGGAGTTGAATCGGAGTGAGTTTGGGTTAGGTTTGGGTCATGGGTCCAAATTGGGCTTTAAGGCCAAAAGTGAAATTGGATCCAAATGTCAATCCAATTGGACTTGGATTTGGTCTAAATTGATGTTGGGAATGTTGAATTGAAGTTTAGAATTGAATTGGACCAGGATTTGGGTCAATTGGGTAGGTTTGGTTTGACATTGGGTTCACTTAGGGTTAAAATGTGTCAAATTGGGGGTTTTGATAAAAGTAACAAAATTGGCCCATGGTGTAGTTGAACAAAATGAAATTGGGAATATTTGGGATATTTTGGAATTTTCTGGGAATTTTGAGAATTTTTGGATTTTTGGGTCAAGAGGGGTATTTTTGGTATTTGGAGGGTATTGGGAGGTATTTTTGGAATTTTTGGTATTTTTGGCTATGGATGATCAATTTGAGTAATGTGGAAATGTTTGGGATTAGTTTTGAGGAATTTTGGGTGAATATAAGTGGAATAAAATCATTTTGGTTGAGCCATGAAGCCATATCAAGCCCACATGAGCCATGAAGGGACTCATTTGAGGCATCCACTATGTTGTTCCTAACCCTCTTAGCCAAGGGCTTAGGGGTTAAGGACCATCCATGTGAATCACCTACATGAGTCAGAGATCAAGTCGGGTATGGGTGTGTTTTTAAGAGGTGTGTGAAAGTGTAGTGTATAAGTGTAGTGTGTGTGTAAGTTAGCCCTTCACTGCACCAGGCCACCCAGTGCAGGCCCTAAGGCCAAAGTGTCCCGTAGAACTCATCCTTTAAACTTCTACATTTGATTTCAACCCTCTAGGTGATTAGGGGTCTACAATCAAGTTTGTGGAGTTTGCAGGGAGTTAAGAAGTGGTTTGAATTTCTAAGTGGTGGGTCCCAATTCTAATCCACTTAGATATTCAAAGGAAAAGCTTAAGGCTAGATCCTAAGTACTAAAAAGAAGACGAGAAGACCTCATCAAAAATGAGGTCAATAGTAGACAACAAAGATTTAAACATAGACATCATAGGATTGAGTAGTTACTTCTTGTTAGTTCTACTTCTTCCTGTTTTGTGGCATGCTTTAATTTCTGCAAAATTATAAAAACATATATACAATGCAATACTAAAGTCTCAGCTGGGAATGACGAGAAGACCCTCCAGGTACGTTTTTACTTTATTGCAATTTATTCACCTGCACTGCGTTTTACTTTTCTTGCATGATAAATAAGATTGTTGCATGAAAACTGAAACCTTTAGGATAGCCACAAAACAAAAACCCAAAACTAAATTAAAAGTCATACAAGATAAAATTCACCGCCACAACATTCAAAATATAGGACAACTTAAAATTTAATCACAAACAGAATAACAAAAATTACAATTTTTACTAAATTAAAATGTCTTGTTGGATGATCGAGAATTCCTCGGATGATGTAACCCACGTGTTGCTAACGAGATTTCGCAAGGTCTAAATGAAAGTGTGGAACTCATTCAGTTGAGTTTAGCAAATTCATCTGGACTAAGTGAATCCAATAATAATAACGATGCCAGTAGGATGGAACCGTGGGATCCTAAGCAGTGTTGTTAGAATCAACTTTAAGATTTGTTTTAATAAAACATTAAAAAAAAGGACACTTGGATTTTAAGATTTCTCTAAACCAAAACACTTCTCTCATCTCCTGATTTTCACTTTCTAAAACTAAACCTCTGCAACAACAAGGAGCTTTGGAGCACAGTGGGCAGCACGGCCATCGTCTTCAGCAAGACATGAGTCTATTTCAACAAAACCATTCTTAGAGTTAAACAACCAAGCCATAGGATTTCGAGGTAGTTTGCCTAGTGCAATAGAAATCCTCAACTTTTCGTTAGGCATTTGCATAATTGTCTTATGCAAATTAAGCCCTAACCGGTCCTAGGACTCCGAGGTAGTCGTTCGGTACGACATAAACCCTCACATCTTCGAGGCTATTTGTGTGATTATATCATGCAAGTATAAGTCCTAATTAACTACAATCGCGTAGGATTACAACATTAAATAAACTCTTAAATTGAAGCCAAACAATAGGATAGTTTGGGAAGTTGCCAAGATTCTTCTTGGATCCTCAACTTCTCCTACTTCTCTTCCTTTGGACTCCTGAAATAAACTGCTCCAAATGTGATCTATTCCCTATTGAAATTTCCAAAATCCAATTTGTTTGAAAACATTAAATTTTAAAATTCTTGAGAGCAAAATCACTCATCATTATCGAGAGTTTTCTTAAATGATTCCTGTCATTTAGGATGTTATTAACTATAGGGGCTTGCCCTTATAGGGAACTGTTAACCTCATTTTACAATAGGTCAATACCTTATGACCTAAAAAATCAACTTTGGTCAAATTGGTCAAACCAGACCTAGTGACCTACATAGTTGACCCCATAGGTCAACCTTTTGACCTAAAAAGTCAACTTTGGTCAAATTGGTCAAACTAGACCTAGTGACCTACACTGTTGACCCAATAGGTCAACCCTTTGACCTAAAAAGTCAACTTTGGTCAAATCGGTCAAACTGTACTCTAGTGACTCACACTCGTCGACCCCATAGTCAACCCTTCGACCTAAAAAGTCAACTTTGGTCAAATTGGTCAAACCAGCACCTAATGAACTACACTCGTCGACCCCATAGTCAACCCTACGACCTAAAAAGTCAACTTTAGTCAAATTGGTCAAACCGCACTCTAATGACCTACCCCGTCGACCCCATAGGTCACCCTTTCGACATAAAAGTGAACTTCGGTCAAATTGGTCAAACCGCACTAATGACTCTACCCTGTTGACCCCATAGGTCACCCTTTTGACCTAAAATGTCAACTTTGCTCAAATTGGTCAAACCAGACCTAATGACATACACTGTTGACCCCATAGGTCAACCTTTTGACCTAAAAAGTCAACTTTGGTCAAATTGGTCAAACTAGACCTAAAGACCTACACTGTTGACCCCATAGGTCAACCTTTTGACCTAAAAAGTCAACTTTGGTCAAATTGGTCAAACCAGACCTAATGACCTACCCTGTTGACCCCATAGGTCGACCTTATGACCTAAAAAGTCAACTTTGGTTAAATTGGTCAAACCAGACCTAATGAGCTACCCTGTTGACCCCATAGGTCACCCTTTTAACCTAAAAAATCAATTTTGGTCAAATTGATCAAATCGTACCTAATGACCTACATCGTTGACCCAATAGTCAACCTTTTCGACCTAAAAAGTCAACTTTTGTCAAATTGGTCGGACCGTACCTAATGACTAATCCAATTGACCCATAAATCAACATTTTCACCCACTCGACACATTTAAAACACCACAATGACGAAATCACTGAATCGACATCTTAAAGTCAATTTGATCAATTTGGCTCGACTTCGGTCAACCCAAGTCAAAATCGTCAACACATATCTATTTTGATTAAAATAGATAAAAATGAAATAAAAAAACAAAATTAATCAAATAATTAATTTCAAAATTATTTTGATTAATTAAAATGATTAATGATTTAATTTTCAAAATTTTAATTAAATGACATAATTAATTAAAATGAAAATTAAATTAAAAATCATAAAATAACAAAAATGACAAAATTAATCAATTAATTAATTTGAAATTATTTTAAATTAATAAATTGATTAATAAAATAATTTCCACCAATTTTAGTTAATAAAATAATTAATTAAAATGGGAATTAAAGAAGAAATGAAATAACTTTTAGCCTCTTCATAATTAATTATGCTAAACCATCTTAAAGGCTTATTTAACACTTAATTAAGCCCATCTTAAGGCCCATTACCCATGGCTTAACATCCATAGTTATGCATGGGGTGAGGTGTCACCACCTCCTTCACCCTAAGCACCATCTTTCCTCAAGGTGGCCGACCAACACAAGGCCATCTTCTCCACCTCCCAAGCCACCCAATGGGAGGAAAACCACACATGAAACCCCCCTCACCATGGTTAAAGGTAATGATGAAGGCTAGTCATATGTGTCACCATTTGCCAAGCCTAAGAAGTGAGGCGTAAGCTTCATAAGAGAGGTATAGGCAGCTCTCACCATTCACCTCCCACAATAACCAACTGGACAAGAGACAAAGAGATGAAACTCATCATGGCAAACTTAGGGAGAAGCATCCAAGCCTATCTTCAGCCAATCGATCACCCAATAAGCCGAAGAAGAGGTAAGTAATCCCCTAGAACGTACCTAAGCCAAGCCAACACATCCCCTTGCTATAAATAGGCCCAATGGCTGAAACTAGAAAAGAGGGAAAAAATATTTAGGGAGGTCCATAGGCTGCTCAAACCCTCTTGCTCCCAACACAAAACTTCTTTCTAAGAGCTTCCATAATCTTTTAGGATCAATCCCAAGCCATAGTTTCAGCCCATTCGAGCCAATTCGACCAATTTTCAAAAAGCAGCCCAAATTAGGCACTTTTTCCAAATTCCTCCCTAAGCCCGACTTTCGGAACAAATTACTGTAACAATTATCTTCTATTGGGGTCCTAGAAGGCAACCATAAAGTCTGATCTAGCTTGATTTGCTTGTGGCCAAGGCATGAAATTTATCTTTGCAAAATAAATCGTATTTTTGATACATCATGTGCCATACTGGTTCAAAAGTGTATCATCACCATATGGATCGATACCTCTCGTCCAGATGATTATTTCAAAAAAAAATCACTCAATTTCGTCAAGAAATGAGTGAGATATTAACATTTAAAGTTTAAGGGCCATGAAATTTTCTGGAATTAAATCCGAATTTCCTCAGCCATCCGATCCCGCGCTTCGCGGATCAATGGCCCAGATCCAGCCGTATGGTGTCCACTGTCAGCCCGTTTCACGGGATCTTCCCGTCCGTTCGACACGTCCGAGGACGCGCGTCGACGGTAGGAAGCTTTGGCGGCGCCGAATAAAAAAAAGGAAATTTTATTTTATTTTTACCCTTCAAACTTCAAAAATTCATATCTTTTTAACCAGAGGTCTTAAAAATAAAATAAAAATACCTCTGGAAAGCTCTTGAAGAGGAGAAAATTCTAGACCAAAATCATAATTTTATTCTCAGTATTTAATTTTAATTAATTAAATACTCTATGGAGTATTTTAATTATTAAAAATTATTTACAAATCAAAAAATTATGAAACTTTGAGGCATTTATCTTTATGTTCTTAGGGACCTTCCATAATTTTTCGAAGAACAGAAAACATGTCTAGGATACTTTTCTTGAATTTTTAATTTTCTTTGTAATTATTTCAAATAATAATTATAAAAAATTTGAAAATTAAGAAAATAAGAATACAAATGACTAGGAATGATAGGGCAACAAACAATGACCCTAGGAAAAATACTTCTAAGTCATAGAAACAATCTTGAATGACATTTAGAAATTTAGGGTTAAAATCATTTATTAATTAAATAATTTTGATCCTAAAATGACCCTTTATAAAATTGAACTATTTTCATCAACAATTTAAGTTTGAAAAAGGTTCTAGCCTATGATAGGCTAATAATAAACCTCACTTGAGTCTAAAATGACAAGATTAGATTCAATTAAGGCTTAAAATGACATTTAAACCCATTAAACCTTACCTAAATTAAGTTTAATAAAAGTTAAACTTCTTTAATTAAGTTTAAGGATATACTAAACTTAATTAACCAATTAAACCTTACCTAAATTAGGTTTAACAAAAATTAAACCTTTTTAATTAAGTTTAAAGACATAATAAACTTAATTAACCAATTAAACCTTACCTAAATTAGGTTTAATAAAAATTAAACTTCTTTAATTAAGTTTAAAGACACACTAAACTTAATTAACCCATTAAACCTTACCTAAATTAGGTTTAATAAAAATTAAACTTCTTTAATTAAGTTTAAGGACACACTAAACTTAATTAACCCATTAAACCTTACCTAAATTAGGTTTAATAAAAAATTAAACTTCTTTAATTAAGTTTAAGGACACACTAAACTTAATTAACCCATTAAACCTTACCTAAATTAGGTTTAATAAAAGTTAAACTTCTTTAATTAAGTTTAAGGACAGACTAAACTTAATTAACCAATTAAACCTTACTTAAATTAGGTTAAATAAAATTTAAACTTCTTTAATTAAGTTTAAGGACACACTAAACTTAATTAACCAATTAAACCTTACCTAAATTAGGTTTAATAAAAAAAATCAAACTTTTTTTAATTAAGTTTAAGGACACACTAAACTTAATTAACCTATTAGACCTTACCTAAATTCGGTTTAATAAAAATTAAACTCTTTTTAATTAAGTTTAAGGACATATTAAACTTATTTAACACAAAACCAAACACCCTTTAATTAGATTTAAAGACATATTAAACTTAATTAATCAAAACTAAACTCCCTTAATTAGGTTTAAAGACATACTAAACTTTATTAACCTCTTTAAACATAAGGTTTAATCAAACTTAAACCCTAATTAGGTCTAACCCTTAGACCTAATTAAACCATTAAGCCTTAACTAAGGTTTAATCAAACCTAAACCCTAATTAGGTCTAACCCTCAGACCTAATTAAACCATTAAGCCTTAACTAACTAAGGTTTAATCAAACATAAACCCTAATTAGGTCTAACCCTTAGACCTAATTAAACCTTTAAGCCTTAACTAACTAAGGTTTAATCAAACCTAAACCCTAATTAGGTCTAACCCTTAGACCTAATTAAACAATTAAGCCTTAACTAACAAAGGTTTAATCAAAGTTAAACCCTAATTAGGTTTAACCCTTAGACCTAATTAAACCATTAAGCCTTAACTAAATAAGGTTTAATCAAACCTAAACCCTAATTAGGTCTAACCCTTAGACCTAATTAAACCATTAAGCCTTAACTAACAAAGGTTTAATCAAACTTAAACCGTAATTAGGTCTCAACCCTGTAACCCAATTAAACCATTAAGCCTTAACTAACTAAGGTTTAATCAAACTTAAACCCTAATTAGGTCTAACCCTTAGACCTAATTAAACCATTAAGCCTTAACTAACTAAGGTTTAATCAAACCTAAACCCTAATTAGAGTCTAACCCTTAGACCTAATTAAACCATTAAGCCTTAACTAACTAAGGTTTAATCAAACTTAAACCCTAATTAGGTCTAACCCTTAGACCTAATTAAACCATTAAGCCTTAACTAACTAAGGTTTAATCAAACCTAAACCCTAATATTAAGCCTTAACTAACTAAGGTTTAATCAAACTTAAACCCTAATTAGGTCTAACCCTTAGACCTAATTAAACCATTAAGCCCTAACTAACTAAGGTTTAATCAAACCTAAACCCTAATTAGGTCTAACCCTTAGACTTAATTAAATCATTAAGCCTTAACTAACTAAGGTTTAATCAAACTTAAACCCTAATTAGGTCTAACCCTTAGACCTAATTAAACTATTAAACTTTAACTAACTAAGGTTTAACCAACATAAACCTCGATTAAGTCTAATTTATTAGACCTAATTAAACTATTAAGTCTTAATTAAATAAGACTTAATCAAACAAACCTAAACCAAACTTAGGCTCAAACTGACATGAGCCTAAGTTAAACTCAAACCTAAACCAAACTTAGGCTCAACCTGACATGAACCTATGTCTAACTTTAACCAACTTAAGTCTAGCCCATATTAGACTTAAGTCAAACCTTACTTACGTTCAACTTGACATGAACCTAAGTCTAACTCATATTAGACTTAAGTCAAACCATACTTAGGTTCAACCTGACATGAACCTAAGTCTAACTTAAACCTAACTTAAGTCTAACCTACATTAGACTTAAGTCAAATCATACTTATGTTCAACACAACATGAACCCAAGTTCAACCTATACTTAGGTTCAACCCCAAATTGAACTTAAGTCAAACATCAAACCTTAGGTTCAACCTGACATGAACCTAAGTCTAACCTAAACCAACTTAAGTCTAGCCCATATTAGACTTATGTCAAACCATACTTAGGTTCAACCTGACATGAACCTAAGTCTAACTTAAACCTAACTTAAGTCTAACCCATATTAGACTGAAGTCAAACCATACTTAGGTTTAACCTGACTTGAACCTAAGTCTAACCTAAACAAACTCAAGTCTAGCCCATATTAGACTTAAGTCAAACCATACATAGGTTCAACCTGACATGAACCTAAGTTTAATCTTAACCTAACTTAAGTCTAACCAATATTAGACTTAAGTCAAATCATACTTAGGTTTAACATGACATGAACCTAAGTCTAACCTAACCTAACTTGAGTCCAACCTAACTTGAACTCAAGTTAACCTAAACCTTAGGTTCAATCCACATTGAACCTAACCTAAACCTAACCTAACTTGAGTCCAATCTAACTTGAACTCAAGTTAACCTAAACCTTAGGTTCAACCCACATCGAACCTAACCTAAACCTAATCTAATTTGAGCGCAACCTAACTTGAACTCAAGTTAACCTAAATTTTAGGTTCAACCCACACCAAACCTAACTTAACTTGAAACCTTAGGTTCAACCCACACCGAACCTAACTTAACTTGAAACCTTAGGTTCAACCTATATTGAACCTAACCTAAATTGAACTAAACTTAAAGTTCAATCCAACTAGAACCTAATCTAATTCAAGTCAAACCAAAACTTAGGTTCAACCTAACATGAACCTAACCCAGAAACCTAACTTAAGTCTAACACATATTAGACTTAAGTCAAACTATACTTAGGTTTAACACAATATAAACCCAAGTCTAATTTAAGCCTTAGATTCAACCTAACTTGAATCTAAACTAAAGCCCTGCTTAAGTTCAATCCTAAGTCTAGGTCTAACTTTAAATAGACTTAATTAAAACTTAAGTCTTATCTAAAAGGGACTTAGATGGTCTGCAAATCTAATCAAGTCTAATTTATTAGACTTGATTAACCTTTAATTCCTATTTAAACAAGACTTAAAACTTAATTAAATCTATTCTAAACCAAATCTTTTAACTTGAATTCAGACAGACATGAATTAAGTTAAATAGATTCAATCAACATCAAATCTAACTTAGGTTTAACCAGACATGAACCCAAGTTAATTCAATTAATATTGAATCTAATTTCAAATCTTTTAACTTGAATTCAGACAGACACAAACTCAAGTTAAATAAATTCAATCAACATTGAATCTAACTTAGGTTCAACCAAACATGAACCCAAGTCAATTCAATTAATATCGAATCTAATTTCAAACCTTTTAACTTGAATTCGGACGTACATGAATCAAGTTAAATGGATTCAATCAACATTGAATCTAACTTAGGTTCAACTAGACATGAACCCAAGTTAATTCAATCAATATTGAATCTAATTCCAAACCTTTTTAACTTAGAGTTTAGACAGACATGAACTCAAGTTAATAAATTTAAAAACCAAAATTGACATAATCAATAAAAAAATTGACATTTCAAAATAATCTGACATAAAAGACATATTCAAATATTCTGTGACATTATTTCTGACGATGTTTTCTTTACAGGGTGAAAGCAAGAAATTTCATTTAGATTTTCTTTGCATGTTATAGGATGTGCTAACTCTGTTTTGGAGGACGTCAAAGACGGAATAAAAACAAAACCAAAACTTTTAGGTTAGACATATAACTTGAAAATTTTGACAACTAAGACAAAACCAAAAATTTTAGATTAGACATATAATCTGAAACTTTTGACAACAAAGACAAAACCAAAACTTTTAGGTTAGACATATAACCTGAAACTTTTGATTACAAAAACGAAACTAAAACTTTTAAGTTAGACATATAACCTGAAACTTTTGACAACAAAGACAAAACCAAAACTTTTAGTTTAGACATATAACCTGAAAATTTTCAACAAATCAACAACATTGACAACAAAACCAGAACCTTTAGGTTAGACATAATACCTAAAGTATTCAATAACATGATATAACGACATTTGGGAGTGATAGGGTACATCTCTCCTTAAAATAATTTTTTAGAAAACAAATGATTATCATTAATCAGAAGTTTTCTTAAACAATTGAAAATTGTTTAAGATGTAATTAACTATAGAGGCTTACCTCTATAGGAGATCTAAAAGAACCCAAAATAGAAATCTCTGGTTTACCATGATTTTCTTATTATGAAAATTCTAGAATACATTATTCTAAAATATCCTCATATAAGAATTATCATAAACATCCTTTTCTACTATTAGTCCTAAAAATTCTCTAAATCCTTCATAGGATTTATACGAATAAAACTAGGCTAATATTAGATGGAGACTCCTTGACATTGATATGATACATTGGATGGCGATGACATGACCTCATCCGCACCAAGGACATGAAATTTTTTTTATATATATACATTCCATCGCCACCGGGAACTTTAAGAACCCAGGTAATATAAACCCTGCTTAATTCTTTTATATTAAGAAGGGGAACCTGTCGGCATATAAAATTGGTTCGCAGACCAAACGGATGTCACAAACCTTTTAGTTTATTTAATCAAGGCCCATAGTCAAGTAGTGTGACTATTCCTCGGGATAGATACATTGTTTGTGGTGCGGTGCTCGTTTATATAAACTATTTGGGATGTGGGATCAGTTTGATTTCAGATCTTAAAATTTTCAAACTTAAAATTATTTTCAAAAATCAAATGCTACTTTCCAAATTATATATATATACTTTAATTAAATTTACAACCAAAAAAATATGCCGACATGCCCCAATGCTACTCCGATCGCATAATCACTTGCATCACACATATGTTCAAATGTTTCTCTCAATCAAATGCTACTTTTCAAATTATATATATATATACTTTAATTAAATTTACATCCTAAAAAATATGCTGACATGCCCCAATGCTACTCCGATCGCATAATCACTTGCATCACACATAAGTTCAAATGTTTCTCCCAATCTGGTGAAATGATTATAGGTACAGTGATTAATTTCTCTTTCAATAATTCGAAAGCACTCAAGAATTCATCATTAAAATCAAATTTTCTATCATTTTCTAAAATTCGGCACAAAGGTTTAGTAATTTTAGAAAAATCTTTAATATATCGCCTGTCAAATCCAAAGGTGTCCTAAGAAACTCCTCACCTCTCTCACAGTAGTAGGTGGCGGAAATCTCTCAATCACTCTAATTTTAGCAGGATCGATCTCCATACCATGTTCAGAAATTTTATGCCCAAGCAAAATTCCTCCTGCAACCACAAATTGACATTTCTCCCAATTCAGAACAAGATTTGTTTTCTTACAGAGCTCCAAAAATTTTGATAAGTTTTCTAGGCAAATTTCAAATGAAGTCCCGAATACAGAGAAATCATCCATGAAAACTTCTATTCCATTATCTATCAAACTATTGAAGATAGACATCATACATCTCTGAAATGTTGCAGGTGCATTACAAATCCAAAAAACATTCTTCGAAAAGCAAACATTCCATAAGGGCTCGTAAATGTTTCATTTCTTGATCCTCAGGAACAATAGGTATTTGATGGTAACCAGTACATCCATCCAGAAAGCAGTAGTACTTGTGTCCAGCAAGTCTATCTAGCATTTCATCAATAAAAGGAAGAGGAAAGTGATCTTTTCTGTTGGCGACATTTATTTTCCTATAGTCAATACAAATTGGTCATCCATTAATTTGTCTTGTAGGTATAATTTCATTACATTCATTCACTTCAACAGTCACTCCTCCCATTTTCGGTACACAATGTATTGGACTCACCCAAGCATTATCTGAAATAGGATAAATAATTCCAGCATCCAGCCATTTTAAAATCTCTTTCTTAACTACTTTTTTCATAATAAGATTCAATCTACTTTGAGGATCAACTCTCGGTTTATGTTCTTCATCTAATAAAATTATGTGCATTCAAATCGAAAGACTAACTCCATTGATATCTACCAAAGTCCATCCAAAAGCTTTCTTGTATCTTTTTCAAGTTTCCAACAACTTCTATTCTTGATAATCATTTAGTTTCGAAGATACAATAACTGGCAAGGTAGATCATTCTCCTAAAAACATATACTTTAAATGATTAGGGAGAATTTTCATCTCAAGTTCAGGAGGTTTTATTATAGATGGAATTAAGCTTTTATTTCCACCTTCCATAGTGTCTAATACTTCAAATATCTCCTGAACAAACTCCAAATCTTCATTCTTCTTACTATCTGAATTTTCTTCATCTTTAATTTCTTCTTCAAACATATTTTCATATTCCACTTCTTTTTCAAATATATTCTCAAAATGATCATTTCTCAAATATTCACAGACCTCCATCCTAAAAGATTCATTATCTTTTTCTATTGAGGGATATTTCATAGATTTTAAAATATTAAAGGTCACATCTTGATCATTAACTCTTATAGTTAATTCTCGCTTTTGAACATCAATCACTTCTCTTCCAGTAGCAAGGAATGGTCTTCCTAAAATGAATGTAATTTCTTTATCTTCCTCCATATCAAGTACAATAAAATCCACAAGAAAGATAAATTTATCTACTTTCACTAACACATCTTCCACCACTCCTTTAGGTTAAGTAATGGAACGATCGGCTAACTGAAGAGTCACTGCTGTAGGAGAAATTTCTCATATTCCCAACCTTTTGAAAGTTGATAAAGGCATATGATTAATACTAGCTCCCAGATCACATAAGTCTTTTCTAAAAAAATTTTCACTTATAGCACACGGGATAGTGAAACTACCAGGATCTTTAAGTTTTTCAGGAAGCTTCTTCTGAATAATTGCACTACACTCTCTGCTAAGTGCAACAATTTCATGATCTGTAAACTTTCTTTTCTTTCTCAGAATATCCTTCATAAACTTGGCATAGTCAGACATATGTTCTAATGCTTCAACAAAAGGAATATATATCGTTAATTTCTTAAGGATCTCCAAAAATTTTCCAAATCTGTTATCCCTGTTTTGTTTCTTCAATCTTTGAGGAAATGGAGGTGGTGGTTTTTTAACAGTTATCTTCATTGGCTCAAGAGGATAATCCATGTCTGGATAAATCTTGTTTGAACCTTTTTTGATTTCCTCCTCCTTTTCTATTTCAACTTCTTTTTGCACTCTAGTTTCCAATTTTTTTCCACTTCTTAATTGAATAGCCTTAAGTTGTTCCTTGTTTTTAACTTTTGGATTGATCTCAACATTACTTGGAAGTTTCCAGAAGGTCTATTATTAAGTGCAGTGAAAATATGTCCCAATTGATTTTAAATATTTTTCATAGCAACACCTTGAGCTTGTAAACGATTTCCCATATTCATAATCATTTCTTCAGTAGACAACTTCTTATCCTTAAATTGCGGGTTACTATTAAATCCAGGAGGATAAGATGGTCTAAAATTGGAATTTCCTTGATTGTTCGAATTCCCAATTGGATTTATAGAATTGTTAGCCCAATGTGGGTTAACATTGGCATTGCTATTATTCCAATTGAAGTTTGGGTGATTCTTCCAACTAGGATTATAATAATTCGAATAAGGATTGTTAGCTCTATTAATAGCATTTAAAGTCTCATAAGGTGTTTGAGATTCTGTTATCTGTCCAAATGAATTTTCCTCCAACACTTGAGGTGGTTGAGAATAATTCATTACATATTGATCTATTTTCTTAGAAAGGGCTGTAATTTGAGAAACTACCAAAGTCATCATATTTGAATCATGAACACTAGCTACTATCTTAGGATTTACCCGTTCAGAGGGCCATTGAAAATTACTTGTAGTCATTTCTTCAATTAATGTGTATGCTTCATCAGAAGGTCTTGACATTAACGATCCACCAGCAGCGACATCTATAATAGACCTCAATGATCCCACTAATCCATTATAAAAGTTTTGAATTATTAACCAATCTGGTAAAGCATGATGTGGGCACTTTCTAAGAAGATCTTTAAATCTCTCCCAAGCTACATATATTGACTCTCCTTTAAACTGACAAAACAATGTAATATAGTTTCTTAGTTTAGCAGTCTTTGATGGAGGGAAATATTTTGATAGAAACTTCTGAGACAATTCTCCCGATGTTCTAATAGATCCAAGTGCTAACAAGTTTAACCATGTCTTAGCTTTATCCCTTAATGAAAAAGGAAAAAGTCTAAGTCTGACAACATCACTAAACACTCCGTCATATTTAAAAGTAACACACATTCCTAGAAAACTAGCGAGATGTAAATTTGGATCCTCATTAGGTGTTCCTCCAAATTGATTATTTTGTACCATTTGGATAATTACAGGTTTATGTTCAAATGAATTAGCAGCAACAACAAGATTTTGAATAGTTATGTGAATTTCATCTATTGTTGGGTTAGCATAATCTCTTAAAGGTCTTGGAAAATTTCCAATATCTTTTCTCTGATTATCTTGATCGGTGAATGTTAAACTAGGTTGTTCCTTCAAAGTATAAACTCCATCTGAGGATGTGCTAGCCACTGTGCTAAGCAAATATCTAGATCAAGTAGAGCATTGATCAAATTTTCTCTCATCTCCTTTGATAGGATTAGAGCATCGTAAATGCTTAGTTTGGCTGGAAACTTCCTGATGAGCTTGTACGTTGTACTCCACTTTATTTAGATTTTCACTCTCATTTCCAATTTATACTTCTTCCGTTGGTGGAGGCACCTCTTCTTGAGTAACTATCTGTTTTCCTTTATTTGCTGGAGCTGACCTTGGTGGCAGTACCTTTCCACTTTTTAAATGTACTTTTGTTCTTTCTTTTTCCAAAGGTTCTCCTGATGTTGTAGTCGACTCTTCTGGTATCGTTTATTTATCTGAGAAATCTAGGTTGATTGCAAGCGGAGTTCCTTTGCACTTGAGAATTGGTTCCTCGCTTCTCGTAGTGTCGTAATAGGTATTATTGAAGTCTTCCTTATTTTTATCAATGTTCTCATCGGGAACTAACATGATTTGAGGATCATTTTGGGAATCGAAATCTGGATTAGATAGATTGTGATTAGTTACATCATCACTAGAGACAGTAAGAGCATAGCTAAAATCATTTCTATTATCATTATGAGACCCTGTAGGAGCATTGAGATAATCTGAACTCGGGGTTCTTTCAATTGGATAGATTGGCTCAACCGATAATCATTTCCACCTTTGTCAGCATACGGATCAATTGGATAGATTGGCTCAACCGAAATCACATTTATAGAACCTCATTCAGGTTCTTTCATATACCCTTTTGGTATTGTTATATTTTTCTTTGTAATTTCTTTGGAACCAATCCTTAAAGATGAAGTTGTTTTCTATGGTGTGGCCGAGCATCCTTTGGTTGGAGCAAAAGTTGGGTTGATCCTTCTTGTTCATCTCTTCCAGCTTCTTCAGCTCGGTCAATCTGAACTCGGGCTTTTTCATCAATTTTTTTAGAATTATTGCCACGGCCTCATCCTTAAAGGAGTAGTTCCTGCGTAGCCGTTCTGACATTGTTGAACCCTGTCATCCGTCTGTCCTATATAACCTCTATTGCTGACCAGACTCACTACTTTATTGTGCACGAGGCTGACCATACTGCTGAGACTGACTGTACTGAGGGGAATGACTATTTTGCTGCGGTGACTGCTCGACCTAAATTCTCAATGGCTGTTTTCCTTTATCGACCTTTGCCACTACACGAGATCTCTTTTCATGTGCTTTAGTGGGCCTCACGGGAGGGGGCAAGTTGCAAGAGAAATTCAGTGTAGGGGTTGACATCATTTGACTGTCGAAGGAAAATAATTCCTGAAAATAGAGAGGGCGTAAACCCTTTAATCATAGTGCAAATACTACAAAAAGGAAAGTTGTTATGTGAACTGGGCACAATTTCAATTCATTTTAATATTTTGTTATTATTACTTTTTTATTTTGTTGTTGGATATTCATATATTTCATAAAAGGAGTCTTAGGATTTTAGGGAGGAATGGATCAATCTGCCGATGATAGAATTGAGCCTAGGAGGCATAAAGAGGAAGTAAAGTATAAGACCCCGTAAGGATCCCCTTCACAACGCACATTATCCTGGCGAAAGTTATTCGCCAACACACCTATTGGGGGTATGACCCCACAAAATCAAGAAGAATACTAAAAGATTCCTGAACCCTTCTGTTTAAGGATAGTTAAACAGATGATTCTTAAATCGAGGAGAGTTGATCATACTTACCAAAGAAAGAAATGGGCAAAGTATATCAAAGGAAGAATGGTAATCTAATTCATGAAGGACATGAACTCATTACTGATGTATGAATATAACATTTCCTAATCTTAATAAAGAGGGAAACTACTTCCCCAGCAGAGTTGCTAGAAAACTGTCGGTCGTTAAAATCATTTGGGAGATTGAAACTTTTGAAAAGATTAAATGTAGTTTTATAAAATAGGGTTTTGATCTAATTTAATATATATTTATTTTTGAAAATAATATTTTAAATTTGAAAAGTATAAAATCAAACCGATCTCATGTAAATAATAGTTTAAATAATCGAGTACTTCACCACAAGACATGTATTTATTCTGAAGAATATATATATTGCTTGTGGGTGAGGCTGGATCAAATAAACTATATAATTCATGATATCCATTTAGTCTGCAAAACATTCATGTTGACCGACAATTTCTCCTATCTAATATGAAGGAATCAGATATGGTTTATATTTATCTGGGGTCTTTAAGTTTTCTATAAGGGCAAGCCCCTATAGTTAATTACATCTTAGATAACTGATGCACTAAAAAGATATACTGTTTTTTCTATATAATTTTACCCATTTTTTAGTGATATTGCACTTTAAAGAAAGGTATTTTTCATGATTTGTTGCAGGTATGATGATTTTAGGTGATTGGAGCGAAAAGAAGTGAAAAGGAACGAATTCGAAGCAAAAAGGAGCAAAAAGGAGCAAAAAGCAGGAAAACAGATTCTGGCGCCGCCTGCGCCATTTTCCCAAGAGCTCTGCAACTAAATGGACGATAGAGTGTCGTTGGCGCCCTATAGGGCGCTGTCGGTGCCTAATGTCGGTGGATTTCAAATTTGAAGAGTTTTGGCGACTTTTTGAAGGGATGCCTATGGAAACTCTTGGGATTTAGTTCCTAACTTATAAGTAACCATTTTTGGACGAAAATTAGTGTGTGTCCTGTGTATTCTAGAGATTCTAGTGTGTTTTGAGTGTTAGGGCTTAGGAGAGAAGAGTGTAGAAGTGACAATTTGAGAGAGATTCTTTTCTAAGGAGTGAAGGAGAAGGAGTAAAGTGAGAGATTGCTTCTTCCTTTCCATTCTAAAAAGGGAATTGAGTGTTGCAAAGAAGATAGAAAAGGATTCAAAGGAACTTCAAGAGAATTTCATTAGGGAAGAGAAAGAGATAAGTTGTATTTTCTTTTGTGGTTTGTATGACTTTTCTTTTATATATAAAATCCATGTGTTATTGTGTCTTCTCTATGAATTCTGAGTAGTCTTCTTTGTCTTTCTTCTTGCATAGAGATGTGATGATGTGTTGATGTGGATTTGAAGAGTTTTTAAAGTATTGAAAAAATTGTGATGGTTTTCATTTCGAACTTAATTTACATTTCGATCTGGCCAATTGAATTGTTAAAATATGTTGTTGAACGTTAACTCTGAAAGGATTTAGTGCCTTACAACAACAATGAAGAACCCATTCAATTTTCATTGATGAATTGCATAGTTCATGAGAATTGAGTGCAAATAAATAGGGAAATGTGTTTTGATGGACGTCAAATTGGAGGTTTCAGGGTGACAGGTTGAGATTCCTAATTTGGTCCTAAGATTAGTAACTAAACTCGAAGGTAGCCTTCAGGTGAAGGGTGAGTTGGAGCTCCGTAGTGACACCCGGTATCCTCCCAGCCTAGCCTTAGATTTAGTAACTAAACTTAGGATATGTTAATGTTCTTTTCATGCTTGGAAGAGGGAGTACTCTTTTAAGGGTAAAGAAACAATTATGCTCCTATTTGGCACAATACCACAGATAATCATTCCATATCATCCACACAACATATTCTTGTCGCAAGAGGAAATATACTTTTCTTATATATCAAAATCTTTCAAATATATAGCTTAGTGTGTGTATGTTAGTTAATTTTGTTTTAAAGATATTAGAAGTAATTGTAGTTTGCTTAATTGTTACTGCTTTCTGCATCTTAGTAGTAGAAGTAAACATCAAACTTTAATCACAATTTAAGTATAGGAATTCAGTATTACATTATATATAGTGAGATTCACTCTTTCCCTGCGGGATTGATAACCAAAACTCCATTAGAGCCCTGTATTACTTGATACGATACGTATACTTGCGTTAAATGCATGGACTTTACAAAATCATTATAAATATATATAAATTTGAGTTCATAAGTTCTTGCAATATTAAAGTCTAGCCCGCATCAATAACCGAAATCACCAGAGAAAACTCTTGATATAGATCATGAAATATTATACTAATGACTTCAAAAGGATAGGGTTCTTCAAGAAAGAGTGGTAATAGGAGATCCAATAGGTGAAAGGCTCAAATTTCAGAACATGTATTGTTCGAGTCCAAGGTAGAAGAATGCTAGGGGAAAGGCAAGGATATGAGAAAATCTAAGTGTCTTCCCAAACTATCCTATTGTTTGGCTCTAATTTGAGATAGTTATTTGAAGTTTCATCCCACTGATTTTATTATTTAGGACTTACATTCACTTGATACCGATCATATGAATGACTTGGAAGATAGAAGGGTATGTCATACCCAATGAAGACCTCAGAATCCTAAGACGAGTTAGGGCTTATATTGCATAACATGGTCATGCAAAGGCCTAAAGAGATAAAGTGAAGGTTTATTCTGCACTAAGAAAGCTACTTCAAAGTCCTATGGTTTGTTATTTTAATTTCTAAGGAGTTTTACTGTTGAAGATGGTCGTGCTACCCACTGCGTATACTCCAAGCTCCTCGTTATAGCAGGTTTAGTTTAAAGAAGTGTGAACTGGAGAGAGAAGAGAAGTGTCATGTGACCCAACCGCAATCACGTAAGAAAAATAGCTTATAAAATTTTGGCCAAACTTGACCCTAAATCTGATTAAGGGGCTACTGTACGATAATTAAAGATTAAAGTTTTTATAATTTAATATAAATCGTACACTAGGGGAACTATACAAGTATAGGTATCGTTTCAAGTAATATAAAGTTTTCTTTTTAAAATCCCAGATATCGATCCCACGAGGATTAATAAAGTTAAAAGAAAGAAAATTATTAATTAAAATATTTTAATTTAAAACTAATTAAAATATACATAAAAAAAATTGGCAAGTGATAAAACAATAAACAAAGATTCTTTCCCCATATGAAATATTCCATGATTAATAAGCAGTTAAAATTAGTCGAGAACTTTAAAAATATAGTTTTGTGACAAATAGGAGCATATATATTTTTTACCCTTTGGTCCAAGTCATAAAGAACATTAGCTAGTTTTTAAAGATTAGATTCTGATGTATTATTATTAGAAAGGGACAAATTTATAGACTCAAACTTCTAGGTTCCCCCCAAATTCGTGCCTATGGTCTGGCCAACTAGTGACCTGTTGTCGGCATATTTTTAAGTTGTGTGTATTTTTGAAAAGGGGTCGCCTAACATAAATTGTCGACGAATTTTTAATTTAATTTAAATAAATAATTTGAAAGAGTAGTATATGATTTTGAAAATAATTTTAAATTTGAAAATTTTAAGATATGAAATCAAACTGATCTCACATCCCGAATAGTTTATATAAACGAACACCGCACTACAAACCGTGTATCTATCCTTAAGGATAGACACACTGCTTGATGGTGGGGCTCGATTAAATAAACTAAAAGATTTGTGACATCCGTTCGTCCGTGAACCAATTTTATAAGCCGACAAGTTCCCCCGCTTAATATGAAAGTATTAAACAGTGGTTTATATTACTCTGGTTCTTAAAATTCCCTATAAGGGCAAGCCCCTATAGTTAATTACATCTTAAGTGACGGAATCACCTAAGAAAACTCTCGATAATAATCGCAATTCTGCTCTCAAGAATTTCAAATTTTAAGTTTTCAAGGGATTGAATTTTGGAATTTCAATAGTGGAATGGATCAAATTTGGAACGTTTTGTTTTGAGAATTCAAAGGAAGAATGGTAGGAGAAATTACAGTATTCGAAGCAAACTTCGAATTTCCCGACTATCCTATTTTCGTCTTGGATTTAAGAAAGTCCTAATGTTTATTTAATGTTTTGATTCTTGCCAATTTTAATTAATTTGGACTTATATTCGTATGAGACAATCATACAAATAGCCTTCGAAGATGTGAGGGTTTATGTCGTATCAAACGACTACCTCGGAGTCCTAAGACCGGTTAGGGCTTAATTTACATGACATGATCATACAAATGCCTAACGAAGAGTTGGGGATTTATGTATGGCTTTGTTATTTAATTCTAAGAAGGTTTTGCTGAAGTAGACTCGGGTTTTGCTGATGACGATGGCCGTGCTGCCCACCATGCTCCGAGCTCCTTATTGTTGCAGAGGTTTAGTTTTAGAAGTCATAAATTAGGAGATGAGAGAAGTGTTTCGGTTTAGAGAAGTCTTAAAATCCAGGTGTTTTTTATGTTTTAATTAAAACAAATCTTAAAGTTGATTATAACAACACCTAGCTAAGATCCCACTGGCTCCATCCTTCCGCATCGTTATTTTTATCGCATTCACTTAGTCCGTATGAATTTACTAAATTCAACTAAATGAGTTCCACACTTTCATTTAGACCGTGAGAAATCCCGTTAGCAACATGTAGGTTACATCATCCGAGGTATTCCCGATCATCCAACAAGACGTTTTAATTTAGTTGTAATTGCAGTTTTGTGTTCTGTTTGTGATTAAATTTTGAGTTATTTTATGTTTTGAAATGTTATGGAGTGAATTTTATCTTGAAATGACTTTTAATTTAGTTTTGGTTTCAGTTTTAGGGACTATCCTAAAAGTGTGGGTTTTCATGCAACAGTTGTTCATCATGCAAGAAAAGTAAGTGCAATGCGATTAAATAAATTGCAATAAAGTAAATTGTAATAAAATAAAAGCGTACCTGAAGGGTCTTCCCGTCATCCCAAGCTGCACTCAAACACAATTTAGAATATTTAAGCAAGTTCCTAGGTAAAGCTAAGAGAAGGATTATGGTTTTCTACCAAATTCCTAATCCTATAGCTAGTCATTTCCTATGACATCTGTGTTCTCGTGTTTTTTGCTCTGAGGACGATTTTCTTCATCAAAGAACAATTAAGTTTAGTTGTTCTTATAAACATCCTATCATATTGAGGAAGTGCTTAAGAAGAATCTTAAACATCTTTTCAAAATTGCTAGAATTGTTTTAAGTCCAAATGAATTTAATTATACAAATGAATTAATCGTCCAGGAATTTAATTTTTGTTATCTTGCTCAAATGAACTAGGACATTTGAATATCCTATAGGTGAAGTAACATTTCATTTAACGTTCGTTTAGGAGTTATGATAACCAAAGCTTTCGAAGGCAAATCGGTGTTCAAATGGTTTCGTGATTCAATTTAATTTCAGCTATCGGGTTTAAATTCGAATAATTGTTCAAGTTGCTTTATTTTGAATTTCTTTATGTCTTAGGTGATGTTATTTTTTTTAATTCAATTTAATTTAACTTTAATTTAATTTAATTTGGTTTAGCTTCAATTTTAATTTAATTTATTTAATTTAAATTAATTTTAATTTTAACTTGATTTTATTTTATTTTATTTTATTTTATTTTAATTTAATTTAATTTACTTTAATTTAATTTAATTTAATATGATTTAATTTAATTTAATTTAATTTAATTTAATTTAATATTTTTTAATTTAATTTTTTTTAATTAATTTAATTTAATTTTAATTAAATTTAATTCAATTTAATTCAATTTGTTCAATTTAATTTAATTTAAATTAATTTAATTTATTTGATTTAATTTAATTTAAATTAATTTAATTTGTTTGATTTAATTTAATTTAATCTTTAATTTAATTTTATTTTTAATTTTAATTTAATTGAAAATTTAAAAAGAGTTTAATAATTTGATTTTAATTTAATTTTAATGATTAGGTCCTTTAACATTTTAAAACTTAAATTTGAATTATCATTTTAATCGTGGATCGAATATTATTGAGATGATTAATTTAGGGACCCTTAGATTAAAGAACAAATCTCTTCCTAATAATATCCCTATTTTAATAATTCCAATTTTATTATTCTTCCAAATTTAATCAATTATTTAATTAAGGTTTATTTCAATTATTTTTAAATTGTTTAATAGGTTTCTATCCCTTAATTATTTAAATTTCAATCATCCAAATCAGATTAAGATCAAATATTTTACTCTTTAATTTTATTAAGCCTAAAATTTTAATTAAGGGTTAAAATTTTAATTACCATTTTGCCCCTTCAAGCTTAATAATTTCATAACTCACTAAATCGAGCTTAAATGCACTTGAAATTTTTATGTGACTTCACTCATATGCCAATAAAGACATGAGAGGAGAAAATGTGATTTTTCTGTATTTAATTTATTTATGTAATTATTTTTGGTGGAAAATAGAGATTTCCAAGAAAAATTTAATAATGTGACCAAGGGAAAGTTTCTATCTTTGAGAAAATTATGGGACATTCCTAATGACCAGAGGACCACTTGGACCAATGTTGGTGATTTTTTGAATTATATTATTTTTATTATAATTATTTTGAGTTTTGGAGTATTAATTAATTTAAAAATAAAATAAAGGTTAAAAAATGAATTTTATATTTTTTAAAAATCTATCTGATATCAAGGAAATCAGAGAATCAATTTTTACAATTTTCTGATTTTTCTTTGATTTATTAGAATTATTTTAGTGGAAATACTAGAAATATACATTTTTTTAATTTTAAAATTACCTTAGGGCTTTAAAATTTAATATCTCACCAAATAGACCTAAGAAAAATATGGGGTTTGTTCCTAAGTGATTAGAATTCAAAATGTGACATTTTGGTGAATTTTATTATTTTTGTGATTTTTATTATTTTTTAATTATTAAAATATTTAAATAATACAAAAAATCAACTTTTTTAGAAAATTGAAATTTTATTTTTCATAAATTCTCCTGATATCAGAGAGGCTTCAAAACCAATCTGATGAATTTTTGAAAAGCATTTTGAAAGTTATGAATTTTTAAAGTTAAAATTGACTAAATGGCTTAATCAACCCATTTAGTAGGGCTAACCAAGTTCAATTGACTTCAAATTTTTATGGTGGGTTCCTCTGATCCTAAAGGTCAGTGAAGAATTGATTTCAAGTCAATTTAGTGTATGATTAGCTCTAATTAATTAAGGACCTATTTTGGGTGTTTAAGCCAATTAGGGTTATTCCAAGTGAATTAATTCAAAATCTATTTTTCCTAGGGTCCTCTGGTCATAAGAGATATCACCAAATTTTCCTAGAATTTATTTCACAACATGTTAATTATTGGATTTAAAATACTAAAAACAGTAACATGAATTTGAAAAATCAATAACTTCTCATAGGGATGGCCTCTTACTTTGGAAAATTCAGGGAATGTTCCCAAATTCAGAGGTTTCAAAAGCCCTATGGTCTCATGCCATGGTGAATTTTCTATATGCATGGAGAATTAAAACAATGCAGAGGGTAAATAAATTATTAAAAATAAAATACTTGATGAAATTAAATGATTTCTTTTCCACATTATTCTCCTCTGTTCACTGAGCAAGAGGGTATTTTTATTTTATTTTTCTGATCTTTCTACACAAAGTTATGGATTTTTGAAGTTTAGGGAATTAAATAAATAGAAAAATATCCTAATTTTCTATTTATCCACGCGGCGCCGCGTCAACCTCGGCAGCTCCGAAACGCCGCGTGTCGCCTTCTGATTCGGCGCCGCCATCCAACTCAGCGCTCCGGGGGCCCGCTGTGTCGTTCCGTCTCCTCATCCGGCGCGATCCTGGCCGTCCGTCCGCGCGTGTATTAAATGAACGGCATCCGTTCATCGTCCCCAAGCCTCCTAGCCCGAGAACCGTCCACACTAAATCTCTAATATCTCACTCAATACTTAACGGATTTTCGTGTTCTTGTGCTCTATGGATTCGTCTTGAAGAGACGAATACATCTATACGGTGACCATGCATTGAAATTAAAGAATTTGAAATGGAGACTCTCCAAAAGCTCAGGATGAAGAATTAGCTCATACCTTTGCTCAGAGAAGTGTGGCTTCAATCTAAGGGTTGTGTCACCTTCGATTGGATCCCAAAGAAGCTCCAGATGAAGTCTCCTGGTCTGGTGAATCGCCTAGGTATGATTTCGACCAAGCCCGATCACAAAGCTTGGAATCTGGAACAACCGGGTGGCCTGTAGATGGTGCTTTCAGTGGGAAACTTCTCCTCTTGGTCTAGTGAAGGTGTAGGGCCAGTCAATTTGAAGTTTGGCTCACTGTGGCAAAGTGTCCTGGTTTTGAGTGAAATTTCAGCTGGGAAATCGGGTTCTGTTGGTGGGGATTAGGGCAAATTGACACCGGGGATCAACCTGCTCTAAGTATGGAGTAGGGTTTGGAACAATTTTGGCGAGTTTCTGTAAGGTTTGTGCAACTCTCTTCCATGGCCGCGAGGGGGTCGGGCTTAAATAGAGAGGGTGGAGGGCCTCCCGTGGAGAGTTAGGGCTTGGGATCAGCTGCTCTTGGCAAGAGAAGAACATGCCTACAATGGCCACCGGGGATGGGGCAGCTCAAGTAGGTGAGAATTTCAAGTTTGGGCTCACATGCGAGCTCTCGGCCTTGTGGTTTCCGGCGGCCGTGGTGGTCGGCTCGGCCAGTGGTCAGTCACCCTCGTGCTCGTGGAGGTCGTGGTCGGGGCTTAGTGTATTCAATTGGCAGTTGCCAAGTGTAAAGTGGTTGGATCAAAATGGAATGGGGGCATGGCTAATCTTGGCTCAATTTGGTCAACCCATGTGTTTGGGCTGGGTTCACCTCTCCATGACCTTATTTTAGGCTGACAAAAAATTGGTTTAGGTCAGCTTAATCAGTGGGGAAGGGTCACCATCCAAGTACAAATAAGCTTAAGCAAGGATTAGTGGAATCATGGGAGTGGCTAATCCTCTTAAGGGAACATGGAAAGAGCTCCCTCCTCTTTCCATCTTGGGTATGGTGAGGTGGAAAGTAGATTACATGGCTCTCATGGCTCCCATGTGGCTCATGCATGGCTTCATGGCTCACCTTTGGCTTGGAAAAAGCAAAGTCAACTTTCATGAAAGAGTTTTTTTAGGAATTTTGGTAATTTAGGAGTGATTTGATGGGATTTGGCACATGGCTTGATTTGGAATCATTTGAGGGTTGATTTGAACTTAGGGATGATTTTAATTAAGGGTATGATGAGAAGAATTTGTCATATGGGCTTTAGCATGAAATTTGGGCTTTTAGGAAGGTTTAAGAAAGTGGGCTTTTGGTTTAAAAAATAAATTTATGGATGGGAATTTTGTGAAGGATTGGGCCAAAAAATGTTGTGTTTAGTTCATAGATGTGTCATGAGTGATTTGAAGCAAGTTGGGAGTGATTTGGGTTTGAATTGGGTTGAATTTGGGCTTCCTTGGTGAATGGGCCAATATAGGTCAAATTGGGTTAACTTGTACCAATGTTGGGCTAGGGTTAAAATTGATGTAAAATAAATGTTGGGAAATGTTTATGGGAGTGTTTCAAAGAGGTTTTGGCTTTGGTTGGGTTTTGATTTTGGGGTTTGGGCTTATTTGGGTTAGGTTTGGGTTTAGGTCAAAATTGGGCTTTTTGGTTTTGGGTTGAATTTGAGTGGGGTTTGAGTCTAAATTTTGGGAAAATCATGTTAGTTTTTTGCTTGTGGGAATGTTAAGGAAGGTTTAGAAAAGATTTGGGGTTAATTGGAGTTGAATTGGGTTAGTTTGGGTTAGGTTTGGGTCATGGGTCCAAATTGGGCTTTAAGGCCAAAAGTGAAATTGGATCCAAATGTCAATCAAATTGGACTTGGATTTGGTCTATATTAGTGTTGGGAATGTTGAATTGAAGTTTAGAATTGAATTGGACCATAATTTGGGTCAATTGGGTAGGTTTGGTTTGACATTGGGTTCACTTAGGGTTAAAGTGGGTCAAATTGGGGGTTTTGACAAAAGTAGGGTAAATTGACAAAATTGGCCCATGGTTTAGTTGAATAAAATGAAATTGGGAATATTTGGGATTTTCTGGAATTTTCTGGGAATTGTTTGAATTTTTGGATTTTTGGGTCAAGAGGGGTATTTTGGGTATTTGTAGGGTATTGGGAGGTATTTTTGGAATTTTTGGTATTTTTGGGTATGGGTGATCAATTTGAGTAATGTGGGAATGTTCAAGGTTAATTTTGGGGAATTTTTGGTGATTTAGAAATTTTGAAAAATTTGGGTAATTTCAAGGGTTTTAGGTAGGCTAGGCGGGTCCGGGGTCTCGGGGGTCAAAAATTGAAAATTTGGAAAATTGAAGATTGGGTGAATGTAAATGGAATGAAATCATTTTGGTGAGTCATGAAGCCATATGAAGCCCACATGATCCATGACGGGACTCATTTGAGGCATCCACCATGTTGTTCCTAACCCTCTTAGCCAAGGGCTTAGGGGTTAAGGACCATCCATGTGGATCACTTTCATGAGTCAGGAGATCAAGTTGGGTATAGGTGTGTTTTAGGAGGTGTGTGAAAGCGTAGTGTATAAATGTAGTGTATGTGTAAGTCGACCCTCACTGCACCGAGCCACCTGTAGGCGGTCCTAAGGCCAAAGAGTCCTATAGGAACTCATGCTTTAAACTTCCACATTTGATTTCAACCCTCTAGGTGATTAGGGGTTTAAAATCAAGTTTGTGAAGTTTGTAGGGAGTTAAGAAGTGGTTTTAATTTCTAAAAGGTGGGTCCCAATTCTAATCCTCTAAGATAGTCAAAGGAAAAGCCTAAGGCTAGATCCTAAGTACTAAAAAGAATAAGAGATGACCTCATCAAAAATGAGGTCAACAAATGGACTCCCAATAGGTGTGGTGTGCTAACGGAGCACACCGCGCGTATTGGTGTTGACCGAAGCGCTCAACAAAACCAACACAAATGTCCAAGTGACAAACTTAGGACAAAGTAGAAGAGTTTCCGCTGGGGAGTGTTAAGTATATCTTCGAGACTGGAGATTCCTGAACTCTCGCTGGGGAAAGGAAAAGAAGGTGAATTCCAAATCACATGATCTGGGGGAATTTCGATTTAGATTTTATTTTATTTCAGTTTAAGTTTTGATGTGTGAGCTCAGATTTCAATTTGGAGTTTTAATTTAGATTGAAGTTTTGTCAAGATTAATTTGAAGGGATTTGAACTTGAAATGAAAATTGAAATTTTATGGTTTTAGATGTAACATCTTCAACCTCAAAAGAAAATTGAATTGATTGGATTGAATCATTACAATGAGGAGAAATCTCAGAGCTATGTGGTATCAGATGTAAAATCCTTAACCTCAAGAGTTTGAATTTGGTGTATTTCATTGCGATAGGGAAACAATCCTAAAGCAATGCAGTCTCGGATGTAAAATCCTCAACCCCAAAAATTTGAATTTGATGTATTTCATTGCGATAGGGAAAGGATCCTAAAGCAATGCAGTCTTGGATGTAAAATCCTCAACTTCAAAAGTTTGAATTTGATGTATTTCATTGTGATAGGGAAAGAATCCTAAAGCAATGCAGTTTCGGATGTAAAATCCTCAACCCCAAAAGTTTGAATTTGATATATTTCATTGCGATAGGGAAAGGATCCTAAAGCGATGCAGTCTCGGATGTAAAATCCTTAACCCCAAAAGTTTGAATTTGATGTATTTCATTGCGATAGGGAAAGAATCTAAAGCAATGCAGTCTCGGATGTAAAATCCTCAACCCCAAAAGTTTGAATTTGATGTATTTCATTGCGAATGGGAAAGTATCCTAAAGCGATGCAGTCTCGGATGTAAAATCCTCAACTCCAAAAGTTTGAATTTGATGTATTTCATTGCGATAGGGAAAGAATCCTAAAGCAATGCAGTCTCGGATGTAAAATCCTCAACCCCAAAAGTTTGAATTTGATGTATTTCATTGCAATAGGGAAAGAATCCTAAAGCAATGCAGTCTCGGATGTAAAATCCTCAACCCCAAGAATTTGATTTAATTGATATTGCAAAGATTTGCAGTGTTGATTTGAAAAGTGTGGAATTTCGGTGTTTCGAGGATTTCATGAAAGTTGTAAAAGACTTTCATGGAAGGAAATAGATTAGGAGGGAATATGTAGATGCTACATATCCCATTTAAAAGAGTTGATCAGAAGTTACTTGTTTGGATTGGATACAATTCCTCGCCATCAGATTCGATCCGTGCCAATGGAATCAACCGCTTCCATCCCAGACAAGGGAGACAGTAGAACAGATTGGATTTCAGATTTGGAAGATTGAGTTTGAACTCGATTGAGATTTGATTTGAGATCTGGGAGGCTTGAATTTGAAATTTGATTGAGATTTGATTTAAAATTTGGAAAGATTGAATTTGAAATTTGATTGAGATTTGATTTAGAATCTGGAAAGTTGAATTTGAAATCTGATTTAAAAATTGTTCTCATTTTGTTTATCCTTTAACGATTCGAATTTGCTTTATCGTTTATTTAATGTATATGTGAATTTGGTGTTCAACATTTTTTAGATTTTTAAGGAAAGTTTTCTTTTATTTATTTTTTTGTTTCTTTTCTGTTCTTTGTTCGAAGTTCATTTAACTTTAACGGCGTTTTCCAGTCAACTTGCACAAAAGAGGTGAAGGCTAAAAATGTGACATGGTCACTTTCATTCCAATCATGTTGAAGATACATCATACAACTCGATCTGGAATACATCTCATACAATCCATATAGACTCAAAATGGACTATGTATGATCTTTGTCGATCCGTCCAAAAAAAGTATCTGTTAGAAATCCATGTCTGAATAGCGAGGTACATGGTCAATAACATCACCTTCCAAGCCATCCTTGGCAAGGATGCCGTATGGATGTACGTTGGAGGTGTGATATTTTCCATGTAACTCACAGCTCAGTAAGGCCGGAGGCTCTCTAGCTCCGGGTCCGGCCGGAAGTGGTAAGGTGTCTTCCCGTCGTCCATCCTTCGAAAGTAACCGAGAACCGCTTCACCGGTACTCCCGGTATGCAATGTTTAGCGACATCCGCTCCGTTGCCCTTCGCATCATGACGGAACCTACCGGTAATGGTATCTTCATCGGCCCTCGGAACTCACTCCGGGCCCGCTATCCGGAGGTCGATCCGAACATGATATTACACTCGTTCGAAAAGAAACAGTGCAGTATAGGTCCGACAAAGTTGTGGTGATCTATGTGCGGGGGTATGCGAATCACCCTTCTTGTAAATGTTAATAATGCAGCTGTTGGGTATGCAATCTGCTGGCAGTACCCTCCATGTTATCATTCTCTTTACCATCCTTTTAATGACCAATGGCATTGGATCCACCTGGCCATGACGGAGTATTCTCGGTGGGTTTCCCTTCCTATCTTTTGCAAAGTTGTAGCAGCATCCGCACTGTATTGTAATTCTCCCTTTCCCTGGCATCCATCTCCGGGGTTCCGAGTAAGTGTTTTCTCTTAGGCGGCCCGCTCGACCCATTCTTTTCAAATCCCGGATGTAGTCCACGATTTGTTGTTGTTCGTATTCTGAGAACACGTCTGTATGTAGCTCGAGGCCTTCTAGTATATTGATCCTCCTGCCTCAGATTCTCTCGAAGTATTCAAAAGTCTTCTTCTCGACATTCTACATTCTTTCCAGCTCGTATTCTGGAATAATCTGCAAATGGCGGGGCCTGGTGTTGTATTGTGGGATATACGGCTTAATCCCTTCACGTTCTCCTGCATACCTCGGCTCCTCGGGGATGATGTCCGTCGGGACATCCTCCGAGGTTGCTTCTGCAACAAGGTTATACATTACTGGTGGCTTTATCTGGTGGCATTGTAGCCTTCTTTCTTTTGATCTTCTTGAGATTTCTCTGGTCTCTTCTGTTATCCTAGGAGCTGGCCTCCTTTCTTCAGGTACCTGGTGAACCGGTGTCCTTGAAGTGTATGTACTGGCAGTAGCAACAGCCTCGTCGCGCTGGTCCGCTGCTAATTTAGCTAACATCTTGTGGATACGGCGATTTTTATTTCTTCGTTGGGTTGCTATGAGAGTAGCTCTTCGTACTTCCTGAATTTCTGTGGGCACGGCGCTGACAAGCATGCCTTCTGCTGTAGCGACTACAGACTTGATTCTCTTATCTTCTTCAGTGCTTGTTTTCCTTTTCTTGCTTGCTCGGATTGGTGGCTTGGGCCACCCACTTTCATTACCGTCTAACCGGCGGCTCCTCTCGGTCAACTCGGGACCCGGCTCACTTTCCTCTTATCGCGAGCCCGCCGGTGCGAAGTCTGAGACAATCTCGATTATCACTCCATCTTTCACCCTATTTTCGTCGAGTGCAAGGCTTACGCCATTTCTAAAGTTCAGGACCAACCGCCCGTTCGACATTTCCCTGTGAAAAGACAAGGAAACGGATCAGGGGCTGTACTAAGAACAAGAACATTAAGAAAATGTTTATTAAAGACAGTTTTTTTTTATTACTCCTTTTATATTTTCAAACTTAACAGGAATGAAATGGGAAAAAATCAGAAAAGAGATTTTGATATGGAAGAGAAAACAAGGAAAACTTTATTATCATGATTTTATTATTATATATTCTTTAGCACATTTTTTATTATTTTTGGGTTCGGACCTAACCATAAGTAACTACTTCGCCCGTGCTTCTAGGGATGAAGAATTCATTCCTTCGAAACATCGAGTAGCGTAATACTTTTTCAAGTATCGTCCGTTGATCTGAAGCATATGTCGTTCTCCTCGGCAATTCACTAGCCGGTAGGAGCCTCCCGAGTAGACCGCCTCAACCACAAACGGTCCTTCCCAAGTGGGTTCAAATTTTCCTCCTATCTTGCGTGTGCAAGGATAGGTCTCTCGAGAACGAGAACTAAGTCACCAACTTCTCAAGGTTCTTGGCGGACCAATTTGTCAAGGGCTCGAACCATCTTGGCTTGGTATAGTTCTAAATCTCGCCGCGCCGCAAGTCTTTTCCCTTCCGAGCTTTCCAATTCTTCTAGACGTAATTTGGCATTCTCTTCCGTCGTGATTTTGTTTGTGATCGCGATTCCGAGTGAAGGAAGCTCGGACCTCTAAAGGTAACACCGCCTCGGACCCATACACCGCAGCGTAAGGTGTAGCTTCGAGTAGGAGTTCGAAGGTTGTCCGGTAGGCCCATAAGGCTTCTAATAACTTCTCGTGCCAATTTCTCTTATTATCGTCCAAGGTTTTCTTTAAGATTTGAACGAGAGTTTTATTAAAAGCCCTCGACCGTGCCGTTTGCTCTCGGGTAGTAAATTGTTGAATATCGCCGCCGATTCCGTGTCTCCCGACAAAATTGTTGGTTTGTGTGCTTCGAATGCCGACCCATTATCCGAGATGATCTCCGCGCGGCACTCCGAAATAGTAGACAACTTGGTTCTTGAAAAATTGTAAGCACGTGGTGTGCTTTCACTTCTCTAAGTGGAACTCGCCTCTCGCCTACTTGGAAAAGTAATCTGTTGCCGCAAGAATGAAGCGATGTCCTTTTGAAGATGGTGGTTCTATTGGACCCACTATATCCGTGCCCCAACATTCAAATGGCCACGACGCAATTGTCTGGATGTAGCACATTTGGAGGTTGGTGTAGAACCACTCCGTGCACTTGGCATTGGTGACGACTCTCGGCGATTTTCATGTAGCTCGGTCATCATTGAGGGTCGGTAGTACCCTAATCTTTTAATTTTCATTTTCATCTTCGGACCCGACCGGTGAGCGCCTACGTACTCCCGAATGCACCTCTTTAACAATTTCACGGGCCTCGGACCCGCTTAGGCACCTTAGCCACATTTGATCGAAAGACCTTCCGTATAACGTGTTATTTATTAATGTGTAGGACGCAGTTCTTTTCTTGATCCGATGGGCCAGCGACCCGTCATCCGGTAGTTTTCCCGTTTGCGGTGTAGTCTATTAATGGCCGTCGCCAATCTTCTGTGTTTTCTGTCACTGTTGCAACTGATTCTTCTTCTTTTTCTAATTTGTGTATTGTGTTTATGTCGAGCTGTGATAGGACCTGACGTCCATGAACTGACACTTCCACTGATTCATATTGCAAGCAAGCAAATTCTTTTGCGAGGCGAGCTAACGCATCTGCTAAAGCATTTTCTTTCCTGGGAATTTTTTAGATCGTCACATTCGTAACTGCTCCAACAATTGTATGGCGTACCGGAAGTATTGCTCGAGTCTTGGTTTTAAAATTCCGTACTCGTCCGGCGATCCGTTGAATGATTAACTCGCAAATCCCCGTAGATGTTGATGTCCGTTATCCCCATTCGAATAGTTAATTCCAGTCCCGTTATGAGGACTTCGTATTCCGCTTCGTTGTTTGTACACGGCTCCGTCAAGTGGTAGGAGTATCTTAACATCCCTCGCTCCGTGTTATAAAGATTAATCCGATTCCCGCCTTACCGAACACTATCACTTGCGATTCTTCATCTTTGTGTGCTCGAAGATGCTCCGTCGAAATATAATTCCCAACGTCGATCATCGTGGTCTTCTAGGCTCATTATTTGTTCATCCGGCAAGTCGTCATTGAGAGGAGATTCCGCCGGCAAAGGGTGTGCCGCGAGGAAGTCCGCTAAGACTTGTCCCTTTACGGCACGAAGAGGCACAAAAGTTATATCAAATTGCAATAATATCATCGACCATCCGGCAAGTCCGCCGGAAAGCGTTGGACGAGTCATCAAGTATCGCAATGGATTAAATTTTGAGATCGAGTCGACCTCGTGAGAAAGCATATAGTGCCTGAGCTTTTGAGCGGCAAAGATCAAGGCCAAACAGTGCTTTTCAATTGCGGGATACCTTATTTCCGTCGGAAGTAAACGACGGCTTAGGTAATAAAGAGCATTTTCTTTACCCTCATCATTGACCTAGGCTAAAAGGGCTCCGAGAGAGTCGTCTAAAGCCGCGGTATAAAGTATCGCCGGTCTACCCGAGACCGGGGTCGCTAAGACGAAGAGGTGTCATTAAATATTGCTTAATGTCTTCGAAGGCCTTCTGGCATTTCTCTTCCTAAATAAATTTGGCATCCTTTTTAACTAGTGCCGAGAAAGGCTGACACTTACCTAACAATTTTGAGATAAAGCGTCGAAGATATGCCAGCTTCCCTTGAAAAGATCGTAGTTGCTTTAAGGTTTTGGGAGGCGGCATTTCTAAGATAGTTTTAATCTTTTCCGGTCGATTTCAATTCCACGATGTCGGACAACGAATCCTAAGAATTTCCCGGAGGTGACGCCGAAGGCGCATTTTAAGGGATTCATCTTAAGGTTAAATTGTCTTAATCGTTCGAAAACAACTCTCAAATCATACAGTGGTTGTCCTTTACTTTGCTTTCGATGACCACATCGTCCACGTAGCATTCGACTTGATTGTGGATGAGATCATCAAAAATTCTTGCCATTGCTCTCTGGTATGTTGCTCCTGCGTTTTTTAGTACGAATGGCATCACTGTGTAGCAATATACGTCGATCGGCGTTCTGAATGCTGTAAGTCTTTCATCTTCCGGAGCCATTTTTATCTGGTTGTATCCTGAAGATCCATCCATGAATAAGAATATTTCATGTGTCGAAGCAATGTCGATCATTAGTTCTGGGATCGGTAGAGGGAATTCATCCTTTGGACATGCCTTGTTTAAATCTCCGAAATCCACACAAATTCCGATCCGACCATTCTTCTTTCGATCGGCACCACATTGGCTAACCAAGTCGGGTATTGTTCTTCACGTGACAAATTTAGCGTCTATTAGCTTTTTAACTTCAGCCTATGACTTGTTGTTCGATTTCTAGACGCATTCTTCCGGGACCTCGTCCGACCGGGATGAAGTAGGATCCACTCCTAGCTTATGAACTCGCAACCTCCGGAGCTAATCCCGGCATCTCATCGTAGTTCCAAGCAAAATAAGCCTTTAAATTCCATTAATAACTTGATTATTTCTTCTGAGTCTTCTTTATCGAGTAAGGAGCTAACAAAGGTAGGTCTAGGCTCTTCGCTAGTACCTAAGTTAACTTCCGTTAACTCATCTATTGTAGATTTGATCTCTTCTTCGAACTCGGTGGAGCGTCTCCAATTTGTAAATCTTCAAGTTCTTCTATAGTTTCCATGCGCTTCATTAGACTCGCAAGTGACAACCAAGCAAAATTCAGCATCGTCAACTGATCCTACTGTGCTGAATCCGAGACCATGCTTTGAATTGGGAGGACGATCGGAGTTATTCCATAATTTTTCAAAATGTTGTGATTGACCTTTTGTCCATTGTCGAGGCAGGAAAACATGCTGAATTAAATTTTGAACACAGGGAGAGTACCACTCAAAAGGCAATTCCATTAATTCTGATGAAGTGACATCTTCAAATTGTACATTATTTTCAGTTTTGGACGAAGGAGCACCACGGTAGAATTTGATCGGCTTTGCACCGCCGCTTACGTACCTCTTCGACCACCATACCCTCGATCTTATTAGAATGGATCGGGGTCGTGGTCATAGTATGTACATAGTGGTTAATCTTCTCGTACATCGATTTATATTCTTCATTCTTTTCATCTTCGAGCGGGATCCTCGAATTGTGGCTTCTTCCGACTTATTGTCGCCGCTTCTTGCTTGATTTCTTTTCTTCTTCGTAACTATCTTCCCAATCAACATTGATGACCGGTTTCCTCCGTCCAACTCGTCCTAACGTCTTTGCCACGACCTCGTCCCCGGCCTCGACCTCGGATGCGAGTCGTGGAGAAACCTTCACCATCTCGTCGTAAGGGAGTGGTGAGTGACTCGTTGGACTAGAACTTCAGTGTTCTTCGTTGTCCCGAACTTTCTTTGCTTCATTCGTTATGGTATCTCCGGAGAAGATTGTTTTCTTCGGGGGTGCGTAATAAGCCGCATCTTCATGAATTCCAATTTCATGTACGGAGAATGGTTGTAAGTCACCTTTGATGCACTGTTCCCCTCCATCGTAGTATTTGATGCACTGATGTAGAGATGATGGTACCATCCGGTTTTCATGTATCCATGGTCGGCCCAATAGAGAGTTGAATGAAGTTTCTGAATCAATTATGTGAAATTTAGCGGTTGTCTTTGCCAAATCACCGGTCTTCATTAGCAGTGTTATTGATCCGAGGGCTCTTTCTCCTTTCTGGTTGAATCCTCTTAATAACATTTTTTCGGCTTCGAGCTCACGAGCAACGATTTCCAAATATGCTAGTGTTTGAAGACTCATTATATTGATTGATGCTCCTGGATCCACCAATACTTTGGAGAGTGTAAATTTTCCGATTGTAACTGAAATGTACAACGGTCGGTTGTGGTCTGCTGTCCCAAGTAATAGGTCATTGTCCGTGAAGGTAACACCTCGTCGTTCCTTTAACGAGCAAACCTCATCTAAGGAATCTCCGCCATTCGATCCAAGCAAATTTCGGATCGAGTAAGGCCTCGATCATAGCTTCTCTCATCTCCTTTGATAAGATGAGGGCGTCGTAGATGCTCGCCGTCGGTAGTTTCCTAAGATGGGCTAGCACGTTGTAGTCTACTTTATCTCCATGTGTCTCGATTTCTTCCCGAATGGGTATTTCTTCTGTCGGGGTTGGTTCTTCTTGAACAACCACCTGACTCTAGTATTGAGTTTGCTGGTGTTTCCTCCTGAATCGGAATGACAGGTTCTTTTGGATTAGCCTTCGCAGTCCGAAGGCTCTAACTCTATTGCGACCGGAGCTCCTCGAAACTCGCAGATAGATTCGTTGCTTGTTGCACTCTCGTAGCCTCCTTGGTGGATGTCTTCTTTGTCATTGTGATCGTCGAGATTGTGTATGATTTGAGAATTGTCATTTGTATCAGAATCGACGTCCGGATCGTCGCTAGTTACGTAATCGTTAGAAACAGTCAAAATGTAGCCAACGCCATAACCCTTATCATTATAAGATCCCACCGGAGTGAGCAGATAATCATACAGAGTCAGAGGTTCGAGGGATTTCTCCCCGAATCCGAAACAACTATCCTAGGATAAGCAGCCCCTAGCCTAGCCTTAGGAGCCTCTGCCTTCTCTTCTTCATCAATTTTCTTCTTCTCTTTAATCGTCTCCCGTCGAGGTGGTTCTTCTATCGCAAGTGATAGTGCCGACTTGACGTGTTTCGAACTTCGAATCGAGGCTCGTACCGGCTAGCTGATGTGATCCAAAATCTTTTTCGAAGACCTTGTCCAAGCGGTAGCTCCACCCATCATCAGCTGCATAGGGATCTATCTGAACAATGAGATCGACCAAGACAACATCGACGAACCTCCTTTCGGGGTTCCTTCATGTACTCCTTCTGGATCGTTATATTCCCTTTCCGAAGATTATCGTCGAGCCAACTTTTAAAGGTAATACAATCTTCTATCTTGTGTCCAAGCATCCGCGGTAAGGGCAAAAGTTGGGATCACCTTTCTGTCGACTTCTTCGGTCTCTAGGCTCTGGTAGTTGGAAATCCGGAGTCTTCATCGATCGCGAAACATTTTCGCACCGCTCATTCTCGAACGGATACCGTCGACCTCATTTTCGATGAGGTCTTCTCTTCTTCTTTTAGTGCTTAGATCTAGCCTTAGTCTTTTCCTTCGACTATCTTAGAGGACTAGAATCGGGACCCACCTTTTAGAAACTCAAACCACTTCTTAACTCCCCGCAAACTCCACAAACTCGACTATAGACCCCTAATCACTTAGAGGGTCGAAATCAAATGCGGAAGTTTAAGGATGAGTTCCTATAGACTCTTCGGGCCTTAGGACCGCCCCGGTGGCCCGGTCCGGTGAAGGGGCCGACTTACACACACACTACACTTATACACTACACTTTCACACACTTCCTAAAACACACCCATACCCAACTCGACCTCCTAACTCATGTAGGTGATTCACATGGATGGTCCTTAACCCCTAAGCCCTCGCGCAAGAGGGTTAGAACAACATAGTGAATGCCTCAAATGAGTCCCTTAATGGCTCATGTGGGCTTGATATGGCTTCATGGCTCAACCTAAACGATACCATGTCACTTAAATATGATTAATCTTCATTTTTTCAAAATTTAAGTTTTTTGCCCCCGGACCCTGGACCCTCCTAACCTACCAAAAGCCCTCGAATAGCTCAAAATCTTCAAAATTCCTAAATCACCCAAAATTCATCAAAATTGATCTTAAACATTTCCATACCACTCAAATTGATCATCCATACCCAAAAATACCAAAAATTCCAAAAATACCTCCCAATACCCTCCAAATACCCAAAATACCCCTCTTGGCCAAAAAATCCAAAAATTCTGAAAATTCCCAGAAAATTCCAGAAAATCCCAAATATTCCCAATTTCATTTTGGCTAACTACACCATGGGCCAATTTTGTCAATTTACCCTACTTTTGTCAAAACCTCCAATTTGACCCATTTTAACCCTAAGTGAACCCAATGTCAAACCAAACCTACCCAATTGACCCAAATTCTGGTCCAATTCAGTTCTAAACTTCAATTCAACATTCCCAACACCAATCTAAACCAAATTCAAGTCCAATTTGATTGATATTTGGATCCAATTTCACTTTTGGCCTTAAAGCCCAATTTGGACCCATGACCCAAACCTAACCCAAACTCACCCAATTCAACTCCAATTAACCCCAAATCTTTTCTAAATCTTCCTTAACATTCCCACAAATAAAACACTAACATGATTTGCCCAAAATTTAGACCCAAACCCCACTCAAATTCAACCCAAGGCTAAAAGGCCCATTTTTGACCTAAACCCAAACCTAACCCAAATGAGCCCAAACCCCAAAATCAAAGCCCAACCAAAGTCAAAACCTCTTTGAAACACTCCCATAAATATTTCTTAACATTAATTATACATCAATTTCAACCCTAGCCCAACATTGGCCCAAGTTAGCCCAATTCGACCTGCATAGGCCCACTTACCAAATAAATCCAAATTCAAACCAATTCAACCCCAAATCACACTAAATTGACTCCAAGCCCTTCATAGAACATCCCTAAACCAATTATAACACTTATTTGACAAGTTCCTTCACAAAATCTTCACCCAAATGCCCATCCTAAAATCAAAAAGCCCATTCCCCTTAAACTTTCCTAAAAGCCCACTTCCTTCAAATTCAAAAGCCCAAATTCATCTAAAGCCCACATGGAACTTCCCCTCATCATCCATTTAATCAAAACTGCCCCTAAGTTTCAAAATCATCAATTAAATAATTCCAAATCAAGCCCCATACAAATTCCCATCAAAATATCAAAATTTTCTTAAATCCTTTTTTATGAAATCGACCCAAGCTTTTCCCAAGCCAAATGGAGCCAAGGACGAGCCATTCACAAGCCATATGGAGCCATGAAAGTTTGGCATGTGACCATGCCATTAATGGCAAAAGGAGGAGGTCCTTTAACCATCTCCTAAAAGTCATTAGCCTTTAAGCATGTTTCCCCCTTAACCAAGATTTAATCCAAATATTCTTGGATAAGGACATCACCACCTTCGACTCAGCCTAGCCTAACCGATCTTCTCACCCAAGACCAGCCATGGGAGGTGCACCCAACCCAAACCAATGGGTTGACCAAATTGAAGCCAAAATGACCCCTTCTCCATTCCATTTTAATTCAAAGCCTTTACACATGTCAAACTCCACCGACATCACCAACTTCAAGCCCCGGACTCCCCGACCCCGAAGGTGACCCATGCTCGCCGGCCAGCCGCCCGGATCGCCGGGAAACACCATGGCCGAGACCTCGGGAGGAGCCTAACTTTGGAATTCCACCTCGCCGAGCCGCCCCATGCCCAATGGCCACCATGGTCGTTCTTCCCACGACCGCAGCAGCTCGATCCCAACCCTCGGCCATCCCCGGGAGGCTCTCCAGCCCACCTCTATTTAAACCCGACCCCCTCACGGCCATGAGAGGAGAGTTGCACAAACCTTGCCGAAACTCGCCAAAATTGTTCCAAACCTTCTCCACCCTTAGAGCAGCTTGATCCCCGATGTCAATTTGCCCTAATCCCCACCGACAAAACCCAATTTCTCAACCGAAATTCCACCCAAAACCAGGACACTTCTCCACGAGTGAGCCAATCCCCAAATCGATTAGTTCTACACCTCGACCTGCACTGGGGAAGGTGTCCACCAGCAAAAGCCCCATCTCCAGTGCCTCCCACTTGCTCCAACTCTCCAAGCTTTGTGATCAGCCGTGGTCGAAATCCAACCTAGCACAATTCACTGCACCAGAGACTTCATCCGGAGCTTGCTAGGATCCAATCGTAGGTGCAACAACTCTCAGATTGAAGCCACACTTCTCTGAGCAAAGGTATGAGATAATTCTTCATCCTGAGTTTCTGGAGATTCTCCATTTCAAATGCCTTAATTTCAATGCATGATAACCGTATAGATGTGTTCGTCTCTTCAAGTCGAATCCATAGAGCATAAGAACATGAAAATCCATTGAGTATCGAGTGAGATATTAGTGGATTTAGTGTGGACGGCTCTCGGGCGAGGACACTTGGGGACGATGAACGGATGCCGTTCATTTAATACAGGCGCGGACGGACGGCCAGGATCGCGTCGGATCAGAAGACGGAACGATACAGCGGGCCCCGGGAGCGCTGAGTCAGATGGCGGCGTCGAATGAGAGCGCGCCACGCGGCGTTTCGGAGCTACCGACGTTCACGCGGTGCCGCGTGGATAAATAGAAAATTAGGGTATTTTTTTGATTTATTTAATTCCCTAAACTTCAAAAATTCATAACTTTGTGTAGAAAAATCAGAAAAATAAAATAAAAATACCCTCTTGCTCAGTGAACAGAGGAGAATAATGTGGAAAAGAAATCATTCAATTTCATCAAGTATTTTATTTTTTATAATTTAATTATTCTCTACATACTTTTAATTCTCCATGCATGTATACAATTCACCATGGCATGAGACCATAGGGCTTTTGAAGCCTCTGAATTTGGGAACATTCTCTGAATTTTCCAAAATCAGAGGCCATCCCTATGAAGAGTTATTGATTTTTCAAATTCATGTTACTGTTTTGAGTATTTTAATTCCAATAAATAGCATGTTGTTAAATAAATTCTAGGAAAATTTGATGATGTTCCTTATGACCAGAGAACCCTAGGAAAAATAGGTTTTGAGTTAGTTCATTTAAAACAACCCTAATCGGCTTAAACACTCAAAATAGGTCTCTAATTAATTAGAGCTAACCATACATCAAATTGACTTGAAATCAATTCTCCACTGACCTTCAGGATCAGAGGAACCCACCATAAAAATTTGAGGTCAATTGGACTCGGTTAGCCCCACTAATCGGGTTGATTAAGCCACTTAGTCATTTTAAACTTTAAAAATTCATAACTTTCAAAATACCTTTCAAAATTTCACCAAATTGGTTTTGGAGCCTCTCTGATATTAGGGGAATCTAAAAAAATTAAAATTTCAATTTTCTAAAAAAGTTGATTTTTTAATATTATTTTAATATTTTAATAATTAAAAAATAATAAAAATCACAAAAATAATAAAATTCACCAAAATGTCACATTTTGAATTTTAATCACTTAGGAACAAACCCCATATTTTTTCTTAGGTCTATTTAGTGAGATATTAAATTTTAAAGCTCTAAGGTAATTTTTAAAATTAAAAAAATGTATTTTTTAGCATTTTCACTAAAATAATTATAATAAATCATAGAAAAATCAGAAAATTGTAAAATTTGATTCTATGATTTCCTTGATATCAGAGAGATTTTTGAAAAATATAAAATTCATTTTTCAACATTTATTCTATTTTTAAATTAATTAACACTCCAAAACTTAAAATAATTATAATAAAAATAATATAATTCAGAAAATCACCAAAATTGGTCCAAGTGGTCTTCTGGTCATTAGGAATGTCCCCTAATTTTCTTAAGGATAGAAACTTTCCCTTGGTCATGTTATTAAATTTTCCTTGGAAATCTCTATTTTCTACCAAAAATAATTATATAAATAAATTAAATACAGAAAAATCACATTTTCTCCTCTCATGTCTTTATCGACATATGAGTGAAGTCACATAAAAATTTCAAGTTCATTTGAGTTCAATTTAGTGAGTTATGAAATTATTAAGCTTAAAGGGTAAAGTGGTAATTAAAATTTTTAATCCTTAATTAAAACTTTAGGTTTAATAAAAAATTAACAAGTAAAATATTTGATCCTAATCTGATTTGGATGATTGAAATTTAAATAATTAAAGGGTAGAAACCCATTAAACAATTTTAAAATAATTAAACCTTAATTAAATAATTGATTAAATTTGGAAGAATAATAAAATTGGAATTATTAAAATAGGGATATTTTTAGGAAGAGATTTATTCTTTAATTTAAAAATCCCTAAATTAATTATCTCATTAATATTAAATTCTTAATTAAAATGATAACTCAAATTTAAAATATATTAAAAGACTTAAACATTAAACTAAAATTAAATTATTAAACTCTTTTAAAAATTTCAATTAAAATTAAAAATAAAATTAAAATAAAATTAAATTAAATTAAGTAAATTAAATTGAATTAAATTAAATTAAATTAAATTAAAATTAAAAGTTGAATTAAAAATTAAATTAAATTAAATTAAATAAACAAATTAAATTAAATTGAATGAATAAATTAAATTAAATTAAATTAAATAAATAAAATCAAATTAAATTAAGTAAAATAAAATTAAATTAACAAATTAAATTAAATTAAATTAAATTAAATTAAATTAAATTAAAATCAAATTAAATTAAATTAAATTAAATTAAATTAAATTAAATTAAAATTAAATCAAATTAAATTAAATTAAAGGAAATTAAATCAAATCAAATTAATTTAATGTAACATCAAATCAAACTAAATTGAATTAAATTGAATTAAATAGAATTAAAACTCAATTAAATTAAATTAAATTAAATTAAATTGAATTAAATAACATCAAATAAGACATAAAGAAATTAAATATAAAGCAACTTGAACACTATTCCAAATTTAAACCCATTAATTTAAATCAAACCATTTGAACACCAATTTACCTTCAAAAGCTTTAGTTATCATAACTCCTAAACAGAATATTAAATGAAAAGTTACTTCATTTATAGGACATTCAAATGTCCTAGTTCACCGAGCAAGTTAACAAAACTTCAATCCCTGACGACTAATTCATTTATATAATTAAATTCATTTGACTTAAAACAATCCTAGAAATATCGAAAAGATGTTTAAGATTATTCTTAAGCACTTCCTCAATATGATAGGACATTTATAAGAACAATCGAACTTAATTGTTCTTCGATGAAGAAAATCGTCCTCAAACCAAAACACAAAGACCTAGACGTCATAGGAAATGACTAGCTATAGGATTAGGAATTTGGTAGAAAACCATAACCCTTCCCTTAGCTTTACCTAGGAACTTGTTTAAATATTCTAATTGTGTTTTAAGTGCAGCTTGGGATGACGGGAAGACCCTCCAGTACGCTTTTATTTTATCGCAATTTACTTTCTTACAATTTACATTATTGCAATTTATTTAATCGCATTGCACTTACTTTTCTCGCATGATAAACAACTCGTTGCATGAAAACTCACACCTTTAGGATAGCCCCTAAAACTCGAAACCAAAACTAAGTTAAAAGTCATCGTAAGATAAAATTCACCGCCACAACATTTTAAAATATAAAACAACTCAAAATTTAATCACAAACGTAATACAAAACTACAATTACAACTAAATTAAAACGTCCTGTTGGATGATCGGGAATACCTCGGATGATGTAACCTACGTGTTGCTAACGGGATTTCCCACGGTCTAAATGAAAGTGTGAAACTCATTTAGTTGAGTTTAGCAAATTCATCTGGACTAAGTGAATCCGATAAAAATAATGATGCCGGAAGGATGGAACCGTGGGATCTTAACCGGTGTCGTTATAATCAACTTTAAGATTTATTTTAATTAAAACACAAAAACAATTGGAAATTAAGATTTCCTCTAAACCAAAACACTTTTCTCATCCCCTGATTTATGACTTCTAAAACTAAACCTCTGCGACAACAAGGAGCTCGGAGCATGGTGGGCAAGCACGGCCATCGTCATCAGCAAGAAACCCGAGTCTACTTCAAAGAAAACTTTCTTAGAATTAAAATAACCAAGCCATAGGACTTCGAGGTAGTTTGCTCTAGTGCAACATAAATCCTCAACCTTTCGTTTGGCATTTGCATTGCAAATTAAGCCCTAACCGGTCTTAGGATTCCGAGGTAGTCGTCCGTACGACAATAAACCCTCACATCTTCGAGGCTATTTGTTTGATTTTATCATACAAATATAAGCCCTAATTAATTAAAATTGGCAAGATCAAAACATTTAAATAAATATTAGGACTTTCCTAAACTCAAGCCAAACAATAGGATAGTCGGGAAATTACCGAAGTTCGCTTCGAATCCGTGATTTCTCCCACTTTTCTTCCTTTCGATTCCCAAAACAAAATGTTCCAAATTTGATCCATTCCCTATTGAAATTCCAAAATTCAATCCCTTGAAAACTTAAACTTTGAAATTCTCGAGAGCAGTAATTATCGATTATTATCGAGAGTTTTCTTAGGTGATTCCCGTCACTTAAGATGTAATTAACTATAGGGGCTTGCCCTTATAGGGAATTTTAAAAGAACCTGTGTAATATAAACCCCGTTTAGTGCTTTCATATTAAGCAGGGGAATTTGTCGGCTTATAAAATTGGTTCGCGTACCAAACGGATGTCACAAATCTTCTAGTTTATTTAATCGAGCCCCACCAGTCAAGCAGTGTGTCTATCCTTAGGGATAGATACACGGTTTGTGGTGCGATGCTCGTTTATATAAACTATTTGGGATGTGAGATCGGTTTAATCTCATATCTTAAAACCTTCAAATTTAAAATTATTTTCAAAATCAAATACTACTTTTCAAAATTATTTATTTAAATTAAATTAAAATTCACCGACAGCTTCTGTCAGGCGACCTCCTTTTCAAAAATACAACCCACAACCTAAAAATATGCCGACAATTTCTGGCGACTCCGCTGGGGATAATTCCTCTCTCCATTATAATCGGATAATTCTGCTTTCAAAAATCGGTAGTACATCCATGTTCTTAATGGATCAAACTACCATTCTTTCCGTTGGAATACTATGTTCATTTCTACCGTGAACAAGTATAGCCAACATTCTCTCGGATTTAGGAGCCACTGTTTAGACACCCCTAAACAGAGAGGTTCCGAGATCCTTTTACCTCATTTCGAGGTGGGGTGGACCCCCATAAGTGTTAGTTTAGGAATGATCCTTCGAGTCGAGAAGTCTTGCATAAGACTTTCTTTTCCTTTCCAATTCCGATTCGGATTCCTTACCTTCTCTACATCTTTGAACATTCCTTTCTAAATAAACAAACCCTCTAATAAGTGATTCTTTTAACAAATGATTCCTTCTTATAAATACATGAACAAGAATGTGTTCGGACTCTTTTCAATTCCTTTCTTTTCATCCTAAAGAAAAGAAGCATAACTCGGGACCGACAACCGAATCTACCCCGCAGAAATGGAAGCCCCGAAACCGATTTTCTCCTTCACCAATGGACCGGACTTCGCCGTCTATAAGGATGAGCCGCCCGACAATGGGATCATCCGATTCGGACAAGGGTTCGAAAACACGAATGTCAAGATCACCGACGTCTCCCTCTTTACACCGACGAACAAGGTATCCGAAGCCGAGGAGCCGCCGCTCGAGTTCAACCTCAGGTCGACCCGAGAGTTTCCTCCCCTGCAAAGGATCCCGACTAGGAGGAGTACCGCCATCGCGCAGAGGACCGTTCTTACTACCCCCACCGGTCTAGTTGTTTCGCACCTACCCCAACTTCTGCCAAATCAAAGGGGAAAGAAATCCGGAACTATGGTAAACCCGTTACCGTGGAGGGTACGTGATCTTCCAGTAAGACCTTCTATTTTGAAATCGGGTCCAGCTCAAAGATTCCGTCACCGACAAGGACCCAAAGAAGAAACAAGTATGAAGGATCGCTAGAGAAGCCGTAGCCGCCGAAATCGCTTCCTGCAGGAAATTCCGTAGCCGCCGAATATACACCGCCGGAATATACACCGCCGCCGTAATATACACCACCGCCCGAATACATACCACTCTTGGGAGGAAGCAGTTCCATCCCCTCTCCGCCGCAGAGACGAGGAGAATGTTCGCAAGATTGCCGCCGCATTGCCTCAGCCCCGCATACTACAACGATAGCTCGCAAGAAAAGGACTAGAACTACGCCGTTCGCTTCGACCGCAAACTTTGGTAGAAAATTAGCAAAGAAGGAAAACCGCCCCGTATCGGAGATTCTACGAAGGATAGGCGGGTGCCGCCAAATCCCGTCTCGGGCCCCGAGTAGAACCCGCCGTCATGACGTAAAAGCCAAGTAAAAGAATGAAGGCTAGTCCGCCCGTCGTCGTCTCGAGATTACAGATCAGATAGGATACCACCTTCCAAAGATTTGGCCGACGCACCATCCGGTCCTAGACCTTCTGCTGCTAGAAGGATGGTATGGCGTCCCACTACTGGGCAGTTGAGATTGAGACAACAGCCCGAGAAAGAAAGTCTCGCCAGGAGACTTGAATCTGAAGAAAGCGCTACTGCGATAAAGGGGACTCATGAAAAGGGGACCCGGCAGCTATCGCACGACAATCGCAATGACACACAAAAAGCCCCGCTAGAAGATGCCATGGAAAAGTTGAGAACCGATATCCGACGGTTGGCAAAAGAAAGAGAAGAAAAGTTCGGAGATGAGATCGATTCATCGGAATTCATGGACGACGAATATGCGAAATCAACATGGTTGAAACACGAGCTTCATCGCCTTCGCAAGGTGCTCCCGCAACCAGCAGAAGAGAGGAGCCGTAACCGATGAGAAGGCAGCTCAGGAGAAAGACGACACGATCGCTCAAATGGCGAAAAGGATGGAAGAGATGGCCGTAGCTCCGGCCACTCTCCGCAGTCAAGTACAACCACAAAGAGAGACACCCCCGCAGGTCATTCACATCGAGACGGAGGAAAGGAGATTACATCCGTCAATGGGGATGATCACCGAAAAAGGATACAACACAAAGTATGATCCCCGAAAAGGATATCAAGAACTTGGTGGAACAACAGAATGCGAGAAGCCTTAGCACAATCGAAGAGCGGGACATCCATTCGGACGGGTAGACCTTACCCGTAAGAATTCGACGATGTCCAATACCCGAAAGGCTTCGTACCACCCTCCGTTCAAGACCTTCGACGGAACCGGAACCCCCGACAAGCATGTTGCACACTTTCGTGCCGCTTGTTGTAATGCCGGCGGGAGCGATGCATTACTCTTCCGACAGCTTCGTCGACAGCCGTCGTGAATCGCCTTCGACCGGTATGCGAATTACCAAATGGTTCGGTGAAGACGTTCTCAGAACTAGAGAACCTCTTCATCAAGCGATTCGCCGGAGCTCAGCACCACATCACTATAGGTGATTTAGTGGTAGAGAAACAAAAGCCGAACGAAACTTTGGTGGATTACATACTTCGATGGAGGAACTTAAGCATGAAGTGTGAACCACAACTACAAGAACAACATGCAGTCGGCATTTTACTTAAAAGCATTCACGGCCCGATAAGCACTTCTCCTCAAAGGATTCACTATTAAGACTTTCGAGAAGTTGTTAAGCAAGGCCGGAAGCTTGCAAGAAGAGGCGAAGCAATTAAGTTTCGCCTACAAGACTGGACAAGGTAAGCCGGTGAAGACCTTCGAAAAGAAATCCGGGATCGTTGCAGCGAGCTTCGACAAAGGCAAGCAACCGATGCAAATACCACCGTAACGGCCGCAACGAACCACAATAGAATTACCAAGCAACCCCGGCCCAGCTATCACTCATCTCCACAAGATGAACAACCGCCTCGTCCGCAACGTACATTAAGGGAACTTCGAGCAGTAGAATATCCGTTCAAGAATGAAGCAAGACTCGAAAATGTTCCGTAGTCCGATGAAGACTCCGCATTCCATACTGCCGCAGCCTAAAAGACCGGAGGAAGTCAACAAGAAAGGTGATCCCAACTTTTGCCCCTACCACCGGATGCTTGGGCACAAGATAGAAGATTGCATTACCTTCAAAAGTTGGCTCAACGACAACCTTCGGAAAGGGAATATAACAATCCCGAAGGAATACATGAAGGAACCCCGCAAAGGAGGTTCCGTCAATGTTATCTCAACTCGATCCCATCATTCCGATAGATCCCTATACGACCGACGATGGATGGACTACCGCCCGGACAAGGTCTTCGAAGAAGATTTTAGACAACGATCCGAACCGCCTCGGTGCGAGCTTCAATTCGAGTTCGAGACCTCGTTAAGCCGGTACTATCACTTGCGATGGAAGAACCACCTCAACAGAGATGATCGAAGAGAAGAAGAAAATCGACGAAGAAGAGAGGACCAAGACTCCTAAGGCTAGACTAGGGGTCGCTTATCCTAGGATAGTTGTTTCCGATTCTGGGGAGAAATCCCTCGAACCTCTGATTTTGTATGATTATCTGCTCGCTTCGGTGGGATCATATAATGATAATGGTGATGGCGTTGGCTACGTTTTGACTGTTTCTAACGATTACGTAACTAGCGACAATCCGGACATCGATTTCGATACCAACGACAATTCTCAAATCATACACGATCTCGACGAGCAAAATAACAAAGAAGACATCCATCAAGGAGGCTACGAGAGCTCAACAAGCAACGAATCTATTTGCGAATTTCGAGGAGCTCCAGTCACAATAGAGTTAGAGCCTTCAGATTCTGAGGATAATCCGGAAGAGCCTGTCATTCCGATCCAGGAGGAGACACCGACAAGCTCAACGCTAGATTCAGAAGAAATTACAGAAGTCAACTTGAGAAGTGGAAAAGTTCTACCTCCAAGAATGGGTCCAAAAGACAAAGGAAGGCAGGTGGTTGTTCAAGAAGAACCAACCCCAGCAGAAGAAATACCCATTCGAGAAGAAGCCGAGACACATGGAAATAAAGTGGACTACAACGTACTAGCCCATCTTAGGAAACTACCGGCCAAACTGAGCATTTACGATGCTCTCATCTTATCAAAGGAGATGAGAGAAGCTCTGATCAAAGCGTTACTTGATCCAGAAATTTGTTTAGCTCAAATGGCCGGAGATTCCTTAGATGAGGTTTGTTCGTTAAAGGAACAGCGAGGTGTTACCTTCACGGACAATGACCTACTACTCGGGACAAGCAGATCACAACCGACCGTCTGTACATTTCAGCTTACAATCGGGAAGTTTACGCTCTCCGCAGTATTGGTGGATCCAGGAGCATCAATCAATATAATGAGTCTTCGAACGCTAGCATACTTGGAAATTGATGCTCGCGAGCTCGAGCGTACAAAATGTTATTAAGAGGATTCAACCGTAAAGGAGAAAGAGCCCTCGGGTCAATAACGCTACTAATGAAGACCGGTGACTTAGCAAAGACAACCGCAAAATTTCACATAATCGATTCGAAACATCGTTCAACGCTCTACTCGGGCCGACCATGGATACATGAAAACAGAGATGGTACCATCATCTCTACATCGTTGCATTAAATACTACGATGGAGGGGAACAGTGCATCAAAGGCGACTTACAACCATTCTCCGTACATGAAATTGGAATCCATGAAGATGCAGCTTATTATGCACCGCCAAAGAAAACAATCTTCTCCAGAGATACCGTAACAAATGAAGCAAAGAAAGTTCAGGACGATGAAGAACCTGAAGTTCTAGTCCAACAGTCACTCACCACTCCCTTACGGCGAGATGGTGAAGGTTTCTCCACAACTCGCATCCGAGGTCGAGGCCGGGGACGAGGTCGTGGTAGAGACGTTAGGACAACTGGACGAAGGAAACCAGCCCATCAATGTTGATCGGGAAGATAAGTTCTGAAGAAGAAAAAGAAATCAAACAAGAAGCAGCGACAATAAGTCAGAAGAAGCCGCAATTCAAGATCTCTCTCGAAGATGAGAAGAATGAAGAATACAAATCAATGTACGAGAAGATTAACCACTACGTACATACTATGACCCTAACCCCGATCCATTCTAACAAGATCGAGGGTATGGTGGTCAAAGAGGTACGTAACGACGGTGCAAGGCCAATCAAATTCTACCGTGGTGCTACTTCCTCCAAAACTGAAAAATAATGTACAATTCGAAGATGTCACTTCATCAGAATTAATGAAATTACTTTTTGAGTGGTACTCTCCCTGTGTTCAAAATTTAATTCAATGTGGTTTCTTACCTCGACAATGGACAAAAGGTCAATCACAATGTTTTGAAAAATTATGGAATAATTCCGGTCGTCCGCCCAATTCAAAGCATGGTCTCGGATTCGGCACGTAGGATCGCCGACGATACCGAATTTTGCTTGGTTGTCACTTGCGAGCCTAATGAAAACCGCATGGAAACTACGTACGAACCTCGAAGATGTACAAATTGGAGACGCTCCACCAGAATTCGAAGAAGAAATCAAATCTACAATAGATGAGTTAACGGAAGTTAACTTAGGTACTAGCGAAGAGCCTAGACCTCCCTTTGTTAGCTCCTTACTCAATAAAAAAGATTCCGAAGAAATAATCAAGTTATTAATGGAATTTAAAGACTGTTTTGCTTGGAGCTACGATGAGATGCCGTGATTAGCACCGCAGGTCGCAGTCCATAAGCTAGGAATGGATCCTACTGCTCCCAGCCGACAAGGTCCCGTGAAGAATGCGTCTAGAAATCGAACAACAAGTCATAGCCGAAGTTAAAAAGCTAATAGACGCTAAATTTATCCGTGAAGAACAATACCCAACTCGGCTAGCCAATGTGGTGCCGCTAGAAAGAAGAATGGTTAGATCGGAATCCGTGTGGACTTCAGCAGATTTAAACAAGGCATGTCCAAAGGATGAATTCCATCTACCGATCCCGTAATTAATGATTGACATTGCTTCAACACATGAAATATTCTCGTTCATGGATGGATCTTCGGATACAACCGGATAAAAATGGCTCCGTAAGATGAAAAGCTTACAAGCATTCGAGACGCCGATCGGAGTATTTTGCTACACAAGAATGCCATTCGGATCGAAGAACGCAGGAGCAACCTACCAAAGAGCAATGACAAGAATTTTTGATGATCTCATCCACAATAAAGTCGAATGCTACGTGGACAATGTGGTCATCAAAAGCAAAGTAAAGGAAAACCACCTGTATGATTTGAGAATTGTTTTCGAACGATTAAGACAATTTAACATTAAGATGAATCCCTTAAAATGCGCCTTCGCGTCACCTCCGGAAATTCTTAGGATTCGTTGTCCGACATCGTGGAATTGAAATCAACCCGGAAAAGATTAAAGCTATCTTAGAAATGCCGCCTCCCAAAACCTTAAAACAACTACGATCTTTTCAAGGGAAGTTGGCATATCTTCGACGCTTTATCTCAAACTTGTCATAGGTGTCGACCTTTCTCGGCACTAGTTAAAAAGGATGCCAAATTTATTCGGGAAGAGAAATGCCGTAAGGCCTTCGAGGACATTAAACAATATTTAATGACACCTCCTGTCTTAGCAGCCCCAGCCTCGTGTAGATCGTCGATACTTTACACCGCGGCTTTAGACGACTCTCTCGAGCCCCGTTAACCTCGTGTCAATGATGAGGGTAAAGAAAATGCTCTTTACTACTTAAGCCATCGTTTACTTCCGACGGAAGTAAGGTATCCCGCAATTGAAAAGCATTGTTTGGCCCCGATCTTCGCCTCTCAAAAGCTCGAGCACTACATGCTTTCTCATAAGGTCAACTCGATCTCGAAATTTAATCCATCGCAATACTCGATGACTCGTCCAACACTTTCCGGTAGACTTGCGTGATGGTCAATGATATTATCGCAATTCGATATAACTTTCGTGCCTCTTCGTGCCGTAAAGGGACAAGTCTTAGCAGACTTCCTCGCAAAGACACCCTTTCGCCGACGAATCTCCTCTCAACGACGACTTGCCGCGATGAACAAATAATAAATCAAGAAGACCCCGATGATCGACGTTGGGAATTATATTTCGACGGAGCATCTTCAAGCACACAAAGACGAAGAATCGCAAGTGATAAGTGCCTGGCAAGGCAGAATCGGGCTAATCTTTATAACACCGGAGCGGGGGATGTTAAGATACTCCTACCACTCGACGAACCGTGTACAAACAATGAAGCGAATACGAAGCCCTCATAACGGACCGGAATTAACTATTCAAATGGGGATAATAGACATCAACATCTACGGGGATTCACAGCTTAATCATTCAACGTATCGCGGACAAGACAGAATTTTAAAGCCAAGACTCGAACAATACTTCCAAGTATGCCATACAAACTGTTGGAACAGATTCCAAATGTAACGATCAACAAAATTCCCGTAAAAGAAAATGCTTTAAAGAGATTCTTTAGCCCGTCTCGTAAAAGAATTTGCCTCGTTTGCAAGATGAATCGCTGGAAGTGTCAGTCACGTGACGTCAGTCCTATCACAGACTCGACATAGACACAACACACAAATCGAAAAAGAAAAAGAATCAGCTGCAAGACAGTTGACAGAAAACACGTAAGATCGAGCGACAACCATCGATGAGACTACTCGCAAACAGAAAGCTACCGGACGATAGGTCGCTAGCCCATCGCATCAAGAAAAGAACTCTGTCTTACGCATTAATAAACAACACATTGTATAGAAGGTCTTTCGATCAAATGTGGCTAAGGTGCCTAAGCGGGTCCGAGGCCCGTGAAATTGTTAAGGAAGTGCATTCAAGACTCTGTGGCGCTCACCAGTCGGGTCCGAAGATGAAAATAAAAATTAAAAGACTAGGGTACTACTGGCCCTCGATGATGACCGACTGCATGAAAATCGCTAAGAGCCGTCACCAATGCCAAGTGCACGGAGTGGTTCTACACCAACCTCCAAATGTGCTACATCCGACAATCGCGTCGCGGCCATTCGAATGTTGGGGCACAAATATAGTGGGTCCAATAGAACCACCATCTTCAAAAGGACATCGCTTCATTCTTGCGGCTACGGATTACTTTTCCAAGCTGGGCAGAGTGAGCTCCACTTAGAGAAGTGAAAGCACACCACGTGCTACAATTTTTCAAGAACCAAGTTGTCTACCGTTTCGGAGTGCCGCGCAGATCATCTCGCATAATGGGTCAGCATTCGAAGCACACAAATCAACAATTTTGTCAGGAGACACGGAATCGACTGCCGATACTCAACAATTTACTACCCAAGAGCAAACAGCCTCGCTGAGGCTTTTAATAAAACTCTCGTTCAAATCTTCAAGAAAACCTTGGACGATAATAAGAGAAATTGGCACGAGAAGTTGTTAGAAGCCTTATGGGCCTACCGGACAACCTTCGTAACTCCTACTAAAGCTACACCTTACGCTCCGGTGTATGGGTCCGAGGCAAGTGTTACCTTTAGAGGTTCAGACCTTCCTTCACTCGAATTGCAGCTTGCAAACAAGATCACGGCAGAAGAAAACGCCAAATTACGACTAGAAGAATTAGAAAGCCCTGGAAGGGAAAAGACTTGCGACATGACAGAATTTAGAACTATACCAAGCTAAGATGGTTCAAGCCCATGACAAACCGGTCCGCCCAAGAACCTTCAAAGTTGGTGACTTAGTTCTCGTTCTCAAGAGACCTATTCTCGCACATCGCAAGATAGGAGGAAAATTTGAACCCACTCGGGAAGGACCGTTTGTGGTCGAAGCAAGATACTCGTGGAGGTTCCTACCGAGCTAGTGAATTGCCAGTGGAGAACGACATATGCTTCCGATCAACGGACGATACTTGAAAAAGTATTACGCTACTCGATGTTTCGAAGGAATGAATTCTTCATCCCTAAGAAACACGGGCAAAATAATTACTTATGATCGAGTCCGAACCCAAAAATAATAAAATGTGCTAAAATAAATAAAATCGTGATAATAAAGTTTTCCTTGTTTTCTTTTCCAAATCAAAATCTCTTTCCCGATCTTATCCTACTTCATTCCTCGCTAAATTTAAAAATACAAGAAGTAATAAAAAATGTCTTTAATAAACATTTTCTTAATGTTCTTGTTCTTAGTACGACTCCCCGATCCTTTTCCTTGTCTTTTCGCAGGAAATGTCGAACGGGCGGTTGGTCCCGAACTTTAAGAATGGCGTAAGCCTTGCACTCGATGAAAAGAGGGTGAAAGATGGAGCGATAATCGAGATTGACTCGGATTTTGCACCACAGCAGCCTACAAGTACGAGGAAAGTGACCGGGTCCCGCTGACCGAGAAGAACCGCCTCGGCGTGAAAGTGATGAAAGTGGGTGGCCCAAGCCACCAATCCAAAGAACAAGAAAAGAAAAGCAAACACTGAAGAAGACAATAAAATGAAATCTGTAGTCGCTACAGCAGAGGGCAGGCTTGTCAGCGCCGCGCCCACAGAGATTCAAGAAGTTCGAAGGGCTACTCTCACAGCAACGCAACGAAGAAATAAGAATCGCCGTATCCGTAAGATGTTAACAAAACTAGTCGCGGCACCGCCGCAACGAGACAGCTTGCTAATGCCGCACATACACTTCGAGGACACCGGCTCACCGAGAACCCGAAGAAAGGAGGCCACTCCTAGGATAACGTAAAGGACCAGTGGAAATCTCACAAAGATCGAAGAAAGAAGGCTGCCACCCCACCGGATAGAACCACCAGCTGATGCATGACCTTGTTGCAGTGCAACCCCGGGGATGTCCCGACATGCATCATCCCCGAGGAGCCGAGGTATGCGTGGAGAACGTGAAGGGATTGAACCGTATATCCCACAATATGTCACAAGGCCTCGCCATCTCGCATCATTCCGGAATACGAGCTGGAGAGAATGCGAATGTTGAAAAGAAAACCTTTCGAATACTTCGAGAGAATTAAAGGTAGAAGAATCAATATACTAGAGGGCCTCGAGCTACATACGTACGTATTCTCGTAGTATGAACAACAAAGAAATCGTGGATTGCATCCGGGATTTGAAGAGAATGGGCCGAGCAGCCGCCTAAGGGAAAATACCTACTCGTAACCCCGAAGATGGATGCCGGTGGAAGGGAAGAATCACAATACAATGCGGATGCTCGCTACAACTTTGTCGAAGACAGAAGGGAAACCCACCGGAATACTCCGTCATGGGCAAGTGGATCCGATGCCATTAGTCATCAAAAGAATGGTAAAGAGATTGATAACATGGAGGGTATCGCCAGCAGATTGCATACCCAATAGTTGCATTATAAACATCTACAAACAAGGTGACCGCATACCCCCACACATAGATCACCACGACTTTGTCGACCTTTCGCACAGCTCTCTTTCCCGAACGAGTGTAACATCATGTTCGGATCCGACCTCCGGATAGCAGGCCCGGGTGAGTTCCGAGGGCCGTTGAAGATACCTTTACCGGTAGGTTCCGTCATGATACCGAAGGGCAACGGAGCGGATATCGCTAAGCATTGCATACCAGGAGTACCAATGAAGCGGATCTCGCTTACTTTCGGGAGAATGGATGACAGGAAGACACCTTACCATTTCCAACTGCACCCGTAGCTAGAGAACCTCCGCCTTACGAGCCGTGAGTTACATGGGAAATATCACACCTCCAACGTACATCCAAATCGGCATCCTTGCCAAGGATGGCTTGGAAGGTGATGTTATTAACCGTGTACCCCACTATTCAGACATGGATTTTTGACAGATGCTTCTTTGATGGACCAACAAAGATCATACATAGTCCGTTTTGAGTCTACATGGATTGTATGAGATGTATTCCAAATCAAGTTGTATGATGTATCTTCAACATGATTGGAATGAAAGTGACCATGTCACATTTTTGGCCTTCACCTCTTTTGTGCAAATTGACTGGGAAACGCCATTAAAGTTAAATGAACTTCGAACAAAGAACAGAAAAGAAATAAAAAAAAGATGATAAAAGAAAACTTTCTAGAAAAAATCTAAAAATGACGAACACCAAATTCACATGAACATTAAATAAACAATAAAGTAAAATTTGAATCATTAAAAGATAAACAAAATCAACATAAGTGTTAAATCAAATCTCAAATCAAATTCTCAATCGATTTCGAATCCAATCTCGATCAAATTTCAAATTTGATCTTCCAAATTTCAAATCAAATCTTAAATCAAATTTCAATCGAGTTCAAAGTCATCCTTCCAAATTTCAAATTCAATCTTTCCGTATTCCAAATCCAATCTCGATCAAATTTCAAATTTGATCTTCCAAATTTCAAATCAAATCTTAAATCAAATCTCAACCGAGTTCAAACTCATCCTTCCAAATCTCAAATTCAATCTTTCCAGATCTCAAATATCAATCAAATTCAAATTCAATTTCTTCCAGATCTCAAATATCAATCAAATTCAAATTTTTGGGTCGAGGATTTTACATCCAAGACTGCACTGCTTTAGGATCCATCTTTATTGCACTGAAATACATCAAATTCAAATTTTTGGGTCGGGGATTTTACATCCAAGACTGCACTGCTTTAGGATTCTTTCCCTATTGCACTCGAAATACATCAAATTCAAATTTTTGGGTCGAGGATTTTACATCCAAGACCGCACTCGCTTTAGGATTCTTTCCCTATCGCACCGAAATACATCAAATTCAAATTTTCGGGTCGAGGATTTTACATCCAAGACCGCACCGGTTTAGGATTCTTTCCCTATCGCACCGAAATACATCAAATTCAAACTTTTGGGTCGAGGATTTTTACATCCAAGACCGCACTACTTTAGGATTCTTTCCATATCGCACCGAAATACATCAAATTCAAACTTTTGGGTCGAGGATTTTACATCCAAGACTGCACTGCTTTAGGACTCTTTCCCTATTGCACTGAAATACATCAAATTCAAACTTTTTGGGTCGAGGATTTTACATCCAAGACTGCACTGCTTTAGGATTCTTTCCCTACAGCAATGAAATACATCAAAATCAAACTCTTGAGGATAAGGATTTTACATCCAATACCGCATTGCTCTGAGATCTCTCCTCATTGCAATGATTCAATTCGATCAATTCAATTTTCTTTCGACGTTGAAGATGTTACATCTAAAACCTCAGAATTCCAATTTTCATTTCAAATCAAATCCCTCAAATTAATTTTGACAAAACTTCAATCTAAATTAAAACTCCAAACTAAAATCTAAGTTCACACGTCAAACTTAAACCGAAACAAAATAAAATCTAAATCGAAATTCTCCCAGGTCATGTGATTCGGAATTCACCTCCTTTTCCTTTCCCCAGCGAGAGTTCAGGTATCTCCAGTTTTGGGAACATACCCGATACTCCCCAGCGGAAATTCTTTTGTTTGTCACTTGGACGTTTGTGTTGGTTTTGTTGATCGCTTCGGTCAACACCAATACGCGCGGTGTGCTCCGTCGACTCACCACACCTATTGGGAGTCCATTTTTTGACCTCATTTTTGATGAGGTCTTCTCTTCTTCTTTTTAGTGCTTAGGATCTAGCCTTAGGCTTTTCCTTTCGACTATCTTAGAGGACTAGAATCGGGACCCACCTTTTAGAAACTCAAACCACTTCTTAACCCCCGCAAACTCCACAAACTTGACTATAGACCCCTAATCACCTAGAGGGTCGAAATTAAATGTGGAAGTTTAAGGATGAGTTCCTATAGGACTCTTCGGCCTTAGGACCGCTCCAGGCGGCCCGGTCCGGTGAAGGGGTTGACTTACACACACACTACACTTATACACTACACTTTCACACACTTCCTAAAACACACCCATACCCAACTTGACCTCCTGACTCATGTAGGTGATTCCCATGGATGGTCCTTAACCCCTAAGCCCTTGGCTAAGAGGGTTAGGAACAACATAGTGAATGCCTCAAATGAGTCCCTTAATGGCTCATGTGGGCTTGATATGGCTTCATGGCTCAACCTAAACGATTCCATGTCACTTAAATTTGATTAATCTTCATTTTTTCAAAATTTCAGTTTTTGTCCCCCGGGACCCGGACCCTCCTAACCTACCAAAAGCCCTGAATAGTTCAAAATCTCCAAAATTCCTAAATCACCCAAAATTCCTCAAAATTGATCTTAAACATTTCCATACCACTCAAATTGATCATCCATACCCAAAAATACCAAAAATTCCAAAAATACCTCCCAATACCCTCCAAATACCCAAAATACCCCTCTTGGCCAAAAAATCCAAAAATTCAGAAAATTCCCAGAAAATTCTAGAAAATCTCAAATATTTCCAATTTCATTTTGTCCAACTACACCATGGGCCAATTTTGTCAATTTACCCTACTTTTGTCAAAACCTCCAATTTGACCCATTTTAACCCTAAGTGAACCCAATGTCAAACCAAACCTACCCAATTGACCCAAATTCTGGTCCAATTCAGTTCTAAACTTCAATTCAACATTCCCAACACCAATCTAGACCAAATTCAAGTCCAATTTGATTGATATTTGGATCCAATTTCACTTTTGGCCTTAAAGCCCAATTTGGACCCATGACCCAAACCTAACCCAAACTCACCCAATTCAACTCCAATTAACCCCAAATCTTTTCTAAATCTTCCTTAACATTCCCACAAATAAAACACTAACATGATTTGCCCAAAATTTAGACCCAAACCCCACTCAAATTCAACCCAAGGCTAAAAGGCCCATTTTTTGACCTAAACCCAAACCTAACCCAAATGAGCCCAAACCCCAAAATCAAAGCCCAACCAAAGTCAAAACCTCTTTGAAACACTCCCATAAATATTTCTTAACATTAATTATACATCAATTTCAACCCTAGCCCAACATTGGCCCAAGTTAGCCCAATTTGACCTGCATAGGCCCACTTACCAAATAAATCCAAATTCAAACCAATTCAACCCCAAATCACACTAAATTGACTCCAAGCCCTTCATAGAACATCCCTAAACCAATTATAACACTTATTTGACAAGGTCCTTCACAAAATCTTCACCCAAATGCCCATCCTAAAATCAAAAAGCCCATTCCCCTTAAACTTTCCTAAAAGCCCACTTCCTTCAAATTCAAAAGCCCAAATTCATCTAAAGCCCACATGGCACTTCCCCTCATCATCCATTTAATCAAAATTGCCCCTAAGTTTCAAAATCATCAATTAAAAAATTCCAAATCAAGCCCCATACAAATTCCCATCAAAATATCAAAATTTTCTTAAATCTTTTTTTATGAAATTGACCCAAGCTTTTCCCAAGCCAAATGGAGCCAAGGATGAGCCATTCACAAGCCATATGGAGCCATGAAAGTTTGGCATGTGACCATGCCATTAATGGCAAAAGGAGGAGGTCCTTTAACCATCTCCTAAAAGTCATTAGCTCTTAAGTATGTTTCCCCCTTAACCAAGATTTAATCCAAATATTCTTGGATAAGGACATCACCACCTCTCGACCAGCTAGCCTAACCGATCTTCTCAGCCCAAGACCAGCCATGGGGAGGTGCACCCAACCCAAACCAATGGGTTGACCAAATTGAAGCCAAAATGACCCCTTCTCCATTCCATTTTAATTCAAAGCCTTTACACATGTCAAACTCCAATTGACTTCACCAACTTCAAGCCCTGGACTCCCTGACCCTGAAGGTGACCCATGCCTGCCGGCCAGCCGCATGGATCGCCGGAAAACACCATGGCCGAGACCTTGGGAGGAGCCAAACTTTGGAATTCCACCTTGCTCGAGCCGCCCCATGCCCAATGGCCACCATGGTCGTTCTTCCCATGACCAGAGCAGCTGATCCCAACCCTTGGCCATCCCTGGGAGGCTCTCCAGCCACCTCTATTTAAACTCGACCCCCTCATGGCCATGAGAGGAGAGTTGCACAAACCTTGCTGAAACTCTGCCAAAATTGTTCCAAACCTTCTCCACCCTTAGAGCAGTTGATCCCCAGTGTCAATTTGCCCTAATCCCAACTGACAAAACCCAATTTCTCAACTGAAATTCCACCCAAAACCAGGACACTTCTCCACAGTGAGCCAATCCCCAAATTGATTGGTTCTACACCTTCACTGGACCGGGGAAGGTGTCCACCAGACAAAAGCCCCATCTCCAGTGCCTCCCAGTTGCTCCAGCCTCCAAGCTTTGTGATCGGCCGTGGTCGAAATCCAACCTGGACAATTCACTGCACCAAGAGACTTCATCCGGAGCTTGCTAGGATCCAATCGAAGGTGCAACAACTCTCAGATTGAAGCCACACTTCTCTGAGCAAAGGTATGAGCTAATTCTTCATCCCGAGCTTCTGGTGATTCTCCATTTCAAATGCTTTAATTTCAATGCATGATAACCGTATAGATGTGTTCGTCTCTTCAAGATGAATCCGTAGAGCATAAGAACATGAAAATCCACTGAGTATCGAGTGAGATATTAGGGATTTAGTGTGGACGGCTCTCGGGTGAGGACACTTGGGGACGATGAACGGATGCCGTTCATTTAATACATGCACGGACGGACGGCCAGGATCGCATCGGATCAGAAGACGGAAAGATACAGCGGGCCCCGGGAGCGCTGAGTCAGATGGCGGCGTCGAATGAGAGCGCGCCACGCGGCGTTTCGGAGCTGCCGAGGTTGACGCGGCGCCACGTGGATAAATAGAAAATTAGGGTATTTTTTTGTTTTATTTAATTCCCTAAACTTCAAAAATTCATAACTTTGTGTAGAAAATCAGAAAAATAAAATAAAAATACCCTCTTGCTCAGTGAACAGAGGAGAATAATGTGGAAAAGAAATCATTCAATTTCATCAAGTATTTTATTTTTTATAATTTATTTACTCTCTGCATACTTTTAATTCTCCATGCATGTATACAATTCACCATGGCATGAGACCATGGTGCTTTTGAAGCCTCTGAATTTGGGAACATTCCCTGAATTTTCCAAAGTCAGAGGCCATCCCTATGAAGAGTTATTGATTTTTTAAATTCATGTTACTCTTTTGAGTATTTTAATTCCAATAAATAGCATGTTGTGAAATAAATTCTAGGAAAATTTGATGATGTTCCTTATGACCAGAGAACCCTAGGAAAAATAGGTTTTGAGTTAGTTCATTTAAAACAACCCTAATTGGCTTAAACACTCAAAATAGGTCTCTAATTAATTAGAGCTAACCATACATCAAATTGACTTGAAATCAATTCTCCATTGACCTTCAGGATCAGAGGAACCCACCATAAAAATTTGAGGTCAATTGGACTTGGTTAGCCCCACTAATTGGGTTGATTAAGCCACTTAGTCATTTTAAACTTTAAAAATTCATAACTTTCAAAATACCTTTCAAAAATTCACCAAATTGGTTTAGGAGCCTCTCTGATATTAGGGAATCTAAGAAAATTAAAATTTCAATTTTCTAAAAAAGTTGATTTTTTAATATTATTTTAATATTTTAATAATTAAAAAATAATAAAAATCACAAAAATAATAAAATTCACCAAAATGTCACATTTTGAATTTTAATCACTTAGGAACAAACCCCATACTTTTTCTTAGGTCTATTTAGTGAGATATTAAATTTTAAAGCTCTAGGGTAATTTTAAAATTAAAAAAATGTATTTTTTTAGCATTTTCACTAAAATAATTATAATAAATCATAGAAAAATCAGAAAATTGTAAAATTTGATTCTCTGATTTCATTGATATCAGAGAGATTTTTGAAAAATATAAAATTCATTTTTCAGCATTTATTCTATTTTTAAATTAATTAACACTTCAAAACTTAAAATAATTATAATAAAAATAATATAATTCAAAAAATCACCAAAATTGGTCCAAGTGGTCCTCTGGTCATTAGGAATGTCCCCTAATTTTCTTAAGGATAGAAACTTTCCCTTGGTCATGTTATTAAATTTTCCTTGGAAATCTCTATTTTCTACCAAAAATAATTATATAAATAAATTAAATACAGAAAAATCACATTTTCTCCTCTCATGTCTTTATTGACATATGAGTGAAGTCACATAAAAATTTCAAGTTCATTTGAGTTCAATTTAGTGAGTTATGAAATTATTAAGCTTAAAGGGTAAAGTGGTAATTAAAATTTTTAATCCTTAATTAAAACTTTAGGTTTAATAAAAAATTAACAAGTAAAATATTTGATCCTAATCTGATTTGGATGATTGAAATTTAAATAATTAAAGGGTAGAAACCCATTAAACAATTTTAAAATAATTAAACCTTAATTAAATAATTGATTAAATTTGGAAGAATAATAAAATTGGAATTATTAAAATAGGGATATTTTTAGGAAGAGATTTATTCTTTAATTTAAAAATCCCTAAATTAATTATCTCATTAATTTTCAATTCTTAATTAAAATGATAACTCAAATTTAAAATATATTAAAAGACTTAATCATTAAACTAAAATTAAATTATTAAACTCTTTTAAAAATTTCAATTAAAATTAAAAATAAAATTAAATTAAAATTAAATTAAATTAAGTAAATTAAATTGAATTAAATTAAATTAAATTAAATTAAAATTAAAAGTTGAATTAAAATTAAATTAAATTAAATTAAATAAACAAATTAAATTAAATTGAATGAATAAATTAAATTAAATTAAATTAAATAAATAAAATCAAATTAAATTAAGTAAAATAAAATTAAATTAACAAATTAAATTAAATTAAATTAAATTAAATTAAATTAAATTAAAATCAAATTAAATTAAATTAAATTAAATTAAATTAAATTAAATTAAAATTAAATCAAATTAAATTAAATTAAAGGAAATTAAATCAAATCAAATTAATTTAATGTAACATCAAATCAAACTAAATTGAATTAAATTGAATTAAATAGAATTAAAACTCAATTAAATTAAATTAATTTAAATTAAATTGAATTAAATAACATCAAATAAGACATAAAGAAATTAAATATAAAGCAACTTGAACACTATTCCAAATTTAAACCCATTAATTTAAATCAAACCATTTGAACACCAATTTACCTTCAAAAGCTTTAGTTATCATAACTCCTAAACGTAATATTAAATGAAAAGTTACTTCATTTATAGGACATTCAAATGTCCTAGTTCACTGAGCAAGTTAACAAAACTTGAATCCACAGACGACTAATTCATTTATATAATTAAATTCATTTGGACTTAAAACAATCCTAGAAATATTGAAAAGATGTTTAAGATTATTCTTAAGCACTTCCTCAATATGATAGGACATTTATAAGAACAATTGAACTTAATTGTTCTTTGATGAAGAAAATCGTCCTCAAGACCAAACACAAAGACCTAGACGTCATAGGAAATGACTAGCTATAGGATTAGGAATTTGGTAGAAAACCATAACCCTTCCCTTAGCTTTACCTAGGAACTTGTTTAAATATTCTAATTGTGTTTTAAGTGCAGCTTGGGATGACGGGAAGACCCTCCAGGTACGCTTTTATTTTATTGCAATTTACTTTCTTACAATTTACATTATTGCAATTTATTTAACTGCATTGCACTTACTTTTCTTGCATGATAAACAACTGTTGCATGAAAACTCACACCTTTAGGATAGCCCCTAAAACTGAAACCAAAACTAAGTTAAAAGTCATTGTAAGATAAAATTCACCGCCACAACATTTTAAAATATAAAACAACTCAAAATTTAATCACAAACAGAATACAAAACTACAATTACAACTAAATTAAAACGTCTTGTTGGATGATCGGGAATATCTCGGATGATGTAACCTACGTGTTGCTAACGGGATTTCCCACGGTCTAAATGAAAGTGTGGAACTCATTTAGTTGAGTTTAGCAAATTCATCTGGACTAAGTGAATCCGATAAAAATAATGATGCCGGAAGGATGGAACCGTGGGATCTTAACCGGTGTCGTTATAATCAACTTTAAGATTTGTTTTAATTAAAACACAAAAAACACTTGGAAATTAAGATTTTCTCTAAACCAAAACACTTTTCTCATCCCATGATTTATGACTTCTAAAACTAAACCTCTGCGACAACAAGGAGCTCGGAGCATGGTGGGCAGCACGGCCATCGTCATCAGCAAAACCTGAGTCTACTTCAGCAAAACTTTCTTAGAATTAAAATAACCAAGCCATAGGACTTCGAGGTAGTTTGCCTAGTGCAACATAAATCCTCAACCTTTCGTTAGGCATTTGCATTGCAAATTAAGCCCTAACCGGTCTTAGGATTCCGAGGTAGTCGTCCGGTACGACAATAAACCCTCACATCTTCGAGGCTATTTGTTTGATTTTATCATACAAATATAAGCCCTAATTAATTAAAATTGGCAAGATCAAAACATTTAAATAAATATTAGGACTTTCCTAAACTCAAGCCAAACAATAGGATAGTCGGGAAATTACCGAAGTTCGCTTCGAATCCGTGATTTCTCCTACTTTTCTTCCTTTGGATTCCCAAAACAAAATGTTTCAAATTTGATCCATTCCCTATTGAAATTCCAAAATTCAATCCCTTGAAAACTTAAACTTTGAAATCCTTGAGAGCGAAATTATTGATTATTATCGAGAGTTTTCTTAGGTGATTCCCGTCACTTAAGATGTAATTAACTATAGGGGCTTGCCCTTATAGGGAATTTTAAAAGAACCTGTGTAATATAAACCCCGTTTAGTGCTTTCATATTAAGCGAGGGAATTTGTCGGCTTATAAAATTGGTTCGCGGACCAAACGGATGTCACAAATCTTCTAGTTTATTTAATCGAGCCCCACCGTCGAGCGGTGTGTCTATCCTTAGGGATAGATACACGGTTTGTGGTGCGGTGCTCGTTTATATAAACTATTTGGGATGTGAGATCGGTTTAATCTCATATCTTAAAACCTTCAAATTTAAAATTATTTTCAAAATCAAATACTACTTTTCAAAATTATTTATTTAAATTAAATTAAAATTCGCCGACAGCTTCTGTTAGGCGACCTCCTTTTCAAAAATACAACACACAACCTAAAAATATGCCGACAGATACTCCCTGCTCAGAAGCTCCCTTAACGTACGTTGCGGACGAGATGGTTGTTTATGCTGTTGAGATGAGTGATAGTTGGGTCGGGGTTGTTGATAATTCTGTTGAGGTTGCTGCGGCCGTTCTGACGATATTTGTATCGGCTGCTTGCCTTTGTCTACTACTGCAACAATCCCGGACTTCTTTTCAAAAGTTTTTACGGGCTTCTGTTTGTCTGCTTTGTCGGTGAAACTTAATTGCTTCGCCTCCTCTTGCAAGCTCACGGCCTTGCTTAACAACTTCTCAAAAGTCTTAATAGTAAATCCCTTGAGGAGAAGTGTTATCGAGCCGTGAATGCTTTTAAGTAAGATGCCGACTGCATGCTGTTCTTGTAGTTGTGGTTCACACTTCATACTTAGGTTCCTCCATCGAAGTATGTAATCCACCAAAGTTTCGTTCGGCTTCTGCTTCTCTACCACTAAATCACCTATAGTGATGTGGTGCTGAGCTCCGACAAATCGCTTGATGAAGAGGTTCTCTAGTTCTGAAAATGTCTTCACCGAACCATTCGGTAATTCTGCATACCAATCAAAGGCGATCCCTGACAGGCTGCTGACAAATTGTCTGAAGAGTAATGCATCACTTCCGCCGGCATTGCAACAACTGGCACGAAAATGTGCAACATGCTGCCGGGGGTTCTCGGTTCCATCAAAGGTCTTGAATAGAGGTGGTACGAAGCCTTTCGGATATTGGACAGAGTCGAATTCTTCAGGGTAAGGTCTACCCGTCCGAATGGATGTCCCACTCTTTGATTGTGCCAAGGCTTCTCGCACCTGCTGTTCCACCAAGCTCTTGATATCCTTTTCCGGAATCATGCTTTGTGTCGCATCCTTCTTTAACTGATCATCCCCATTGACGGACGTAATCTCCTTTCCTCCGTCTACAATGTGAATGACCTCAGGGGTGTCTCTCTTTGGGGTTGCACTTGACTCTGGAGAGTGGCTAGGGCCACAACAATCTCTTCCATCCTCTTTGCCATTTGGGCGATCGTATCATTTTTCTCTTGAAGCTGCCTCCTCATTACTTCCGGCTCCTCTCTTCTGCGGTCGCGGGAGCACCTTGTGAAGCCGACGAAGCTCGTGTTTCAACCATGTTAATTTCTCGCATACTCATCATCCATGAACTACGACGAATCAATCTCATCTCCGAATTTCTCTTCTCTTTCCCTTGCTAATCGCCGGATATTGGTTCTTAGCTTTTCCATAGCATCTTCTAGTGGTCTTTTCGTACATCCTTGCAGTTGTCATGTGATAACTCGTCGGGTTTCCTTCTCATGAGTCCCCTTTACTGCGGTAGCACTTTCTTCGGATTCAAGTCTCCCGACGAGACTTTCCTTCTCGAGTCGTTGTTTCAATCTTAATTGTCCAGTAGTGGGAGGCCATACCATCCTTCTAGCGACGAAAGGTCCAGGACCGGATGGTGCCGTCGACCAAATGCTGGAAGGTGGTATCCTCCCTAATCTGTAACCCTGGAACAACGACAGGCGGACTAGTCTTCATCCTTTTATTTGGCTTTTCTGTAACGATGGCAGGTTCTACTCGCGGCCCAAGACGGGATTTGACTGGCACCCGCCCTATCCTTCTTAAAATTTCTGATACAGGGTACTTTTCCTTCTTTGCTAACTTCTCTATCAAAGTTTGCAGTCAAGCAAATGGCATAGTTCTAGTCCTTTTCTTGCGGCTATCGTTGTAATATACGGGTTGAGGCAATGCGGCAGCAATTTTGCGAACATTTTCTTCCTCCTCTACGGTGGAGAGGGGATAGAACCTGCTTCCTCCCAAAAGTGGTATGTATTCTGACAGCGGTGTATATTTAGGCAGTTCCGGGATTTCCTCCAGGAAAGCAACTTCAGCGGCTCTGGCTTCTCTAGCGATCCTTCTACTTCTGTTCCTTCTTTGGGTCCGTGTTAGTGATGGAATTCTCGAGCCGGACCCGATTTCAAAAACGAAGGTCTCACAGAAGGTCCGTACCCTCCACGGTAACGAGGTTCACCATAGTTCCGGATTTCCTTCCCCTTTAATTTGGCGGAAGCCGGGGTAGGTGCGAGACAACTAGACCAGCTGGGGGTAGCAACAACGAGTCCTTCCGTGGACAACAGTACTCCTCTCGGTTGGGATCTTTTGCAGAGGAGGGAATTCGTGAGTTGACTCGAGGTTGAACTCGATCAACGGCTTCTCGGCTTACGGTACTTTGCTTGTGAGTGAAAAGAGAGTGACGTCGGGGATTTTGATGTCGGTGTCCCCGAATCCTTGGCCGAATCGAATGATTCCATTATCGAGCGATTCGTCCTCGAACACGGCCAGGTCGAGTCCGTTGACGAAGGAGAAGATCAGTTTTGGGGCTTCCATTTCTGCAAGGCAGATTCCAAGTGTTAGTCCCCGAATCGTGCTTCTTCTTGTCGTACAACTTATGACGAAAAGAAAGAGTCCGAACACATTTCTGTTTATCTTAGTGTATTTGTGGTATTAAAGGAAAATTGTCTTTTCAAAAAGATTCGTTCGTTAGGAGGGAGAATTATTGAAAGAAGGAGAGTTGCAGGAAGGGTAAAAGGAATTGATTAGGAACTGGAAAAGGAAGAGAAAGTCTTGTAGAAACTTCTCGACCCGCAAGACCGCTCCTAAACTTAACACTTATTGGGGGTCCACCCCACCTCAGAAATGAGGTAAAAGGATCTCGGAACCTCTCTTTTTAGGGGTGTCTAAACAGTGGCTGCTAAATCCGAGAGAATGTTGGCTATACTTGTTCAAGGTAGAAATGAACATAGTATTCCAACGGAAAGAAGGGTAGTTTGATCCACTAGGAACATGGATACACTACTGATTTTTGAAAGCAGAATTTTCTGATTAAAAATGGAGAGAGGAATTTTCCCCAGCGGAGTCGCCAGAAATTGTACGGCTTATTTTTAAGTTGTGTGTTGTATTTTTGAAAAGGGGTCGCCTAACAGAAATTGTCGACGAATTTTTAATTTAATTTAAATAAATAATTTGAAAGAGTAGTATTTGATTTTGAAAATAATTTTAAATTTGAAAATTTTAAGATATGAAATCAAACTGATCTCACATCCCGAATAGTTTATATAAACGAACACTGCACTACAAATCGTGTATCTATCCCTAAGGATAGACACACTGCTTGATGGTGGGGCTCAATTAAATAAACTAAAAGATTTGTGACATCCGTTTGGTCTGCAAACAAATTTTATAAGCCGACAAGTTCCCCTTCTTAATATGAAAGTATTAAACAGGGTTTATATTACCTGGGTTCTTAAAATTCCCTATAAGGGCAAGCCCCTATAGTTAATTACATCTTAAGTGACGGGAATCACCTAAGAAAACTCTCGATAATAATCAGTAATTCTGCTCTTAAGAATTTCAAAGTTTAAGTTTTCAAGGGATTGAATTTTGGAATTTCAATAGGGAATGGATCAAATTTGGAACGTTTTGTTTTGAGAATTTAAAGAAAGAAAGGTAGGAGAAATTACAGATTCGAAGCGAACTTCGGTAATTTCCCGACTATCCTATTTTTGGCTTGGATTTAAGAAAGTCCTAATGTTTATTTAATATTTTGATCTTGCCAATTTTAATTAATTTGGACTTATATTCGTATGGACAATCATACAAATAGCCTTAAAGATGTGAGGGTTTATGTCGTATCAAACGACTACCTCGGAGTCCTAAGACCGGTTAGGGCTTAATTTACATGACATGATCATGCAAATGCCTAACGAAGAGTTGGGGATTTATGTTGCACTAGGCAAACTACCTCGAAGTCCTATGGCTTTGTTATTTAATTCTAAGAAGGTTTCTGTTGAAGTAGACTCGAGTTTTGCCGATGACGATGGCCGTGCTCGCCCACCATGCTCCGAGCTCCTTGTTGTTGCAGAGGTTCAGTTTTAGAAGTCATAAATCAGGAGATGAGAGAAGTGTTTCGGTTTAGAGAAGTCTTAAAATCCAGGTGTTTCTTATGTTTTAATTAAAACAAATCTTAAAGTTAATTATAACAACACCGGTTAAGATCCCACGGTTCCATCCTTCCGGCATCGTTATTTTTATCGGATTCACTTAGTCCAGATGAATTTGCTAAATTCAACTAAATGAGTTCCACACTTTCATTTAGACCGTGGGAAATCCCGTTAGCAACACGTAGGTTACATCATCCGAGGTATTCCCGATCATCCAACAAGACGTTTTAATTTAGTTGTAATTGCAGTTTTGTGTTCTGTTTGTGATTAAATTTTGAGTTGTTTTATGTTTTGAAATGTTGTGGTGGTGAATTTTATCTTGAAATGACTTTTAATTTAGTTTTGGTTTCAGTTTTAGGGACTATCCTAAAAGTGTGGGTTTTCATGCAACAGTTGTTCATCATGCAAGAAAAGTAAGTGCGATGTGATTAAATAAATTGCAATAAAGTAAATTGTAATAAAATAAAAGCGTACCTGGAGGGTTTTCTCGTCATCCCAAGCTGCACTCAAACACAATTTAGAATATTTAAGCAAGTTCCTAGGTAAAGCTAAGGGAAGGATTATGGTTTTCTACCAAATTCCTAATCCTATAGCTAGTCATTTCCTATGACATCTAGGTTCTTGTGTTTTTTGGTTTGAGGACGATTTTCTTCATCAAAGAACAATTAAGTTTAGTTGTTCTTATAAACATCCTATCATATTGAGGAAGTGCTTAAGAAGAATCTTAAACATCTTTTCAATATTGCTAGAATTGTTTTAAGTCCAAAAGAATTTAATTATACAAATGAATTAATCGTCCGAGAATTCAATTTTTGTTATCTTCGCTCGATGAACCAGGACATTTGAATATCCTATAGGTGAAGTAACATTTCATTTAACATTCTGTTTAGGAGTTATGATAACAAAAGCTTTCGAAGGCAAATTGGTGTTCAAATGGTTTGTGATTCAATTTAATTTCAGTTATCGGGTTTAAATTTGGAATAGTGTTTAAGTTGCTTTATTTTGAATTTCTTTATGTCTTAGGTGATGTTATTTTTTTTAATTCAATTTAATTTAACTTTAATTTAATTTAATTTGGTTTAACTTCAATTTTAATTTAATTTATTTAATTTAAATTAATTTTAATTTTAACTTAATTTTATTTTTTTATTTTTTTATTTTAATTTAATTTAATTTACTTTAATTTAATTTAATATGATTTAATTTAATTTAATTTAATTTAATTTAATTTAATTTAATATTTTTTAATTTAATTTAATTTAATTAATTTTATTTAATTTTAATTAAATTTAATTCAATTTAATTCAATTTAATTTAATTTGTTCAATTTAATTTAATTTAAATTAATTTAATTTATTTGATTTAATTTAATTTAAATTAATTTAATTTGTTTGATTTAATTTAATTTAATATTTAATTTAATTTTATTTTTAATTTTAATTTAATTGAAAATTTAAAAAGAGTTTAATAATTTGACTTTAATTTAATTTTAATGATTAGGTCCTTTAACATTTTAAAACTTAAATTTGAATTATCATTTTAATTGGGGATTGAATATTATTGAGATGATTAATTTAGGGACCCTTAGATTAAAGAACAAATCTCTTCCTAATAATATCCCTATTTTAATAATTCCAATTTTATTATTCTTCCAAATTTAATCAATTATTTAATTAAGGTTTATTTCAATTATTTTCAAATTGTTTAAAAGGTTTCTATCCCTTAATTATTTAAAATTCAAGCATCCAAATCAGATTAAGATCAAATATTTTACTCTTTAATTTTATTAAGCCTAAAATTTTAATTAAGGGTTAAAATTTTAATTACCATTTTGCCACTTCAAGCTTAATAATTTCATAACTCACTAAATTGAGCTTAAATGAACTTGAAATTTTTATGTGACTTCACTCATATGCCAATAAAGACATGAGAGGAGAAAATGTGATTTTTCTGTATTTAATTTATTTATGTAATTATTTTTGGTGGAAAATAGAGATTTCCAAGGAAAATTTAATAATATGACCAAGGGAAAGTTTCTGTCCTTGAGAAAATTATGGCACATTTCTAATGACCAGAGGACCACTTGGACCAATTTTGGTGATTTTTTGAATTATATTATTTTTATTATAATTATTTTATTTTTGGAGTATTAATTAATTTAAAAATAAAATAAAGGTTAAAAAATGAATTTTATATTTTTTAAAAATCTCTCTGATATCAAGGAAATCAGAGAATCAATTTTTACAATTTTTTGATTTTTCTTTGATTTATTAGAATTATTTTAGTGGAAATACTAGAAATATACATTTTTTTAATTTTAAAATTACCTTAGGGCTTTAAAATTTAATATCTCACAAAATAGACCTAAGAAAAATATGGAGTTTGTTCCTAAGTGATTAGAATTCAAAATGTGACATTTTGGTGAATTTTATTATTTTGTGATTTTTATTATTTTATAATTATTAAAATATTAAAATAATACAAAAAATCAACTTTTTTAGAAAATTGAAATTTTATTTTTCTTAAATTCCCCTGATATCAGAGGGGCTCCAAAACCAATTTGGTGAATTTTTGAAAAGCATTTTGAAAGTTATGAATTTTTAAAGTTCAAATTGACTAAATGGCTTAATCAACCCATTTAGTAGGGCTAACAAGGTTCAATTGACTTCAAATTTTTATGGTGGGTTCCTCTGATCCTAAAGGTCTGTGGAGAATTGATTTCAAGTCAATTTAGTGTATGATTAGCTCTAATTAATTAAGGACCTATTTTGGGTGTTTAAGCCAATTAGGGTTATTCCAAGTGAATTAATTCAAAATCTATTTTTCCTAGGGTCCTCTGGTCATAAAAGACATCACCAAATTTCCCTAGAATTTATTTCACAACATGTTAATTATTGGATTTAAAATACTCAAAACAGTAACATGAATTTGAAAAATCAATAACTTCTCATAGGGATGGCCTTTGATTTGGAAAATTCAGGGAATGTTCCCAAATTCAGAGGTTTCAAAACCCCTATGGTCTCATGACATGGTGAATTTCCTGTATGCATGGAGAATTAAAACAATGCAGAGGGTAAATAAATCATTAAAAATAAAATACTTGATGAAATTAAATGATTTCTTTTCCACATTATTCTCCTCTGTTCACTGAGCAAGAGGGTATTTTTATTTTATTTTTCTGATCTTTTTACACAAAGTTATGGATTTTTGAAGTTTAGGGAATTAAATAAATAGAAAAATACCCTAATTTTCTATTTATCCACGCGGTGCCGCGTTAACCTCGGCAGCTTCGAAACGCCGCGTGTCGCCTTCTGATTCGGCGCTGCCATCCAACTCAGTGCTCCGGGGGCCCGCTGTGTCGTTCCGTCTCCTCATCCGGTGCGATCCTGGCCGTCTGTCCGCGCGTGTATTAAATGAACGGCATCCGTTCATCGTCCCCAAGCCTCCTAGCCTGAGAACCGTCCACACTAAATCCCTAATATATCACTCAATACTTAACGGATTTTCGTGTTCTTGTGCTCTATGGATTCGTCTTGAAGAGACGAATACATCTATACGGTGATCATGCATTGAAATTAAAGCATTTGAAATGGAGAATCTCCAGAAGCTCGGGATGAAGAATTAGCTCATACCTTTGCTCAGAGAAGTGTGGCTTCAATCCGAGGGTTGTGTCACCTTCGATTGGATCCCAGCAAGCTCCAGAAGAAGTCTCCTGGTCTGGTGAATCGCCTAGGTATGATTTCGACCAAGCCCGATCACAAAGCTTGGAGTTTGGAACAACTGGGTGGCCTAGAGATGGGGATTTCAGTGGGAAACTTCTCCTCTTGGTCTAGTGAAGGTGTAGGGCCAGTCAATTTGAAGTTTGGCTCACTGTGGCAAAGTGTCCTGGTTTTGAGTGAAATTTCAGTTGGGAAATTGGGTACTATTGGTGGGGATTAGGGCAAATTGACACTGGGGATCAACTGCTCTAAGTATGGAGTAAGGTTCGGAACAATTTTGGCAGAGTTTCGGCAAGGTTTGTGCAACTCTCCTCCATGGCCGTGAGGTGGTCAGGTTTAAATAGGAGAGGGTGGAGGACCTCCCAGGGAGAGTTAGGGCTTGGGATCAGCTGCTCTTGGCAAGAGAAGAACGACTACAATGGCCATCTGGGGATGGGGCGGCTCAGCGAGTGAGAATTTCAAGTTTGGGCTCACATGTGAGCTCTCGGCCCGGTGGTTTCCGGAGGCCGTGGTGGCCGGCCGGCCGGGGTCGGGTCACCCTCAGGCTCGGGGAGGTCGGGGCTGGGGCTTAGTGTATTCAATTGGCGGTTGCCAAGTGTAAAGTGGTTGGATCAAAATGGAATGGGGGCATGGCTAATCTTGGCTCAATTTGGTCAACCCATGTGTTTGGGCTGGGTTCACCTCTCCATGACCTTATTTTAGGTTGAGAAAAAGTGGTTTAGGTCAGCTTAATCAGTGGGGAAGGGTCACCATCCAAGTACAATTAAGCTTAAGCAAGGTTTAGTGAAATCATGGGAGTGGCTAATCCTCTTAAGGGAACATGGAAAGAGCTCCCTCTTCTTGCCATCTTGGGTATGGTGAGGTGGAAAGTAGATTCCATGGCTCTCATGGCTCCCATGTGGCTCATGCATGGCTTCATGGCTCACCTTTGGCTTGGAAAAAGCTAAGTCAACTTTCATGAAAGAGGTTTTTAGGAATTTTGGTAATTTAGGAGTGATTTGATGGGATTTGGTACATGGCTTGATTTGGAATCATTTGAGGGTTGATTTGAACTTAGGGGTGATTTTAATTAAGGGTATGATGAGAAGAATTTGTCATATGGGCTTTAGCATGAAATTTGGGCTTTTAGGAAGGTTTAAGAAAGTGGGCTTTTGGTTTAAAAAATAAATTTATGGATGGGAATTTTGTGAAGGATTGGGCCAAACAAATGTTGTGTTTAGTTCATAGATGTGTCATGAGTGATTTGAAGCAAGTTGGGAGTGATTTGGGTTTGAATTGGGTTGAATTTGGGCTTCCTTGGTGAATGGCCCAATATAGGTCAAATTGGGTTAACTTGGACCAATGTTGGGCAAGGGTTGAAATTGATGTAAAATAAATGTTGGGAAATGTTTATGGGAGTGTTTCAAAGAGGTTTTGGCTTTGGTTGGGTTTTGATTTTGGGGTTTGGGCTTATTTGGGTTAGGTTTGGGTTTAGGTCAAAATTGGGCTTTTTGGTTTTGGGTTGAATTTGAGTGGGGTTGGAGTCTAAATTTTGGGCAAATCATGTTAGTTTTTTGCTTGTGGGAATGTTAAGGAAGGTTTAGAAAAGATTTGGGGTTAATTGGAGTTGAATTGGGTTAGTTTGGGTTAGGTTTGGGTCATGGGTCCAAATTGGGCTTTAAGGCCAAAAGTGAAATTGGATCCAAATTTCAATCAAATCGGACTTGGATTTGGTTTAGACTGGTGTTGGGAATGTTGAATTGAAGTTTTTAATTGAATTGGACCAGAATTTTGGTCAATTGGGTAGGTTTGGTTTGACATTGGGTTCACTTAGGGTTAAAATGGGTCAAATTGGGGGTTTTGACAAAAGTAGGGTAAATTGACAAAATTGGCCCATGGTGTAGTTGAACAAAATGAAATTGGGAATATTTGGGAGTTTCTGGAATTTTCTGGGAATTTTCTGAATTTTTGGATTTTTGGGTCAAGAGGGGTATTTTGGGTATTTGGAGGGTATTGGGAGGTATTTTTGGAATTTTTGGTATTTTTGGGTATGGGTGATCAATTTGAGTAATGTGGGAATGCTCAAGGTTAATTTTGGGGAATTTTTGGTGATTTAGAAATTTTGAAAAATTTGGGTAATTTCAAGGTTTTTGGGTAGAAGTAGGCGGGTCCGGGGTCTCGGGGGTCAAAAATTGAAAATTTGGAAAATTGAAGATTGGGTGAATGTAAATGGAATGAAATCATTTTGGTTGAGTCATGAAGCCATATCAAGCCCACATGAGCCATGAGGGGACTCATTTGAGGCATCCACCATGTTGTTCCTAACCCTCTTAGCCAAGGGCTTAGGGGTTAAGGACCATCCATGTGGATCACTTTCATGAGTCAGGAGATCAAGTTGGGTATAGGTGTGTTTTAGGAGGTGTGTGAAAGTGTAGTGTATAAATGTAGTGTATGTGTAAGTCAGCCCTCACCGCACCAGGGCCACCTAGTAGGGCGTCCTAAGGCCAAAGAGTCCTATAGGAACTCATCCTTTAAACATCCACATTTGATTTCAACCCTCCAGGTGATTAGGGGTCTACAATCAAGTTTGTGAAGTTTGTCTGGGAGTTAAGAAGTGGTTTGAATTTCTAAAAGGTGGGTCCCAATTCTAATCCTCTAAGATAGTCAAAGGAAAAGCCTAAGGCTAGATCATAAGCACTAAAAAGAAGAAGAGATGACCTCATCAAAAATGAGGTCAACACCTGTCACCTCTTCTGTAAAACTAAATTGATTGAATTTAGCTTGTCACACTAAAAACAAAAATCAATTCTACGCCTATTAATGATTATCTCCCTATTTATTTGCACCTCCCCTTTCAGAGAAATGTGATACATACAAGTTAATAGTTCTTAGCCCACGGTCCTATCTTAAGAATTCTCCACAGTTTTTAACAATAATAGAGGCCAATTTGTAAAGTAAATTAAGATTAGGTACAATATCATCACAATTTTTTAGAAAATAAGAAATTACGTTCTCAAATCTGATTTAAATCTGTTATAAAATCATTTTATATTCTTAGTGAGAAAGAAAACAAGATTACTCAGAAAACATAGAAATTACACCACAAATTATATTCATATAACTCAAATCCAAAGCAATAAACTTAAGAAACAAGTTATAAATACTTATTTGAAATGTAATCCAAGCAATCCTTTGAAGTTTCTCTGACTCCACAGACTCTAACAAGACTTTGACTCTTGAATTCACACTAAACTCTCACTAAAACAAAGAAGAAGACACTTATTAACTCTCACTTAATTATTTTCTAATTAATTTTCTTCTCATACTCACACATGCCACACTTGCTGTAGAAATGGTCCTTCATTTATAGACCTCTAGAAATGAACAAGAGTTGCTAAAGAAACCTCTTCAAAATCCGTCCACATTCATTGAATGTTCTAGAATTTAACGGTGGTGCCTACCTGCCAGTTCTGGCATCTAGGCGCCAGGATCACTGCTCAAATAGACGCATCCCTTCACATTTAGGTCGCACCTCTTCGTTTAATAACTCCTCTCCCGTGTCAATATTCATTGTATCTTGTTTATAACATGTGGTATTTTATCTAGAGGCTTCTAGATTGATTTGAAACCATCAATAACCATCCAATAACCGTCAAGAAATCTCTAGAATTAATCTGTTGTGTCTGGCGCCTAGGCGCAAAAATTAACCTCCTTGCATTTTTACTCTTTTAGGCTCATTTTTGCTCCTTTTTAACTCTCTTTCTTCAAAAACTCATTTTGTTGTACCCACAACCAAAACATAAGAAATACCTTTCATTAAAGCATAATATCCTTAAAATATTAATAAAAATTTGATATAAAATTATAAATGATTTTAAGCAGGATCAATTCCCCCAAACTTTAACGTTACTTGTCCTTAAGTAACCTTTTACTACTAAAATTATAATCTATAGAGAAAAAATTTCTTTAAGACTTCTATAACTTTTTGTTTTATAAATAATATAATGAAACTTAAAAAGCTTTTTAAATAACTTAGGGTAAAACCAAAAATATGTAAAATATTTAATATGCAAGTGTTAAGAACTTTCTTCTCCTATCTATTTCAAAAAAAAAAAAAAATTGCAATTTGTCATTTTAAGAACATGTAGATAATTTACAGGAAAAAGATTTTCATGATAACTCTACCAGTAAGGATGCTTATACATAGGACTTTAAGTAAAAATTTGCATTAGGTCTCTTCCTATAAGAAAATTCAAGTAAAGCCAATTTTAGATTTAGGCTTTTCCTCAAGCTTCTCCTCACATTTCTTTTTCTATTCATATTTGGATTGTTTTCCAATCCTATATATTTTTCTTTTCTTTTTCATGGGTTGTTTACAATCCTTTTTCTTTTCCTTTCTTCTTTTCTTTTTTTAAGTGAGGATTACTATATCTGGATAGCTTGTTAATGATTTTTAACTTCACTATCCTTAACTTATATTTAAAGACTTAACACATTTTTCACTTAATGAATATGTGTTTAGCAAAAATATTTTCATAGAGTTTCAATTCCATCTTTTCAAGTAAACATCTAGATTCCTTAATGCTTTCAAAAATACAACATTTTTAATTTAGATATTTGAATCCAAATTCTAAGACCTTTTTATGAAATAATTACAATTTTTAGAATTATCCCTTGTTATTTAAAAATAATTTTATAAGTTTATTATAACATTGATGAAAACAATAGTATATCTACCTTAAATTAATTTTTTTTCTATAGGTTATGTTATTAATTTTGAAAATATTATTTACTAAGGACAAGTAAAATTTAAATTTAAGTTCATTTCCCTCCCCTAAACTTAGTTTTTTTTTAAATAAGGTTTTAAAACATTTTTGTAATATGAAATTTAAACTAAGCAGGAAGAATGAAGTATAACATTTAAAGGTATTTAAATTAGTGTTGGTATAAGGAGGAATAGATATATAAAAGAGTAGTTAAATAAGTAACACATGAAAATTTTAATATTTAAAAAAAATATGTGCTAAATTAAAAACAACAGTAGCATGAAAAAGGACTAAGTTTAAGCAATCTGATAACAGAAATAAATTGAGTTACTACAAGTTCTCAATCAGTACAATAAAACATGAAAAGTAATAAACACACATAACAGGCACATCAGTAAAGCAAAGAAAATATAAAGTCTAATCATCCTCAGTTGCCTCCTCGCCGTCAGAAGAATCATCAGCAATCGGACTTCTGGGGTTAACCCATGGGGTGAATTTAGGACATGTAGGAAATTCAATATTCTTATTACCCTTAAAAAATTTTACCAGTGCATCATTATACTCCCCATCATAGTCACTCTTCCTCTGTATATAGTCTGATACATGATCAAATTTGCTATCCATCTCATCTACTCTGCATTGCATCGAGAAAAAATCACTTTGATGCTCCAAATATCTCTGACAAACAGTGTTCCACACATTAGGTGGAGGTTCAAATGTAGAAGTAGATGGCCTAGAAGGAGAAGTAGAAGGCACAGAAGAAGGATATGTGATCCATGAAAAAAATACATGTTTTTATGCCTTGATTTTTATCAAATTTTTAAGGATATTATGCTTTAATGAAAGGTATTTTATATTTTTGGATGTAGGTGATGCAAAAATGTTCAAAAAGGAAAAAGAGATGAAAAAGGATGAAAAAGGAGCAAAAAGGAGCAAATATGGAGCCAAGACGCAAAATTGCCAAAATAATGGGCCTGGCGCCTAGGCGCCAAAATCCGGCGCCTAAGTGCCAGCTCGATACCAAATCTGTGATGGTTTTTGTAACTAGTTTGGGCGGTTATTTTGACAGTTAGAGAGGTTATTGGACCATCTAGAAGAATGGCAGTTATTCCTGAATTATAAGACATGTGATACATTGTATTTAGACGCTTGGAAATGGTTTAGATCGCGAAAAGGTGCGATCCAAAGTGAAAAGGTGCGAAGAACTGGACGAGGAGTCCGGCGCCTAGGCGCCAGACACACTTTCTAGAAGATTCATTGAACTTGTACACATTTTGAAGAGACGCTTTAGGAAACCCTTGAAGCCTATAAATAGGAGGCCATTTCAACAGAGAAAAAGGCCCAAGCCCAGTAAGAAGCAAAAATCAGAGAGAAAATTAGAGAGAAATTTTAAGGGCCATACTTTTAGTTTACTTTCCTTCATAAATTAGTGAGTTTATTTTATTTAGAGTTTGTATTGAGAGTTTGAAAGAGTTGGTGCTTGTGAAGACTATTTCGCTTTGCATTTAGAAGGAATCAGAGGTTCAGTTGTAGAAACACTTGAGATAAGTATTTGTAATTTGATTCAAAGTTTTATTTATATGTTTTGTCATTTAAATTCAATGTGTTATGAGTAGTTACTTTACTTTCTCCTTTCAATTATGAAAAGATAAATAAGATAATATTAAATTTGTTGGAGAATTCGAAACTAAAATATTGTTTTAATATTGTGATGATATTAATACCAGATGTTAATTTACTATTTAAATTGGCCATTTAAATTGTTAAAATCTGTTGAAGAATTTTGAGACCTAGAAGGAGATGAATTCTTAACTAGTAGATATCACATGAATCCTTCAATAGTCGAAGGCCTTGTCCGGGTTATTCAAGGTGAAGTGCAAATAAATAGGAAAATATTATTCAATGGGCGTAGAATTGATAAGTTTTTAGAGTGACAGACTAAATTCTTGTAATTTGGTTTATAGAGAGGGAACGGGTCACTAGTAGGGCCGACCATAGCCACCATTGGACATCTAGTAGTGTGAGCCTAGATTAACCCATTCTACTAACAATACATCCATAACTGTTCTATAGATTAGCCAATGTTCTTTATACTATCAAGCGAAGGTAAAGAATATGACTGCTTCTATTTGGCACAATACCATTTATATTCTCCACGAATATTACATTATCTAAAAAGTCTTGGATTAATTGAAAGGAAGAAAGTTGTTTGTTTTATTATTATTTACATCACTCATTATTTTATTATTGCTTTAATTTTGCATTTAGTAAATTAAATATTAAATATTAAAACTTTAAAAGAAATACATAAAAATAAAATTAAAATATTTAAAAATCTATAAACCTCCTCGTGAAATCGATACAGGGGTCTTTATTTAAAGCCCTATATTACTTGAAACGATACGTATACTTGCGTAGTACCTCTAGTGTGTAAAATATTTTCCATAAAATTATATTTATATACACTAGCCGCTATTATTATTTGGGTCAAAGTATTGACTATAACATATTTTTGAAAGCATAAATTCCTGCGTTGTTCGCGGATCGAGCTCAATATGCTCCAGTACTTCGACTCTTACTCTTCCCATAAATATCAACATGAGATTTCCCTATCGACTTTAGTGGCTTAAGCTGCTCTTCAGAAATAGAATAAGAAACACCAGCATTGTTGCAAATCGAAAAAATGAGAGCTAGAAAGCCTAAACCAGAAATAACACTTCCTCTAGCAAAAGTGCTGATCGCATCATAAATAATAGCTCCCACGTCTATTGGCTTCATTTCTTGAATGCAGTAGTTCAGAGTAGCTCTCTCTTTTGTCACCTCACTCAAGTGGTTTGACGAAAGGAGACGAGCATAAATAAAATAATGCTAGGTTTTAGAAGCAGCATTAAGCATCAAAGAGGAGAAATTTACCCATTTATTGTTTCTTATCTTCCAGGGTCCTCTTCCATCAGTCAAATAAGCTAGAATCTCATCGATTTCCCCCTCAAAAGGAGTAAAAGTATCATTGAAATAGTCTATCACTGGAGGCAGGCCATAAAACATGTTGATCACTTCCAGAGTGAAATCAACTGTCGTCCCCCTCACATAAACTTCAAAATCGGTTGTTTCAAGAAAATTTGCATAGAACTCCCGAACTAAAGAAATAATCGCTACCGCAGAAAAATAGCAGAACTGCTCCCACTGTCTGGCAGCAATTATATGCTCGATTGATCCACCGGGATGATAAAAACTTATTTCCACTATAAACCTACGAACAATAGCAAATTCATTGTAAAGAACTTGTGCACTAGCACTAGCAAACATTGTTTGATCAAATACGCTATGTTCCTTACCCCGCTTTGATTTAGGTGCCATTCCTAAAATTTTCAAATAATTGCAAATAAATCTCAAGAAATATAAAATCACACTAAATTAAAGCTTACCCCACTAAATCAAACTTAAATCCATGGATTTTCCTCCCAAAAATCAAATTTTTTTCTTCCAGAATTTTGGTACTATTCAAAAAAGCAAAATCTATGGTAAAAATTAAATTAAAACGTAGATCTAACCTCGAGAAGTTGAAATATGAAGTTAAAACGCGTTTAAATCCTTCAAATCTTGCTCAAAATGGAACCCTAGATCTGATTTTTGTGAAAATGAAGCAGATGAAGCTTAGGCGTGAAAATGAAGCTGGGTCGGTTTTAAAGGCCGAAATTTGGTCTAGGTGAACCGGCGTCTAAGCGCTAAATCCGGCGCCAAGGCGCCAGAATCACCAAACATTCCGAAAATTTTTTAGATTTTTATTATTTAAATTTGGGTGATTTCAACATCTGTAAGCATAAAATTAATTGTTAATCTTCATCATACATCTTCTAATAAATAATATTTAAAAATAATCCATAGGGTTCCAAATGATAACATTCCAAATATCTAACAAATAACAATCCAAACTTTACTTCATTTCATTTCATTCCAAATCTTCAATATAAGGCTCAAAAAATGTAAAAAATAAACAACAACATTAAACACTCACATCTCATAAACACATAAAACACTCATTAAAATTTCCACATAAAACAATTTCAAATCACAACACACTTAACAATCACATTCAATCTCTCTACCTATTTCTCCTTAATTTCATGGATTCACATCAGAATCTTCATTAGATCCACATGGTAATTCACTACGAACAAAAGAATGGAAGAAAGGGACTTGAGGAAATTCCGAAGCCGTCTTTTCATCAATCCAATTATTCTTAGCGTACATTGTTACCTAATAATCTTCAAAGCATGCCAAATGATCTGATTGAACTTTCATTTGCCATTCAATGTGCTCAATTTGGTGGAACATCTCATGCAATCGCCCTCCAACTAGAATTAAATCTTCTTCAATCTTCTCAAGTTGATTGTATACCTTCTCCAGAGTTATGGCTAGATAGCCATTAAAATAAGTTTGGAAATCCATCTGCACAAACTTCTCATTCCAATTGATTCCAATGTTTATGCTCTTCATGCAAGCAATCAAAACTCTTTCTTCTCTCTAAAGGAATGTTTCAGTCGATAATTTTGATGGCTTGAAGGTTTCGGATGAAGGTATGGTGGTTTACATGGATTAGAATGTGCAAAAACTGCTTTGGGGCACGATTTTCACAATCCAGAAACTGTGGAGCCTAGGCGCCAATTTGGACGCTTAGGCGTCAAGATTACAGGTATCTGGCGCGTAGGTGCCAGTTCTGGCACCTAGGCGCCAGAAACCTGAAAATCACAGGTTGGCAATTTGTCGAATTCTCCTAAGTTCCATACTCAATTAAGGTTTAAAAAGGTAGATCGAAGATATGTGATTAAGTGTAGTTACATACAATACACAATCAAACACGAAATAAAATCATATTATGGGTTGCCTCCCTAAAGTGCTTGGTTTAACGTCGTCAGCCTGAAAAACAACCTTTTACTCCAAGTGGGTTAAAAAAGCACATCATTAAAAGATGGCACGCTTTCTTCATAATAGGGCTTCAATTTATGTCTGTTCACTTTAATTATTGAATAAGTTTTTAATTATTTAATGTCCACAGCTCCATAAGGTTAAACTTTTTCAACCACATACGGCTAACACACGTGGACTTTAATTTTACATAATTAAATGCAAGAATTTGTTACCACTGTAAGAAGATTTTAAGATTCAGCAATGGCACCCATAACTTGATCGTGAGGGGCTTATATATATGCAATAATTTATGAACTCAAATTTATATATTTATAATGATTTTGTAAACTCTACATACTCAACGCAAGTATATGTATCGTATCAAGTAATACAGAGCTCTAGTGCAGTCCTGGTTATCGATCCCACAGGGAGGTTTTAAGTTGAAGTAAAATAAAAGTTTCACAAGTTATAATAAAGCACTGAAATCCTATACTCTCATTATAATTAAAGTTCAACACTTACATCTACTACTATGCAGAAAACAGTAACAACTAACTAAACTACAATTACTTCTAATAACATGAAAACAGAATTATCTAACAGACACACTAAACTAAGTATTTGAAAGGTTTTTTATATATATGAGAAAAGTATCTTTCTTCTTGCAATGAGAATATGATGTGCGGATTGATATGGATCAGTTATCTAATTTATTGTGCCAAATAGGAACATCGATGATTCTTTACCTTTAGAAGAGTACCCCCTCCTCTAAATAAGAAAAGAACATTGACATATACTAAATTTAGTCATTAACTCTAAGGCTAGGCTGGAAGGATAACGGCTCTCACTTCAGAGCTCCCACTCACCCTTCACCCGAAGGCTAACCTTTGATATTAATTACTAATCTTAGAACCAATTTGGGGATTTCAACCTGTCACCCTGAAATCTCCACATTGAAGTCCTTCAAAACACATTTCCCTATTTATTTGCACGCAATTCCCATGAACTACACAATTCATCCATGGAAATTGAATGGATCTTTCATTATTGTTGTAGGACATTAAATCCTTTCAAACTTAATGTTCAACAACATATTTTAACATTTCAATTGATCAAATCAAAAGTAAATTAAGTTCTAAATGAAAAACCATCACAATCTCTTCAATACATTAAAAGCACATCAAATTCACATCAAACCAACATCGCATCTCTAAGCAAGAAGAAAGACAAAGAAAACTACTCAGAATTCATGGAGACGATATAATAAAACATGGATTTTATATAAAAAAGAAAATTCATACAAACCACAAAAGAAAATACAACTTATCTCCTTCTCTTCCCCAATGCAATCCCTTTGAAGTTTATTTGAATCTTCTTCTCTCTTCTTCACAACACTTGATTCTCTCTTTAGAATGGAAAGGAAGAAGCAATCTCTCACTTTACTTCTTCTCCTTCACTCCTTAGAGAAAAATTCCTCTCAAATCCTCACTTCTACACACTACTCCACTAAACGCTAACACTTAACACACACTAGAACACTAAGAGAGAGCAATAGAATGCAAGAGAGCCTCCCTCTCTCATCCAAAATCAGTTATTTAAGAGTTAGGGACGAAATCCTAAGAGTTTCCATAGGCATCCCTTCAAAATTTTGCCAAAACTCTCAAATTTTAAATTCAACCGACTTTGGGCCCCGGCGGGGCCAGATAGGGCGCCAGCGGCGCTCTATCGTGCCAATTAATTGCTAGAGTCTCTGGATTTGGGTGCCGACGGCGCCAGAACACTTTTTCACCATTTTTCTCCTTTTTGCTCCTTTTTGCTCCGAATTCATCCTTTTTGCATCTTTCGTTCCAATCACCTAAAATCATTATACCTGCAATAAATCATGAAAAATACCTTTCTTTAAAGTGCAATATCACCAAAAATGGGTAAAATTAGATAGTAAAAATTGTATATAATTTTGGTGAATCAACGGCCCTATCCATTTGGATTTTAATTTTTCTAGAAATAATTTTAATCTTGAATTGTATAATAAAACTTGTTGTCGATGCTAAAAATTCTTTCTTAATATTCTTTTATCGTGCATAATCTTCATTTTCTCTATATAACTTCTGTTGACCTCATTTTTGATGAGGTCTTCTCTTCTTCTTTTTAGCACTTAGGATCTAGCCTTAGGCTTTTCATTTTACTATATTAGAGGATTAGAATTGGGACCCACCACTTAGAAATTCAAACCACTTCTTAACTCCCTGCAAACTCCACAAACTTGACTGTAGACCCCTAATCACCTAGAGGGTTGAAATCAAATGGGGAAGTCTAAAGGATGAGTTCCTATAGGACTCTTTGGCGCTCAGGATCGCCTCTGGGTGGCTCCGGTCCGCTGAAGGGCTGACCTACACACACACTACACTCATACACTACACTTTCACACACCTCCTAAAAACACACCCATTCCTAACTTGACCTCCTAACTCATGAAGGTGATTCACATGGATGGTCCTTAACCCCTAAGCCCTTGCGCAGGGTTAGGAACAACATAAGTGGATGCCTCAAATGAGTCCCTTCATGGCTCATGTGGGCTTGATATGGCTTCATGGCTCAACCAAAATGATTTCATTCCACTTACAATTACTCAATCTTCAATTATGCAAATTTTCAATTTTTGACCCCCGGGACCCTAAACCCGCCAAGCCTACCCAAAGCCCTTGAAATTACCCAAATTTTTCAAAAGTTCCAAATCACCCAAAATTTCGCAAAATTAACCTTGAAAATTTCCTCACCAATCAAGTTGATCATCCATAGCCAAAAATACCAAAAATTCCAAAAATACCTCCCAATACCCTCCAAATACCGAAAATACCCTCTTGACCCAAAAATCCAAAAATTCAGAAATTTCCCAGAAAATTCCAAAAAATCTCAAATATTCCCAATTTCATTTTGTTCAACTACACCATGGGTCAATTTTGTCAATTTACCCCACTTTTGTCAAACCCCCCAATTTGACCCATTTTAACCCTAAGTGAACACAATGTCAAGCCAAACCTACCCAATTGACCCAAGTTCTGGTCCAATTCAATTCTAAACTTCAATTTAACATTCCCAACACCAATCTAGACCAGATCCAAGTCCAATTTGAATGACATTTGAATCCAATTTCACTTTTGGCCTTAAAGCCCAATTTGGACCCGTGACCCAAACTAACCCAATTCAACTCCAATTAACCCCAAACCTTTTCTAAACCTTCCTCAACATCCCCACAAACAAAACACTAACATGATTTACCCAAAATTTAGACCCAAACCCCACTCAAATTCAACCCAAAGCCAAAAAGTCCAATTTTGACCTAAACCCAAACCTAACCCAAATAAGCCCAACCCCCAAAATCAAAACCCAATCAAAGTCAAAACCTCTTTGAAACACTCCCATAAACATTTCCCAACATTAATTTTACATTAATTTGAACCCTAGCCCAACATTGGCCCAAGTTAGCCCAATTCGACCTACATTGGCCCATTTACCAAAGAAGTCCAAATCCAACCCAATTCAAGCCCAAACCACTTCAAATTTATTCCAAATCATTCATGAAACCTTCCTAAATTAAATTCAACACTTATCGGATCCAATCCTTTACAAAATTATCAACCTAAAATTTGTTTTGAAATCCAAAATCCCATCTTCACTAAATTTTAAAGGCCCAAAATTCATACAAAGCCCACATGACACTCTTCTTCATCATGACTTCAATTAAAACCATCCCTAAAGTTCCAATCAAATATGAATTTGTTCTAAATCAAGCTTCATGTTAACCTCTCATACATTTATCAAAAATGTCAAAATCCATTTTCATACAAGTAAGCCAAGCTATGTGCAAGCCATAGGCAAGCCATGAAGCCATGCATGTGCCCCATAGGAGCCATGAGAGCCATGGAATCCACTTTCCACCTCACCAAACCATTAATGGCAAGAGAGGGGACCTCTTTCTTAACCCTTTTTTAAACCCTTTTTCCCTTAAACATGATACACTCTAAACCATACTTTGCCACCTAATCCTTCGATGTGGACTTCACTACCTTCGGTAGGTCGACTCACATGATTCTCCCAGCCCAAAACCAGAACTTGGAAGGGTGCACCAAACCCAAAATGGTGGGTTGACCCATTTGGACCCAAAATGAGCCTCTCCCCAAACCATTTTAATCCAAGCCCTTTACACATGTCCATGGCCAATTGACTGCACAAACCTCCAGCCCTGACCCACCTGGACCTAAGGGTGACCCATGCCTGCCGGCCAGCACCCTGATTCGCCGGAAAACACCATGGCCGAGACCTTGGGAGGAGCCAAAGTTTGGAATTCCCACCTGCTGAGCTGCCCCATCCCCAGTGGCCATTGCAGTTGTTCTTCTCTTGCCAAGAGCAGCTGATCCCAGTCCCTAACTCCCACTGGGAGGCCCTCCAGCCTCTCCTATTTAAACACCCCCTCTCTCGGCCATGGAGGAGGTGTTGAACCAACCTTGAGGAAACTCTGCGAAAATCATTCCAGACCACTCTGTACACATAGAGCATTTGATTCCCACTCGGATTCCAGCTTTAATTCCCTCTAGCCGAGCTCAATTTTGAGTTCAAATTTCAAGCACAAAACCAGGACACTTCTTCACAGTGGACCAATCCCCAAATCGATTGATCCTACACCTTCACCGTACCAAGGGAAGAAGTCCACCAACGAAAGCCCCTCTCCAGTGCCACCCATCCGTTCCGTACTCCAAGCTTTGTAATCGGCTGTGGTCGAAATCCTACCTAGATAATTCACCAGGCCAGGAGACTTCATCTGGAGCTTGTTGGGACGAAATCGAAGGTGACACAACCCTCAGATCGAAGCCACACTTCTCTGAGCAATGGTATGGCCTCACTCTTCTTCCCGAGCTTCTGAACATTCTCCATTTTTATTGAGTCAATTTCATGCCACATAAACCGTATGGATGTGTTCATCTTCTCGAGACAAATCCATAGAGAATAAGAACGTTCAATTTGGTAAAGTATCGAGTGAGATCTTAGGCCCGAAGACGGACGGTTCTCGGGCCAGGAGGCTTGGGGACGATGAACGGATGTCGTTCATTCAATACACGCGCGGACGGAAGGCTCAGATAGCGTCAGACCAGGAGATGATACGTGAACCGCGGGCAGCGTGGCACTGAGTCGGAAGGCAGCGCCGAATGGGAGCGCGCCGCGTGGCCGTTCAGAGATGCCGAGGATGACAGGGCGCCGCGTGGATAAGTAGGAAATTAGGCTATTTTCCTATTTATTTAATTACCATAACTTTAAAAATGCATAACTTTGTGTAGAAAAATTTGGTGATGTTTATTATGACTAGAGGAACCTAAGAAAAATAGGATTTGAATTAATCCACTTGGAATAACCATAATTGGCTTAAACACCCAAAATAGGTCCTTAATTAATTAGAGTTAATCATACATCAAATTGACCTGAAATCAATTATCCACCGACATTTAGGATCGGAGGAACCCACCATAAAAATTTGAAGTCAATTGGACTTGGTTAGCCCCACCAAATGGGTTGATTAAACCATTTAGCTAATTTAAACTTTTAAAATTTATAACTTTCAAAATACTTTTCAAAAATTCACTAAATTGGTTTTGGAGCCTCTCTGATATCAAGGGAATTTAAGAAAAATAAAATTGCAATTTTTCAAAAAAGTTGATTTTCTTACATTATTTTAATATTTTAATAATTAAAAAATAATAAAAATCATAAAAATAATAAAATTCACCAAAATGTCACATTTTGAATTTTAATCACTTAGGAATAAACCCCATATTTTTCTTAAGTCTCTATAAGGAGATATTAAATTTTAAAGCGCTAAGTTAATTTTAAAATTAAAAAAATGTATATTTTTTAGTATTTCCACTAAAATAATTCTAATAAATCAAAGAGAAATCAAAAAATTATAAAAATTGATTCTCTGATTTCCTTGATATCAGAGAGATTTTTGAAAAATATAAAATTCATTTTTGAACCTTTATTTTATTTTTAAATTAATTAATACTCCAAAACTCAAAATAATTATAATAAAAAGAATATAATTCAAAAAATCACCAAAATTGGTCCAAGTGATCATCTGGTCATTAGGAATGTCCCATAATTTTCTTAAGTACAGAAACTTTCTCTTGGTCATATTATTAAATTTTCCTTGGAAATTCCTATTTTCCATCAAAAATAATTACATAAATAAATTAAATACAGAAAAATCACATTTTCTCCTCTCATGCCTTTATTGACATATGAGTGAAGTCACATAAAAATTTCAAGTTCATTTAAGCTCAATTTAGTGAGTTATGAAATCATTAAGCTTGAAGGGCAAAATGGTAATTAAAATTTTAACCTTTAATTAAAACTTTAGGCTTAATAAAATTAAAGAGTAAAGTATTTGATCCTAATCTGATTTGGATGATTGAAATTTGAATAATAAGGGTAGAAACCTATTAAACAATTTAAAAATAATTGAAATAAACCTTAATTAAATAATCGATTAAATTTGGAAGAATAATAAAATTGGAATTATTAAAATAGTGGATATTATTAGGAAGAGATTTGTTCTTTAATTTAAGAATCCCTAAATTAATCATCTCAAAAATATTTAATTCCTAAATAAAATGATAATCCAAATTTAAGATTTAAAATGCTAAAAGACTTAATCATTAAATTAAATTAAAGTTAAATTATTTAAATTAAATCCTTTTAAAATTTCAATTAAATTAATACTTTAATAATTAAAATTAAATCATCTTTCAAACATAAAAAAATAATAATAAATAAAATATTAAATTAAAATTAAAAATTAAATTAAATTAAAATTAAAATTAAAGTTTAAATTAAATTAAATTAAATTAAATTAAATTAAATCAAATTAAATTAAATTAAATCAAATTAAATCAAATTAAATTAAATTAAATCATATTAAATTAAATTAAATTAAATTAAAGTTAAATTAAATTGAATTAAAAAAATAACATCACCTAAGACATAAAGAAATTCAAAAATAAATATAAAGCAACTTGAACACTATTCCAAATTTAAACCCGTTAACTGAAATTAAATTAAATCACAAACCATTTGAACATCAATTTGCCCTCAAAAGCTTTTGTTGTCATAACTCCTAAATAGAACATTAAGTGAAATGTTATTTCCCTCATAGGATATTCAAATGTCCTAGTTCACTGAGTAAGATAACAACAAAACTCGAATTCCAGACGATTAATTCATTTGTATAATTAAATTCTCTTGGACTTAAAGATAATCCTAGAAATATTGAAAAGATGTTTACGACTCGTCTTAAGCACTTCCTCGATATGATGGGATGTTTATAAGAACAATTGAACTTAATTGTTCTTTGATGAAGAAAATCATTCTTAAACCAAAACACAAGAACCTAGATGTCATAGGAAATGACTAGTTATAGGATTAGGAACTTGGTAGAAAACCATAATCCTTCCCTTAACTTTACCTGGGGACTTGCTTTAAATGCTTAAATATTCTAATTGTGTTTTAAGTGCAGCTTGGGATGACGGGAAGACCCTCCGTGTACGCTTTTACTTTATCGCAATTAACCTTATTACAATTTATTTAATCACATCGCACTTACTTTTCTTGCATGATAAACAACTGTTGCATGAAAACCCACACTTTTAGGATAGTCCCTAAAACTGAAACCAAAACTAAATTAAAAGTCATTGCAAGATAAAATTCACCGCCACAACATTTCAAAATATAAAACAACTCAAAATTTAATCACAAACAGAATACAAAACTACAACTAAATTAAAACGTCTTGTTGGATGATCGGGAATACCTCGGATGATGTAACCTACGTGTTGCTAACGGTATTTCCCACGGTCTAAATGAAAGTGTGGAACTCATTTAGTTGAGTTTAGCAAATTCATCTGGACTAAGTGAATCCGATAAAAATAACGATGCCGGAAGGATGGAACCGTGGGATCTTAACTGGTGTTGTTATAATCAACTTTAAGATTTGTTGTAATTAAAACATAAAAAACACTTAGAAATTAAGAATTTCTCTAAACCAAAATACTTTCTCATCTCCTGATTTATGACTTCTTAAACTAAAACTCTGCAACATTAAGGAGCTCGGAGCATGGTGGGCAGCACGACCATCGTCATCGACAGAAACTCGAATCCGCTTCAAAGAAACTTTCTTAAGAATTAAATAACTAAGCCATAGGACTTCGAGGTAGTTTGCATAGTGTAACATAAATCCTCAACCTTTTGTTAGGCATTTGCATTGCAAATTAAGCCCTAACCGGTCTTAGGATTCCGAGGTAGTCGTCCTATACAACATAAACCCTAACATCTTTGAGGCTATTTGTATAATCATGTCAAACGAATATAATTCCTAATTAATTAAAATTGGCAAGATCAAAACATTAAATAAATATCAGGACTTTCCTAAATTCAATCCAAACAATAGGATAGTCGGGAAATTACCGGAGTTCGCTTTGGATCTGTGATTTCTCCTACCTTACATCCTTTGGATTCCCAAAATAAAATGTTCCAAATTTGATCCATTCCCTATCGAAATTCCAAAATTCAATCCCTCGAAAACTTAAACTTCGAGATTCTTGAGAGCGAACTATTGATTATTATCGAGAGTTTTCTTAGGTGATCCCCGTCACTTAAGATGTAATTAACTATGTGGGCTTGCCCTTATAGGGATTTTAAGAACCTGTGTAATATAAACCCCTGCTTAATTCATTTATATTAAGCAGGGAAATTTGTCAGCTTATAAAATAGGTTCGCAGACCAAACGGATGTCACAAATCTCTTAGTTTATTTAATCGAGCCCCACCATCAAGCAGTGTGTCTATCCTTAGGGATAGATACACGGTTTGTGGTGCGGTGCTCGTTTATATAAACTACTTGGGATGTGAAATCAGTTTGATTTCATATCTTAAAATTTTCAAAATTAAAATTATTTTCAAAATCAAATGCTACTTTCTAAATTATATATATATATATATATATATTTAAATCAAATTTAAAATCTAAAATTTGCCGACAATTTCGTTAGGCGACCCCTTTTCAAAAATACAACACTCAACCTAAAAATATGCCGACAATTTCTCGGCGACTCCGTCTGGGAAAATTCCTCTCTCCATTTTAATCGGATAATTCTCGTTTTCAAAAATCTAGTAGTGTATCCATGTTCCTAATGGATCAAACTACCCTTCTTTCCGCTGGAATACTATGTTCATTTCTACTCCGAACAAGTATAGCCAACATTCTCTCGGATTTAGGAACCACTCGTTTAGACACCCCTAAACGAGAGGTTCTGAGATCCTTTTACCTCATTTCCGAGGTGGGGTGGACCCCCAATAGGTATTAGTTTAGGAGCGGTCTTGCGGGTCGAGAAGTTTCTACAAGACTTTCTCTTCCTTTTCCAGTTCCTAATCAATTCCTTTTACTCTTCCTACAACTCTCCTTCTTTTAATAATTCTCTGTCATAACAAACAAATCTTTTTGAAAAAATAATTTTCTTTTAATATCACAAATACACTAAGATAAACAAAAATGTGTTCGGACTCTTTCTTTTTCGTCATAAGTTTTACGACAAGAAGAAGCATGATTTGGGGACTAACACTTGGAATCTGCCCTGCAGAAATTGAAGCTCCAAAACTGATCTTCTCCTTCGTCAACGGACTCGACCTGGCCGTGTTCAAGGACGAACTGCCTGACAATGGAATTATTCGATTCGGACAAGGATTCGGGGACTCCGACATCAAAATCCCGACGTCAATCTCTTTTCACTCACGAGCAAAGTGCCAGAAACTGAGAAGCCGTTGATTGAGTTTAACCTCAAGTCAACTCATGAATTTCCTCCTCTGCAAAAGATTCCATCTGAAAGGAGTACTGTTGTTCGCAGAAGGACTGTTGTTGCTACCCCCACTGGTCTAGTTGTCTCTGCACCTACCCCAGCTTCTGCCAGACTAAAGAAGAAGGAAATTCAAAACTATGATGAACCTATTACCGTGGAGGGTACAGATCTTCCTGTGAAACCTTCTGTTTTTGAAATCGGGTCCAGCTCGAGAATTCCATCGCTGACACGGACTCAGAGAAGGAACAAAGTAGAAGGATTGCTAGAGAAGCCGTAGCCGCCGAAGTTGCTTTCCTAAGAAATCCTGAACCGCCCGAGTATACACCGCTGCTCGAATACATACCACTCTTAGGAGGAAGTAGGTTCCATCCCCTCTCCGCCGCAGAGGATGAGGAAAATGTCCGTAAGATTGCTGCTGCATTGCCTCAGCCCGCATATTACAACGATAGCCGCAAGAAAAGGGCTAGAATTACGCCATTTGCTTCGACCGCAAACCCCGATAGAAAAGTTAGCAAAGAAAGAAAAATGCCTTGTGTCGGAGATTTTAAGAAGGATAGTGGCGGGTGCCGCCCAAGTCCCATCTTCGGGCCATGAGTGAACTCCGCTATCACCGCGGAAAAGCCGAATAAGAGAATGAAAGCTAGTCCGCCCGTCGTTGTTTCGTGACTACAAATTAGGGAGGATACCACCTTCCAAGCATTTGGTCGACAGTACCATCCGGTCCCAAACCTTCTGCTGCTAGGAGGATGGTATGGTGTCCCACTACCGGACAATTAAGATTAAAACAACAACCCGAGAAAGAAAGTCTCGTCAGAGACTTCGAGTCCGAAGAAAGCGCTACCGCAGCCGAAGGGGACTCATGAGAAAGAAACCCGACAGCTTATCACATGACAACCGCAAGGATGTACGTAAAAGACCACTAGAAGATGCTATGGAAAAGCTAAGAACTGATATTCGGTGATTAGCAAGAGAAAGAGAAGAGAAATTCGAGATGAAGTCGACTCGTCGCAGTTCATGGATGATGAATATGTAGAAATTAACATGGTTGAAATACGAGCTTCGTCGCCTTCACAAGGTGCCTCCGCAACACGCAGAAGAGAGGAGCCGGAAGTAATGAGGAGGCAACTTCAAGAGAAAGATGATACGATCGCCCAAATGGCAAAAGGATGGAAGAGATGGCCGTAGCCCTAGCCACTCTCCGCAGTCGTGTTCAACCCCAAAGAGAAACACCCCCAGATGTCATTCACATTGTAGATGGAGGAAAGGAGATTACGTCCGTCAATGGGGATGATCAATTAAAGAAGGATGCAACACAAAGAATGATTCCGAAAAAGGATATTAAGAGCATGGTGGAATAGTAGGTGCGAGAAGCCTTGGCACAATCAAAGAGCGGGACATCCATTCGGACGGGTAGACCTTACCTTGAAGAATTCGACGCTGTCCAATATCCGAAAGGCTTTGTACCACCTCTGTTCAAGACCTTCGATGGAACCGGAAACCCTCGGCAAGATGTTGCACATTTTCGTGCCAGTTGTTGCAATGCCGGCGGAAGTGATGCTTTACTCTTCCGACAATTTGTCGCGCACTCGTCGTGGATCGCCTTTGATTGGTATGCGGAATTACCGAATGGTTCGGTGAAGACATTTTCGAATTAGAGAACCTCTTTATCAAGCGATTTGCCGGAGTCTCGGCACCACATCACTATAGGTGATTTAGTGATAGAGAAGCAGAAGCCGAACGAAACTTTGGTGGATTACATACTTCGATGGAGAAATCTAAGTATGAAGTGTGAGCCACAGCTACAAGAACAGCATGCAGTCGGCATTTTACTTAAGAGCATTCATGGCCCGATAGCACTTCCCTCAAGGGATTTACTATTAAGACTTTTGAGAAGTTGTTAAGCAAGGCTGGAAGCTTGCAAGAGGAGGCAAAGCAATTAAGTTTCACCGACAAAACAGACAAACATAAGCCCGTGAAAACTTTTGAAATGAAGTTCGGGATCGTCGCAGCTGTCGATAAAGGCAAGCAGCCGATACAAATACAGTCAGAACGGCCGCAGCAACTCCGACCCAGCTATCAGTCATCCCAACAGTATGAACAACCGCCTCGTCCACAATGTACGCTAAAGGAGCTTTTGAACAGGGAGTATCCGTTCAAGAATGAGGCAGTGCCGAAAATGTTCCCAGTCTGATGAAGACTCCATATTTCCAACTACCAGAACCTAAGAGACCAGAAGAAGTCGACAAGAAAGGTGATCCCAACTTTTGCCCTTACCACCGGATGCTTGGGCATAAGATAGAAGATTGTATTACCTTCAAAAGTTGGCTCAACAACAATCTTCGGAAAGGGAATATAACGATCCCGAAGGAGTACATGAAGGAACCCCAGAAAGGAGGTTCCGTCAATGTTATCTCGACGGATCTCATTGTTCCGATAGATCCCTATGCGACTGATGATGGATGGACTACCACTTGGACAAAGTCCGCGAAGAAGATTTTGGATCACATCAAAACCGCTTCGGATGCAAGCATCAACTCGGGGTTCGAAACCCGTCAAGTCGGCACTATCACTCGCGATGAAGAACCACCTCAACAGGAGACGATCGAAGAGAAGAAGAAAATCGATGAAGAAGAGAAGACCGAGGCTCTTAAGGCTAGACTCAGGGGCCGCTTATCCTAGGATAGTTGTTTCCGATTCGGGGGAGAAATTTCTCGAACCTCTGACTCTGTATGATTATTTGATCACTCCGGTGGGATCTTATAATGATAAGGGTCATGGCGTTGGCTACGTTTTGACTGTTTCTAACGATTACGTAACTAGCGACAATCCGGACATCAATTCCGATACAATTGACAATTCTCAAATCATACACAATCTCGACAATCACAATGACAAAGAAGACATCCACCAAAGAGGCTACGAGAGTTCAACAAGCAACGAATCTATTTGCGAGTTTCGAGGAGCTCCAAATACGATAGAGTTAGAGCCTTCGCACTCTGAAGCTAATCTAGAAGAACCTGTCATTCCGATTCAAGAGGAGACACCAACAAACTCAATACTAGATTCAAAAGAAATTACAGAAGTTAACTTAAGAAGTGGAAGAGTTCTACCTCCGAGAATGGGTCCAAAGGACAAAGGAAAGTAGGTGGTTGTTCAGGAAGAACCAACCCCGGCAGCAGAAATACCCATTCGAGAAGAAGCCGAGACACATGAAAATAAAGTGGACTACAACGTGCTAGCCCATCTTAGGAAACTACTAGCCAAACTGAGCATCTACGACGCTCTCATATTATCAAAGGAGATGAGAGAAGCTCTGATCAAGGCCTTACTTGATCCAAAAATTTGCTTAGCTCAAATGTCCGGAGATTCCTTAGATGAGGTTTGCTCGTTAAAGGAACAGCAAGGTGTCACCTTCACGGACAATGACCTACTACTTGGGACAGCAGACCACAACCGACCGTTGTACATTTCAGTTATAATAGGGAAGTTCACACTCTCCAGAGTATTGGTGGATCCAAGAGCATCAATCAACATAATGAATCTTTGAACGCTAGCATATTTGGAAATTGATGCTCGCGAGCTTGAAGCGTACAAAATGTTATTAAGAGGATTCAACCGTAAAGGAGAAAGAGCCCTCGGATCAATAACACCGCTAATGAAAACAGGTGACTTAGCAAGGACAACCGCAAAATTTCACATAATTGATTCAGAAAGGTCATTCAACGCTCTACTGGGCCGACCATGGATACATGAAAACAGGATGGTACCATCATCCCTACACCAGTGCATCAAATACTACGATGGAGGGGAACAGTGCATCAAAGGTGACTTACAACCATTCTCCGTACATGAAATTGGAATCCATGAAGATGCAGCTTATTATGCACCTCCGAAGAAAACAATTTTCTCCAGAGATACCATAACGAATGAAGCAAAGGAAGTTCGGGATGACGAAGAACCTGAAGTTCTAGTCCAGCAGTCACTCACCACTCCCTTACGGTGAGATGGCGAAGGTTTCTCCACAACTCGCATCCGAGGTCGAGGCCGGGGACGAGGTCGTGGCAGAGACGTTAGGACAGTTGGACAGAGGAAACCAGCCATCAATGTTGATTGGGAAGACAGTTCTGAAGAAGAAAAAGAGTTCAAGCAAGAAGCAGCGACAATAAGTCGGAAGAAGCCGCAATTCAGGATCCCGCTCGAAGATGAAAAGAATGAAGAATATAAATCGATGTACGAGAAGATTAACCACTATGTACATACTATGACCCTGACCCCGATCCATTCTAATAAGATCGAAGGTATGGTGGTCAAAGAGGTACGTAGCGGCGGTGCATAGCCAATCAAATTCTACCGTGGTGCTTCTTCCTCCAAAACTGAAAATAATGTACAATTTGAAGATGTCACTTCATCAGAATTAATGGAATTACCTTTTGAGTGGTACTCTCCCTGTGTTCAAAATTTAATTCAATGTGGTTTCTTACCTCGACAATGGACAAAAGGTCAATCACAACATTTTGAAAAATTATGGAATAACTCCGGTCGTCCACCCAATTCAAAACATGGTCTCGGATTCGGCACGATGAGTACCAGTCGACGATGCCGAATTTTGCTTGGTTGTCACTTGCGAGTCTAATGAAAACCGCATGGAAACTACGAAGAATTCGAAGATTTACAAATTGGAAACGCTCCACCAGAGTTCGAAGAAGAGATCAAATCTACAATAGATGAGCTAACGGAAGTTAACTTAGGTACTAGCGAAGAGCCTAGACCTACCTTTGTTAGCTCCTTACTCAATAAAGAAGACTCCGAAGAAATAATCAAGTTATTAATGGAATTTTAAGATTGTTTTGCTTGGAACTACGATGAGATGCCGTGATTAGCTCCGCAGGTCGCAATCCATAAGCTAGGAGTGGATCCTAATTCGTCCCGCCGACAAGGTCCTGTAAGAATGCGTTTGGAAATCGAACAACAAGTCATAGCTGAAGTTAAAAAGCTAATAGACGCTAAATTTGTCCGCGAAGAACAATACCCGACTTGGTTAGCCAATGTGGTACCAGTTAGGAAGAAGAATGGTCAGATCAGAATTTGTGTGGATTTCAGAGATTTAAACAAGGCATGTCCAAAGGATGAATTCCCTCTACCGATCCTGCAATTAATGATCGACATTGCTTCGACACATGAAATATTCTCATTCATGGATGGATCTTCAGTGATACAACCGGATAAAAATGGCTCCGTGAAGATGAAAAAACTTACAAAGCATTCGTAACGCCGGTTGGAGTATATTGCTACACAGTGATGCCATTTGGACTGAAGAACGCAGGAGCAATATACCAGAGAGCGATGACAAGAATTTTTGATGATCTCATCCACAATCAAGTCGAATTCTACATGGACGATGTGTTCATCAAAAGCAAAGTAAAGGACAACCACCTATATGATTTAAGAATTATTTTCGAACGATTAAGACAATTTAACCTTAAGATGAATCCCTTAAAATGTGCCTTCGGCGTCACCTCCGGGAAATTCTTAAGATTCGTTGTCCAACATCGTGGAATTGAAATCGACCTGGAAAAGATTAAAGCTATCTTAGAAATGTCGCCTCCCAAAACCTTAAAACAACTACGATCTTTTCAAGGGAAGTTGGCATATCTTCGACGCTTTATCTCAAACTTGTCGTGTAGGTGTCGACCTTTCTCAGCATTAGCTAAAAAGGACGCCAAATTTATTTGGGAAGATAAATGCCGAAGGCCTCCGAGGACATTAAACAATATTTAATGACACCTTCGTCTTAGCAGCCTCAGCCTCGTGTAGACCGTCGATACTTTATACCGCGGCTTTAGACGACTCTCTCGAGCCCCGTTAGCTCAGTGTCAACGATGAGGGTAAAGAAAATGCTCTTTACTACCTAAGCCGTCGTTTAGTTCTGACGGAAATAAGATATCCCGCAATTGAAAAGCATTGTTTAGCCCTGATCTTCGCCGCTCAAAAGCCCAAGCACTACATGCTTTCTCATAAGGTCATCCTAATCTCGAAATTTAATCCATTGCAATACTTGATGACTCTTCCAACGCTTTCCGGCAGACTTGCCAGATGGTCAATGATATTATTGCAATTCGATATAACTTTCGTGCCTCTTCGTGCCATAAAGGGACAAGTCTTAGCAGACTTCCTCGCAAAGACACCCTTTGCCGGCGAATCTCCTCTCAATGACGATTTGCCGCATGAACAAATAATGAGTTTAGAAGACCCCGATGATCGACGTTGGGAATTATATTTCGACGGAGCATCTTCAAGACACAAAGACGAAGAATCCCAAGTGATAAGTGCTCCGGTAAGGCGGGATCGGATTAATCTTTATAACACCGGAGCGGGAGATGTTAAGATACTCCTACCACTTGACGTAGCCGTGTACAAACAACGGCGTAATACGAAGCCCTCATAACAAGACCGGAATTAACTATTCAAATGGGGATAACAGACATCAACATCTACGGGGATTCTCGGCTAGTCATCCAACGATCGCCGGACAAGACAGTAATTTTAAAGCCAAGACTCGAGCAATACTTCCAAGATGCCATACGCTTGTTGGAACAGATTCTGAATGTGACAATTTACAAAATTCCCAGGAGAGAAAAAGCTTTTGCAGATGCGTTAGCCCGCCTCGCAAAAGAATTTGCCTGCTTGCAAGATAAATCAGTGGAAGTGTCAGTTCACGGGCGTCAGGTCCTATCACAGCTCGACATAGACACAGTACACAATCAAAAAAGGAAGAATCAGTTGCAATAGTGACAGAAAACACAGAAGATTGGTGACAGCCATTAATAGACTACCTGCAAACAAGAAAACTACCGTGACAATAGGTCGCTAGCCCATCGTATCAAGAAAAGAACTCCGTCCTACGCATTAATAAACAACACGTTATACGGAAGGTCTTTCGATCAAATGTGGCTAAGGTGCCTAAGCGGGTCCGAGGCCCGTGAAATTGTTAAAGAGGTCCATTCGAGAATCCGTGGTGCTCACCGTCGGGTCCAAAGATGAAAATGAAAATTAAAAGACTAGGGTACTACTCGCCCTCGATGATGACCGACCGCATGAAAATCACCAAGAGCCGTCACCAATGCCAAGTGCACGGAGTGGTTCTACACCAACCTCCGAATGTGCTACATCCGACAATTGCGTCGTGGCCATTCGAATGTCAGGGCACGTATATAGTGGGTCCAATAGAACCACCATCTTCAAAAGGACATCGCTTCATTCTTGCGGCTACGGATTACTTTTCCAAGCAGGCGAGGCGCTCCACTTAGAGAAGTGAAAGCACACCACGTGCTACGCTTTTCAAGAACCAAGTTGTCTACCGTTTCGAAGTACCGCGCAGGATCATCTCGCATAACGGGCCAGCATTCGAAGCACACAAATCAACAATTTTGTCGGAGACACGGAATCGACCGGCGATATTCAACAATTTACTACCCAAGAGCAAACGGTCCGTCGAGGCTTTTAATAAAACTCTCGTTCAAATCTTAAAGAAAACCTTGGACGATAATAAGAGAAATTGGCACGATAAGTTATTAGAAGCCTTATAGCCTACACGTACAACCTTCGAACTCCTACTCAAGCTACACCTTACGCTCCGGTGTATGGGTCCGAGGCAAGTGTTACCTTTAGAGGTCCAACTTCCTTCACTCGTGATCGCAGCCTGCAAACAAAATCACGACAGAAGAGAATGCCAAATTACGACTAGAGGAATTAGAAAGCCTGGAAGGGAAAAGACTTGCAGCACAGCAGAATTTAGAACTATACCAAGCTAAGATGGTTCAAGCCCATGACAAACTGGTCCGCCCAAGAACCTTTAATGTTGGTGACTTAGTTCTCTTTCTAAAAAGACCTATTCTTGAACACCGCAAGATAGGAGGAAAATTTGAACCCACTTGGGAAGTACCGTTTGTAGTTGAAGCAGTATACTCAGGAAGCTCCTACCAGCTAGTGAATTGCCAAGGAGAACGACATATGCTTCCGATCAATGGATGATACTTGAAAAAGTATTACACTACCTAATGTTTCGAAGGAATGGATTTTTCATCCCTAGAAGTACGGGTGAAGTAGTTACTTATGACTGGGTCCGAACCCAAAAATAATAAAAAATGTGCTAAAATAAATAAAATCATGATAATAAAGTTTTCCTTGTTTTCTCTTCCATATCAAAATCTCTTTCCTGATCTTTTCCCACTTCATTCCTGTTGAATTTAAAATATAAAAGGAATAAAAAAAATTGTCTTTAATAAACATTTTCTCAATGTTCTTGTTCTTAGTACAACCCCTGATCCTTTTCCTTGTCTTTTCGCAGGGAAATGTCAAACGGGTGATTGGTCCTGAACTTTAGAAATGGCGTAAGCCTTGCACTCGACGAAAGGAGGGTGAAAGATGGAGCGATAATAGAGATTGACTCGTACTTCGCACCAACAGGCTCGTAATACGAGGAAGGTGACTAGGTCCCAACCGACCGAGAGGAACTTCCCGCCGACAAGAATGAAAGTGGGTGGCCCAAGCCACCAATCCAAGCAAGCAAGAAAAGGAAAACAAACACCGAAGAAGACAAGAGAATCAATTCCGTAGTCGCTACCGCAGAAGGCAAGCTTGTCGCGCCGCGCCTACGTAAATTCAGAAGTACGAAGAGCTACTCTCACAAAGCAACCCGCCGAAGAAATAAAAATCGTCGTATCCGCAAGATGTTAACTAAACTAGCAGCGGACCGACCGCGATGAGGCAATTGCACGCCGCACATATACTTCAAGGACGCCAGATCACCAGGTACCTGAAAGAAGGAGGCCAGCTCCGAGGATAACAGAAGAGACTAAGGAAATCTTAAGAAGAACAGAAGAAGGAAGGCTACAACGCCACCAGATAAAGCCACCAGTAATGCATAACCTTGTTGCAGAAGCAACCCTGGAGGATGTTCCGACGGACACCATCCCCGAGGAGCCGAGGTATGCAGGAGAACGTGAAGGGATTGAGCCATATATCCCACAATACGTCACCGTGCCTCGCCATTTGCGCATTATTCCGGAATACGAGCTAGAAAGAATGCAGAATGTCGAGAAGAAAACTTTTGAATACTTCGAGAGAATCGAGGCAGGAGGATCAATATACTAGAAGGCCTCGAGCTACATACAGACATGTTCTCGAATACGAACAACAACAAATCGTGGATCGCATCCGGAATTTGAAAAGAATGGGCCGAGCGGGCCGCCTAAGAGAAAACACTTACTCGGAACCCCGGAGATGGATGCCAGGGAAAGGTAGAATTACAATACAATGTGGATGCTGCTACAACTTCGCAGAAGACAGGAAGGGAAACCCACCGGGAATATTCCGTCATGGCAAGGTAGATCCAATGTCATTAGTTATCAAAAGGATGGTAAAGAGAATGATAACATGGAGGGTACTGCCGGCAGATTGCATACCCAAGAGTTGCATCATTAACATTTACAAGCAGGGTGACTGCATACCCCCGCACATAGATCACCACGACTTTGTCGACCTTTTGCACGCTTTCTTTTCCGAACGAGTGTAATATCATGTTCGGATCCGACCCTCCGGCTAGCAGGCCCAGGTGAGTTCCGAGGGCCGCAGAAGATACCATTACCGGTAGGTTCCGTCATGATACTAAAGGGCAACGGAAAGCGTATGTCGCTAAACATTGCATACCGGAGTACAAATGAAGCAGATCTCGCTACTTTTAGAATGATGGATGATGGAAAGCACCTTACAACTTCCAACATGCACCGGAGCTGGAGAGCCTCCGGCCTTACGAGCTCGTGAGTTACATGGAAAATATCACACCTCCAACGTACATCCATACGGCATCCTTGCCAAGGATGGCTTGGAAGGTGATGTTATTGACCATGTACCTCACTATTCAGACATGGATTTTTGACAAATACCTTTTTTTTTGGATGGATCGGCAAAGATCATACATAGTCCGTTTTGAGTCTATATGGATTGTATGAAATGTATTCCAGATCGAGTTGTATGATGTATCTTCAACATGATTGGAATGAAAGTGACCGTGTCACATTTTTGGCCTTCACCTCTTTTGTGCAAGTCGATCGAGAAACGCCATTAAAGTTAAATGAACTTCGAACAAAGAACAGAAAAGAAACAAAAAAGAATAAAATAAAACTTTCCTTAAAAATCTAAAAAAATGACGAACACCAAATTCACATGAACATTAAATGAATGATAAAATAAATTCGAATCGTTAAAAGACAAACAAAATGAACATAAAAAAAAGAAAATGAAAAAGAAAATGAAAAAGAAAAAGAAAAAGAAAATGGAAAAGAAAATGAACGAAAAATCTTTTAAAAAATCTGAATGTCAAAACGAACTCCAAATTAACATGAGCTCTAATTAAACGAAAATGAAATTGAATCACTAAAACAAAATTAATCTAAATCTCAAATTGAATTTCAATCTGAATCCTCTGATTCGAACCTTTCAATTCTTCTCTCAATCAAAATCTATTTGAAACGCTTTTGAAATTTGAATATTTTCGACTTATTGCTAAGTCAAGTCTTTTCAGCTTGGTACACTTACCAGCTCCTTTCATTTCTCTTTCTTCTGTGTCTTAGAGGATCGACTAGTTATATTGACACGGAGCCACGAACTTTGTTCGATTTGGTTCTGATGGCATGAGACTGGTTCCCTCTTCATACATTACAACTTTCCGAGACTGGTATCTAAATTCCAGTTCTCTTCCTTCGAGGTCGGTACCTAAATTCCGACTCTCATCTGAGATCGGTACCTAAATTTCGATTCTCTTTTGAATTGATACCTAAATTTCAATTCAAAATTTCCGAGACTAGTACCTAAATTCCAGTTCTCATTTCGAGATCGATACCTAAATTTCGATTCTCTTTTGAATTGATACCAAAATTTCAATTCAAAATTTTCGAGACGGGTACCTAAATTCCAGTTCTCATTTCGAGATCGATACCTAAATTTCGATTCACTTTTGAATTGATACCTAAATTTCAATTCAAAACTTCCGAGACTGGTACCTAAATTCCAGTTTTCATTCCGAGATCGATACCTAAATTTTGATCATCATCCGAATTGATACCTAAATTTCAATTCTAAACTTCCGAGACTAGTACTTAAATTCCAGCTCTAAATTTCGAGGCTGGTACCTAAATTCCAGTTCTCTTCCTTCGAGGTCGGTACCTAAATTCCTACTCTCATCTGAGATCGATACCTAAATTTTGATTCTCTTTCGAATTGATACCTAAATTTCAATTCTAACTTTCGAGACTGGTACGTAAATTCCAGTTCTCTTCCTTCGAGGTCGGTACCTAAATTCTGACTCTCATCTGAGATCGATAGCTAAATTTCGATTCTCTTTTGAATTGAAACCTAAATTCCACTCTGGATTTCGAGGCTCGGTACCTAAATTCCAGCTTCTCTTCCTTCGAGGTCGGTACCTAAGTTCGACTCTCATCCGAGATCGATACCTAAATTTCGATTCTCTTTCGAATTGATACCTAAATTTCAATTCTAAATTCCGAGACTGGTACCTAAATTCCAGTTCTCTTCCTTCGAGGTCGGTACCTAAATTCCGACTCTCATTCGAGATCGATACCTAAATTTTGATTCTCTTTTGAATTTATACCTAAATTTCAATTCAAAATTTCCGAGACTGGTACCTAAATTCCAGTTCTCATTCCGAGATCGATACCTACATTTTGATTCTCATCTGAATTGATACCTAAATTTCAATTCAAAATTTCTGAGACTGGTACCTAAATTCCAGTTCTCATTCCGAGATCAATACCTAAATTTCGATTCTCAACTGAATTGATGCCTAAATTTCAATTCAAAATTTCCGAGACTGGTACCTAAATTCCAGTTCTCATTCCGAGATCGATACCTAAATTTCGATTATCATCCGAATTGATACCTAAATTTCAATTCAAAATTTCCGAGACTGGTACCTAAATTCCAGTTCTCATTCCGAGATCGATACCTAAATTTTGATTCTCATCTAAATTGATACCTAAATTTCAATTCTCAACTTTCGAGACTGGTACCTAAATTCCAGTTCTCTTTCGGCATCAAGTACCAAATTCGCCTCCCATCTTTCGAGATCGATACTTAAATTTCGATTCTCTTCCGAGATTGATACTTAAATTTCAATTCCAACTTCCGTTTAAACTTTCGAGATCGCACTCTAAATTCGATTCTCATCCTTTTCAATTAACACTCGAACTCCGATTCTCACTTCGAGACCGGTGCTCGAATTCCAGCTTTCTTGCAATCCCGAGATTGGAACCTAGGTTTCAATTCTCGTTTCAAATCCAAATTTCCTCAAATTGATTTTAAATCAAACTTCAGTCTAAATTAAAACTCAAAATCTAAACTTACACATCAAAACTTGAACATGAAATGAAACTGAAATCTAAATTGAATTCCCCCAGATCATGTGATTTGGGATTCACCTCCTTTCCTTTCCCTAGCGAGAGTTCAGGAATCTCCAGTCTTGGAAATATACCTGATACTCCCCAGCAGAAACTCTTCTACTTTGTCCTAGGTTTGTCACTTGGACGTTTGTGTTGGTTTTGTTGATCGCTTCGGTCAACACCAATACGCGCGGTGTGCTCCGTCACTCACCACACCTATTGATGGGTCCATGTGTCGACCTCATTTTCGATGATGTCTTCTCTTCTTCTTTTTAGTACTTAGGATCGAGCCTTGAGCTTTTCCTTCGACTATCTTAGAGGATTAGAATCGGGACCCACCACTTAGAAATTCAAACCACTTCCTAACTCCTCGCAAACTCCACAAACTCGATCGTAGACCCCTAATCACCTAGAGGTTGAAATCAAATGTGGAAGTTTAAAGGATGAGTTCCTATAGGACTCTTCGGCCTTAGGATCGCCTGCAGGTGGCCCGGTCTCGCTGAAGGGCTGACCTACACACACACTACACTTATACACTACACTTTCACACACCTCCTAAAAACGGACCCATTCCTAACTCGACCTCCCGACTCATGAAGGTGATTCACATGGATGGTCCTTAACCCCTAAGCCCTAAGCTAAGAGGGTTAGGAACAACATAGTGGATGCCTCAAATGAGTCCCTTCATGGCTCATGTGGGCTTGATATGGCTTCATGGCTCAACCAAAATGATTTCATTCCACTTACAATTACTCAATCTTCAATTTTGCAAATTTTTAATTTTTGACCACCAGGACCCTACACCCGCCTAGCCTACCCAAAGCCCTTGAAATTACCCAAAATTTTCAAAATTTCCAAATCACCCAAAATTCCCAAAAATTAACCTTGAACATTTCCTCACCAATCAAGTTGATCATCCATAGCCAAAAATACCAAAAATTCCAAAAATACCTCCCAATACCCTCCAAATACCCAAAATACCCCTCTTGACCCAAAAATCCAAAAAATCAGAAATTTCCCAGAAATTTCCAGAAAATCCCAAATATTCCCAATTTCATTTTGTTCAACTATACCATGGGTCAATTTTGTCAATTTACCCCACTTTTGTCAAAACCCCCAATTTGACCCATTTTAACCCTAAGTGAACCCAATGTCAAGCCAAACCTACCCAATTGACCCAAGTTTTGGTCCAATTCAATTCTAAACTTCAATTTAACATTCCCAACACCAATATAGACCAGATCCAAATCCAATTTGATTGACATTTGAATCCAATTTCACTTTTGGCCTTAAAGCCCAATTTGGACCCATGACCCAAACCTAACCCAAACTAACCCAATTCAACTCCAATTAACCCCAAACCTTTTCTAAACCTTCCTCAACATCCCCACAAAAAAAACACTAACATGATTTACCCAAAATTTAGACCCAAACCCCACTCAAATTCAACCCAAAGCCAAAAAGCTCAATTTTGACCTAAACCCAAACCTAACCCAAATAAGCCCAAACCCCAAAATCAAAACCCAATCAAAGTCAAAACCTCTTTGAAACACTCCCATAAACATTTCCCAACATTAATTTTACATTAATTTGAACCCTAGCCCAACATTGGCCCAAGTTAGCCCAATTTGACCTACATTGGCCCATTTACCAAAGAAGTCCAAATCCAACCCAATTCAAGCCCAAACCACTTCAAATTTATTCCAAATCATTCATGAAACCTTCCTAAATTAAATTCAACACTTATTGGATCCAATCCTTTACAAAATTATCAACCTAAAATTTGTTTTGAAATCCAAAAGTCCATCTTCACTAAATTTTAAAGGCCCAAAATTCATACAAAGCCCACATGACACTCTTCTTCATCATGACTTCAATTAAAACCATCCCTAAAGTTCCAATCAAATATGAATTTGTTCTAAATCAAGCTTCATGTTAACCTCTCATACATTTATCAAAAATGTCAAAATCCATTTTCATACAAGTAAGCCAAGCTATGTGCAAGCCATAGGCAAGCCATGAAGCTATGCATGTAACCCATAGGAGCCATGACAGCCATGGAATCCACTTTCCACCTCACCAAACCATTAATGGCAAGAGAGGGGACCTCTTTCTTAAACCTTTTTTAAACCCTTTTTACCTTAAACATGATACACTCTAAACCATACTTTGCCACCTAATCCTTGATGTGGACTTCACTACCTTTGGTAGATTGACTCACATGATTCTCCTGCACCAAAACCGAACTTGGAAGGGTGCACCAAACCCAAAATGGTGGGTTGACCCATTTGGACCCAAAATGAGCCTCTCCCCATACCATTTTAATCCAAGCCCTTTACACATGTCCATGGCCAATTGATCGCACAAACCTCCAGCCCCGACCCACTCGGACCCGAGGGTGACCCATGCCTGCCCGGCCACCCGCCCGGGTCGCCGGAAAACACCATGGCCAAGACCTCGGGAGGAGCCAAAGTTTGGAATTCCCACTCGCCGAGCCGCCCCATCCCCAGGTGGCCATTGCGACTGTTCTTCTCTGCAAGAGCGGTGATCCCGATCCCTAACTCCCCCAGGAGGCCCTCCAGCCTCTCATATTTAAACACCCCCTCTCTCGGCCATGGAGGAGGTGTTGAACCAACCTTGAGGAAACTCTGCGAAAATCATTCCAGACCACTCTGTACACATAGAGCATTTGATTCCCACTGGATTCCAGCCTCAATTCCCTCTAGCTGAGCTCAATTTTGAGTTCAAATTTCAAAGACAAAACCAGGACACTTCTTCATAGTGGACCAATCCCCAAATTGATTGATCCTACACCTTCACCAGACCAAGGGAAGAAGTCCACCAGCAAAAGCCCCTCTCCGGGCCACCCATCCGTTCCGGACTCCAAGCTTTGTAATCGGCTGTGGTCGAAATCCTACCTAGACAATTCACCACGCCAGGAGACTTCATCTGGAGCTTGCTGGGACGCAATAGAAGGTGACACAACCCTCAGATCGAAGCCACACTTCTCTGAGCAAAGGTATGGCCTCACTCTTCTTCCCGAGCTTCTGAACATTCTCCATTTTCATTGAGTCAATTTCATGCCATATAAACCGTATGGATGTGTTCGTCTTCTCGAGACAAATCCATAGAGCATAAGAACGTTCAATTTGGTCAAGTATCGAGTGAGATCTTAGGCCTAGAAGACGGAAGGTTCTCGGGCTAGGATGCTTGGGGACGATGAACGGATGTCGTTCATTCAATACACGCGCGGACGGACGGCTCGGATAGCGTCGGACCGGGAGATGATACGTGAACCGCGGCGCGTGGCACGCGAGTCGGAAGGCGGCGCCGAATGGGAGCGCACCGCGTGGCCGTTCGGAGATGCCGAGGATGACAGGGCGCCGCGTGGATAAGTAGGAAATTAGGCTATTTTCCTATTAATTTAATTACCATAACTTGAAATATGCATAACTTTGTGTAGAAAAATTTGGTGATGTTTATTATGACTAGAGGAACCTAAGAAAAATAGGATTTGAATTAATCCACTTGGAATAACCATAATTCGCTTAAACACCCAAAATAGGTCCTTAATTAATTAGAGTTAATCATACATCAAATTGACCTGAAATCAATTATCTACTGACCTTTAGGATCAGAGGAACCCACCATAAAAATTTGAAGTCAATTGGACTTGGTTAGCCCCACCAAATGGGTTGATTAAACCATTTAGCTAATTTAAACTTTTAAAATTCATAACTTTCAAAATACTTTTCAAAAATTCACCAAATTGGTTTTGGAGCCTCTCTGATATCAGGGGAATTTAAGAAAAATAATATTGTAATTTTTCAAAAAAGTTGATTTTCTTACATTATTTTAATATTTTAATAATTAAAAAATAATAAAAATCACAAAAATAATAAAATTCACCAAAATGTCACATTTTGAATTTTAATCACTTAGGAACAAACCCCATATTTTTCTTAAGTCTCTATAATGAGATATTAAATTTTAAAGCCCTAAGGTAATTTTAAAATTAAAAAAATGTATATTTTTTAGTATTTCCACTAAAATAATTCTAATAAATCAAAGAGAAATCAGAAATTATAAAAATTGATTCTCTGATTTCCTTGATATCAGAGAGATTTTTGAAAAATATAAAATTCATTTTTGAACCTTTATTTTATTTTTAAATTAATTAATACTCCAAAACTCAAAATAATTATAATAAAAAGAATATAATTCAAAAAATCACCAAAATTGGTCCAAGTGATCATCTGGTCATTAGGAATGTCCCATAAGTTTCTTAAGTACAGAAACTTTCCCTTGGTCATATTATTAAATTTTCCTTGGAAATCCCTATTTTCCATCAAAAATAATTACATAAATAAATTAAATACAGAAAAATCACATTTTCTCCTCTCATGCCTTTATTGACTTATGAGTGAAGTCACATAAAAATTTCAAGTTCATTTAAGCTCAATTTAGTGAGTTATGAAATTATTAAGCTTGAAGGGCAAAATGGTAATTAAAATTTTAACCTTTAATTAAAACTTTAGGCTTAATAAAATTAAAGAGTAAAGTATTTGATCCTAATCTGATTTGGATGATTGAAATTTGAATAATAAGGGTAGAAACCTATAAAACAATTTAAAAATAATTGAAATAAACCTTAATTAAATAATTGATTAAATTTGGAAGAATAATAAAATTGGAATTATTAAAATAGGGATATTATTAGGAAGAGATTTGTTCTTTAATTTAAGAATCCCTAAATTAATCATCTCAATAATATTTAATTCCTAAATAAAATGATAATCCAAATTTAAGATTTAAAATGCTAAAAGACTTAATCATTAAATTAAATTAAAGTTAAATTATTTAAATTAAATCCTTTTAAAATTTCAATTAAATTAATACTTTAATAATTAAAATTAAATCATCTTTCAAACATAAAAAAAATAATAATAAATAAAATATTAAATTAAAATATTAAATTAAATTAAATTAAAATTAAAATTAAAATTTTAATTAAATTAAATTAAATTAAATTAAATTAAATTAAATTAAATTAAATTAAATTAAATCAAATTAAATCAAATTAAATTAAATTAAATCATATTAAATTAAATTAAATTAAATTAAAGTTAAGTTAAATTGAATTAAAAAAAAACATCACCTAAGACATAAAGAAATTCAAAAATAAATATAAAGCAACTTGAACACTATTCCAAATTTAAACCCATTAACTGAAATTAAATTAAATCACAAACCATTTGAACATCAATTTGCCCTCAAAAGCTTTTGTTGTCATAACTCCTAAATAGAACATTAAGTGAAATGTTATTTCCCTCATAGGATATTCAAATGTCCTAGTTCACTGAGTAAGATAACAACAAAACTCGAATTCGGACGATTAATTCATTTGTATAATTAAATTCTCTTGGACTTAAAGATAATCCTAGAAATATTGAAAAGATGTTTAAGACTCGTCTTAAGCACTTCCTCGATATTATGGGATGTTTATAAGAACAATTGAACTTAATTGTTCTTTGATGAAGAAAATCATTCTTAAACCAAAACACAAGAACCTAGACGTCATAGGAAATGACTAGTTATAGGATTAGAAACTTGGTAGAAAACCATAATCCTTCCCTTAGCTTTACCTAGGGACTTGCTTTAAATGCTTAAATATTCTAATTATGTTTTAAGTGCAGCTTGGGATGACGGGAAGACCCTCCAGGTACGCTTTTACTTTGTTGCAATTTACCTTATTACAATTTATTTAATCACATCGCACTTACTTTTCTTGCATGATAAACAACTGTTGCATGAAAACCCACACTTTTAGGATAGTCCCTAAAACTGAAACCAAAACTAAATTAAAAGTCATTGCAAGATAAAATTCACCGCCATAACATTTCAAAATATAAAACAACTCAAAATTTAATCATAAACAGAATACAAAACTACAACTAAATTAAAACGTCTTGTTGGATGATCGGGAATACCTCGGATGATGTAACCTACGTGTTGCTAACGGGATTTCCCACGGTCTAAATGAAAGTGTGGAACTCATTTGGTTGAGTTTAGCAAATTCATCTGGACTAAGTGAATCCGATAAAAATAACGATGCCGGAAGGATGGAACCATGGGATCTTAACTGGTGTTGTTATAATCAACTTTAAGATTTGTTGTAATTAAAACCTAAAAAACACTTGGAAATTAAGAATTTCTCTAAACCAAAATACTTTCTCATCTCCTGATTTATGACTTCTAAAACTAAACCTCTGCAACATTAAGGAGCTCGGAGCATGGTGGGTAGCACGACCATCGTCATCAGCAAAACCTGAATCTGCTTCAGCAAAACTTTCTTAAGAATTAAATAACTAAGCCATAGGACTTCGAGGTAGCTTGCATAGTGCAACATAAATCCTCAACCTTTTGTTAGGCATTTGCATTGCAAATTAAGCCCTAACCGGTCTTAGGATTCCGAGGTAGTCGTCTGATACGACATAAACCCTCACATCTTCGAGGCTATTTGTATAATCATGTCATATGAATATAAGTCCTAATTAATTAAAATTGGCAAGATCAAAACATTAAATAAAGATCAGGACTTTCCTAAATTCAATCCAAACAATAGGATAGTCGGGAAATTACCGGAGTTCGCTTTGTATCTGTGATTTCTCCTACCTTTCTTCCTTTGGATTCCCAAAATAAAATGTTCCAAATTTGATCCATTCCACTATTGAAATTCCAAAATTCAATCCCTTGAAAACTTAAACTTTGAGATTCTTGAGAGCAGAATTATTGATTATTATCGAGAGTTTTCTTAGGTGATCCCTGTCACTTAAGATGTAATTAACTATAGGGGCTTGCCCTTATAGGGAATTTTAAGAACCCAGGTAATATAAACCCTGCTTAATTCATTTATATTAAGTAGGGGAATTTGTCGGCTTATAAAATAGGTTTGCAGACCAAACAGATGTCACAAATCTCTTAGTTTATTTAATCGAGCCCCACCATCAAGTAGTGTGTCTATCCTTAGGGATAGATACACGGTTTGTGGTGCGGTGCTCGTTTATATAAACTATTTGGGATGTGAAATCAGTTTGATTTCATATCTTAAAATTTTCAAACTTAAAATTATTTTCAAAATCAAATGCTACTTTCTAAATTATATATATATATATTTAAATCAAATTTAAAATCTAAAATTCGCCAACAATTTCTGTTAGGCGACCCCCTTTTCAAAAATACAACACTCAACCTAAAAATATGCCGACAACTTCGAGCACTCTCATAAGAATGATTTCTCATTTCATTCAGTTCATTTAATTGCAATAATCTTTTATCTCCAACATCTCTTAAATTATAATTAAACTCTTTAATTGCTCGATAAGCTTTATGTTTCTGTTTAACAGGCAAATGACAAGGTTTTACATAAATGAGCCTATAAGGCTACATTCCAATAGGAGTTTTATAAGCAGTCCTATAAGCCCATAACGCATCATCAAGTCTATCAGCCCAATTAGTTCGCTTTGGATTAACCATTTTTTCTAAAATTCTTTTAATCTCTTAATTTGATATTTCAGCTAATCCACTAGTTTGGGGTTGATAGGATGTTGAAATTTTATTCTTGATTCCAAATTTGCTCACTAATCTTTGAATCAGAAAATTCTTAAAGTGACTTCCCCCATCTGTGATGATTATCTGTAGCATTCCAAATCTAGTGAAAATATATTTAGTTAAAAATTTTTCCAAACTTTTAGCATCACGTTGAGGTAAAGCAATTGCTTCAATCCATTTTGAAACATAATCAACAGCTAATAAAATATACATTTTTCCTGAAGAAGGCACGAATGGTCCCATGAAATGTAAACCCCATACATAAAAAATTTCCACTTCCACAGTGAAATTTAGTGGCATTTCATTTCTTCTAGAAATATTGCCTATGTGTTGACATCGATCATAGGATTTAACAAAATTGTTAACATCCTTGAATAATATAGGTTAATAAAATCCAGATTGTAGAATTTTCAAAGCAGTTTTATCAATTACAAAATGTCCACCAAATTCAGAGTTGTGGCATTTTTGAATAATCTCATAAGTTTCTTCATAAAGAACACATCTTCGTATAATAGAATCCTTACATTATTTAAAAAGATAGGGATTATTCCAAAAATAAAATTTAACATCATGTAAGAATTTCTTTTTCTGATACTAATCTAATCCATACAGCATAATGTTACTAGCTAAATAATTAACTATATCAGCAAACCATGGGATTAATCCAGCATAAACATTATAAAGTTGTTCATCAGGAAAACATTCGTTTATTTCTCCCTTATCATTCATTTCATTATTTTCAATTCTAGATAAATGATCTGCAATTTGATTATCAGACCCTTTTCTATCGACTATTTGGAAGTAAAATTCTTGCAACAAAGGAATCCATCTAATTAATCTCGGTTTTGCTTCTTTTTTAGTCATTAGATATTTAATAGCAGAGTGATCTGTATGCACTATACATTTATTTCAAAGTAAATATGATCAAAATTTATCAAAATCATATAATATGGCCAATAGCTCTTTCTCAGTAGTAGTGTAATTAATTCGAGCTTCATTAAGAGTTTTACTAGCATAATATATAACTTTAAACATCTTATCATACCATTGTCCTAAAGCAGCCCCAATAGCATAATCACTTGCATCACACATTAATTCAAATGGTTTTTCCTAATTAAGTGTAATAATGATTAGTGCATTAATTAATTTATCTTTTAACAAATTAAAGGCTTTTAAGAAAATTTCATCAAATTTGAATTTAGTATCTTGTTCAAAAAGATGGCATAGACGTTTTGTATTCTTGGAAAAGTCTTTAATATATCTCTTATAAAATCCAGCATGTCCAAGAAAACTTCTTATACCAGTAACAGAAGTTGGGGGTTGTAATCCAGCAATAACTTGAATTTTTACTTGATCAACTTCCACACGATTTTTAGAAACCTTATGACTAAATCTAATTCCTTTTGTGACCATAAATGGGTACTTCTCCCAGTTCAGAACTAAATTTGTTTCTTGACAGTGTTTCAACACTTTTAACAAAATGTATAAACAAGAATCAAAAGAAGTTCCAAATACCGAGAAATCATCCATAAAAATTTCCATTCCTCTTTCAATTAAGTCACAAAAAATAGCCATCATACACATTTGAAAAGTCACAGGTGCATTGCATAACTCAAATAGCATTCTTCAGAAAGCAAAAGTTTCATATGGACTTGTAAATGTAGTCTTTTCTTGATCTTCAGGAGCAATAGGTATTTGATGATACCCATAATATCCATCCAAAAAACAAAAATAAGAATGTCCAGCTAATCTATCCAGCATTTGATCTAAGAATGGAAGAGGAAAATGATCTTTCCTGGTGGCATCATTTAGTTTTCTATAATCAATACAAATCTGCCAACCAGTAACTTTTCTAGTAGATATTAATTCATTATTCTCATTTTTAACAATAGTTACTCCTCCTTTCCTTGAAACACAGTGAATAGGACTTACGCAAGGACTATCTGATATTGGATATATGATACCATCATCCAGCCATTTAAGCATTTCCTTCTTAACAACTTCTTTCATAATTGGATTTAATCCTCTTTGAGGATCAACTCAAGGTTTACTGTCATTTTTTAGTAATCTTCTATGCATACAAATTGAAGGACTTACACCTTTAATATCAGCTATAGTACACCCAAAAGCTCTTTTATATTCTCTTAATAGATCAAGCAGTTTTACTTCATGATCAACAATCAATTCAGAAGATATAATAACAGGTAAAGTTAATGAATTCCCTAAAAAGGCGTATTTCAAATGAGATGGTAATTCTTTTAATTCCAATTCAGGGGCCTTTTCAATAGATGGTTTAAATTCATTACTTTGAGTAGTATCTAATATCTCCCAATTTTCATTAATGTAATGAACTTCTCTTACTTCTGTTTCTTTAGAATCGCTTTCATCACTTAAATTTTCAGGGTCTATAAATTCTTCTTCTTTAAAATGAATCTGACAATTTTCTTGAAAATGTTGTTCAATAATGTAATCCAAAATGTCCATTCTATAACATTTTTCCTTGTTAGGATACCTCATTGATTTAAGAACATTAAATGTTACTTCTTGATCATTAACTCTCATGGTTAACTCCCCTTTTTGCACATCAATCATAGCACGTCCAGTAGGAAGAAAAGGTCTTCCTAGGATAATAGGAATCTCTTTATCTTCTTCCATATCTAAAATTATAAAGTCAACAGGGAAAATAAATTTATCCACCTTTACCAAAACATCTTCTATTACTCCTCTAGGGTGAGTAATAGATCGGTCTGCTAATTGTAATGTTACAATTGTAGGAGAAATTTCTCTTAGATCCAATCTCTTATAGATGGATAAAGGCATGAAATTAATACTCTCTCCTAAATCATATAAGGCTTTTCCTTGAAATATATCTCCTATAGCACAACATATTGTAAAACTTCCAGGATCTTTCGGTTTTTATGGAAGTTTCTTCTGAATAATTGCACTGCATTCTTCACTTAGTGCTACAGTTTCAAAAGCTTTAAATTTTCTTTTCTTATTAAATCATAAACTTTGCATACTTAGGCATTTGTTATAGAGCTTCAGCGAATGTGATATTAATAGTAAGCTTTTTGAATACCTTGAAAAATTTAGAAAATTGTTGATCCAGTTTTTGCTGCTTAAGTCGTTGTGGAAATGGAGGTGGAAATTTTTCATATTCATCTTGAGATGGTAGTTGTTTCTCTGTTTCAGGTAGTTGTTCTTTAGTTTTTTTAACTTCTACCACTTCAGTTTCTTTCTGAATCTTACTCTCTTTTCCATCCCTTAGTTCTTTTCTACTTCTAAGTAACACAGCTTTGATTTGCTCAGGATCTTTTCCAGTTTCTTTGGATTTAATTCAACAGTGCTAGGTAGTATTCCTTGCAGTCAATTATTTATAGCTTTTGCAATTTGCCCCATTTGATTTTCAATATTTCTTATTGCAGCATTTTGACTTTGCAATTGACTCCATATTTGTAAAATTAATTCTTCTATCGACAATTTATTTTCCTTAAATTGATGATTATTCAAGCAAGGAGGATAAGAAGATCGATACTTAGATTTATTTTGATTATTCCAATTTCCAATTGTGATTGGTTGGTTGTTACCTAATCACAGAAAAATTCATTAAGAAATTCATATCTATTTTTGATGAAATTGCACTTTAAAGAAAGGTATTTTCTTTATTTTACTGCAGGAATGAAGATTTATAAGTGATGGAAGCAAAAAGCATGAAATGGAGCAAATTTGGATCAAAAAGGAAGAAATTCATGCAAATTGAACTAAGTCGCCAACGGTGAGATCGAGGCCGCCGACGGCGAGATTACTAAGGAGAAAATCTGAAGGATTTATAACTACCTCGCCGACAGCGAGCCCGAGCCCGCCGATAGCGAGATCACGCGGTTTGAAGACCTTCTAGAAGCCCCGCTGACGACAATATCATTTCCCGCCGACGGCGAGATAGTTCAAAATGCAAATACTTTGAACCTGGACACTTTTTGAAGAGGTGTTTAAGCACCCCTTGGACCTTTGCCTACCTCTATAAATAGAGGTCGAATTCTAGTGTCTTAGTGTGTCTCTTGAGTCTTCTGTGTGTTTATTTTAGTGAGTCTAAGTGAGTTTGTTTATCATTAGTAAGTTTAATAGTTTATTCGAGTGTTATTTAGTTTGTTGTACTAAAAGGAAAAGTCAAAGGAACTTTAAGGAGTCTGCTTGGGGAAGAAATTAAGATAAGTATCTTTGTTTATTGTTGTTAACTTTAAATGAAATCCATGCTTTGTTTTATTCCCATGCATTCTGAGTAGTTTTCTTAGTCTTTCTCCTTGTTTATGAAAATTATGTGAATTGATGAAATTAAATAAGAAGTACCTAATATATTAAAATAAATTGTGATAATTTTTTACTTAAAACTTAATTTACTTTCAATCTGGCCAATTGAGTTGTTAAAATATGTTGAATTATCAACTATAGTAAAAATTACATCCAATATTCAGGGAAGTCAAAAGCCTTGGAAGGAGGGTGCAAATAAATAGGGAAATATCAATTATTGGACGTAGAATGGACATTTTAGTGTAACAGACTAAAATATTCAATTTGGTCCTATTGTTTGAGAGCTGAAGTGTAGATGTTAGCCCTCAGGTGAGGGGAACGTGGGAGCTCTGGAGTGGCAGCCAGTATCCTCCAAGCCTAGCCGCAGATTCAGTAATGAAACATAGGATTAGTCAATGTTCTTTGCACCTGGACCAAAGGGTTAAGAATAGGAATGCTCCTATATGTCACAATACAATTTAAGAATTCTATTTAAAATCATCATTCACTTAATTTTTGAAAAACAAGGAGAAGGATACTTTTTCTGAATTAGTTAAATCAACTTTATTTCAAGCATTAGTTACTTTAGTTTGCTTTAGTTACTTTAAATTTCCGTTTACTATATTAGTAAGTAATTCCTTTAAATTTAGTCGATAACAATTCGTTAAAAACTTCCCCGTGAGATCGATAACTGAGGACTCCACTAGAGCCCTGTATTACTTGATACGATACGTATACTTGCGTAGAATCCACATTAAACATTCAATAATTAAATATATATATATTAAAGCGGAATCAAGTTTTTGGTGCCGTTGCTATAACATAAATTACAAACATATTAAAAATTTGGCTTATCAAAAATTGGCTTATCAAAAATTACAAACATATTATAATTAAGTGAGGAGAATCTTGAGGAGATGTCTTATCAAAAATTGGCTTCAATGGATTCAACCTAAAGGGTAAAACTTAATTATATTTCTAAAACTTAAATTTATGAATTAGTACTTTACTAAATAGTGTTTTCTTGAATTTCCTATCATCTAAATATCTCAAGTAATTTACTCTTTTTAAATGTAGTCATTCCTGAAATAAATAGAAAACTAGAAATCATAAACCTGATAACTAGATAATCTTATATCTATGAAGTTAATTTAATTACTTAGAAATATTTCTATTCAACTTTACTATAATATTATTTAAATTTAATTCATAGTATATCTGAATTGAAAAATTCTATTAGGGAAATCATTATTTTTATTTAGTATTAAAATTACTTGAGAACAAGTAATAATTAAGTTTGGGGGATTTTGATCACAGAAAAATTCATTAAGAAATTCATATTTATTTTTGATGAAATTGCACTTTAAAGAAAGGTATTTTCTTTATTTTACTGCAGGAATGAAGATTTATAAGTGATGGAAGCAAAAAGCATGAAATGGAGCAAATTTGGATCAAAAAGGAAGAAATTCATGCAAATTGAACTAAGTCGCCGACGGCGAGATCGAGGCCGCCGACGGCGAAATTACTAAGGAGAAATTCTGAAGGATTTATAATTACCTCGCCGACAACGAGCCCGAGCCCGCCGACAGCGAGATCGCGCGGTTTGAAGACCTTCTAGAAGCCCTGCTGACGGCGAGATCGTTTCCCGCCGCCGGCGAGATAGTTCAAAATGCAAATACTTTGAACCTGGACACTTTTTGAAGAGGTGTTTAAGCACCCCTTAGACCTTTGCCTACCTCTATAAATAGAGGCCGAATTCTAGTGTCTTAGTGTGTCTCTTGAGTCTTCTGTGTGTTTATTTTAGTGAGTCTGAGTGAGTTTGTTTATCATTACTAAGTTTATTATTTTATTGGAGTGCTATTTAGTTTGTTGTACTAAAAGGAAAAGTCAAAGGAACTTCAAGGAGTTACGCTTGGGGAAGAAATTATGATAAGCATCTTTGTTTATTGTTGTTAACTTTAAATGAAATCCATGCTTTGTTTTATTCTCATGCATTCTGAGTAGTTTTCTTTGTCTTTCTCCTTGTTTATGAAAATTATGCGAATTGATGAAATTAAATAAGAAGTACCTAATACATTAAAATAAATTGTGATAATTTTTTACTTAAAACTTAATTTACTTTCAATCTGGCCAATTGAGTTGTTAAAATATGTTGAATTATCAACTATAGTAAAAATTACATCCAATATTTAGGGAAGTCAAAAGCCTTGGAAGGAGGGTGCAAATAAATAGGGAAATATTAATTATTAGACGTAGAATCGGACATTTTAGTGTGACGGACTAAAATATTCAATTTGGTCCTATTGTTCGAGAGCTGAAGTGTAGATGTTAGCCCTCGAGTGAGGGGAACGTTGGAGCTCGAAGTGGCGACAAGTATCCTCCCACCTAGCCACGGATTCAATAATCAAACATAGGATTAGTTAATGTTCTTTGCACCTGGACCAAAGGGTAAAGAATAGGAATGCTCCTATTTGTCACATACAATTTAAGAATTCTATTTAAAATCAACATTCACTTAATTTTCAAAAAACAAGGAGAATGATACTTTTTCTGAATTAGTTAAATCAACTTTATTTCAAGCATTAGTTTACTTTAGTTTGCTTTAGTTACTTTAAATTTCCGTTTACTATATTAGTAAGTAATTCCTTTAAATTTAGCCGATAACAATTTCGTTAAAAACTTCCCCGTGGGATCGATAACCGGGACTCCACTAGAGCCCCGTATTGCTTGATACGATACGTATACTTGCGTAGAATCCACATTAAACATTCAATCATTAAATATATATATATATATATATATATTAAAGCGGAATCAAGTTTTTGGTGCCGTTGCTATAACATAAATTACAAACATATTAAAAAGTGGGTCATTACCCCCATTGAGGATTTGCATTATTCTAATTAAAATTAGGGTGATTCTTCCAACCTGGATTATAATAATTAGAATATGGGATATTAGTTTTGCTAGCAATAGCTTGCAATGTTTCTAAAGTTTGATATTCATCAGCATTTCTCGAATAATCATTAAAGTGTGATAAATGAGACAAGTTATCCAATTTCTTTGATATAGCAGCCACTTGAAATAAAATCGAAAAGGCTCATTTTCTTGAATACTAGACACTCTTTTAGGATTGATCCTATTATAAGGCCATTGGAAATTATTAGTTGTCATTTCTTCAATTAAAGAATAAGCTTCATCAAATGATTTAGACATTAAAGAACTACCAGCAGTAACATCAATAATAGATTTAAGAGAACCTATTAATCCATTATAAAATGTTTGTATAATTAACCAGTCTTGTAAAGAGTGATGTGGGCATTTTCTAAGAAGTTCTTTGAATCGTTCTCATGCTTCATAAATAGTTTCCCCATCAAGTTGAGTAAATGAAGTTATATCATTTCTATGTTTTGCAGTTTTCGATGGTGGAAATATTTAGCTTAAAATTTTTGAGCCATTTCCCCCAAAATTTTAATAGATCTTGTTGCTAACGAATTTAACCAAATCTTAGCCTTATCCCTTAAAGAAAAAGGAAAAAGCTTAAGTCTAATAGCATCATCAGAAACACGATCACATTTAAAGGTGGCACAAAGTTCTAGAAAACTAGCTAGGTGTAAATTAGGATCTTCAGTAGGAGACCCTCCAAACTGATTATTTTGAACCATTTGTATAATTGTAGGTTTTAATTCAAAAGAATTTGCAGCTACATAAGGTAATTGAATGCTTAGATGAATTTCATCTGCTGTAGGGTTAGCATATTCTCCTAAAGGTCTTTGCTGATTTTGATTTTCATTTTCAATATTTTGATCAATATTATTTTGAGGTATATTAGTCATTTCTTGCAAATTACAAAATCTATTCTCCTTTCTAATTTTTCTTATAGTACACTCTAATTCAGAATTATAAGGTATTAATTTTTCTGTTCGTGAACTTCGCATAACAATATAAGAAAAATTTTTAATTTATTTAAATATATATTTTTGTTGGTTTTAATATTTAATTTATTTAAATATAATATTAAAACCAACAAAAATATATATTTAAATAAATTAAATATTTTTCTTATATTGTTATGCGAAGTTCAGGAACAGAAAAATTAATACCTTATAATTCTGAATTAGAGTGTACTATAAGAAAAATTAGAAAGGAGAATAGATTTTGTAATTTGCAAGAAATGACTAATATATGACTAATATATATATATATATATATACTTTCTTTTAGTTAGTTGTAATTCCCGGCAACGGTGCTAAAAACTTAACCCAACCGCAATTATGTAAGTACAATAGCTTATAAAATTATGGCCAAACTGGACCCTTAATCTGATTAAGCGGCTAATGTATGATAATTAAAGATTAAATTTTTTATAATTAAATATAAATCACACACTAGGGGTACCACGCAAGAATATGTATCATTTCAAGTAATATAGAGTTTTCTTTTTAAAACCCCAGATATCGATCCCACGAGGAGTAACAAAGTTAAAAGAAAGAAAATTATTAATTAAAATTTTTCATTTAAAACTAATTAAAATATGCAGAATATGAAAATTGGCAAGTGATAAAACAATAAACAAAGATTCTTTCCCGTACGAAATATTCCATTATTAATAAGAAGTTAAAATTAGTTGATAACTTTAACAATATGGTTTTGTAACAAAGAGGAGCATATATACCTTTACCCTTTGGTCCAGATTATAAAGAACATTAGCTAGTTTTTAAAAATTAGATTAGGATGTATTATTAGTAGAAAGGAAAAAATTTTTAGACTCTCACTTCTAGGTTCCCCCCAAATGGGTGCCTATGGTCTGGCCTACTAGTGACCCGTCACCTCTTTTGTAAAATGAAATTGATTAAATTTAGCCTGTCAAACTAAAAACAAAAATTAATTATACGGCCATTAAATATTATTCTCTATTTATTTGCACCTTCCCTTTTCAGAGAAATTTGATACATACAAGTTAATAATTCTTAGCTCACGGTCAGATCTTAAGAATTCTCCACAGTTTTTAACAATACAAGAGGCCAATTTGTAAAGTAAATTAAAATTAGGTACAGTATAACCATAATTTTTTAGAAAATAAGAAATTAAGTTCTCAAATCTGATTTAAATATGTTATTAAATCATTTCATATTCGTAGGGAGAAAGAAAAGAAGAATACTCAGAAAGCATAGAAATTACACCACAAATCATATTCATATAACTCAAATCAAAAGCAATAAACTTAAGAAACAAGATATAAATACTTATCTGGAATGTAATCCAAGCAATCCTTTGAAGTTTCTCTGACTCCACCGACTCTAACAGGACTTTGACTCTTGAATTCACACTAAACTCTCACTAAAACAAAGAAGAAGACACTTTACTTAATAACTCTCACTTAATTATTTTCTAATTAATTCTCTTCTCTCACTCACACACGCCACACTTGCTGTAGAAATGGTCCTCTATTTATAGATCTCCAGAAATGACCAAGAGTTGCTTATGACACCTCTTCAAAATTCGTCCACATTCATTGAATGTTCTAGAATTTAACGGTGGCGCCTAGGCGTCAGTTTTGGAGCCTAGGCACCAGGATCACTGCGCGAATAGACACATCCCTTCACATTTAGGTCGCACCTCTTCGTTTAATGACTGCTCTCCCGTGTTTATATTCATTGTATCTTGTTTATAACATGTGGTATTTTGTCCAGAGTCTTCTAGATTGATTTGAAAGCGTCAATAACCATCCAATAACTGTCAAGAAATCTCTAGAATTAATCTGTTGTGTCTGGCGCCTAGGTGCCAAAATCAGCCTCCTTACATTTTTACTCTTTTTGGCTCATTTTTGCTCCTTTTTAACTCTTTTTATTTATAAACTCATTTTGTTGTACCTGCAACCAAAACATAAGAAATACCTTTCATTAAAGTGTAATATCCTTAAAATATTAACAAAAATTTGATATAAAATTCTAAGTAATTTTATGACGGATCATCATGTTTGGAATTATTTAAATGGAGGTGTCTAAATGTCTTATTATGGTACAAAGTTTAAGTTAATTAAGCGAAACCGGTTAAGTTCCCACGGTTCCATCATCCCGACACCACTATTTTCTTCGGATTCACTTAGTCCAAATGAATTTACTAAACTCAACTTAATGAGTTCCATACTTTCATTTAAAACATGGGAAATCCCGTTAACAATCATAGGTTGTATCCTCCAAGGTATTCCCGAACATCTGATAGAGACATTTTTATTTACTTGCAATTATGATCTTGTTTTGTTTGTGATTAAATTTTGAGTTATTTTATATTTTGGCTGTTGTGGAGGTGATTTTTATCTTATTTTGATTTTTTAATTTTGATTTTTAGCTTTGGTTTTGTGGCTATCCTAGAAGTTTTAGTTTCCATGCAAGGTGACATTGTTGTTTAACATGCAAGCTCATAAGCAAGAAAAAATAAGGAAAGTGCAAGAAAAGAAAGCGTTGTAAACTATAAAAGTGTACCTGGCGAGTCTTCTCTTTCCTCCACCTAAAACTTTAGTACCTTTTGCAATAAACATTTATAATTTACAGAAAGGAAAAGCATATAGATAGGTTCATCATAAGCCTACCAAACTCTATGTCATAACTTGGTGGGTCCTATTCATCCGTTTAGGAGATCTCTTCATTTAATAAATATGATAGGCCAGTTGTCCTACAAGGTGTCCAGAAGATTTGTGAAATGAGCCTAAGAGGTACCTAGACATTTCAAAATTCTTTTGAGCTTCCTTGAGGTCATTTTGGACTTATCATAATAATTAAATGACTCATCTGTTTTATATCCTTATGCTCAGTGAGCCAATGTTTTAATTATCCCGAAAGGTGAGGTAGTTATCATTTGATATTTTACTTACGAATCATGTAAGTGGGGCCTTTAGAGGCAAACTTAATTTTTGAAAGAATTTAATCAATTTTTTATGGTCTTGTAGAGTTTTGAAAGTGCTTTAAGATTAACTGTGTTTCCTTTTCTAATCCTTATTAGTTAATTTTTCAATTAAGCCTAATCTCGCTATCAAGCCCTTAAGATTTCAGTGGGTATATTTTGTAATGTTTTAGAAATGTTTAGCTGTATGAACATGATTCTTATCAAATCAAAGAGCTATTATTAAACATCAAATAAGGGGGTGTTGGATTAGTGGGTTGTCATCTTCTAAAACCAACCCCTAACTTTGAGGATCATTTATTTTAATTTTTCCTTCAAGTTATAGTAATTAATTAAATCATAAACTTTATCTTTTAATATGACAAAAATGAGATAGGTTTCTAAAATTTATCCCTTTATGTTTCAATCATTCAAGCATAATAATTAAGATCATTCATTACCCAATTCCCATTTTAATTAAGCCTAAATATTGATTACGGCTAAATTCTTCAAAATTACACTTTTATCCCTAAAGGCCATTATCACTTCATAATTCCTTAAATTTAACTTAAATGAATTTGAATTTTTTAGGGAACTCATCTTATGGGTCAATTAATAAATTAGAGGATAAAATGTAATTTTGCAAAAATTAATTTAATTTATATAATTTTTTAATGAAAAAATGGTGATTTTTAATGAAAATTCAATAACTTGACCAAAACAAAACCTTTGGCTTTGAAATTTTTATTAAAGGTAGGCCTAGATAGGAGGACCTTTTGGATTAAATTTTATGATTTGTTAAGCTTTAATTTAATTATTAGATTTATTTTATATTTTAAAGTATTAATTAATTATAAATTATTTTTGAGGTTCAAAATTAAGTTTTATATTTTTCTTGAATCTCCCTAAGGGCAGAGATTCGAGAAAAAAAATTTTATGTTTTTCTAATTTCTCTTTTAATTACTAAAATTATTTTGGTGGGAAGTTAAGGAAATTCATTTTTTTAGCCTTCAAAAATTAACTTAAGCCTTTGAAAATTAATATTTTGATTTAAGGACTTCAGAAAATTATTTGGATGGTTCCTAAATGATTAAGAGACAATTTAGAATATTTCCAAAAATTTTCTTAATTTTATGATTTTTTTAATTTTTTAATTATTTAAATATTAAAACAATCCTTAAAATGAAAATTTTAGTTTAATTACAATTTTATTGTTTAGAAACTACTCTAATCCCAGAGAACTCCAAAAATTAATTTGGTAATTTTTTGAAGTGTATTTTAATTATTATTATTATATAATTGCCAAAAATAATATTTAACTTGAATAATTCATTTAAGCATTTAAATTAACACCATTTGACTTGAATTTTTTATGGGGAGTTTCCCCGAGACAACGGAGAATTATTCTTGGGTTATTTATATTTATATTTAATCCAATTTATTTTTATTTGAGTTTTAGGTCTTAATTACCATTAGGGTTATACTTAATGAGTTAGACCAAGTTTACATTTTTCCTAGGGTCCTCTGATCATAAGTAACCTACCAAAATTTATTTTGTATTTTATGATCATTATTTTAATTATTACAATTTTTATACCAAAATAGACATGATAATTTGAAAAATAGAGATCTCTGTCTAGAGATCTCTATCAGATAGATTCCCTAAGATAAAGAGATAAAAGCCCCTACATTTCATGTCATGGTGAAATGTCTAAGCTAACGGAGAATTAAAATACTCCATAATCTATTTAATTAATTAAAAATAAAACATGCATCAAATAAACTTCAAATCATTTCCACATTATTCTCCTCTGTTCACTGAGCATTAGAATATTTTTCTTTTATTTTTATGCTTTTGCTGCACCAAATTATGGATTTTTAAAGTTAAATGAATTTAAGTAAATAAAAAATTCTATATTTTCTCACTTAAACACGCGGCGCTGACTAGATCCTAGGTAGCTCCGAAAGACCATGTGACGCTCCCTGATTCGACACCATCATCTGACTCAGCTCCGCTCTTTATGTCTCAGATCTCCATCCGACTTAATCGTGCCCGTCCAATCGTAACATGCACGATCGAACGGTCCTCCTTCATTCTCTTTGACTGGTTCATCCCGTGAGCCCTCATTCTTCTAGACTTAAGAAATCGAGCTATACTTAACCAAACTTCATGGGGTTTGTTCCTAGAGCTTCATCTGACATAGGCAAACTTATCTATATGGCTAACCAAACCTAAAATTGACCCAACATGGATGAAGAATCGAAATAAGCTCAGGAAGAAGGTGAGGTTCATTACCATCATCTGAGACGGGAAGCCTCAATCAGATGGTTGTGGAAGCTTCGGTTGATCCCAACAGAACTCCAGATGAAGCCTTTTTATGGTGGTGAAATGTCCAGACTTGGATTCGATCAAGGTTGATTTCAGGTGTTGATCAAAGTCTGGTAGAGAGGCTCTCTGTGACGCAACTTTGATGGGGGATCTTCTTCTTTCAGTGTTGTGATGGTGTGGGTGCAATTAATTTGATTTTGGTGCACTATGGAGCTATGGTGAAATATGTCCTAGTTTCGACTGGAATTTCAGTGGAGAAATTAGCTATGCACAGTGTGGCTCAATGGCTAAGGATGGTGGGCTTGCACTCAGGAGGTCTCAGGGAAGCTCTGGTGAGGTTTTGGCAGGGTTTCCTTGAGAAAATTTTAGCACCTCCTCTTGGCCATGAAGGATGGCTTTTATAGCCATGGCCAATGGGTGGAGCTCAGGGCTTTAATTTGGGTGCTTTATGTTGCTTAAAGTGAGGGCTGAGCAATGTCATTGATCACTAAGGGGATGCCTCACTAACAAAGCTCAATTGTGAGTTTAGAGGCCATTCAGACTTAGCTGTTCTGGTGGTTAGGGTGGCCGGCAAGGACAGCAAAGGTGGCTGGCAGGCTGATGGGAGGTAAGAAGGGAGCTCAATGCCATTAATTGGGTTGCTTACTTATAGGTTTTGGGGAGTTATGGGTTAGCCAAAATGGGTGAGGTCCTTTATTCCTAAGTGAGGGACCATTGGTCCATGCTTAATAGACTCGGGTTTGATTGGTCTTCGTTGGTCCCTGAGATCCCAAGGTTGGTTGTGGTGGAGCCAATTTGGTCAATTTGGTTCAATTTAAGTGACATTGGGTCATGAGTTCAATTTAGGTCATATTGGGTTTAGGTTGGGTTAGGTTTGGTTTGAGCTTGGGTTAGCCCCACTTGAATGAGAAATTGGTGGAAATGATTGTCACAGAGGGTTTAGGAAGGGATTGGAGTGGTTTTGAATTGGTTTGGGGGTTCAATTTGGCTTAATTTGGGTATTTGGCCAATTTGGGGTAAGTTGGGCTAGCTTGGGTCTAGGTTGGGCTAGAGTGGAGTTTAGGCCCAATTGATTGTTCAAAAAGGTCTATGGGGATGTGTTGAAGGGTTCCCAAAATAAATTGGGTGGCAATTTTGGAATTGGGACATTCAATTTGGTGGAATTTAGACATATGCTCAATTTGAGTCAAATTGGCATTTTGGTATAAATTGGGTTTGGGTGAGACTTGGGCTCAAAGTGGAGGCAATTAAATGTTACATTTGGTTTATGGGAGTGTCATGAGAAGTTTCGAATTCAAATTGAGATGAAATTGATTGACATTGAGTCAATTTGGGGGAAACGGATCACTTGGTCAAAATTGGGGATTTTGGATTTTAAGTGAATGGAACTCAAATGTGGGTCAAATTGGGTTTGGATTTGGTTTATATTGAGGCAAGAGATGTTTAGCTAATGTTTGGACTTGAAATTGGGCAAGATTAGGGGCAATTGGGTGGACAATTGGTTTAATTTAGGCACTTTGGGTTAAATGAGTCAAATTAGGGCTTTTGGTTAAATTGGGCCAAAATGGTCAAATTGGGCCATGTGGTAGTTGAGAGAAATGAAACTGGGAATATTTAGGAGATTTTGAGAATTTTTTGAAATTTTTAAAATTTTTGGATTTTTTGGCTAGGAGTATTTTGGTAATTTTGCAAATTTTGGGGTTAATTTGAAGATTTTGCTAAATTTGGGTAATTTTGGTCAATATGAGTGGTGGGAAATACTTTCAAATAAATTTTGGAGAAAAATGGGTAATTTGGGTAATTTTGGGTAAAATTGAGGTTTATGGGTATTTTTGGTAGATTTAGAGGCAAGGGTTCAAAAATTGAAATTTTGAAAAAATTGAAATTTTGAAAAAATTGTGGTTGATGAGGGGTGAATAGTATGGGATTGTTTTGATTGAGCCATGGACCAAAGGGAAACCCTCATTTGGTTCTTCATGTGTTGGTACTAATCAAACCTTTAGCTCGAGGCTAAGAGGTTGGGAAAACCACGCACATGAGTTTCAAAAGAATTAAGGGCTCAAAGTGGGATGTGCTTTATTTAGGGTTGTGAGTGTAAGTTGTGTGTATTGTGTAAGCTCTAGAACTCCCAGTGTAAATTCTAAGGTCTGACCACCTATAAGTGACTTCCCCTGGATTTCCTTATGCTTGGTCTCTTCCTCCTAAAAGCTGGAGGTTAGGCTTTAAGCATATGAAACTCCCAGTGAAGTAAAAAACATTTGAATTTTTATGGGGAGGGTTCCAAGACTAGTCTTCTAAGAAATTCATCCGGAGAGTCCTATAGCTAGACCTTAGGCTATTCTAAAGAGAGACTAGACCTCAACCAAAAGTGAGGTCAATAGTAATCTGTTCTAAAGCTTCTGCAAAAGGATTATTTATCGTTAACTTCTTAAGTACTTTCATGAACTTTGAAAATTATTTATCCAACTTATGATGTCTATGTCTTTGAGGAAATGGAGGTGGTGGTCTTTCCAAATTGATTTTAGTTGGAGATATTAATTTTCTAGATCCTTATAAACATGTTCTTTAGGTCTTTTTGTTTCCTTTGTTTGTCTCACAACTTCATTCTCTTTTCTAACCACATCCACTATTTCTCTTTCACTTCTTAATTGGATAGCTTCTACTTGTTCATTATTTTTCTCTTTAGGTTTGATCTTAGTGTTGCTAGGAAGTGTTCCATGGGGACTATTACTAAGTGAATTATCAATTTGTCCCAGTTGAATCTCTATGTTTCTAATCACAACATTTTAACTTTACAACTGGTTTCCCATTTGCAATATCACTTCTTCTATAGAGATATTATTGTCCTTAAATTGTTGATCATTATTAGAGTCTAGTGGACATGAAGGTCTATATCCTGTGTTCCCCTGATTATTCTAACTTCCATTAGGATTTGCATGATTATTTTCCTAATGTTGGTTTCCACCCTTAGTAGTATGATTCCAGTTAAAATTAGTATGGTTCTTCCAATCTGGGTTATAAAAGTTAGAATACATGATGTTTATGGTATTGAAAGTCTCATATAATAAGTTGGAATCAATCATATGCCTTAATGAACTTTCCACACTTATAGGAGTAAATTGAGGCTGGTTCATTCCAAATTTATCCAACTTCCTTGATATTGTAGCAACCTGAGATGTAAGAATTGTAATCATATATGTATCATGAACACTAGCTACCTTTTTAGGATTAACCCTTGGAGAGGGCCATTGAAATTCATTTATAGTCATTTCTTCAATTAATGCATACGCTTCATCAAATGATTTTCACACTAATGAGCCACCAACAGCAGTATAAATAACGGACCTAAGGGATCCTACTAACATAATATAAAAAGTTTGAATGATTAACCAATCTGGCAGAGCATGATGTGGACACTTTCTTAGGAATTCCTTAAATCGTTCTCAGGCTTCGTATATTGATTCCCCTTCATACTGACAAAATGAGATAATATTGTTTCTAAATTTAGTAGTCCTTAAAGGTGGAAAATACTTAGTGAGAAATTTCTAAGTTAACTCCTCCCAATTTTTAATAGAGTCAGGTGCTAATGAATATAATCACATTTTAGCCTTGTCCCTTACTGAGAAAGGAAAAAGCCTTATCCTAACAACATCATCCGACGTGCCATTATAACGAAATGTAGAACAAAGTTCTAGAAAACTACATAAGTGTAAATAGGGATCCTCCGAAGGAATTCCCCCAAACTGGTTGTTCTGCACCAGTTGGATAATCGCTGGATTTAGTTTAAACGAGTCTTCCTCTACGATAGTGTTTTGTAGACTTGAGTGAATTTCATCTGTCGTAGTATTTACATAATCCCTCAATGATTTATGATGATTTTCTAAGTTATTAATTTGAATGTTTTCCATTTTCATTTCTAGTTTTTCAAGTCCTTTCTGTTTTTTGATTTTTTCCATTTTTCTAACTTGGGACCATAAGGCACAAGTCCTACAGATCCTTTATTTTGTATACGTAACACAACAAACAATATATTATCAAAAAAATAAATAAAAAATATATTCAATACAACAAAAAAATTTTCACAAATATCTTGTTTTTCACAGAAACAATTTTTTCTCAACACTTTTTCATACAAAAAATATTTTCACACAAAAATAATTTCATGACACTAAAGTTTTCCAATTTTAAGCCTAATTACTTGAACTAAAATTCTCCTAAAATTCTTATCGATGCTTCTAAGGCAACAACGCCAAAAACTTGATGTGCCTCCAGCGTGTGCAATTTTTCTGCGTGTTTTATGTTTGTATGTTCGAGCACACACTAGATGTTCTATGCAAGTATACGTATCGTTCAAGTAATACAGAGCTCTAGTGAAGTCCTGTTTATCGATCCCATAGGGAAGCTACGTAAGAAAACCTTAGTCAAATTCTAGTCTACTATTATCAAACATTAGTTTGGATGGTCGACATAAGTGTTTTTTCTAACAAATACTCCTAAAAGTAAGTCTTAAGATCAAAACAACTAATAGCTACTCCTAAATGAAAATATTAATTCAAAAAATAACCCTTTCTAGATAAATTGGTTTGGTGAATTTTGAGATTAATAAAATCTAAAATTCTTATGTAGTGAATTAGATAATGTATAGGAATGAGATGCATTAAATTTGTATGTGCCAAATAGGAGTAATTCTATTCTTTACTCTCTTCCGAGTGCATAAAGAACTTTGGCTAATCCTAGTTTTAGTCCCTAAATTCGTGGATAGGCTAGGAGGATACTGGCTCTCACTCCAGTGCTCCCACTTCCCTTCACCTGAAGACTAACTCTAGCTTTAGTTTCCAACACTAGAACTGAACTGGGGATTTTTGCCTGTCACCCTAAAATCTCTAATTCTATGCCCATCAAAGTATATTTTCTTATTTATTTGTACTCAACCCCCATGAACTTCACCATCCATGGAATTTGAATGTGGTTCCACTGCGTTAAGAATTATACTGCCCTCTCGGATCATAGCACAATTACAATGAATTTTAACACTACAATGAGCTCTTATTGTAATGTAAACGAAGCTCAAGTAAAAACCATCACATTTATAATTAATACTTTTTCTAGAAAGCATCCCAATATCCTAAACATGAATCCTACTAATTGCAAAAAGAAAAGTAGAATGAAAACAATGGAATAATCTTCTTATGTTACCATTTCCAATCAAGAAGAAAGAGTATGAGAAAGACATTACAAAGCACGAAGAAAATACAACGAAAAACATCATTTCATCAAAGTAAATCCATTACATAACTGTTTACAAAATCAAAAGATAATGAAGAACACAATACTTAGCTTTTTCCTCTTGAAAAATAGATGAAAATCTCTCCCACAAAGTCTCCCACTGATCCAAGCAATGCTAGTACAAACCCTTACAGATTCTCTCAAAATCCCCTCACCAATCTATCCAAAAGGTAGAAATCTACATTTCTACTCCTATTTTAAGATCTCTAAACATTCTCAACATTTTCTCTAACTTCTACCACCCTTTTTTGGCTTCAAATTCACTTTAAAATAATGTAGGGAAGAATTTCCCAAGAGCTGCTTCAAGAAACCTTCCAAAAAAGCATCCAGATTCAATGTATATGGCCAATAACCGCCCAAAATCGCGTCCAAACCATCTCGGGCGCCGTCGACACTAGATAGGGCTTCGTCGGCTCCTATAACTCATCATTCTCAGGATACCAGCGCCGACGGCTCCCGTTTGGGTGCCACGGCGCCCATTCTACGCAGCTTCACGGTTTTGCTTCGCATTAGCTCTATTTTGCCCCATTTCAGTTTCGTTGTGTTTTTAACAGATAGTCCTACAAAATAAGCATGAAAACAACCTTATTTAAAAGTGTAATATTATTCAAAAATATGCAAGAAGTGTAAAAGAGATTAAGCGTAGAAAGACTTATCGAAATATGTCAAGCCAAAATTTGCTTTCATGCTCGTTTTTGCTCCAAATTGCACCGTGTTTGCTTCTTTTTCTCCAAAAGTCCATTTCTTGTATCTAACACCAGAAACATGCAAAATACCTTCCTTTAAAGTGTAATATCATTAAAATTAAGCATAAGATGTATATGAAAAATCAAGCACTTTTTAGGTGTGTCAATAGGTTAGATTCTTACCAATTTGATCTAGGGCTTCGTACCTTAAATCTAAGATTGAGCCAATTAGAGGGCTATTAGGAGAAGGAGAATCATGGGTGACAGACTAAAAGTTTCACCGTGACAATCTAGTTATTTTAAGGAATCAATCTTAGGTTAACTAAGATATGTTATACACTCGGAAGAAGGTCAACTAGATTTATGCTCCTATTGTCACTGGATACATTAGCTTCTAAGCATCATATTCCTACATTATCTTGATCACCACAAGAGAAAGATAATTTTTACACTTCAAAATTCACCAAACCAATTTACTAGTCAGGTTTACCTTTAGATATAGGTTTGTATTTAGGAGTGGTTGATAAAAAACACGATTAATCGACATTCCAAACTATGACCAGATAGTAGTAGACTAGAACTTAGCCTAAAAGATTTCTTATCTTGCTTTTCTGTGGGATCGATACTCTGGGTATAAAGAAAACCCTATATTATTTGAAAGATACGTATAATTGCGTAGAACCTCTAATGTGTAAACTTAAAATCAAATTCTCAACTCTATAACATATCCATTTTGCACACTTACCACATAAAGAAATTATGTCAAGTTTTTTGCCAGGAAACTAAATAACTGCATAATTTCGGGTCGAGTCAAAGAGATGGATGAATAGGGCTATAGGATCTTGAACAAACCACATTATTACCTAGAGGAGGTAGCTCAAAATTAGGCATTGACTGATCTATGCACATAATGGTTATTTCATCCTTTGATTACGTCTCAATCATAATCAAGGTTTCTAAATGATGCATTATGCTAGTCAATTAGAATATGTACTCCCGGGCAACTATCTTCCTTGAGGTAAAATTGAGCTAAGTTGCATAGATTTTTTAGTATGCCACATGTATGTCACAAATATTAGTGCAGAAACTAAGGAGATTATAACAATATGGCTGAATGTTATTAAATTTTAATAATAGATTTATAGATAGATATGAGTTAAGTAAATTGATTAGGTTTCATATCAATTTGGTTTTGATTTAATTTGTTAGATTTGCTTAAATTTTTATTTATAGTTTGTTTTTATTTTTGCTATAAATGGATTTGTTTAATTAGGTTCATTCAGATTACTTATTTTAATTCTTAAATTATATTCAAATTTGATGATTTTTTACTTTAGTTGATTTTCAGATTTAACTCAAGTTAGGTTCTATTAGAAAAAATTAGTTTAATTATAACTAATTTGATTATTTATTTAATCCAAATTAGTTTTGTTAGTTTAAATTAGTTTGTATTAAAAAAATAAATTAAATTAGTTTATTTTTTGGCTTAATTGATTTAAATTTAATTCAGTTGGAGTTTTAATTAGGTGATTGGGCTTCTTTTAAATGAATGTAGTCCAATTATGTTGAATCAAGTTTAATTCAGATCAATTTTAGACGTGATCTAGGTTGATTTCTTTTATCGAACAATTCAGACTCATTTAGATACTTGTGAATTTGGGCTTTTGCGAGTCTAAGAATTTTTTCGTTAAATGACTAATAAAATTATGATCTCATTGGATTGGTTTGGGTGAGTTTCCTAGGTCATGTCTAATAGAAGATTGAGTTGATTTTGAGGTTACTTAATCTTTGATTTAATTTGAGGTCATTTGGTTTAGATTTGTGGTTTAACTAAGTAAGCTTGGACGGACCACTTAATTAAGCTAAGGGTAAACATAATCAGCATATAGTCAAGGATAAGCTTGGCTCTACTAAGTCTAGAACAATTTGAGCTTGACTTTATTTGTATGATCTCTATGTTTGCATTGGGCTAACGTAGGTTAGTGTGGGGTTAACCAAGGGTGTAAATAAGCCGAGTTTGAGTGATTCTAAAGTTTATTTGTGTATGACTTCAACTATTATTGGCTCCAAATAAGCTTGTTCATGAAATGGCTCATGAATATCATATTCATGTTCGACTTGATTGGAATTCATTTGTTCATTGAGCTTGTATTTAGCTTAAAATTAGCTCGAATGATTTAGAAAAATGATAAATTTTAGTATTCTTTTAAAAACAACATAAAAATCAATGTAAAAAATAATATAGTCATATTATATATTTACTTATTTATTGAGCCAAAAACAGTCAAACACGGTCATACAAAAGTTTGTTAGTGTTCGAAATATTTATAAATCAAGCTAACAAAACATGATCTTATTTAACTCACTTGTTTAAGAAACAAATCAAGCACGAGCTGCTTAGCAAGCTGAATATGAGTTCTTTGGGAACAACTAGCTCTTTGACAACCTTAGGATCAACCATAGGATTCAATTAAGCCAAGAGAAACATGTGAACTCACTCAAACTAATATTGGTCTTAGGTCGACAACTAAGGTTCATTTGGTTATTGAACACCATTTGAAGTTCAATTATTGCATTATAATAGTGGGATAAGGGCCACTAGGTTTATGGTTTGATCAACTATGTTCAAAGGGGTCCAAAATCAATCCATTGTATTAACCTTTAATTTTATTTTAGCAATTTTAACTTAATTTTAAAGTTCAAATGATGAACTGCATCAAACCTTGTATGGAGATTGAATGAACTCATTAAGCCTTAAAATAACTCGGATTATAAGAAATACAATTAGCATGAATCATTACTCTCCAAAGCTGAAAACTTCTTTATCTATCAAATTTCGGAATCTCAAACTTCATGCTAATTGTATTTCTTATAAATCATCATTTACCTATTCCAAACTGGATCTCTTTACTTAATGGGTTTACTCTGTACAACAAGTCAGCCATTCTAATTTCTCATGCAAATTATTTCCCTTCA